>CM070015.1:11321986-12521986 GCA_036247105.1 Cirrhinus mrigala | reverse complement strand
ACAGCATTCGTTTTTTCAGCATCAGTCTGATTCTGGGCAAGACATTATTGATGATTCCATTGTCTGAGAGTGAAATTTGAACATAGCAGCATTTTAGAATGTTATTTTATTTGCTTTTCTGTTTATTTTAAGTTTTTACTAATTTAGGTATTAAAGGGGAAGTCCACTTTTTTGAGGAAAACATTTCAGCATTTTTCTCCATATAATGGACTGATATGGTGCCCCGATTTTGAACTTCCAAAATGCCGTTTAAATGTGGCTTCAAACGATCCAAAATGTGGTTGTAAACGATCCCAGCTGAGAAAGAATGGTCTTATCTAGGGAAACGATCGGTTATTTTCATATAAATAATCCAGTTTATATACTTTTTAATGTCAAACGCTTGTCTTGTCTTACTCTGCCTGAACGTTTTTTTTCCGGTTCATGACAGTTGGGGTGTGTCGAAAAACTCCCATTTCATGTTCTCCCTCCACTTCAAAATCATCCCATATTGCTGTTTTACCTCTTTTGTTAAGGGTGTTTGATCTTCTTTGCATGTTCACTTTGCATAGACTGTGTCAGTACTTATGCAGTGATGTAGGATGATTTTGAAATTATTTTTGAAGTTGAGGGAGAAAATATGATCAGAGTTTATCGACATACCCTAACTGTCTTGAACCAGAATACACAAGAGTTCAGGGAGAGTGAGACAACACAAGCCTTTGAGATTAAAAAGTATTTAAATTGTATTTTTTTTAATGAAAATAACCGATCGTTTCGCTAGATAAGACTTCTTCCTCGGCTGGGATCATTTACAAACGCATTTGGGATCGTTTGAAGCCGCATTTAAACTGCATTTTGGAAGCTCAAAATGGGGGCACCATAGAAGTCAACTATACGGAAAAAAAATTCTGAAATGTTTTATTCAAAAAACATAATTTCATTACAACTGAAGAAAGAAACGCATCTTGGATGTGAAGGGGGTGAGTACATTATATGTGATTCTTTGTTTTGAAAGTGGACTTCTCCTTTAAAGGGATAGTTCCCCAAAATTAACCCATGAGTTACTCACCCTCAAACCATCTTAGGTGTTTATGACTTTCTTCTTTCAGACGAATACAATCTGAGTTTTAATTAAAAAATGTCCTGGCTCTTCCAAGCTTTATAATGGCAGTAAATGGATGTTGAGATTTTGAAGTCTAATAAAGTACATCTACCCATCATAAAAAGTACTCCACATGGCTTCAGGGGTTAATAAAGGCCTTATATAGTAAATCAATGTGTTTGTGTATGAAAAATGTACATATGTAAAACGTTATAAACCGTAATCTCTAGCTTCCACTAACTGTTGTACGCATGTTCACGAGAGTGGTTCCAGCAGATTACATCATTATTTTTATATTAAAGAAGAAACTGTATATAAAAAAGGTGGCATGCAGTGCTTTAAACAATGGTATAAAGCTATTCAAAACATCATTAAATGTAAATTCTGATAATTGTAATTAATAATCGCAATTTCAAGGGAATAATTGACAATTATGATTTTGTCTTAATCGTGCAGCCTTACAAGCCACTTTTGTGTTCTTCTGTGCCACCTATGTAGTACAAATGGTAGTTGGTAATTTATTCTTATTCTACTTGTTCTTATTCTGTTGTTTTAATAAGAAATTTTAAAAAGCTTATAAAATATAGTTTTTTGACATAAAAGATGACATACTTTCAATAAAGTTAGAAAAATGCCATTACAAAGGTAATAACAAAATTCCCCTTTAATTCACTTTAAGGAGTCAAACATCACCTTGTAATGGGAAGGCTAATTTTTTTTTTTTTTTTTTTTATCAGATTTTTTGATTATTGATTAGAAGGTGCACCTAACATTTTAACTGTGCTCCTAGATTTTTTTAAGTTAGGAGCACAAGTGCTTCTAAAATGAAAAGTAAGCATAGAGCCCTGATGGATTTATTGCATTTTGGGGGAAAGAAAAAAAAAAAATCAGTTTTATAATAAATCTTTGAAAATCAAAATCTGGATTTAAATTTTAACCTAATTTTAACCTGAAGATGCTATGTGAAAGTTTGAAACAGAAAATAGTGGTTTTCATCTTACCACTTTTGAATCAAAGTGGATTTATAGCTTTTTAGAACCAAACTCAAATTAATTAATTTTCATTTTTGGGTGAACTATCACTTTAAATTTATTTTCCTTCAGTTGTCAAAGTTGTTCACTGTTTTATTTTCATTTAAGTTTTTTTTTTTTTTTTTTTTTTTTTTTAACATTTACGTTTTACATCTGATATTATTTTGTCTGAGCTTATTTAAATGAGCAAAAACATGAAATCTTTTTGTTTAGGTTAACTATAATAACACTGTCAAATTCTTGTCAGCTGTGAACAATAGTAATAGTAAAATGTGTTTAAAATGAATCACCCTGTGGTTTAATTCAAATACTGAGCTTGATATGAATGTAAATCTCACAGTTTGACTATGCAAATGTTTGTCCTAGTGTTCAGAGCTGAGGACTCCAACACTCATCGCCATCTGACCGAATTTGTGGGTCTGGATATTGAAATGGCTTTCAATTACCATTACCATGAGGTCATTGACTCCATTACTGACACCATGGTTCAGATCTTTAAGGGACTACGTGACCGGTAAGAGACGTGACTCCTTCAACATCACTTTAAAGTTGCAATTTTTAAGTCCAGTTTCCTTTTAATAAGAAGCAAATCACATGAGCATAAAATCACATGGATTTCACTTGAAATTCATAAAAAATGAGTCATGTATTCACGTGAAAGAAATGCACAGATATACACTGCCATCTAGTGCTTAGGTTAATACTGCAAGTCTTCTACTTTCTAAGTCTTTTACTGTGTCATTGTGTGTGTGGCAGATGTTACTTGCAAATGGAAATCCGACTCAGCAGTCTCTTTATGTGGAATTCATGAATGTTTTATCCAATAATCACAAACAACCTGACCAGCATTGAGGAAAAATAGCATTTTCCCACTAAATGGTGTTGAAAATAGTTTAGAATTGAAAGATGAAACTGAGATGTTTTAATGGAAGCCTTGAGAATCACTTTAGAAACTTTATTTGGAGCCTTCAATTGAATTTTGGGCCCACATTTCATGCAAATCTCCATTCTACCTACTTATTCTCTCTCATCGTGTGTCTGTGATGTGGATGCACTCCAGGTTCCAGACAGAGATCCAGACGGTGAATAAGCAGTACCCCAGTGAGCCGTTCAAGTTCCTGGAGCCCACGCTGAGACTGGAGTATAAGGAGGCGGTGGCCATGCTTAAGGCTGCTGGGGTGGAAATGGGGGATGAAGAAGATTTGAGGTTAGTGTGGCTTTCTTTGATAGAATTTCCCACATTGCACACATAGGGAATCTGTAACAGATTTTACATCTGTAATCATTTTATTTTTTCTTCCTCAGCACACCTAATGAAAAGCTGCTTGGTCGTCTTGTGAAGGAGAAGGTAAGAAGACATAAATAACACACACCACTGTTTAAAAGTTTGTGGTCAGTAAGATTTTTGTAATGTTTTTGAAGGAAGTCTCTTATGTTCACTAATGCTGAAAGGAATTGATTAAAAATACAGTTAATATTTTAAAATATGTATTTTTTTAAATGGAATTTATTCCTGTGATGGCTGAATTTTCAGCAGTCATCACTGCGGTTTTCAGTGTCAAACGATCATTCAGATATCATTCTAATATGCTGAATGTGTTGAAAACAGTTGTGCTGCTTAATATCTTTGTGAAAACCTTGTTTTCAGGATTCTTTGATGAATACTAAGCTTAAAAGAACATTTATGTTAAAAATATATTTTTTTCATGATGATTTTTTTTTTGCATTATAAATGTTGTAAAATTATAACGTTTAATGCATTTTTTGTGGAATAAAATAATTGTTTTTGTTTTTTTTTAAACAAAAAACAAAAAAAAGCTGCACGCAGTGATTACTGGGGTTCAATCGCTTTAAGGCATGTAAGCACATAAATTATTGATTTTAAAAAAACATGTTTGGCAAAACCAGGTAATTTACCTAACGCTTTTTAACGGTTATGACTGTTATAGTGCCAGCTGTGGTCCTTCAAACTTTGCATGCTTGTTTAGAATCATCTGTCACATGTGCTCAGCAGGTTTTGTGAAGTTTTCAGTTTTCCTTTAGGCTTTATAGGATTTTGGTTAAATTCGGACAGGCCCCTTTTTTAAATGATTTTATTATAGTTTCTCAAAGGGTAAATTTAAACTTTTTTTGATAATTATTAGGCTAGAGAGTCCAGAGAACTGCACTGCAGTGTTTTTCCAGTGAAAAACCTAGGACTAGTTTGCAAAAATAGTTTTTTTTTTTTTTTTTTTTTTTTAAATCATCTCAATCATTTAACAAACTATTTGATTGACAGCAGTAGTTCTAAAGGCACAGTTGCCCAGAATGAGGAGTTCTCTCTTCTGATATGAATGCCGCACGTAAACGCGAAAAACCGTGGAACGTAAAATCGTTTACGCCCTTGAAAAATGAAATGTTGCCCTCCAGTGGCTGATTTCTTTCAAATTTCTCTCAGACCTTTGGGGCTGTGAGAAAGGGGCCACCCATTTTCCTTCCAATCAGCCTCCAGTAATCTTGTCTAACAGGTGCTTAAAATTCGTTGGCCAATTGCGGCCATGATTTGTGAGATAAGCAAATATCCTTGTAGGCACTTGTAGCACTCTGGACCAAGACTGTGCACACCAATTTCCATGTTGATAGGACAAATGGTTGCGCAGTTATAGCCATTTTTATGTTTTTACCCCCTTATAGCACCACCAAGTGGCCAAGCTCCATGTTTTTTTTTTTTTGTTTTTTTTTTTTTTTCTGTGACCTCAGATTGAGCTCTTACATAACTGTTCTGAGTTTGGAGGAGATATCTCATTCCGTTCAGGAGTTGTAGGTATTTTACTACAAGTGGCCCTGCCCCTTTCGAACGTTTTGGCATTCCTTTGTGATGGCAAGTCGAAAGGTCAACTTTTTTTGATAATTATTGATATTCATTTTCCAGAAATTCTTTCTGCATTAGTTTGTTCCGATCAAAAAAAAATCACAATCGAATCTGATTCCAAGGATTCCAGTGTTTCAAATCTCTACGACTTACAGTTTGGTCTGCACGACCAGTTTTACATGGAGATTGCTGATCCGAGACCATTCTAACAATTACAGTAAGTTTTCAGCACTACGCGCTTGAACCCCTTAAAAACTAAAATTACTGAAATAAAAGACCAGACATACTCTAAAGCTCCCTCTTCAGTTCACCGAGATAATTTATGGAAACTACAAAAAATGGGCCATTCTGAAGTCTGTTGTGACACCTTTGTTTGCGTAAGGTCAGAGAAAGAGGAAAATTACCTTGTAAATCTAACTAATCAATGTTTATAACTACAGAAATCTTGAAACCAGGTCAAAATATGTTTATACAAATGAGTGGAATATTGCCAATGTGTATTAAACACACCTTTGTGTTTATTTTAGTATGACACTGACTTCTATGTGCTGGACAAATACCCATTGGCAGTAAGGCCGTTCTACACCATGCCTGACCCCAACAACCCGGTAAGTGTTTTGAAAGCTAATAGATGTAAATACATCACTTTTTATTCAAAGGCTGCATGGTTGATAAACAACCCCACATGTTCTTCCTGCAGAAATACTCCAACTCGTATGACATGTTCATGAGAGGAGAGGAGATCCTGTCTGGAGCTCAGAGAGTCCACGATGCCCAGCTGCTCACTGAAAGAGCAATGCACCACGGCATTGGTAACTATAGCAATGGAAAACAACAGCTGTTACAAAACCTAAAGAGTTGCTGTTAACTATTGCTAAACTAAGAATGTGATGCTGCAATAAACAAAAATATACAAAACATCCGCATGTCGGGTGACCATAATGCATTTAAATTTCAACACTCTACAGTTCATCTTTATGGTAAATGACTACTCCAAGGTCTGTTTTGTAGTAGATGCTAAATGTTTTGCTCTGTGTTACAGATTTGGAGAAGATCAAGGCCTACATTGACTCTTTCCGTTATGGAGCTCCTCCTCATGCTGGTGGTGGCATAGGTAACAAAAGTTTTCTTTACAATCTTGTAGTTTAGAAATGGTTTAATTCTACAGACTAATTACTGTTCAAAGGTTTGAGGTCATTTAAAGGGAACCCTGGGTATTAAGACTTGTATGGCTTAATATAACTGAAATATGTAGTAGAAAACCCATAAGACTTGCGTTATTTAAAAATCCACATTGTTTTATACGTTTTGGCACTCGGTGATGTACCGTCGCTAACTATTGGTATCTTTACCGCAACACAACTCGGAAAATACAATGCTGATAGGATGCCACATTGTGCGGCTTTTAGTTTGTAATTTTCAGTCGAAGGGCAACAAATGAAGCGATATATATGGAAGCCCATTTTCGCCCAATAAGAAAGATTATTGCAACTTATCTCACAATTCTGACTTTTTTCCTCAGAATTGTGAGATTTAAAATCAAATTTGTAAGTTATAAAGTCAGAATTGTGAGATATAAACTCGCAATTCTGAGAGATAAAGTCACAATTGCATGATATAAACTAGCAATTGCAAATTGTAAAGTCAGAATTCCAAGATATAAAGTCACAATTCTGTGAACATATCAGTCTTTTTTTCTCCTCAGAACTGGACTTTATATCTCACAACTGCGAGTTTGTATCTCACAATTCTGAGGAAAAAAAAGTCTGAATTGTAAGATGCAAAGTCGCAATTGTGAGAATAAAGTCAGAATTGCGAGTTTATATCCCGCAATTGTGTCTTTATATCTAGCAGTCCTGACTTTATAACTCAGAATTGTGCATTTATATCTCAGTTTTGAGAAAAAAAAGTAAGAATTGCGAGTTTAAATGAGACAATTTTGAGAAAAAAAAGTCGGACTTGCGAGATAAAAAGTCGCAATTACCTTTTTTGTTTTTTATTCAGTGGCGGAAACGGGCTTCCATAGATATAAGTTTCACTGCTTTTCCTAGTGATAAGAAGATTGGGAAGATGCGTGTGGACAAATAAAACTTACTAAAGACCCACGTCTTTGTTCTCTCCACTTTAGCCCTGATGCTTTTGAGGCTTTTAGTAGAGCACAGCTACTGAAAGAGAGAAGAAATTCTAGATGCCATTATGGCAGGATGTAAACATGCAGACGCTTGTCATGAAGCCGCAGCAACTTAGGGAGTTTCTCCGCGCAGATTTCACCTGTAGGGAAAAATCAATGGTACGGCATTTGGTTTAAGCCTAAGCTTATATCCATCTCCACCTGTATGCTCTTTCAGTAGCTGTGCTTATCCTATCAGTATTTTATTTTCAGAGTTGTGTTGCGGTAAAAATAGCAACAGGCAGCGGCAGTAGCTCACAGAGTGCAGCCATTTCACGTCATAATGGCGCCCCTATAGGTCAAAAGATGTATAAAACGATGTGGATTTTTTAAATAACGTACATCTTTCGTGGGTTTTCTACTACATATTTCAGTAAGAGACATCATTTAGGTTGTGACATCAAAAAAGTGTGCTTAATTGTATGTTTACTTCAAACTGTAGAAGTATATTTTTTCCAAAACTGCACTTACTGATAATATAATGTTTATTACACTCTTAAAGGAGTAGTTCACTTCCAGAACAAAAATTGACTGGTAATGTACACCACATGTCATCCAAGATGATCATGTCTTTCTTTCTTCAGTTGTAAAGAAATAGTTTTTTGAGGTTTTTCTCCATATAGTGGAGTTTGAACTTGTAGTGTAGTTCAAATGCGACTTCAAACGATCCCAAATGTGGTGTAAAAGGGTCTTATCTAGTGAAACGTTTGGTTATCTCCATAAAAATAATACAATATATATACTTTTTAATGTCAAACGCTTGTCTTGTCTTGCTCTGCCTGAACTGTTTTTTCCTGTTCATGACAGTTAGGGTATGTCTCCCATCTCATGTTCCTCCTTAACTTCAAAATCGTCCTATATCGCTGTTTTAGATTTTTTATTAAGGGTTTGATCTTCTTTGCATGTTTACGTTGCGAAGACTGGGTCGGTACTTCTGCAGTGATGTAGGATGATTTTGAAATGATTTTTGAAGTTGAGGGAGAAAATACAATTGAAGTTTTCAGACATACCCTAATTTTCTTGAACCATAATACACAGAGTTCAGGCAGAGCAAGACAGGATGAGCGTTTGAGATTAAAAAGTATTTAAATTCGGATCCTTTGAAGCCGCATTTAAACTGCATTTTGGAAGTTCAAAATCGGGGCACCATATCAGTCCTGAAATGTTGTTCTGGAAGTGGACTTCTCTTTTAAGCCAAATAAACAGTCTGGGTGAGCATTAGAGACATATTTCAAAAACATAAAAATGTACTTTCCCCAAACTTTTTCATGGCAGTGGATTGTTAAGATTTTCAGTTTCAGTGTTTCAGTTCTCATTTTAAAATATGTGTTGCACTAATGCATGATGTTAAATGTCTGCCATCTCTTAGGTCTGGAGAGAGTGACCATGCTGTATCTCGGCCTTCATAATGTACGTCAGACCTCCATGTTCCCCCGTGACCCCAAACGCCTAACCCCATAAAGATTAAAGCAGCCGGTCGGCTTCTCGTCTCCCATCCCGCCTGAAGCAGTAGAACCTCTCGGACACCCAGCCATCAGGGATCTGGACGTGCCAGGATGTGGAAGTGCCATGATGATTAATCGACACACTTTTATAATGCTTATTACAAGACACAACAGGATGTTAGATAAAACTAATGTACTTTGAAGGGAATCAATGTTAACTGTTAAATAATCCAGGTAGTATTGGGACATGTATTATTAAAATCATACTGTACATGTAGGTGTTTTTCTACTGATGATGTTCCTTGACACCAACTTTTGGAGAATTCTAACAAATAATTTAAACAATACATGCACAATAAATTAACTAAATGGGACGTTTCTGAGTATTTATATACCATCCTTCAAACAGCCACATTTCCTTTATTATGGCTAGTAGTCATCATACATGTGTTAATAGTTTCTCTTCAGTTTATTTCCCTTCAGGTTATAGACTAAATATTGATAACGCATTTATCAAATCACAGTGTAGCTGTTTTAGTCCACGCTCACGCTTTTACAGTAGAATGCAAATAAATAGGTGGAACGTTATAAAAATAAAGAGCTTGTTGTGTATAAAGTGACAATCAATTTGGTAAAAGTATGAGTAACCTCTGTAGAACAACATTTAAAGCAACACAACAAAATTATTTGAATAACAGTAGTGTTGAAGGTAATATTTGAGATGCATGTGATTGAAAAAGTCAAGATAAGCTCAAAGAAAAATCAGTCTCTTGAGACAGAAACGCTCGAACACATTCGTCTGTTTACTCTGAAGAGCTTCCTGTGATGTGCAGGAGGAAGATAAAGATCTGGACGATATCAACATAGAGGGAAAGAGCTCCGAAGACATATTCCTCAGGGCTGATGCTGTTCGCTCGGTTTCCAATGAGCAACTGAGTGTGGTAAGCCAAAAACTATAAAAACAAAAGCAATCATTAAGTATTCCCTTGTGAAAAAAGTGTGCTTAATTGTGTGTATACTTTAAACTGCAAAAGTATATTTTTACAAAACTGTCTTACTGATAATATAATATTAATGAAATAAAAGGTCACTTGAAGAATAGGCAATTTCTATACTTTTTAACCACAAATGCTCATTTTGCTCTAGCTCTGCGAGAAGTGTGTGTATTCCAGTTCATGATAAATAGGGTATGTTGAAAATCTTATTTTCTCCTCCAACTTCAAAATCGTCCTACATCGCTGTTTTACCTTTTTTTTGTAAAGTGCGTTTGACCTTCATTGCATGTTCACTTTGTAAACATTGGGTCGGTATGTAGGACAATTTTGAAGTTGGAGGCGAAAATTAGGAGTTTTTCCACGTACCCTAACTGTCTATAACTGGAGTTCACTGAGAGCTAGACAAGCATTTATGGTTAAAAAGTATTTAAATGTTAATTTTTTTTTAAAATAACTGATCATTTCACTAGATAAGACCCTTCTTCCTTGGCTGGGATCGTTTGGAGCCCTTTGAAGCTGCATTTAAACTGCATTTTGGAAGTTCAAACTTGGGGGCACCATTGAAGTCCACTATATGGAGAGAAATTCTGAAATGCTTTCTTCAAAAAACAATTTCTTTATGACTGAAGAAAGAAAGACATGAACATCTTGGATGACAAAGGGAGTTCAAATAAAGTTTTGAAGGACATTTTAAATCATTGCTTTAATAAACTTTTGTCATGATTAAAAGACATACACAAAATTTAAAGTGTTGACTAACATACTTGAACTTTCATAATTTGAACTGTAGTGTGATTTCATATTACTTATGAAGATAATATATTTTTTAATGTTATGAATTGGAGTTTTATCAGTACAAATTTGTATTTACAATTATATGTAAATTCATGACATACCATTTTCAATGGAAATGCCATTAAAGTAAATATGATTTTAAATGCATCATTTTGATTATGTAATTATGAAATTTCATCACTCCTATTGATCAAGAAACACTCTAAAGTCCAGCTAACTGCAGGTAATATTTATGTAATTGTAAGTTATGTAAGTGTTTGTCCAAAAACATTGCATTTAGTTCATGTTTAGTTTTTTTGGAAACTGTGATATTTGATAGCATTTATTTCAAACAGAAACCCTTTTTTTTTTTTTTTTTTTTTTTTTTTACAATATAAGTCTTTTCTATTACTTTTTTTTTTTTATCAATTTAACACATCCTTGCTGAATAAAAGTATTAATTTCTTTCAAAGAAAGAAAGAAAGAAAGAACAAAAATTTACTGACCCCAAACTTTGAACAGTAGTGTATATTGTTACAAAAGATTTCTATTTTAAATAAATGCTGTTTTTTAAAATGTTTTATTCATCAAAGAGTCTTGAAAAAAGTATCACAGGTTCCAAATAAATAAATAAATAAATTTTATATATATATATATATATCTCACAGGAATAAATTCTATTTTAAAGTATATCAGAATCAAAAACCACTATTTTAAATTGCAATGATATTTCACAACATTGCTGTTTTGTTTTTTTTTGTTTGTTTCTTGTTTGTTTTTTTTTTTAATAAAATAAGTGCAGCCTTGAAGAGCAGAAAAAACTTCTTTAAAAATCATTACAAATCGTACTGATCCCAAACGTGTGAACGCCAGTTTATATTCTTTTAAAGTGTGTTTACTCATTTAAGAATATGCAAGGTGTTTTTCTTTTTCACACAGGTTGGGATTCATTTTCAACAATTATAGGGAATAACTCTGCAACATTAAAAAATGTTTCATATACTCACCAAAGTAAAGACTATTGCTCCACAAGCACCATACAGCATATGCAGCCAGGGCACCTGAGACATTGATGGTATATTATCATATAACATGTATATACCAGGTTAACTATTCATAAGAATTTACATGTAACTTTCCAAAGTCTCTTGCTAATACGGGAGAAGTATGTAAAATATGCAGCTGGCAGACTGTTTTTGACTCCATGGTCTGCAACAATATTAAATTTCTTTAGTTTGAGTTCAAAAGGGCACTCCAGCAAAATAATTCTGATTAAAGTCATGTCATTTCATGATTCCAGGTGTTATTAAACCCATATTCTGATAGCTAACAACTAAATGTTCAGTCTGTTCTCCACACAATGATACACAATGTTTCCAGAAGACTTGGAGGACAGAAAATGGGTTGTATGGACTATAGTTTAAAGGTATTTTTATGCTATTTTATTGTTAGTTTGACTGTCCTTGTATGGCAAGAGTGTAATGATTTGTAACAGTGTTTTTTTTTTCACAGTGCTGCCATCGAAAATGCATTACTGTAATGCGTTTTCTGTTGTTTTTAACAAACTGAAGGACAAGTCAAAAATATTTTATGTGGTTATTCACAGCATGCCACAAATGTAGGCTCATACAAGAGAGACCAATCATGTAAACTACAATATTTCCTCTAGTATGTTTCTGTAATTATGAAAAAGCTGTTTTCAAATGCTTTGTTGCTGAGTTTGCCTTAGTGGGCCTCTATTTGAGAACCATTGCTTCAAACTGCCAAATCATTTTCAGTGACTGAAATAATGACATAATGGCCTCACTTACATACTGAAAGGAGAGTACAATGGCTGTAATAATGCCAGTCACTAGAAGAACAACACAAAGAGCACATAGCAGACCTGTGCAGGAGGTGAAGTCAACCTGTTCAAACACAGAAAACATGGCTTTATTTAAAAAAAAAACCTTAGTAGTCGCAAACTGTGGAAGGTGTAGGACTAGAAACGAAAGTAAAAAGGTAGATTTCATAAGTAAAATGAGAAAAAATTTACAGAAAAGCAAAAATTATCCATTAAAAAGCAGAGTACACAAAAAACAGTTTTGTCTCAAGTAAGCATGAGACATTTACCAGCAAGCCATGAATGTTTAAAAGGAGACAGATGATCATTGTAATCAAATACAATGGGGTTATTTTACACGAGCAACAAAGTAGCATTCACCACCAAGTAGTCGATCAGAGCCGTGGCTGCTGCCACAGCAGGTCTTACCTTAGTCTGAAAACAGAAGATTGTGACGATTATACACACTATTGCTGTGATCCCCAGGGCAAGGAACACTGCTTTGGTGTCAAAATAACTGTAAATAATGGCAGATGGAAAAAAAAAAACAAGAGCTTATCTGATGTTCAAAACCAAACACATGCAGTGTGCAAAACTGATGAAACTCTACTCTTACCTTGATATTGTTCCTGTCATGTAAGACAACGTAAGGGTCTGTGGAGGACGGAATTATAAATAATGAATAATTCAACGTGAATGTCTATGAAAGCATAGTTAAATGCAATCATCACTTACAAAAACGAACAGGAGTATTAAATTCCATGGATGACGTCTCCTAAAAACAAGTCAGGGGTTACAATATTAATTAGATATTCTGGTGCTTATAATGTAAATAGTGAAAAAAATGACTGAACTCACCGTGGCCCTTCACAGCAAACCAGCATAAGGTAAGTAACAAGATACACCGGGCTGTGATAAAAAAAAAATTCACTGTTACTTCAATATAATATGCATATTCAAAAGTTTGTGGTCAGTAAGTTGTTTTTTTTAAATAAACACTTATTCATCATTATTATACTTATTCAGGAAGGAACCATGAAATTCTTTAAAAGTGACAGTAATGAAGTTTAAAATGTTACAAAAGCTTTCTTTTTTAAATAAATGCTGTTCTTCTGAACTTTCTGTGCATCACTAAATACAAAAAATGAAACAAATGGCATCCTCAAGCAACAAATTAGAATGATTTATGAACATAATCTTGGGAATCATAAAAGACTTAAAAACATCAAAAATTCTTACCAACCTCAAACTTTTGAACAGTACTGTAATATATAAGATATTTTTTTATAATTTTGTCAAACATTACTGTAAAATAACTTACAATGATGCCCAATAAATGGCAGGATTTTGGACCACAAAAAGACGCACAGGCTCACTGTAAGATGAGGGATGCATGCAAACACACCAATTTCATAACATTAGTATGTATAATGTATTATATTGCATAAAAGTTCATAAAAGTTCTGTTGTTTTGTGGACTGGTTGTACTTACACAAACGTAAACACTGCAATGATTGAAGTAGTGATTAACAGTTGGACGGCTAAAATAAGGTAAACCTGGTACAAAAATGAACACAAGCCAATTTCTTTTTCATTTTATTTCTACATGTTTTATAAATCTGTAGTAATAGTTCTACTTAAAAATAAATATTCTCGATATATATTCTACCTTTCTAATAAAGGCATGCCGAACACTCATGCTGTCCCATACGCCAGTTGATGAAATACCCTCTGCATCTCCTACAACAAAACAATGAGTACAAAAAAAAAAAAAAAAAAATTTGATGATAAAAGTCACACACAGTGGTCCTCAAAAAGTATTTGGACACCTAGGTTGCATTTAAACATTTACTACACCAGATATATGCCAGATACTTAACTAACTAACAAGAGTGCATAGCATAGCAGACTACAAAACCAGTCATGAGGGTCAATTTTGTAAAAATGAGAATTATACATTATTTGAAAGCTGAAATACAATATTTGGCAGAGACACAACTACTTGAAAATCTGGAAACTGAGGGTGCCAAAAGATCAAAATATTGAGAAAATCATCTTTAAAGTTCTTAGCAATGCATATTACTAATCAAAAATTAAGTTTTGATATATTTACGGTAGGAAATTTACAAAATATCTTCACGAAACATGATCCTAATGATTTTTTTGGATAAGAAAAAAATCAATCATTTTGACCCATACAAATGTATTGTGGGTTATTGCTACAAATATACCCGTGCTGACTAGTTTTGTGGTGCAGGGTCGCTTATCTTAAGAAAGAAAAAAGAGAATACAAATATGTCACAACCAAAAAATGCAAAGGTAGGCTGCACTGTGCAACAGTTTGCTGGAAATAAACTTGATTTTCACATACAAAAACAAATAAATACAGTACAAAAGTAATAGATTATGCTTCATGATTGAAATGAGAAATGTATTTTTACTTAGGTTGGAGGAAAATATTCCCGGTGCTATAAAGGACGGCATCATAGATGGCATGGCTGAAGGGCAGTATCCAGGACCCTGCCAAAGCCCTGCTTGGGGGTGTACACCAGGCTGTCCTGGGCCTGTGTACACCCCTGGCTGGACTGAAAATCCGTAGGGAGGGTATGGATAGTTTCCATGCTGCTGCTGCTGTCTTGACTCTTCATAACTCGGAGGGGGATCTGACTTTGACATTGTGATGTCCCTGAAATACAAGCCACATAATTAAAGAATAATTACATTAAGAAATGAATACCTTTGTATTAATACCTTTTTTGTTTTCTCTCTCTCTCTATTTACACACATAACAGAGTATCCAAAACATTCCAAGAAGATAAACACAGTAGGCTATAAGTACGTAGAGTTATATAAACAATACTGTAGTACCTTATTTTCACTTAAAATAAGTTTCTTAAACAACAAAAGTGATTTGTTCCTAGCTGTTTTGCTAGTGTGACATCAGCATATTAATAATTATTGTAAATTAATGCAATAATATTTCGCTTACCACGTTTGCTGTGCCCTCAGCAACGGGACTGAATGAAATGAGAGCGTACCGAATAAACTTGTTCTCCTGTACGTAAATAACGCAGAATGTGATGGAGCGTTCTGATTGGCTGGAACCAGGCAACACAACTAGGAGGAGTTGTGCCATCTCCAGTTTCCAGGGTTCTGTCCTCACTGGACTGCGCTCAATATCTATTTCTCGACTTAGTCTAGTCACCTCACAAACTTACCGTATTGTGTGACCACTGTTTAGTATTTGAAATTATATTAACTATTCCTTCTTTTTTGGTGACCTGAACAGATATATATGTTTATTATTATATATCTTCACCTGAACATGTTATCTTATTTATAACACTGAGTATTTATTCAACAAGTACAGAGGGACTTGTTGAACGTTAGATCTGTGTGGTGGTCATTATTTGTTAATAACTTTGTAGTAAAACCTGTCTACCAACAGACGGCGCTAAAACATAGGCTAACTGTTTATATGAACACAGTGTTTAACACAGACTCGATACAAAGTTTGTTGTGTAGGTATATGATCAGTGTGCTCTTTATCTTTGGTTTTTCAAAGCTTAAATTAATAATTTTTAAAAGAAATGTACGATTCAAAATAGCAAATCTCACACTGACTTACATTTTCAAATCGTTCTCCATTCAAACGTTGCAGACAGCAATGCCATCATTGTAATATTCGCATACTGAACTGTGACTGGTCATTTATTTTTTAAAAACGTATCATTTATTGCACTGGTATCTTTAGTGAATGTAATCTTTTTTATATACAACTCTATAAATTATTTATAATATATTTTTTAGAGATCAGATTAAAATAAATATTAGATTAAGAAATAAAATCTAATAGTTACTTTTGTTTTAATGCTTGCTTAAAGAATAAAAATAATTTGATTGTATAAAAGGAAAGAAGGAAAAAAAAAAACACGACAAAGAAAAATGTTCAGCATGCTGTGGGTTGTAGAGATTATGAAAATGTTATGATTTTAACCTTCTTATAATTCTGCATTGGCATGAAGGCAAAGATTCTGTAATGCCCCACAGAGGACCTGCTTATCAGAGTCCTGCAGGAGTCAGAAACGGCCTCTATTCACACCTATGCATGCTCTTGTTATATACAAGCGAAGCCCCCCTTTTGTCAGTTCACTGGACAAAGCATCAATTTTGAACATTTATTTACACATCATTTAGCAAAAATTCTTCTGATACCACATTTCTGATATCTGGTAACAGTATTATTTTCCCTGTGTGTTTTTTTTAAATTAATAGTTACAGAAACTACACATCACAATGTATGTAAAGGTTTAAATGAAAAAGAGCTGCCTGGAGGTTTTGGTTCGCGTATAAGACCTTGGTCGTCTCTGCATGTCCAGGCCTTCCTTTCTGCTTTGCTGATTTCAATCTAGACACACTTTAACATACCCCAGAACACCATAAATTATTCAACCAGCTTTTTGCATTATACTCGCAGAAATATAACTGAATGTATCTTGTATGACATTGTATTCTATGCAAACCTCAAAGCAATGCTCAGCTAGAAAAATACTTAGATGATACTGTAGAAAGATAATATTCTTACAATATTCTCCCAGAGTATATTTTCAATAAAGAGCAAGAACTCAGAAAGGGGAGAAAGGCACAGAACACAACCATTAACAAAAGAAAATATTCAGTTTACTTGCATACTGTGAATAAATATTATTTATTATATGTGCAATAATGTAAAAAAAAAAAAAAAAAATCAACAACCATAGAGGTATAACAATCACAAACAATAAATCTTTATTTTATAATTAAATAATAATAATAATAATAATAATAATAATAATAATAAACATGTGATCAGTATAATACAACAACAACAACAACAACAACAACATAAATAAATAAATAATAGTCAGATGTCTTGTTTATCTGACAGTTTCTTTGCTCTCAAGTAAACAGAACGGTGAGGAGTAGGACTTTTATTTTGAAAAACAAAAACAATCCCTCCCGGTACTTCCGGAACTGTCACTGTAAACTCTTTAGATTTTACGCAGCTGTCATGCTGTTTACATTGGAATTGGATACATAAACAAACACGTTTTTTTTGTCATTTTTGCCCCGTTGAAGCGAAACATGGAATGACATTTATGCATCAAATCCATTCACTGAAGGAGTTTGAGTACTTCCTGCTCGACCATCGGTTTACTTCAACCTCAGCTGTATTTTAGAGCTATTTGCACATATATGTAATTATAAGAAGAAGTAATTATGCTGAAGGCTGTTATTCTTATCGGAGGTCCTCAAAAAGGTGAGTAAATATCCCTCAGATTCGTATCAGTGGTGCAGATTGACGCCATCACAATTTTGTCTCTTCATAAATATGCCTTAAAGATAAGTTTGGTAGTTTTGTGCAAATGTTATCATTTTGGTAATATTTAGAATAACGTTGGCAATGTTATGTTGATATAAAATGCACTCTGAAAGGACAAGAGAAGCAGCAATCTAGTTATTTAATATGCAAAACAGATCATTAAAGCACATCGAAAGTTAAATTTTGATAAAACGGAAATCTTTGGTGGACAGTTCATTAATTATTATCATCAGTGGACACAGTATTTCGCACAGTATGGTCAAGAGTTGGCTCTACAGGGTAACGTAGCTGACATGAAGTGTACCCTAAATGCTGTTCATACAGGCACCCGGTTTCGCCCCCTGTCTTTTGAGGTGCCCAAACCCCTGTTTCCAGTGGCTGGAGTGCCAATGTTACAGCATCACATTGAGGCCTGTTCTAAGGTACTTATTTTCAGTTCATATAGAAATAAATATATATTTTATTAATTTTTCTATGGGGGAAAATTATGCATTCGTTTAATAATTTGTATGACTTTTTTTTTCTTTAGCTTCCGAATATGAAGGAGATCTTAGTTATTGGCTTTTATCAGCCCAATGAAGAATTAAACAGATTTTTGTCATGCGCCCAACAAGATTACAAAATCTCAGTAAGGTAAATTTACCTTACAATGTTTATATTATGTAACATTTACATTTATTGTTTTGAAAATCAGAAAAGTCCCTTCAATCAAGGGCTTTATTTACATGGATTGTCTAAAATCCCCTCAGATACCTTCAGGAATACGCTGCTCTGGGCACCGGAGGAGGAATCTACCATTTCAGAGATCAAATCCTGTCTGGCAGTCCAGAGGCCTTCTTTGTCATGAATGCTGACGTGTGCTCAGAGTTTCCTCTACCAGAGATGCTGGACTTCCAGAAGGAGCATGGAGACGCTTACAGTTTTGTCATCCTTGGCACCACGGTTAGGAGCTCTTGTGTTTATGCATCAAACTAGTGGATGTATTGTAATGAAAGACACAAGCCAGGCTACTTATAAAACGGGATTCTCAATAGATTATTTATTTATTTATTCTATTCTATTCTATTCTATTCTATTCTATTCTATTCTATCTATTTGTTTTCTTTTTATTTATTATGAAAAATGACCCTCTGACACGAGCATTCTCTATTCTTGTTTTATTTTTTTGACTTATTTATTTATTTAAAAAAAAACTCTATCACTAGCGTTCCCTCTTTTTTTCCCTACTCTATCTACTTGTTTTCTTTTTATAAAAAAAAAAAAATAATAATAACTTGCTACGATTACTGTGCTTGGCTGACCGAGACTTGTCACAGCACTTACGTATTATTGCTCTTTGGTTGGTTTTAATTGCTTCTGTTGTCCTCATTTGGATAAAAGCATCTGCTAAATGGCTAAATGTAATGATTATTAGCTTGTTTTTAATTGTTGTGGTGCTTGAAAATCAAATCTGATTGTTTCAGGCCAACAGAAAACAGTCCCTGAACTACGGCTGCATTGTTGAGAATGAACAAACTGATGAGGTAATCAAGTTCTTTTTCCTTCTTACTTCAAAAACTTAAAGCAATAACAAATAAAATCATAATTGTCTCATCATATCCTCCAGGTGTTGCATTACGTCGAGAAACCCAGCACATTTGTGAGTGACATAATCAACTGTGGAATATACCTGTTCACTCCAGAGATATTTCAGCACATCGGAGCAGTTTTCCAGAAGAACCAACAGGACATGCTGTTGTGAGTGGAACGAATCCTGTAGGGTTCTTGAGAGGAAGTGCATGCATACTCAATCAGTTTCTTTTCCTTGGTTCTCTTCATTTGTCTTTTCCGCTTTAACTCCTTCCTGTCTGCCATCATTCTGTTTCCTGTTCCATCATCAGATATTACGATGAGGGGTAAGTTTGAACGTGGACTGAAGGTCTGGTTTGGTTTGGATGTAGAACGAGGAGCAGTGTGATGTAGATTTTATAGAGAGCTTGCCTGCTTGTGTGATCTGTCAACTAGATTCATGTTAGCATGTTGTGGTATGACGATAACATATCACAAACTGAAGCAAAAAGGATATAAAAATTCCTGTTAAACACGATTATCTAAAACATGATGTGTATTGATAGCTTGAACAAAGGCTTGTTAAAAATCAATTCCCGTATGGAGAAAATGAATACAATTTTTACTTATAGAACCTGATTGTTGCATTTTACAGAGTATTCTGATTTACTAATAAATGCAATACGTTTTGAACGTTAAAGGAGAAGTCCACTTCCAGAACAAAAATTTACAGATAATGTACTCATCTCCTTGTCATCCAAGATCTTCATGTCTTTCTTTCTTCAGTCGTAAAGAAATTATGTTTTTTGAAGAAAACATTTCAGGATTTTTTTCGGTATAGCAGACTTCTATGGTGCCCCGGGTTTAAACTTCCAAAATGCAGTTTAAATGCAGTTTCAAATGATCCCAAATGCAGTTGTAAACGATCCCAGTTGAGGAAGAAGGGTCTTATCTAGCAACACGATCTGTTATTTTCATAAAAATAATACAATTTATATACTTTTTAATGTCAAACGCTCGTCTTCTCTTCCTCTGCCTGAACTGTTTTTTTCCGGTTCATGACAGTTAGGGTATGTCCTCAACTTTCCTCAACTTCAAAATCACTGTTTTACCTTTTTTGTTAAGGGTTGTTTGATGTTCTTTGCATGTTCACTTTGCAAAGACTGGGTCGGTACTTCTGCAGCGATTTTTGAAGTTGAGGGAGAAAATACGGTTGGAGTTTTTCGACATACCCTAACTGTCTTGAACCAGAATACACAGAGTTCAGGGAGAGCAAGACAAGATGAGCGTTTGGGATCAAAACGTATTTAAATTATATATTTTTTCATGAAAATAACCGATCATTTCACTTGATACACTGCAAAAAAGGCTTACTTAGAATTTGTGTCTTGTTTCTAGTCAAAATATCTAAAAATTCTTAAATCAAGATGCATTTACTAGATAAGCAAAATAACATGAGCTGTTTAGTCTTGTTTTAAGCAAAATGAACTTAATTTATTTTTCCCCCTGGAAACAAATAAACTTATCTGCCAGTGGGGTTAGTAAAATATTCTTAAAACAAGTAATAATTTTACTTATTTTAAGCCAAATTAACTTAATTTACTTTTTTACCCCTGGAAACAAGACTAAATATCTAATGTTGTTTTGCTTATCTAGTAAATGCATCTTAATATAAGAATTTTTAGATATTTTGATTAGAAACAAGACAAAAATGCTAAGTAAGAGAAGCCTTTTTTTTTTTTCAGTGTAAGACCCTTCTTCGTCAGCTGGGATCATTTACAGCCGCATTTGGGATCGTTTGAAGCCGCATTTAAGCTGCATTTTGGAAGTTCAAAATCGGGGCACCATATCAGTCAATTATATGGAGAAAAATCCTGAAATGTTTTCCTCAAAAAACAAAATTTCTTTGCAAGTACATTATCTGTTAATTTTTGTTCTGGAAGTGGACTTCTCCTTTAAATGCATTGCAAATGCCATTTCATGTTGGTTGTACCCCCTGCATCTTCAACTTTTACCTTTCAGTTTCATTCATTTGTTTTTGTTCAAGTTTTTGTTCATTTAATTATGTGTTTGTTCATCATAGTGTCATTTCATGGTTCGTAGAAAATTCTTCTGATATCTTCTTCTGATACTATGTGTCTGTGTGCTGTAGAGAGGAGCAGTCCAACGGCTGGCATCGGGCAGAGGTGATCCGTCTGGAGCAGGACATCTTCACAGCACTGGCAGGCCAGGGCAAATTATATGTGTACAAAACAGACCGCTTCTGGAGCCAAATCAAATCTGCAGGGTTAGCTGCTGACATATGTTTTTTTTATTACAATTATGCACTGATTATGTTGCTGCATTTTTTCTGTAACTAAATTAGATATTGTGTTTGTGTGTGTGATTGTAGTTAATGTTATTCTCCCCTCTTTTTTAGATCTGCGATCTATGCAAGCCGTTTGTATCTTAACCAGTATCACCAAACCCATCCAGAGAGGTTAGCTACTAATAGAGAAGGAGGGCCGAAGACCAGAGGTAAATTCTTAGTGGAAGTGTGAATTTTGTTTGTCCAACAGAGCTCTTTATGCAGTCCTTCTAATGCTTTTTTTTGTCACTTTAGGAAATGTTTATATACATCCAACTGCCAACATTGATCCAACTGCTGTGGTAACTGTGTTTCTCTTCTATAGTTTCTCAACATAAAACATTTGCAATGTGACACTTGCTGTATGTTCAGCAGGATATGTGCAAAAATGGTAGCCCTCAGGATTTAATTTCAAATATTTAATTATTTTTGGTTATGTTATTAACATCATTTTACTCTTACATTCTTAGTCATGTCAGAATAAAACAAAAGGTCTCTAGTTAATAAGTTAAGTGATTATTACATTTTTATTACTTAGAACAGAGGTGCTTTTAAAGAGATCGTTCACCCAAAAATGAAAATTATGTCATTAATTATTTACCCTCATGTCGCTCCAAACCTGTAAGACCTTTGTTCATCTTCAGAACACATATTAAGATATTTTTGATCAAATCCCTGCATAGACAGCAACACAACTGACACATTCGAGGCCCGGAAAGGTATTAAGGACATTGTTAAGATTAGTTCATGTGACATCAGTGGTTCAACCTTAATGCTATGAACCTATGATAATACTCTTTGTGCGCAAAGAAAATAAAAACAACGACTTTATTCAACAATTTCGTCCCTTCTGTGTCAGTCACATTATGCATAGTCATATGCAACTATTACAAAAGGTTCAAACGCTCACTGATGCTCCAGAAGGAAATCTGAAGATCAGGGTAAATTTAACTTATTTTAAATACGATATTTAGGCAAAATAAAAAAAATACATCTTCATTCTGTTCAAAAGTTTACACCCCTGGCTCGTAATACCATTGTTTTTCCTTCTGAAGCATCATTATGCGTTTGAATCTTCTGTAATAGTTGCATATGAGTCCCTCAATTGTCCTCAGTGTGAAAAGATGGATCTCAAAATCATACAGTCATTGTTGGAAATGTTCAAATACACAAAAATGCTGTAAAACCAAAGAATTTGTGGGACCTGAAGGATTTTTCTGAAGAACAACAGGCAGTTTAACTGTTCAGGACAAACAAAAGACTCATGAACAGCTATCACTAAACAAAAAACACAGCTGGGGATCATTCAGGTACTGAAAAAACATAGTATTAAGAATCAAGGGTATGAAAACTTTTGAATGGGGTCATTTTATAAATTCAACTATTATTTTCTTTTGTGGACTAAATGTAAATGTATTTAGTATGATCCCTTTTATTTTGGTCAAATAATTATGTAAACTTTAGACCTCAGCTGTATATTAGTAAAAGTTACTTATATCATACTTTTGTTTAATTCATGCTATATTGTTCCTTGTCTTTTTTTTTTAGTTAGGTCCCAATGTGTCTATAGGAACAGGCGTAACGATCGGTGCAGGGGTTCGTGTGAGGGAGTCCATCATCCTCCATGGCGCTACTTTACAGGTGAGCTCATGCTTCCAATCAGTGCCACAGAACACTTGCTTTTTCTCCCTATTGCTTTGTCTGGCATTTAAAACCACTGAGTCAACACAATATGTACTATATATACCGACTGTGTGTTCTGCAGGATCACAGCTGCGTGCTGAACAGCATTGTGGGCTGGGGCAGCACCATTGGCAAATGGGCCAGAGTGGAAGGGACCCCAAGTGACCCCAATCCTAATGATCCATATGCCAAAATTGACAGCGAGACGCTGTTCAGAGATGGAAAACTAACACCCTCCATTACAATTCTAGGTAATTTTATAGGACATCATCGCAAATATGTATTTGAAAGTGATTAATCTAATGTGCCTTCTCACTGCTTCTCTCTCTGTGTCATCAGGCTGTAATGTAAACATCCCATCTGAAGTGATCATACTCAACTCCATCGTCCTGCCACATAAAGACCTCAACCGAAGCTTTAAAAACCAGATCATACTGTAGTGTCATTTGCGTACAAATAAAACAGGTATTTGAAATGATGGATGAATCATCTGAAGTTTCAGGGTGTTTGTGTTAAAAATGTCAGCTACTGTTTTGTACATATGGATTTACCATTGTACAGTGTTATCACGTCAAAGCTGGATAAAACAAATGACTTCTCTTCGTCAAACTGTTTCTGAAATGACTTGAAATTCATATTATTTACAACGTGTTGGCTCCCTGTCGTCAGAGAAATGTCAAAGATATTTACAGAAAAGTACAAAAACAAAATGTTTATTTGTGCAGTCTGTTACCGTTTCGTTTCAGCATTTAACGTCATGTAGAACAAAAAAGGGTAAGACAAATGGTAAAATCTTGTAATTGGATACCAATCGTGTTGGTAACCGTTTTGAATAATTGATGTTTCTTTGACTGCTCCCTGTTTGAAAGCAAAGCGCAGTGTAAGAGTCAGACGTCTGCAATAAATTATTTTTTGATGAAGTCACAAAAGGTAATAAAGTAATTTACTGCTGCCCTTGTAGAAAATCACAGTGTCTGTATTTATCGTTAAACAGCTACAAGACCATCAATTATTTTTCTTAACCTTTAAGACAGAGATAAATTATTTGATTACAGACTTCACATTTTGCACTTTGGCAACAAAACGCTTATATAAATTTATAATACAGCTTGACTTCTGAGGGCACTAGTGCAGATACTGCCCTTATTATATACATATATATAAATACACAAGACAGAACATGAATTCATGTAGTTTATTTCAAATCATTCTGCCATTTCACCCCGTGTTTATACCACCTTTAGATATTTCCCTACCTACATAATAAATAGACTTATACATTATACAGAAAATATAACGAGTGTAAGTGTAGTCTCATGTCATTCTTTTTTTTTTTTTTTTGTTTTGTTTTTTTTCTGGACAGAATTACATTCATAGGAAACGTTATGATTCCAAGGTAGTATATAAAGTGCTAGAGTGCTTCATTTTGCATGGTGGAAATACCAGTTCAAGTGTCTGTCCATCACAAAATACATATTTATACACGTACATAAATCATTTGGGGGATGTGAAGAATTTCTTTTTTCCTGGTTCATTTTTTGGCTTGCTTCTAGAAAAGGAAAACAATAGTTATGAAAACATGCCATGCTAACACGCTCAAGACCAATGAGGGATAGTAGCTTACGGGTTATTGAAAGTGCCACCAAACTGCTTGATTCGACCCTTTATTGAGCCACCGGATGCAGTTTTAGAGTATTTGCTCAACTCAGGAGAGGTCAGAGGTTTAAATATCTTCTCTGTTCCTACACATTTAGAAACAGTTAATGAATCAAGGCAAAATATACAGTCTACAAACAAAAATACAACTACATTTAGGATTTTAAAACTATTTTAGATCTTAAAAAAACAGTTTAAATGGCATCAAAATACGCAATAAGTGAGCAGTTAAACTTTAACCAGACAATATGTACACTACCTGTCAAAAGTTTTTGAACAGTAAGATTTTTAAATGTCTTTTCTGCTCACCAAGCCTAGATTTATGTGATCCAAAGTACAGCAAAAACTATCAAAACAAAAACAAAAACAAAAAAAACAAAACAAAACAACAACTACTAACTTCTTTCTATTTGAATATATTTTAAAATGTAATTTATTCCTGTGATTTCAAAGCTGCATTTTTAGCATCATTACTCCAGTCACGTGATCCTTCAGTAATCATTCTAATATTCTGATTTACTGCTTAAAAATATTTATTGTTATTAGGTTGAAAACAGCTGAGTAGAAGATAAATGATGTGATCACAGGAATAAATTACATTTTAAAATATATTTAAATAGAAATCAGTTATTTTAAAAAGTAAAAATGTTTCACACTATTACTGCTTTTGCTGTATTTTGGATCAAATATATGCAAGCTTGCAGAGCAGAAGAGAATTCTTCAAAAAAAAACAATAAATAAATAAATAAATAAACAAAATAAATAAATAAAAAAAATTCTCCATATAGTGGAGTAGGAGTGGGGTTGAAGTCCAAGGGCTCTACACAATCCCAGCTGAGGAATAAGTATCGTATCTATTATATAATTCCACATGCGTGATGTAGGCGGAAGTACCAATGCAGTGTTTACAAAGTGAACGTGCAAAGAAAGTCAAATGCCCTTTACAACAAAAAAAGTAAAACGATGCTGGACGATTTTGAAGTTGAGATGAAGTTTTTCTATCCTACCTTTTTGAATCGAAGTACACAGAAGACGAACTAACTGCCCGTACCTTTTCCAACGTGATTACGTAATGCATGAACACACACATTCCAGAGCTAGTGCAAGGTTAAAAAGTATATACATTTTTAGTTTTTTAATAAACTGATAGATCGTTCTGCTAGATAAGACCCTTATTCCTCCGCTGGGATCGTGTAGAGCACTTTGAAGCTGCACTGAAACTGCAATTTGGACCTTCAACCCATTGGCCACCATTGAAGTCCACTATATGGAGAAAATCCTGGGATCCTGAAATGTTTTCCTTAAAAACCTTAAAGAATTAGTTCACTTCCAAAACAAAAACTGACAGATAATTACTCACCCCTTTGTCATCCAAGATGTTCATGATTTTCTTTCTTCAGTCGATAAGAAATTGTTTCTTGAGGAAAACATTTCAGTATTTCTTTCATTTCAGTGGACTTCAATGGTGCCTCCAAATTATCTGTAAATTTTTGTTCTCGAAGTAAACTACTCTAATTTCTTTTAGACTGAAGAAAGAAAGACATTAACATCTTGGATGATATTAGGAATGAGCAAATTATCAGGAAACTTCTCCTTTAACTCAACACATGGTGGATACATATACCTCTGCTAGTGCTTGGACAGACAATACCGACGTTGGCATCCACCACAGGAGGTGCAAGTGGATCCTCCTTATCAGCTAGAAGGCCTTCCCAGAAATCTGAGGGGAAGGAGAGAAACCGAGCTACTACCTGTTGAAACAAAATTAGAAGAGGTTCAATTCTTGAAACATAAATCTAAGTACACAAGGAATGGGATCACATTGAGAATTTCTTGGAACTTACTTTGGGTTGGGTGTTTGTGTCTCTCATAATAGTCATGGGAGAAGGCTCTAGCATCCCATGTCCAATGACAGTGGGCCCAAACACTCTAGATAAGTTATTCTGATCCATCTGACACATCGGGCTCTGCGTTACTCTGAGAAACAACACGAATGTGGTTGCAAAACAACGAGTATGTTTAAAAAAAACAACAACAACAACAACAACAGGTAAACAAAGGCAGAGTTGCAGAAATTAGAGCAATTTACCTCTGCAAATGTAGTATCAAGAACGCCAGGGTGTCTTTGTTTGGCTGCGGCAACTGTCTGATAGTCTTTATTAATGTTTCTACACTCTTGTCTTCATCTTCCATCTCTGTGAGTGAAAAAAATGACTATTTTGTCAGAGCCACCCACAGTATCAGATTCAATTACGTTTACTTGCAAGAGCAATACATCAGGTGAATTATCACTTTATCAACTTTGCTGACTTTAAGGATATCAGCGTTCACGAAGCAGGTACATAAACACCTGTAGCAGCGGTGCATTATGAAGGACTTTCTCTCATTTACATGCTACAGCCATTCTTGGCCAAGGAAATTAGACAATATGGCTCTCCCCATGACATCCAATCCAATTTATAATTTAAAAGGGAGGTACTTTACCCTGGAGTCATCCTGAATCTATGAGGGCTAGAAAAAAAAAAAAAAAAAAAAAAAACTCCATAATAATAGCAGAGGCACCCTGACTGCTCCTAAATCTGCCACTTACCCTCCATTCAGCAGCGGCGACTGAAATTAAAATGCTGAGAAAGACAAGCGCTGGTTTGGGAGATAACGTTCGACATTGATTGTTTCCGAGTCATCAGGGACTTGTCAACTATATCACAAGTAATGGGAAATAACCATCCGCCCTAAATGAATGAGGGTAGCATACGTCCTCACGCCTCCGGCATACACAAGCGCCAGACGCTTGTTATAGAATCCACCCTCTGCAAAATTACCACCATTTCGGATAATCTAGTCAGACTTCTCAAAGAATACCAAATTTTGAAAGTCAAATTGAGACTATTAATGTCGAGACAAGATGGGGCTTTTGATAGACTCGATGATGGGTGAAAAAAAAAAAAAAAAAAAAAAAAAACAGATTTAGGGAGTAAGGACAAGACATTCAGAACAGATAGCATTCTTCAGACAAGTCTTTTTTCCAGCACTTTTTTCCCCCTGTTTCACTCAGTGTTGTAGTCAAGACCAGCTCATTTGAGTTTGAGTCCAGGTTGACACTTGAGTAGGTTGAGGAGCAGAAGACAGTCAAGTCCAAAATGATATATGGTCTTGAACTGAGACATGAGACCAAGTGGTCGTGAGTACTAGAATACTGGTTTCACCTGCCAAAAAGAGCCACAAAATAGTATTCATAGTAACAGTATTCATTACACAGACCAAATTTGAAAGCTGAGACTTTGTTTTATACCAGAAGTAATCTGCTCTGTCTTGTTTGTCGATGCATTGTCAGTTTCCTCTTTGCTCTGCAATGTATTTTTTACAGCTTGAGAACATGATGTATGGTTTGTCGAAGATAGCAACAGTAACTAAGGAGGGTGGGTTTTCGCAAAGGGTCAGTTGAATGGTTGTTGTTATGTTACTTATTTTGTGTTCCAGATGAGGAACTTCATATGGTTTGGAATGACCAGAAAGCTGTGCATGTACACATTTGAAGTGTCCTTAAAATAAGCACTGTAAATATTAAATGTTTGACCATTAATATTTTAATTTGGGGTCAGTAGGATTGTTTTTAAACAGAATTAATACTTCCTACTCAATAAAATGATTAAAGGTGACAGTTAAGACATTTATAATGTTACATAAGGTTTATATTTCAAATAAATGCTGTTCTGACGTTTCTATTTGTCAACAAATTTAGAAAAAAGGCGTATCACGCTTTTCAAAAAATTATAAAGCAGCACAACCGTTTTCAATATTGATAAGAAATGCGTCTTGAGCAGCAAATCAGCATATTAGAATGATTTCTGAAGGATCATGTGACACTGAAGACTGAAGTAATGACTGCTTAAAATTCAGCTTTACATCACTATTAAAAATGTAATGTATTCAGACAGAAAATGGGGTTATTTTAAATTGTATCAATATTTCACATTATAACTGCTTTTACTGTATTTTTGATCAAATAAGAGCATAATAGTATTAAAGGGGTCATCGGATGCCCATTTTCCACAAGTTGATATGATTCTTTAGGGTCTTAGTGAAAAGTCTTTAACATACTTTGGTTAAAATTACTCAGTGGTAGTGTAAAACAGCACCTGTTTTACCTCGTCAAAAACAGCTCTGTTCACAGTGACCCATTTCGGTGCATGTCCCTTTAAATGCTAATGAGCTCTGCTCACTCTGCCTCTTTCTTCCGTGGAGTAACAAGCCGTTCTCTGTGAGACCGTAAACTTTAGCCGCATTTAGGTGCGAAACTTGCTAACTAGCACATTATTAAGAAAGGCGATTTGCAAAGATTCATAAAAAAAAAAAAAACCTTATACTCACTTCTGCTGTAGGTGAAGCTGGATCACGAATGATTCACGCGAACATAGACGCATTTAGGCAGATCGGGGGGGCGCATTCTCTTCAGAAACAAAAGTAATTCTCTGCATCTTCAGCGGCTCAGATGTCAGGAGTAAATGACAACCGCTGTTCATTATTACATCCAACAACAGAACATAACAATCGCTTAGGAGCCATTCTTGTCTACAACTCCTCACGCTTTGAAAGAATAGTGGACTGTTCACAGCTTACTCAGAGCGAGTCTGTGCTAAAACGATCAGGAATCTCAGAACAGCCTGATCTGAGAAAATTATTTTTATCATCATAGGATGGCTGTGTACACACACTGCCAACACATTCATATTCAAACAACATGTAAAAGTGAATTTTGCATCCGATGACCCCTTTTAGAAAACTTACCAGAAGCTTCCATAAACGTTCTGTGAAGCCTAAACGTTATGAGAGGCTCCTTGAGTTTCCTCAAGAAGTCTTTGAGGAGTCCACAGACAGCATGAACCTCTTCTACTTTGTGGAGCATCAGCGGGCCTTTCCCGGACACGTATTTCTCCTTCAGTTCCTTCACCAGCCGCTCTCCTCCGGGCACTCTGTAAATACCTTTCTACACACCCCAGTCAGCCATAAAACATAAATGAGATATAGAGAAATTTCATACATCAACTGTACACGCTGTAAGTGGATGTTGTAATGTACTGCAATATGATAGAAAAGACTTGTTTCCTAAATCCAAATTAAGCTTAATTATACACCTCTGATTTTCAAGCACTGTAATTATACTTTCAGCTTGAGAAACTATCCCTGTGTTGGTGTATTATTGAGTAAAAACACCTCTTCAAGTCCTCTTCTCTCAATTTCATGAACACACTGAACAATCAGAGAGGGAATCCTTGGGCGTGTGGAGGGGGCAAAGCTCTCTAAAGTCTCCTATAAGAGGGAAATAAACAGAACTTTTGGCATCTTTACATAAGGATGTGTATGCGCACTGTGCACTGTGAAGGGTGAATACCTCATTGGGCTGGGCTGAACCATGAGCATTAGGACTGCATCTCTCCACACATAGATGTTTACACTCAGGATGGCTCACCACTCGACAATCTCTGCATTTTATGGCTAACTTCCCAAAGCGAATCCTCTTCCCACATGGCACGCATGTCTCTGGACGAATCACCTAGAAAACATTGTTGACTGTTGACAAATATGATGCAGGGCAGCATGCTGCAAAAAATGCCCCTGTATGTGTTGTCTCATATTTATATACATCACATATCACTCAATATTTACACGGGCAGTAAGAGCAATCTGACATGAGTGCTGATTTTGTCCTGATCTATTACAAGCTTAAATGTGATAATATACAACAGTTCAGTAAATATCAGAAGTTGATATTGTGTTATATTTTAAACACTATATTATGTGGTTTTGCTCAATTTTGCAGAGAACATATTACCTTTGAAGCCAAAGCAGAATTGTTGCGCGTCTTCGACCAACATAGCTGTGTTTCAGAATGAATCCGGGTTTTGAACGAAATGTGTGAATCAATGATTCAAAGGCACATTCATAAAGAGCCATTTACTTAATTCCTGAATGAATCAGCCATTTGAATGAATTGAATAAGTGAATGACTCAAAGACATTTACCGCCACCTGCTGGCAGATTTAGTTTCTTTCTAGAGTATCATTTCATTAAAAATAAAAAAAAATAAAATAATAATAATAATAATAATAATAATAATAAAAATAAAAACATTAAAGGGATAGTTGCCAAAAAAAACCCAACACCATCATGTTGTTTCAAACTTTTCTTTTGTGGAACATAAATTGTATGAACCAAAATACTTGATGTTTCTCAAATTATATTCTTTTATGCTCCATAGTTCATGTTAGGCCGTTGCAGCCTAAATGTTTATGTGTAATAAATTCTATGTTGAATCTAATAAAATATTTCTTTCTAAAGCTACAATTTGTAATGTCTACTTAATACTTTCTCATTTAACACAAAAATAGCTTTAAATAATCTTTTGTGGGTATTTTCATAGTCAAATTTATTTTGCAATTAATTTATCAAAACATCATGTAATTAATTAGATTAAAAAATGTTATCGTCTGACAGCCCTAAATTCAATAAATTCAGCAATAAATTCAAATAATATAACATAATATAATATATATAATATATTCTCTATATTACATGGATCTTTTTCTCAGACTGTCTCAGAAAACTGGTTATCGCTGCCACATGAGTGTTTCTAATAAAGTGGCGAAGAAATTACCGCATATTTGACATCTTTCTTTTTTGACCGATGTAATCAATCAATCTCTCTCTCTCTTATATATATATATATAGAGAGAGAGAGAGAGAGAGAGAGAGAGGGAAATATTTATATATAAAATCAAATAAATGCTTGCTTCATGACTCATGAAACTGCTGTTAAAACCAGACATGAAAACCTAACAATATGAAGTACTACTGAAGAGCCTCCTACTGTTTTTTGCTGGAATACATGCTGCAAAGTCTTATCCACGGTGGGCGTGAGGTCCTGAGGGATGGCCGGCTCTGGGGTGCTCACCTCCATTTCAACGACTGTTTCAGCCTCTGTGACTTCACTGTGTGCCCACACAGACGTTTGTTCTGCATGGAGGACTCTGGTTAGTTTGGGAAGGTTAGAATGTGTCATTGAAAGTGGCGCCTTTGAGTCTTATTTACCATCAACAGACGGAAAATGTTCATTTCTGAGAGGCCTGGACTGATATTCTGGAGTCTCCTGGGTTATGTCTATTACCATGTGAATCTGACCTCTAGTCTCTGGGGTAGTGACAGACGCCTTCACAACCGTCGTCTCGATTTCCTAAGCACATACACAGACAAACACAAACTAAAAATCCATTTGAAGCCAATCATTCTTTCTGCCGAAATGGAAGACCCTTAGAGTAGCATAACAATTGGTTATCTAGCTCGTGTCCACGTTCCTGGACAAATGTAGTTTCTCAAAGTGCCAAATTGCTTTGCTTCTCTCTTAGTGATCAGTGCCAGCTGAGTGGGAGTGATAGGAGTCCCATGGAGGGAGACAGACAGGACATGGTCCACTGCTGTTCTCATCCGAGCAGTGTGGCGGCGGGTGTGGGCAATATGATGGCAAGCAGTCGGATGAGGGACTGATGAACGAACAGGCTGATGAGAAACGACACCAGAATAGCCTAAAGAGGGAATATGATCTCCCTGCTAATAGGAAAAAAAAAATAAAAATGCAGGAGTCTGTACATTTCACAAAACATACTTTGTGTTTTCTAACTGTGTGTTTAGCTAGGAGGAGCTGTTTCATTAAATGGTAAATGACAATTTAGGATTACTGAATATTTTAAAGAAGTCATCGGATGCCTATTTCCACAAGCTGATAGGATTCTTTAGGGTCTCAATAAAAAAGTCTATACCATACTTTGGTTAAAATTTCTCAAGTGTAAAACAACACCCATTTTATCTGGTCAAAAACAGCTCTGTTCACAGCAAGCCGTTTCAGCGCATGCCTCTTTAAATGCTAATGAGCTCTGCTCACCCCACCCCTCTCTTCCACGGGGTGAGAACAGTTCTCTGAGAGACTGTAAACTTTAGCCGCATTTAGCCTTGAAAATTGCCAACTAGCACGTAAGGAAAGGCGATTTGCAAAGATTTATAAAAAAAAACCTTATACTGAGCTGGATCACGAATGATTCACGCAAACACTGACGCATTTAAGTCGATCGGGGGTGCATTCCCTTTAAAAACAAAAGTAATCCTCCATGTCTTCAGGGCTCAGATGTCGGGAGTAAATGACGACTGCTATGTTCATTTTTACATCCAATAACAGAACATCTCAATTGCTTGGGAGACATTCTTGTCTTCTCCTGCTCAGGTGTCGAAAAAACGGCGGACAGTTTACAGCTTACTCGGAGCAGGTCTAAGGTAAGACGGCCGTGTCAATTAACAATCGTGAGACAGCCTTGGTCTGTGTGACGGCACACAGCACAGCCAAAAATCAGAGAATGGCTTGATTTGAAAAAGGGGTTATGATTTCACTGAGTGGATATTTATCATTATATGGTGGTTGTGTAAACACACTGCCAACACACATTTCAGTTCAAACAAAAGTGAATGTAAAAGTGAATTTTGCATCCGATGACCACTTTAAATACTAAGCTGACTGAAATTAACACGGTGCCCTAACTCAGAAGTTACAAATGATGTGAGGAAAAATCAAATATTCAAGATTCAAATAATTTCTGCTTAAAATATTTCACTTTTGGTGGATTTGTTTGTATTGTAACAAAACAATTGAGATGAGAAAAATAAATAGTAGCTTTAACAAACTTCTACCAACCTTTTCCAGTGGTCTAGCCCCCAGTATATCTCCTGAACGCCCGCTTACTCTTCCCCGTTTTTGAATTGGAGGACCAACACTTGGGCCCATTGATGAACGCTAAAAACAAGTGGTGATGAAGTGAGACACATTAAGGATAAGCACAAAAGTATATATACTAGCACTTCATTTATTCCATTTATTCATATATTTCAACATTTTTTAAAGGAAAAAATTATCTGTAATATGATTATTTTATATGATCATAATTGTAAAAGAAATTAATGCTTTTATTCACCAAGAATGTGTTAAATTTACAGAAAGTGATAAAGACATATTGTTAGAAAAGATTTCTAATTTGAATAAATGCTGTTTTTAACTTTTTACTCATCAAAGAATCCTTAAAAAAAATTCTAAAATGTTCTAAAAAAAATTATTATGAAGCACAACTGTTCCAACATTAATAATAAAAGTAATAAATCATCATATTACAATAATTTTTGAAGCATCATGCGACACTGAAGACTGGAGTAAAAGCTGATGAAAATTCAGCTTTGCGTCACAGGAATAAATTATATTTTAAAATATTTTAAAAAAGAAATCCATTATTTGAAACCGTAATAATATTTTACAATATTACTGTTTTTTCTGCATTTTTAATCAGGTAAATGCAGCCTTGATGAGTGTAAGAGAATTCTCTAAAAACATTAAAAATGTTATGATTGTCTTAGGAATCTTGATCCCAAACTTTTGAACGGCAGTGTATATATAAATCTTCTTTGAACACCAAATCAGCATATTAGAATGATTTCTGAAGGATCATGTGACACTGAAGACTGGAGTAATGGCTGTTGAAAATTTACCTCTGCCATAGCAGGAATACAGTAGTCAACATTTGAAGTGGATCAAAACCTTTCATCAAAGCTGTCCTAAAACCGAAAACAATATCCATTCTTGTCTTAGGACAATTTTGATGAACTTTTTTGATCCACTTCAAATGTTGACTACTGTATATTACTTTTTAAAATGTATTGGAATAGAAAACATTATTTTAAATTGTAATAATATTTCCACAATTTATACAATATGAAAGAAAAACAGTAATTAACAAGAAAACTGACTAGAAAACTGGCACTTACTCTTCTCTCGCGAGCTCTTGACTTGAGAGGCTTAACAAACGCTGTGCTGTCCAAGTCCTAGAAATCATACCAGCGAAATAATTTTCAGAAACAATTCTTTTGATCTTTTCTGTGATTTTTATGCACATGCACTTTTCTTGGGTCTGACAATAATCCCACAGCATGAATAAAAATGATACTAAATATGATACTCCACCAAATCATCATCCGTTCTGTCATAACTAATGTCAGAATGTGACAGGAAGGAGGACTCATCAATCACTGATAACCTGATATAAAGACACAAGATGGAAAACAGCATTGCAAAATGGGGAAAATCTCCAGGAAAACTGAGAACTATATAAAGAGCGTGCTGAACGCTGAGGTACCGTTTTCCTCGCTGCTGTGGGACACTGGTTCCTTTGTGACTGAAGCTGGTCAGCATTGACCTCTGCTCATCATTGAGACAAGCATTTGACTTGCTGTCATGAACCAATACGTCACATATCAACTGCATCTGACGCTCCTGCCAAATGAATTAATGAGCGAGAAAGATACAGTAAGTATCCTTAATAAACTCTCACAAGAATGGTCAATAAATCCCAGAGAACTTCTGTTTTATATATCTCTATGCACATTAACATATGAGTCATGACCGCCCACATTCACATGGCCCTGTACTCGATGCCCTCCATCGAGTCTATATGTTAGTCATGTAATGCGGCACTGACCAAATGGGCAAAGTTTTGCTTGTTGGCTTTGACTTCAACATTTATATAAAGTCTTAAAGGTGCAGTAGCTAAACAGCCCATTTAATTCAAGAGGGTGAAAAACAACAACAACAATCTTTACTAACCAGGCACTGGTAGTCTGCCTCGGCTTTGTAGCGTTTCTTGATCTCCACGTCCAGCTGGTTTCGAGCATGTTTGAGTTTGACCTCCAGAGCTGCTCTGGCCACATCAGACTTTACCAGGAGCTCCTTCTGTTTTTTCAGCTCCAGCTCTGCATGAAGCCATTTCTTCCGGACGACTTCAAAGTTCCTCACCACCTCAATGAACTCTTGTAGATAAAAGACAACTGGTGAGATTTCAGCATGGCAAAATATACATGTATACAGATCAAAGAATGGCTATCAAGACAAAACATGCTAAAAGCAGTGTTTTTTTCTTTTATAATTCTAGCACGAAGATATGAAGCTGTTAGAGAAAGTTTAACAATAAAAAGTGGGTAATTTGTGGTAATTCAAATACTTTCAGCAAATAACCACTTTCACTTTTTTCCTCAGAAATTCAGATGTCAAATTATCCTTATGTTACACTGAAATTTACTTGACTTTCCTTCTTTTCGATGTTCATATGAAAATAGCAGTCATTTCAAATTATCTTAATTTACAGTCAATGAATTTAATACAGCTTTGCAAAGGACTGGACATCCATCAAGGCATATTACTGAAGTACAAAACATCTGTTTTATGACAGAGTGTGCATACAGCTGTCAGATGATTGCCATCCATGATAGTAATGTTGTTTCAGGCAGTGTTGGGGGTAACACATTATAAGTAACGCAAGTTACGTAATCAGATTACTTTTTTTTTCTAAGTAACTAGTAAAGTAACGCATTACTTCTTAATTTAGTAGAAAATATACTTTTTCACATTTATTGACTGAAAGCTCTCCTGTCCCAATGTTGAGAAAAATCGGGAGTAAGATTTTACTTTAGTTCTAGGCTAAATGTGAACATGGATTAATTCATCTCACAAAAAAACATCAGTATTCCTCAAAATGAATAAAAACAGTGAAATGCAACTTAGAATATGATGCAAACCTGAAATAATACAAATACCCTTTATGTATTAATCCCATTTTATTACCCAATGTCTTTGCTGCTGACCTTTGATGATCCAGACCATCATCATAAGCAAAAGCATCATAAGCAGATTCAACCATCATAAGCAAAAATGACTAAACTAACATTTGTTCTTCTTTTTTTATTGCTGAAGAGTGAACTCTGCATTCTACTGTACAGTCGTGAATTTACATTTCCTTCAGCCTGAGGATTTTGGTGCGAAAGGGCTTTTACATTTGCCAAAAATAGAACTTTTTAAATAAAAAAAAAATCTGTTCCTGCCCACATTTAAAAAGTATCACAAAAGTAACGTAACACATTACTTTCCATAAAAAGTAACTAATGTAATTAGTTAGTTTTTTTAAGGAGTAACTCAATATTGTAATGCATTACTTTTAAAAGTAACTTTCCCCAACACTGGTTTCAGGTTTAGGTCAAGTTGGAGATTAATTAGACCACAGCAAAAACACATTGTTAAATAAATATATATACATATATACATAACAGTAGGTAATGTATATATGAGCTACACTACTACACTACTATCTTAAGTGAATACTTTATTCAGCATTGACACATTAAATTGATCAAAAGTGACAATATAGACTTTGTTACAAAATATTTCTCTTTTAAATATGATATACATTTTGTAATATTTTAAATAAAATATATATTTTTTATTTAATCAAAGAAACCTGGAATACATATCATGGTATCCACAAACATATTATGCAGCAAAACTGTTTCCAACACTGATAATGATAAGAAAGGTTTCTTAAGCAGTAAATCAGCATATTAGAGTGATTTATGATTTCTTGTCATATATGTTTTATGTGGGGTCTTTAGAATATTTTTCCCTACATAGTTTGAAACATTACTAAAGAGCTCATAAAATCATGAGAAATATGTTTTTAAAGCACACAAGAGAAAAAAAATCCTGGATAAGTAGGTATTTAAACTCCTTGCTCAGAGCAACATTCAAAATAGTGCAAATCAAATCTCAAAAGCACAGCATGCCAACACATGCACACAATACATCACTGCAAAAACAGCCATCTGCACACCACGCAACATGATGGAGGCCTATTACATGTTTAGGGAGAAAAAAAATGCTTTTCGGATGACAGACATAGACCCAAGGGACAAGTATTTTATTTTTATTTTTTTATAGCCCCATATAAAATAAATAATAAAATAAACAGGGCTTATAATATCTTACCGAGCTCAGAGTTTGTCGCTTCTTCTATAGCAAGCCTTTGCAAGCACAGACTAAGGACTTCTCGTATAAACTGATCCCCCATTGTCGCGTCCGCTGATGATCCAGCCTCAAACTCAAACAAACCTCTTTAAATGCGCCACGTGAGTGAACACGGCCCGGGTCACATGGAGTTGCTCATATTGTACATTGGACTTCAGCTGTTCTGAAACTCTGCGTTTGGACTACTAAAAACGGATTACCATCCCGGAAGTCCATCCATCAGTAACACCCGAGAAGTTCTTCATCAGTTTGTTTTTCAAAGCAGAGGTAAGAGCTTTTAATTCATCAAAGGTGTTTTGAAACTCTCATTACAGCTGCCATAGTAGGCTATTTGGAATCGCACCTGCTGGGTTATGTGTATTTTTTTTATTTCTTTTATTTTTAATTATCATTTTTAATGCAGTTAATATCATTTTAAGTACAGGCCGATAACCTACCTTGAACTACCTGGTAATCTGGACCACTTAGATGATTTGAGTAAATGGCACTGTGGAAAATTATGTTTATTTGTTTGTTTATGTATTACTTTAGAAAGCTTTAGTCATCAGTTTAACTAATTTTGATTTAGTCAAATCAAATCTTCTAAAGTAACGTTAAACAAAATTTCCATAGCTATCAACTTTGGTCTACATCAACGTTACCTGATTGTACACCAGTTAATATTACAAAATATGATGACCGTAATTTTACAGATTTTTTTTTTTTCAATTCCTAATTTAAGATAATTTTGAAAAAAAAAAAACGCGTTTGAAATAAGAGTAGATAAAAGTGATAGCAACCTATTAACGGACTCTTATCTCAAACCAAACCCGTCTTGAGTGCACCTTGCCTCCTTCAAGATTTCTCTCGGCCCTGATCCACTGTAGCCAGTAGAGGGCAGTCGAGGCATTTTGTGTTGAGCAGCCAGGATTATTGTACCTTCACCATATGGGGCTGTGTGAGTTTGCCAGTGATTAGGGTGGTGTTTGAGCAAAGCTTTGTTGTGTTTGCTTGACTCAACGCTGTTCACAAGAAAATAAGCTTCTCTGTGATATCATGCTCTGAGTCTCTACTGCAAATGCTCCATTACACAAATAATGGGTTCTGCTGCTACTGGAGTCACTTTAATTTAGCACCCAAAAATCTTATTACAGTCATTTTTAACATGGCTGCTTTGAGCATAGGAGATCAAGAGCGGCGGCGTTTGGAGAGGCTGAATTCAATTTTGCAGGAAATAAAAGACTTGCAACACCAGGTCTTTCTCATTGTTAAAAGTTTAACTGCCTTGCTAGACCTTGGTCACTATTGCATTTGAATTTTAGTGCTATCTTTAGTGCTGCCATGGGCTTCAAATGTCGTCCTTTGCATAGCAACAGATGCAGTGGTGCTGCTTGGTCCTGATGGTAAACATTAGGGTTTAGCAGTGTCGCACTAGACTAGATTGATCTGCTTCCTTGTTCTTCTCATCTAATATTTAAATGGTACGACTAGAAATCACGTATGATTAATGATCTTGAATGAGCTGTCTTTGTTTATTGGACTACCAATATTGTTTTTCTTATTGCATTACAGTATGTAAATTTAGGGTTTATATGAAATAATAGGTAATATTTAAATCACAACACCATATGTTTTTCAATTCTCTACTAAAGGGAATGAAGGCGCTTCATATGTGCACTCTTTGTCTTTGTAATCCACTGTTTGCAGTGAGTTTAGAAATGGAGTTTCCTCCCTAAATTAAAGCCCCTTCTTACTGCGACATTGATAAAAATGTAATTGTGATCGGGTGTGCCGGTGGAATGCAAAATCTGTTTTTCTCTGAGGGCACTGGGATATTTGTATTGTTTAGAACCCACAAAATAATCAGTTTCTGATGGCAAATGCACATTTGCTTTAGCAAGCGAGTTAATCTTGGGAAAACATACATTTATAAAAGAACATAATTTGTTTTATAAATAGACATAGCAGGCATTGTTTTCTGATTAATATATTATCTGACATCATTATAGGAAATTTAAGATATCCTGAACATGTAGCTAGAACCCATTTGCTTATTTTTTTGTGACTATTTTATTATATTAGTTTGTAATTAATGATTAGACATTAATTAATCACCCCAGAGAAACCAAAATCTTTTAAATACACCTTTTCCTTGTACTCCTCTTTTTTTTTTTTTTTTCTTTTTTTTTTCTGAAAGATGTTAAGTTATGTTAATTTGACTGGGAGTCTACAGAATAGAACAAATAGATTTCAGAAGCTTTGTGCATAAACATTAAAAAAGCTATTTATTGTCTGTTGCTTAATATTAATGTTTGCTTTACACTGCATTGGCTCATTAGGAAACTTATTGCCTTGGCTGAGTATATACACAGCTCAGCAGATGAGATGCTAATCTGAGGACCAGAGATGAATGTGTTTGATGCTAGTCCCTATTTAGTCAACACGGTTTTACTGAATGAGCCATTTCTCTCTTTAAGTATTTACCCAGGGAGGCGTTCTGAGAACAAACCTCGATCTGTTCATCCTTTTTTTGTGAGATCTGCTGTCCGTGAATGTAAAAGTGAAGATGAAGGATGTGTGGTGCTTCGGACTTGTATAAGCACAGACTGTCACATAAAAGCTGCTGAGAAATTGTAGTCCTCCCATGAGCATGAAGGGTCAAATCTGATCAGCTTCGTGTCCTAAACCTTAATTCCTTCCTAACTGACCTGTGTAGTAAAGAGAAAGCAACCGAAAGCAAAAGCCCAACACATGCAAATGAAAACAGTCTCATGTTTTCAGATCCTGACTTGAGCTTTGACCTCTTTGTGCCAGAATGCAGTGATAGATATTCTGAAGTTATTTTAGTAATGAGCTTTCAGCCTGTAGATTGTGTTTTTCAGTTCAGTGAATCCAAACTTTCAGTCTGGTACCCCTGTCCACCTCGTCTCTCTCAACAAAGCACTCATGATTCATTTAAACAAGAGTGACTTCAAGTCAAAAGCAAACTAGAAATAAATATGAACGCAGAGCTGGGACTCCCCTGTGCTCTGTGTTACTACTACCAGTCAAGAGCAAACCATAACAGGACCAAAAAATAAAATAATGATAAATATAGCTGCAAGCAGCAATTAAAGGGCCAAGCACAACAAAGGTAAAATAAATAGCTAAGGAGCTGTCTTTAATTACTCTGTAAAGACCAGGGTTCTCCAGTCCTACTCTTGAAAAGCTACCTTCCTGCAGACTTGTCGTAATGTCGTAATTACCGTAATTCCAAGATGACAACACGTGACATTTTACTCATAGCTTTCCATGTTGTTGGATTCAGAGGTAGCACCTAAGTAGCGCCAAAATGAACCTGGCGGCTGTCAGGTGGTATAGTTGGCACTGGTCCAAGTTGTAACTCTCAGAACATTCTGAGTTTACAAGTTGTAATTACGAGTTCAGGAGCACATTAGAGCTTTGGCATTGATAGGTTTGCCGTAGAAACACATAGTTTAGCTTGAGTAGAATATCACTTGTTGTTAGCTCGGAAATACAACATGGTGTGAACGCAGCTTTGAGTTTCAACCCTGCTTCAGCATACCTGTCTATAATCAAGTAGCCCTGAACACCTTGGTTAGCTGGTTCAGGTTGGTTTGATTAGGGTTGAAGCTGAACTTTGCAGTATGGTAGCTCTCCAGGAGCAGGATTGGAGACCCCTGTTAAAGACATGTGTTGATACAGAATTTTACTACAAAACTTAAAATAGCCGACACTCAAAAAGGCTGACATCAGTGTTCATTTTGACAGCAAATTTTGATTTAGTTTTAGTCATAGTCTTTTGACTAAAATGCCATTTAGTTTTAGTCATATTTTAGTAATCTGAATTGTTTTTAGTTTTAGTCGTATTTTAGTCGACTATATCTCATAAGATTTTAGTCGACTAAATCTACAGTAGATTTAGTCGGCTAAAATCTAATGGGTTTAGTTACAGTGTAATGCATTTATTAAGCATTTCTCTAAAATTACCAAACTCATTGTATAGGCTTGATATTAAGGTTTTATCATGATAGACACAGATTTAACTGCTGTGACACGCAACATGCCTTTATATTAAAATTAAATGAAACCACTTCTCATAAAGAAACAAGAACATGGGCTTCTTTTCAATGACTTCATCATAAAGGCCAATTATCGTTTACCATATTCTTCATTCTTCTAAGCAGTAATTTATTTATATAAATAAATGTAGATTTATCTTTAATAGGGCTACTAAAGTGACTCAGTCAAGAACAGTAATTGATTTTCTTTCTTTCTTTTGTTGCTTCAGTAACATTAATGCCACAGGCAATAGCAACTAAATTAGGCTGCTGTCTCTTTAAAACCGGATGAAGGATGCAATGTACTGATACACGTCCGATATTCTCCCAACTGTTTACGTTCACCCAAGACGTAACCGAGTGTGTTTATGTAAATACACGTCAAAACGGACTAGAGGTCAACTGATGTATTGGTTTTGCCAATTAATCTGCACCGATTTCACCCGTTTGGTGATCAAATAAAGTCTTGTAGACTGCCGCTTGAATTGAACGCGACACATCCTGTGTGTGTGATACCAGGTGGCTGCGAGTTCTTCTAGACTCCACGCTGCACTTTTGTCTGTTGTGTTTTTATATTTTGATTAGATAACCACAAATGTTGTAGAATAGAAGCAGTTAAATTGTGAAAGTACACAATATCCATATGTATGCAGTTTCAATACTGTGGCCTTTGTGTAGATATTTAAAGATGGCCATCTTTAGCTTGATTGTTGATGTAATGGTAACACTTCACAATATGAGTCCATTTGTAACATTAAGATTGATAAAAGTTGTGGAATAGAAGTATTGTTCCTTGTCAGAGTGTTAATTTCAGCATTTACTGATATATTTTAAAAAATTTAGTTGCTTTTGCTAACATTAATGAGCAATGAACTAACTGTAATGATCAATATATAATTAATATTAATATTTTTATTCATTTACAATGTATGGTTCAGTAGGCTGCTTTTATTTTTTTAAATAGTAGAGCACTATTTATTTTCCGTTCAGTATCCATTTTAAAAACTGTCGGTCGATGAAACAGTATCGGCCAGTGTGGTCCAACCTAGTTATTGGTATCACTAAAATCCAATATCGGTCGACCTCTAAAACGAACAATTCAACATAATTTTTTGTGTATTTCTCTGTTCATGAGACGCGAAAAAGTACTCATGTGCTGTGTGAGAGCCGCTCAGAAAACCGGACCGAAGTGAGATCTCTTTTGCATCGTTAAATTTATCCAAATGTCTGCTCTTCTTTTACTCCCAGATATTGACATTTTTGAATTTTTGAATTATTTTTATGCAGCAAATTTATGCTAACTTGTGAATCTGTGAAGTTGTGAATCCAAGAGTGAATCTCTTCCTAAATCATCCCTCCCTAACATTTTCGTCTTGTTTTTATTCATTGATGAAAATGTCAATAGATTTACATCATAGTTTTTGTCATTCAAAATGAGTTTTCATTTCACTATCGTCTGGTTTTTGGTCGGTGAAAAAATGTCGTTGACGAAAATTATGACGAAAATTATTCGTCAACGAAATTAACACTGGCTGACATAGGAAAATTAGGTATTGTTTGATCCGGTGTGCCGTTCCGAATCTAACAAGACCAGTTTTATTATTTGGCCAAACTGGTCAAGAGTTATAAGCAAAAATGACAATTTTTAATATTTTTAATATATTTTGACCAGTAGGTGGCGACTTGCCAAAACTATTCATGTGCCCTCAGGTCATCCTTTTTATGAGACATACCAAGTCTGGTCAGAATCTGCTGAAGCGTTGCAGTAATGTAGCCACATGTCCATTTTTGCACAAACTTTGTCAAATTCGATAACGCGCTTTACGAAAATGGTTTGGTACATCAAAAAGCTTTCGATAACTTTTTGCCGGAATACTCTGAAGATGATCTGAACCAATTTTGCTGAAAAGGAATACAGAGGGGTTTGCTTCTAGACCTCTATGGGTTCAAAAGTTATTAGCAAAAAAAAATCGTGCAAATTTGGCCTGTTGGTGGCGCTAGAGCGTTTGAGATAAAGACTCCGAATTTGCTGTGGTTAACATTGAGACTGTCCTTTATCTGTGTGCCAAATTTCATACAGGCTTTCCTGCAAGCGGTTCTATGAGCTGCCATAGACTCCCAGAGCAGTAGAAGAAGAAATTGAAAACTAACGGATACAATAGGTGCAAAAAGTCACCCATTTTCTGTTAACAAGTTAACTTAAAAGACCAAATATACTTCCATAGTGGCAATGTTCACTTAGCTGCTGACAAAACCTGAAATTATACTCCTAGGGAAAGAAAAATAGCAACCTCTGGGGACTTAGATATATATATATAAATACACTAATAAAAAAAAAAATAAGTAAATGCGCCTCATCCAACAGTGTTACTGAACCTGTCAAAACAAAAAAGCCTCAAGCTAATATACATAGCTGAAGTAGCAAGTTGAACTCTTCTAATCATCTGTTTGTGAAATTGTTCCCTGAATGTATTCTAATACCCATGTGAGCATTGATTTCTGCACCAGGTACAGTAGATCTGTGAAGTTCTTATGAGGTGAGCATGGAATAAACAAGGAATATGCATGCATGACTTCCCCAACTCCACCGGGACCCATTATCAGCACCGCTGATGCAGGAAATAGATTGAATGCTGAAAATAATACCCTTGAATAATTAATCAGATGGCTTTTAAATGTGCAACAAACACACTAGCTTCTCTCTAGGGGAAACAGAATGTGTGATTTTACAAGTGCAAGTTTAAAAGCCGAACTCGGTTTACATCTGAAATGGCAGAGAAGCCGATAACCAGGTGGAGGAATTAGATTAAACCTGTGTTTGCAGTGGAAAGCCCTCAGCGTCTATGTATGTTTGCTCTGTGCTTTGATAAGGCAAGAACAAGCTATGGGATCCAACCCACACTGTAGCAAAGGTCAAAATGTCAGCCATCTGCCTTGATTGGGTTTGTTTCGGTAAGTGCTTTATTCGATCATGCTTTATCTCCATATCTTCTGATTGGAAAGTTGCATGCCGTTTGATGCGCATAAGCAGAACCAAGCAAATATTGGATTTCCAAGTGCACTTGACCATTTGTGATCACTTATCAGTTTATGAGATGACTAATGTCTCTCTGACTCATTAGTCTTAGAGAGGATAAAACTAGTGTGTTTTGAAAGTGCAGGGAGGAGAAATGTCAACATTTAACAGTATAGTTGGGTTCAGACTGCATTCCATTTCTTGCACATTCAGATTCGTTTTATTGTGTCGGTTGTTTAAGAAATTACAAATGTCAGTGGATGACCTTTCGAGTGACATTCCAGTTTCAGATAATATCAAAGCAACTAGTTGCATTCAATGAGGGAGAAACACTGCTAGCTTTACTTTGAAGAGGCAGATCGCTGTGAAGTCTCTATAAACGGACTTGAATACACATGAGACTAGACTAGACACAATATAAGAGTGTAGAAATGCTCATATGTTTCCTCAGAGTCTCAGCTGGTGTTCTCAAGTTTGCTTGATAAAGAAAATTAGAAGCAGTGCTTGTTTTTTGGCCTGACACAATGTCTAAAAAAAGTTGCTGTGATCATGCTAGAGTACAATTTTTCTTTAAGGGATAGTTCACCCAAAAATAAAAATTCTGTCATTAATTATTGACCCTCATGTCGTTCCAAACCCGTAAGATCTTCTAAGTTCGTCTTCGGAGCACATATTAAGATTTTTTTGATGAAATCTCAGAGCTTTCTGACCCTGCATAGACAGCAACGCAACTACCACGTTCCAAGGCCCAGAAAGGCAGTGAGGACATCATTAAAATAGTCCATGTGACATCAGTGGTTCAACCTTAATTTTATGAAGCTAATAGAATACTTTTTGTGCACAAAGAAAAGAAAAATACCAACTTTTTTCAATAATGTCTTCTCTTCTGTCTCATAAAATTATGGTTGAACCACTGATGTCACAGGCTATTTTACCGATGTTCTTGGGCCTTGAATGTGGTAGTTGCATTACTGTTTATATAGGGTTAGAAAGCTGTCGTGTTTCATCAAAAATTTCTTAATTTGTGTTTGGAAGATGAATGAAGGTCTTGCGTACTTGGAATGACATGAGGGCATGTAATTAATAAGAGAATTTCCATTTTTGGGTGAACTATACCTTTAAAGGGACAGGTTACAAAAATTATGGAAAAGTGAGTCTGTATGACATATGTAATTGAAATAAAATAAAAATATTAGATAAAAATCAACCTTTTTTAACTTTTTTGCCTCTTTTGGAATTAACTGACATAAGTCGAAAAATAGGTTGAAGTACTAAAGTTAGTAAAACTAAAATACAAATAAATGAAAGCTAAATACAAATTTTTATTTATAAAAATCATATAAATGACAGAAACACAACAAATTTACTAAAGCCTACAAAAAACTAAAAATATATAAAACAAAAGCTAATTAAAAATATACCATAGTAATATATAAATATTACTAAAATAACACTGGTATGACCTATGAATAGAGGAAATTTATGAGGCTGACTTTGATTTAAATATTGATATATAAATGCTTTTGTAAATATCCAACTGAGTGTGTTGTATGTTGACAGAAAAGGGACACCGTTGTGAAATCTGTTAACATAAGGCATATTTTATTTATTTAGGAAAATCAATTTCTTTTGGTCAGAAGTAGTAATAATAATTGCTGATTTATGTTTAGGTGTGTGTGTGTGTGTGTGTGAGATAACAAAAATATGTTATTGTATTAATAATTGTTCTCTACTATTATTCTTTTAATTACCTCTGATTAATTGTTTAAGGTATGGTAAATGAAGTTGTTTTAAAAAGAAATATCAAGTCCAGCTGCAGTCATGTTTTGTGCAGTCTCTCACTAATCATTAGAAAAATAGTCCATGTTGCTTTTTTGCAAGAAATTGCCATTTCTTACTTTCAGATGGATTATGAAAAGACCAACATTTGAAGTTTAGCTTTATCTAATTGTATATGCAGCTGTGGGCTTTACTGCAGATGAAAAGAGACAAGACAGACATGAATGATTTTTAAAGCAAAGCTATTCCATTACTAACAATCACTCTAATGTTTCCTAAAGGTAAAGTTTTAATTCTGAATCTGTTCTCAGGCTGTATAATGGCATTCTTGGCAGAGCACTGTATATTTTGAGTTATTTGACAATGATGCAGTTCCCTATGTTTTGCCACCTGAAAACAGCCACCCTTTTGCCACTGTTCACTTAGACTGTCAAATGACTTTCAAGCATGAAATGAATCAGGTACATCTCACTGGAGATTTTATTAGACTTTTTTTTTTTTTTTTTTTTTCTCGCCAACCTCATCCTGTAGTTCCACTGATATGCTTCTCCAGAGAGGAACCGCCTTGATAGCCTGAAACTAACCGTGTAAAAACACAGGCAAGTCAGACTACAGTGTGAATAGGGAGAGAAACTCCTGTATCAGATGAATGTAAATCCTGACTGAACGGAGGACAGGTCTCTCAATGCCACCTTATTTGATTGAAGATGATGTCAGCTTCCCATGTGGCATACATTGTTTTAGTTTTAGAGTTATACAGAGTTCCCACGACTTTTGAAAATCCTCTGCACCAGAGTTTTGACTCATCATTCTGCTAAGCATTGACTGCAAAGGTGTCAAAAAAACAACAACATGTATTTTGGTATATACACACACAGTGGCATTTGATCTAGAAGACTTAAAGTCAATTACGGATATATTGACAATTTATTGTGAACTTGACACAACGTAATAAACTAATAAATAATTTGTTTATAATTAAGGACATTAATTCAAGGACATATTCATTTTATCAAAGTGATAGTAAAGACATTTATAATTATGCAAAACATTTCCATTTCAAATAAATGCTGTTTTTTGAACAATGGTGTAAAATTATGTTCATCATTAATTTCTTTCATTCAGAAGTAGCCCAACCAGTAGTCTGAACAGCTGTATCCATTTTCTTCTGCAATTTTTCATCTTTAATATCCACCATAACATAATTTACATTATGTCTGTGCATGTCTAAGCGAAGTAATTTTGAAGTTAAGAGATGTTGAAATGTCAAGCGTTCATTTTGCAGCAAGGACAAAGTGTAGGATATGAATGAGAGAATTCATTATTTAATTATATTATTGTGCATAATGAGTGAAATACAGTAATAAATTTCAACAGTCATCATCTCCCTTTGTAGAATGATTTGCATTCTTGGGATGTTTAGCTGATATTGCTTGGAAAAAGTAGCTATAAGGACTTTTTATTTTTAAACTGAATGTGCAGTACACAGGCAGGAATAAAGATCAGATGTGTAACTTGCAGCCAGATGGTGGAAGACAGTACTTCACAGGCTTTGAGCTGCTTTTTTTGTGATGATGAAAGAAATTTTTTTGCAACTTACATGCACTGTAGCTTGCAGGAGCGAGGCTGTTTTATTGTTTGGTTTGGTTCCACCCCTCTCTCTCTGCTCTGCAGATCTCTTTTTAAATGTTTGTATTTTGGTACATTTGCGTCATCAGTACGAGTGCCACCCTGAGTACTAGCAGCAGATGTTTACTGCTGTAGCCAGGTAACAACTCAGGAGGAGCAGGTGCCAAAAATGGAAAGTGGTGTTCGCGTCACTTCACTCAACATTGAATCATACACACAGATTTCAGCTTGCATGTGTCTGCTGCTGATCCTTCAGTTTGCATGTTTTGCATCTCTTGCAAAGGCAAAATCAACAATGAGAAGTGCTTCATAATATGTGGAGATAATGTACTTTCAGCCAGTTTTATCACATAATAAACCTCAATGGTGTTAAAGGGATAGTTCACCCAAAAATGAAAATTCTGCCATTAATTACTTACCTCATGTCGTTCCAAACCTGTAAGACATTCGTTCATCTTCAGAACACAAATTAAGATATTTATTATGAAATTCGAGAGCTTTTTGACTAGAGCTGTTACTAATGATTATTTTGGTAATCGAGTAATCTGTCAGTTATTCTGATGATTAATCGAGTAATCGGATAATTAGAATTAATTTTTGTGGTAATTAAAACAGACCTAAGTGAACAATAGCCTTTAAAATGACTTAAAATACGTATAAAATAGCAATGAGGCAATAATAATTAGTTTAAATAATGTATCAAAAGCAAGTAATCATATGTTTTATTAAACAAAACGTCTCTGGTTACTGTCGTAACCTCTGTTCCCTGAGAGCGGGAGCGAGACATTGCAGAGCTTCTGCATTTGGCTTCATTTTGTAGGACCCATTGAAGCACCAGATCAATACGAGTACTCGGAATTGGTTGCCCAGACATCGAGGGGTCCCCAGGAGGAGCTTGTGAGGGTCATGACCAAAGCTGTCCAGGAGCTCGAGCTTAGCCGAAGCCCTCTGGAGGAGCCTGCCAAGAGTAAGCTCAACTCCTGGTATTTTAGATGGACTCGCCACCAAGCTGATGGCATCAGTCCCCTTCTACCTCGACGTCCATGAACAGTTTGTGAAGACGTGGTGTCCATCATTAAGCGCTTTGTCTTTGACTCCTGCCCACCACCAGTTGCCAAGCCGTCGTCCTGACAGCCCGGAGAGGAGGGAAGAGTGCGTGAGCGGCCCAGCCACCAAGTGCTGCAGGCTGCCTCAAAAATGTTTTTCATTTGTGTTTGAGTGTGTTTTCAATAAAAATGCATACATTCACACAAAAAAGAACTCTACCTCTTCAGTCAGTCAACCCAGTCCTGCACGCCCTGTCCCAGAGCAGAGCCGACCTGCAGCACTTGTCGGCGCATCCAACGACCATGTCAGTTCCTGAGTGTGTGGGAATCTATTCCAGGACTATGCGGTGGTTACTCAGCGTAACCGAGCATGGGTATGCCCTTCAGTGGTGTGGTGCAGTCTCTAACATTGCTTCAAAATGCCTTGGTTCTGAGATGGGAGTCAAGCTTACTTCTCCGGAGGGCTCCAAGTACGCTCAAGCTCCTGGACAGCTTTGGTCATGACCCTCACTGTCTGGTCAGTCATGTTCCGATCCCATCCAATCCTCTTTCTCCGAGGCCAAGATGGACATAGAGTCCTCATCTTCTTCCTCTCGGCCAAATAACACAAACTCCGATGTTCGGAGGAGGGTGGAAGCAGTCCTCGGGGAAGGTGACTGGGGAGCAGTGACTGCTGAGGATGGTGGTGCTGTGAGCTGATGTTCCCGCCTCTGGGAGGGCCCACCAGCGGCACGCAGGCAGCAGTGGGCCTTACCCCAAACAAGCCACAAGCTACGTTGCAGTGAGTCCGAAGCACGCAGCCCGGCAGGTATATGCAGTGCCTGCAGTCAGACTCCTGTAACGCTGCCCCAGCGTGGGCCAAGCCCAGGCAGGAAAACAGTGCTTGTGTTGATCTGGCGGTTCTATGGATCTTTCAAAATAAAACCGTATACAGAAGATCTGGAATGGCGAGTAAAAGCTCGAAAGGGAACTGTTAAACTACTTAATGTATTAGGGTGCTTTCACACCTGGCACTTTGTTTCTGAACCTGGCGTGTTTCGCCCCCTTAGTTCTGTTTGTTTAGGCATAAGCGAACACGGCAATCACACTCGGATCCGCGCCAAAACAATCGGTCCGAGATTGCGTACCAGGCTATATCACATTGTATAATGGGTAATTACAGTTCCGTGAACAGCAGTAGCTTTGTTGTTTTGTTGCTTTGTTGTTTTTTAGCGCTTAAAATGAACCTGTGAACCTGAACCTCTCTGTGTATGGGCACGTCTTTGCCAAATCAAAATCGAAGTGCGCCTTTTCATTTTATAATGCCGTCTTATTGCTCTCTTTGCAGTAGGTGTATTTTTAAAGATGTTTTCAAGACGAATCCTGAACTCCTGCTCAAAATTATAAATTAATATAACGACAGCTACAAAAAATGCAATAATAAGACGGCACAGCCGTTGTTGCTTCATCCTGATGGATGACAGCTGAGCAGAACTTTGACCAATGAGAGGACGGTTTATTCGTGACTTGTATTAACACATTTGGTCTGTTTAGAAACTTTGCTGTGTGAAAGCGAACTGCACCAAGAATAAAAAGCAACACTGTAATATTTTTAATCCTTGTTTCGGAACAAAGCAATCGAACTACAGGTGTGAAAGCACCCTTAAACAATTCTCACATTTCCGGGTTTCTCATAGCGGAAGTCATCATAGTTGGGTAAAATCCGAGACCAGTGAATGGGAGTGTACCACAAATATATTTTTTTGCATTCCCATTTGCTCAAATAACGAAAGAAAAACTCCACGATAGTTTTTTCACGACTTTCAATCAAAGGAAAAAAATCGAGAGAGACTGATATCGGCAGTCAGAAAAGAGAAAGATGTCAAATTTACCGTTCCTCCCATAGACGCGGCATTAGAAACACCCTCGCATTAGCATTAACTATTTTTTTTTTTTTTGTAACTTGATGAAAAGGTGATATAATACAAAGTGTAGTGTTATAAATGTACATACATTTTTTTTTCAAGGATTTATGATAATGACCGTTAAAACACGTCATCACAGTCTTGTGAAAATATACATTTTGAATTAAATCAGACTGCAGAGGGTGCCAACGACCTGACAACTGTTTTTACACTCTAATCCTTGTTTAATGTTGACTAAACAACATTTTATTCAAATATCCACTTAATCTTTAATATTTGTCCCGACAGAAAGCTACAGCCACTGTAATTTACTGAATAGGTGGAAATCAAAAAGTGTAAACTCAGATTGAGGATTTAAGCTTTTATTTTGAAATCGCGATAAACAGTTAGTATATTGAGAAAGATGCTAATGTATTCTCCTGTGTTTGCATAGGTTTATAAATGATTTACATTACAAATCTGGAACGTTATAATAAACCCGAACTCACAGCAATATGCGGAGATGGAGTTTGAGATGCCCCACATGTGTAAATGATAACAGTTAGTGTGGGGTGCATATATTAAACCTGCAATGCATATATTTATTTAAATGAATTGTAGCGTTTGTGAATTCACAATAGCATTATCCTGTGCTTTTATTTTTAAATGGGTGTAATACATCATGCAGTCTTGGAAAACGGTTTAATAATGCGTTTCATGTATTCTCGTCCCTAGTGTTGCCAACCTCTTTCAATGTAAAGTAGCTAAAGCCAGCTTGAAAAGTCGTTAAATGTCACTAGATTATACGTCATACGCTAATTAGCATATTCACAGACATTGGGTTGGATTGACTTTTACATTCGTTTGCCTCTTTGTGCTCACATAATGTATTTTAATGCAGTCAAATTCTCAATAAAACTGCTTCCAGTGATGCATTTTACTGTTTCTATTGTCAGACAATGGGATGAATATAAAATAGTGACTGAAACGCAGTCTATTAAGATTATATAACCAGCTTTCCCATCCAAGGTGTTAATCTACACAAAAATCCTGATTTATAATTTATAAATCATCGATGAAATCTAATACACATAAGATAAGACAAGACAAAGGCAATGTCTGTGCTGTGATTTCGGCTATATTTGCAGGTAAAATTAGAGAAGCAAAAGAATATTTATTTTTACTGAAAGCGCTGCTCCTCTTTGCCACTCGCTGAACAGAGCAGATGCAGAAAAAGAGATGTCTGCGTGCTGGAGAAGCAAGTCCTCGCGTTCGTGCGGCAGTACCGACGAGTCTCAAAAACTAAATAAGGTATGTCCAAGAAGTCGCTAGATTTGTCGCTATGTGCTTTTTTGGAAAAAAGTCGCTAATGGGGTTTGAAAATTTGCTAAATCTAGCGGCAAAGTCGCTAAGTTGGCAGCACTGCTTGTCCCTGAAATGCGCCACTTTTTATATTTTGCAGATTACTCGACACAGGCAAATTGTAGTCAAAGATTTTTTTTAAATTGAGTACTCAAATTGAATCGAGGAATCGTGACAGCCCTATTTCTGACCCTTTATAGACAGCAGTGTAATAACCACATTTAAGGGCCCAGAAAGGTAGTAAGGACATCGGTTAAATAGTCTATGTCACATCAGTGGTTTAACCGTAATTTTATAAAGCTACGAGAATACTTTTCATGCGCAAAGAAAACAAAAATAATGTTTTATTCAACAATTTCTTTTCTTCAGTGTCAGTCTTTGACACGTGCACAAGAGTACTATGACGCATTTTAACAATGTCCTTACTACCTTTCTGGGTTATTTTTGTTACCTTTCTGGCCAGAATGCTTTGTACCAGTTGCAGATTACACGAATGGTATTCCAGTGCAGTTCCTGCTGTTTTCTTACCAAACTAACTCTGACGTTAAATACGCTCTAATCTGGATCTAAAGCTCTAGTGTGAACACACCAAAAACTGTAGTTTGTCTCTGCCTGCATTGTGATTATTAGTCTGGAAGTGCCGCAGTGCTGTACTTAACCGAATGCGTTATTTTCCTTCGTCCTTGTTCTGGCCTATCATACGTTGGGGATTGCAGCAGTGTAGTGCTGTCAAAGGTAAAACATCATTTTGTCACTGAAGACTGACAAAGGCCTATTAATTAGTGGAGTTTCATTAATCCAGGCAGCTAATTACCCCAGGAGCATGATTTGTGAGCTTATCTGGAGAGATAAGGAGTTAAATATGATGATAGTTCTGCTTATCCCTGCTATGGGTAATTGTAATTACTACAGTATAGTGTAAAGGGAACATTGGCAAATTGTCTCAGATTAAAAAATCATTATCGTTCTCCAATGAACATGCAGCCTGGTCTCCTGGTTTATTATGAAAACAATGTAGCAATTTGGCATAAACCGAGACAGCAGATTATAGCTAGCAATTAAGATTCATTCTTTCACGACAGCTTTTATTCGTAACTGGCATAATGTCATGGGCTGTCAACAGCGTGACAAGGGCTTCTTACGAATCTGACACAGGTATAAATGACTCCGCATCCTGGCTCTTTACCGCGCTGGGTAAAAGCTCTAATTAAATGTCCTTGAATTCCTGCACTCATTCAAACATGCGGCCTACATTATTCTTTCTTCTCTTCTGTGGACTGTTATTCATGGCTCTTGCTCTGATCTTTCAAATATTAGTACCATGCTGGCCTCATTCTTTTCTTTCCTTTATATGTATATTTTTGGATTTGATTTGATTGTATGCGAAGTAGAAAGTGGAAATTCATCTCAATGGATTGGCCACACTGCAGAATCCACTGCAACCAAGCTGGAGTTTGTCTAAGAATGAAAGTGGTTTGGTGGAGCAGCAATTAGAATCAGCTTTGATTTTCTTTCAGGCTGCATGATGAAAGCTGGCACTTTTACACAATCATATCTCAAAGCCATTTCTGAGGTCCATGACATGCTACTCATGTCGCTGATGCAGTTACCGTAATGCAAACAAATGTGAAGCGGTTTTAGGGTAAACATACGCTTTTATGTTTTGTATCATCTTTTTGTTCTTCTTACTTTTAGTAGCATTTTGTTTTAGTCTTGCCTACAGTTCATTTCTGGGTCTCTCTTAAACCATTTTTATACTAATATATATATAATTTATTTTTAAGGATTAAGGTTGTAAAATGCCATTTTTGCTGCAACTCCCCCCAGAATTTTTATATTATTATCAATAATAACATATTTCTATCATGACAACTCTTGGAAGATTTTAGTATGGATATGACAATGTTAAAGTAATTGCTCTTGGCGGGACAGATCTGCTGCACTGCTGAGTGGCTGCTGTTGCACAAGTAGCATATATAATAAGATCTATCCAGGTGGAACTGGGGAGGTTTCAGAGGAACTCTGAATGTAAAGCAACAGGCTCATTGGCCATTTAAATGTAAAGCAACAGGCTCATTGGCTGTGTATGCAACATGAACCAATCAGCTTGTGCCAAGTAGTTTAATGCTGTGAATATCATCAGTTTGTGGTAAGGACTAGAGGTCTGCGCGGGCTTTAAACTGAAGTCCAAACCCGGCCCGTACCCGAGATCGTCTGACCCGACCTGAAATTGGTTTTCACAACGAATAACTAAACTTTTCAAATATGCTGTATTTTGTGATTGCATGCAACGGCCAGTAAACAAATACAAAAAACGGTTTCATTAAGGCTCACGGCTGGTTCAACATACCAGTTAGGAATTTTTACGTACAAGGTGCAATGGTCACATAAATTCACGTTTTTTAATGGTTGTAATGACAAGATCATAATTCTTCCACTGTTCAGTTTTCTTTGTAAACCGTTATAAGTTTTTCTGCGCTCAACTTGCTAATAAGTGTATGCCATTTGCCATTTGCCATGTTATGACAGAGACCGCTAGACCGCTAGATCAGGGCAGACACAAGAGCAAAACAAATTTCGTTTTAAATATAGCCTATTCAACAAACGTCACAAACACGTTATAGGATATCCAGCTAGCATGACCCAGCTAGCATGATTTTAATGCACGACTTGGAGGCAAAAAATTACGGTCATTTTCGTCAGTTATGGCTCGTTCTAGCATTCTGTATTTTTTAAATCAAACACAGAGATTAAGTGTGGTAAGATCAGATTTATTTGAATTAATTATAACATTTTTTTGAATTAATTAACCAGAGAGAGGGGACTGAAATTGCTTGTGTGATTACCTGCGTCTGTGCCTCTCTCTCTCTCTACAAACAATGAAGCTGAGTTTGGTTACAGTGATTTTACCCTCTCGTTGCTGAGAAAAATAATGTAGCCAGTCAGTATCGATGATATTTTATTAATAAACATTTCTCTGCGCCACAGTGTTTCTGTGTTTGCCCTGCGCGTTCTTCGATCTCTATGTATGTGCGTCAATGAAAGTGTAGCCTGCTGCATATAGTTTTACCTTAGCTACAAACCCGAGCTCGACCCAAACCCAAAGCTATTTGTTAAATATTAACCCAAACCCGACCCGAAACCCGAGAGAATTTCGGGACCCGTCGGACTTGGGTCAGGTAGCAGACCTCTAGCAAGGACCCATCAGCATGCGCCATCTGGAGTTTCGTAACAGAACTTGGCATATATACTGACCAGGCCAGGCCAATAAAGTCTTGGCTTCTGATCTGCCTCGACCTGGAGTTGCCATGTTTGAAGTATTTTAAAAAGACAGACAAGAAAAAAAATTGCTGCCTCGGCTTGTCCACCGAGTTTAGTCAGTGTTGTCAATCTTCCAGAAAAGATTGGGATCAATTCCACTATGTGTGCTATTCTGACTTCAGCACGGCTCCCATTAGATGTTTACTTCACCTCAAATCATAGAGGAGAGAAGTGCGCCCACAACCGTCAAAGGATTTAGCACCTGAGAGTAAGAAAGCTGCAGCATTCTGAAACAATCACAGTGGTGAAAATGGAAGCAGATTGTGCCTGCTGTGGTCTGATTGATTTGTCTCGGACAGAGGTAAAGGAAAACTTCCTTGAAGGTTTTAAAAGATGAACCCTCTACAGGTCACATTGGGAAGACACACCTCCTTTACTCGACAGCTCAGTGCAGCTTGATATTTATGCTCAAAGGGTTACAAGTGCTTTTTTAAATAACACTTTGGTTAAATTGATCTCACTTTCTAGGATTCTCAGCCAATTTACAGGTTACATTCAGGTCAGTTTTACAGAAAATCAAAAAGGATTTTGTTTACTTTCCTTATAACACTTGTGAAAAAGAACTACACTTTTAGCATGCTTTTAAGAAGAGAAATTATATATTTCAAAAGAATATACTTAATTGTAAACTAAATGTAATGTTTGTAGTTTATACTGCAGTTAGTTTAACTTTCAAATGATTTTTTGACCCATTACACTTAAGAGGACTTTTTTTTTTTAAATATTATATCTGCAAATGCATTTTTTTAAAAATATACATTTATTCAGATAAATAGTGCACTTCCTTTTCACAAGGGAAATGTCTCTGGCCTTGTGCACAATTCATCAGTACTTGTTATTCTAACATATTTGCTTTTCATAATTATTAAAATGCAATAACTTTTCTCAACCTCTGAAGTGACATTTATTTTCTAGCGGTTGTGAACCAGAGAAATAATATTAACCAATAATGTAATTGGGATAGAAACTACCATCCCGTCTATTCCAAAATTTGCATCCAAGTCTGACTCCATGTTGGTATACATAACTGTTTTATCTATTTGATCAATGTGTTTTAAAGGAATTTCACACTTGTCAACACCACTTATATACAAGTTGTCTATAAGTTGTTGTTGCAGTTTGTTGGCACTTGTCTGGCCTTGGTGCTTATGTTATCTTTAGGTAAATGCTTTAGTATTTGACACATAAGTGCTGTTTGCACTTTTTGTCTTTGAAGAGTATGTAAGTGTAAACCTCTCCACAGTTACATTTGAAAGAAATTTTTCTCACGCTCAGACTGATGACTGATGAAAAGTAAAAGTCTGTCTGTGACTCACTGTTTAGAGTCACATCCATTAAACATAAACTTCAGGTAATGAATGTATGTATTGCACAATGAGGACCAACAGCCCACTTTAGAAATCTAGGTTTTTTCATTTAAACCTGGAAATAAATGGTTTTTAATAGGATTAAAGAAATAGTTTACCCCAAAAAAGGAATATTATGGATTATGGACTCATTTAACTGGAAGCAATGGTTTGAAGTAAAAAAAAAAATCCTAAAGGATTAGTTCACTTCCAGAGCAAAAATTTACAGATAATTTACTCACCCCCATCGTAATCCAAGATGTTCATGTCTTTCTTTCTTCAGTCATAAAGAAATTATGTTTTCTGAGGAAAACATAAATTCAGGAATGCTCTCCATATAATGGACTTCTATGGTGCCCCGAATTTGAACTTCTAAAATGCTGTTTAAATGCAGCTTCAAAGAGCTTTAAAGGATCCCAGCCGAGGAAGAAGGGTCTTATCTAGTTAAACGATCATTTTCTAAAAAACATTAAATTTTTTATACTTTTTTTTTTTTTTACGTGAAATGCTTGTCCTGTCTAGCTCTGCATGAACTCTAGGCATTTCAGCATTTTGAAAGTTTAAACTCACAGGGCACCAGGTCCACTATATGGAGAGAAAACCTGAAATGTTTTCCTCAAAAAACATCATTTCTTTACAACTGAAGAAAGAAAGACATGAACGTCTTGAATGACAAGGGGGTGAGTAGATTATCTGTAAATTTTTGTTCCGGAAGTGAACTTCTCTCTTATGATAAATTTATCATAAATTTAAAAGAGATTTTAATAAATTTTTTTTTTTGATGATGATTTTTTTTCCTAGTGTTCTCAGACTTTTGGACCTCATTCTATGTGTGTGTTTTTGTGGAAGTGTCAGGTATTTAGGTAGACCTGGAATATTCTGGCTGTCCTTAAATCTGTGTCAGCAGGAGTGACATCATACTTGCCATCTTCCTGTGTGGGAGGTGGCTGGAGGGTGCCCAGTTTCAGACTTCAAGAAGAATCATTGTCATCTGAGCATGATGGTGCCACAGGGTGAAGCTCTGAAGATGTATATTGGTGCATGTATACAAATATGACTTTAAACTGATTCAGATGCCCGTTCTCATCATCTTGCCTACGCATTCTGCATCTTGGCAACGGTGCTGTTCAACAAATCCCGCATGCAAACAATGTAGTTTTCTCATTAAATGAGCTCAGCGTGTTTCCAAAAAGCCTGTCAATCACACTATCGATCCATAAGCCTCTCTTCTTGTTATCTATATCTGTGCAAACAAAGAGGCATTAGTCTAGACAGTTTGCAGTTTTAGGGAAGCTACTTTGAAACTGTAGCTTTCTGAGCTACACGCAATTTGAATTTGTCATAGTCAAGATACACTTTTGAAAAAGTTAGCCACAAGCTACTGCATTAATGTATGTGTGTATATATAGACGGTTGATGTCAAAAGTTAGCCTAGCAGAATCTGCAAAATGTTAATTATTTTAGCAAAATCAGAGGGATCATACAAAAGGCATGTTATTTTTTTATTTAGTACTGACCTGAATAAGATATTTCACATAAAAGGTGTTTACATATAGTCCATGAGAGAAAATAATAGTTGAATTTATAAAAATGACCCCATTCAAAAGTTTACATACACTTGATTCTTACTGTGCTGTTACCTGAATGATACAGTTGTGTGTGTGTGTGTGTGTGTGTGTGTTTTTTTTTTTTTTTTTTAGTGATAGTTGTTCATGAGTCCCTTGTTTGTCCTGAACTGTTAAACTGCCTGCTGTTCTTCAGAAAAATCCTTCAGGTCCCATAAATTTTCCAACAATGACTGCATGATTTTGAGATCCATCTTTTCACACTGAGGACAACTGGGGGACTCATATGCAACTATTACTAGATGTTCAAACGCTCACTGATGCTCCAGAAGGAAAAAAACTATGCATTTAGAACCCGGGGGGGTGAAAACTTTTTGAATTTGAAGATCAAGGTAAATTTAACTTTTGTCTTCTGGGAAACATGTAAGTATTTCCTGTAGCTTTTGAAGGGCAGTACTAAATGGGAAAAATATATATGATATTCAGGCAAAATAAAAATAAAATTTTTTTACACATCCTCATTCTGTTCAAAAGTTTACACCCCCTGGCTCTTAATACATATATTTTTTTCCTTTTGGAGCATCAGTAAGCATTTGAACCTGTAATAGTTGCTTGCTTTATTTATTTATTTATTTATTTATTTATTTATGTATTTATTTTTTAAAATTACTGGTAATGGAATTCAGTATCTTACTGCAGTCAGTGTGTTCAGTCACAATCACTGTGACAATGAACTTTTAGTAGATTAACTTTTTCAATTCAGACTCATTTCCGTCTTCAAAGTCTTAATGAGGAAGTTGTAGATGAAATCACATTGAGATAAAAGTATGTAATGTAGATGATGGCCTCACTTAAAAGTTTTCAAACTAGATTATTGGTAGATCAGACTATGAACTCCACCTCCGAGATCTATAAAAGGCTCATGACCAGTGCTTCTTCAGTTTCTAGCAAGTCCTCCACCAGAGACGTTTTGACAATGGCAGCTGTATCATACAGGTGGTGGGACCAAGCTCTCGAACAATCAGACTCTACAAAAGCCGGCAGATCTCGCACTTCATATCTGAGAGCATTAGCAGAACAAACCTCTCTGCATGGAATCCAAAACCTCCTCCAGCCAAACGTGGGCTCTGTCAGATACTCACTCTGGCTGCTGGCCATCTTGGGATCACTAGGCTTCCTCCTACACTATTTCTTCAGCTCTATTGCTTTTTATTTCCAATACCACCATGTCACCCAACTAGATGAGGAGAGAAGCGAGATTCCCTTTCCCGCTGTTACTCTGTGCAACATGAACCCGGTCCGGCTGTCCGCCCTCACGGACTGTGATGTGCAACACATTGGAGGGATTTGGGGCCTTCCTGCGGACATCGTCCTCACTAAGCGCACCAGCCGAATGGGTGACGTGTACGTGCCTCGACTCAACATCACAAAGCCAGAGCGCAACCTGTGCAGGTTTGACTGGCAGGAGCTGTATGATCGAGCTGCTCACCGCCTCTGGGACATGGTGAAATCTTGTCGTTTTCAGGGGCTGCACTGCACTCTTGAAGACTTTGAATCTGTGAGTAATCCCTGGCTCTTGCCTTTGAACTTTAATCCATTCAGCTCCCTGTAGCCGCGGGCCAGTGTTGTCTGCGAGAGGTGTCTAGGAACCCCCTTATATGCATATAAACTTCCCTCTACTGAAGAATCAAACTTAGTAAAATAGGTTAAGATGAGAATAGATTAAGATTTTTTTTTTGTAGGTAGTACATCTGACATCTTCTAAGGCCTCTGCACAAGTAGTGTGAAATTAGAATATAACCACTACGAAAACGTCTTGTCTTTTTTTTGGTCGCTCTTTTAACCATAACTAGACTTCAAACAGAATCTGTTTCAAGCTTTGAAGTTTGCTTTCTTTTCAAGTGCACTAAAGGTTTTGGACCACCTGTGTTGTAGGCCAGTAAAACAGGGAGTTTTTAATTATTTTTTTTAAATTGTTTTTATTTAATTGTAGAACTGAGCAATTACATTTTATCCAGGGATACCAAGGGAAGTATTAACATCATCACAATGAATTAACTGATTGTCGTAACACATGCCTCAAACTTGTGTGCATAAATGTTGGGTCCAAACTCTTGGAGAGATGGAGAGCAAACATTTGGGTCCTTTCCATTCATTAGCTAAAAGTAGCAGTCTGATTCATCTCAAATATATATCTGGTGAAATGATGGACTACCATTCAAAAGTAATATTGTGAAATATTATTACAGTTTAAAATTAATATATTTCAAAATTAGTGCTGTCAAATTAAAATTAAAGTGTTTACATAATACTGTGTATATTTATATGTAGCCTATATACACCCACAGTGCCTTGCGAAAGTATTCATACCCTTTATTTTTTTTATTATTATTTTTTTTTACATTTTATGTTGGAGCCTTGTTAAACTGCTTTAGAAATCAGTCTACACTCCATACACCATAATGACAAAGCAAAAAAACAAACAAACAAACAAACAAAAAAAAAAACAGGTTTGTAACAACATTGCAAATTTATTAGTAATAAAAAAACTGAAACTATTACATTGCATAAGTATTCATACCCTTTTCTGGGACACTTGAAATTTGGTTCAGGAGCATTCATATCTCTTTTAGATGTTACTACACTTTGAGTGGAGTTAACTTGTGGTAAATTCATTTGAATCAGTATGATCTGGATAGGCACACACCTTGCAATAAAAGGTCTAACAGGTGAAAATGCATATTAGAGGAAAAACCAAGCCCTGAGGTCAAAAGAACTGCCTGTAGAGCTCAGAAACAGGAAGAAACACAGATCTGGAGAAGAGTTCAGAAAAAAACGTGCTGCATTGAAGGTTCGCAGAAGAATGTAGCCTCCATTATCCATAATGAAAAAAGTTTGGAACAACCAGGACTCTTCCTAGAGCTGGTCTCCTGGCCAAACTAAGCAATTAATGAAGAAGGGCCTTGTTAAGACTAGTGACCAAAAAGATAATTGTCACTCTAGTTGAGCTCCATGATCATATATGCAGATGGGAGAAACTTACAGAAGGTTACAGAACTTACAGAACTCAATCCTCTCCTCAGTGAATACCCACTTGGAATTGGCAACAAAGCACCCAAAGAACTCTCAGATTGTGAGAAACAAGATTCTCTGGTCTGATGAACCTCAATTCCAAGCATCATGTATGGAGGAAACTGGGCACTGCTCATCATCTGCACAGTAGCATCCCAACAGTAAATTGTGGTAGCAGCCTCATGCTGTGGGGCAGTTTTTCAGCAGGAGGGACTGAGGGACTCATCAGAGTAGAAGGAAAGCTCAATACAGCAAAATATAGAAATAGCCTTAATAAAAACCCAGTTCAGAGCATTCAGAACCTCACAGTCGACCAAAGGTTCACCTTTCAATAAGTGTGGCTTATAGACAACTCTGTGAATGTCCTTGAGTGGCCCAGCCAGCCTGGCCTTGAACCCAATCAAACATTTCTGAAAAAACTTGAAAATGTCTGCCAGCCCCCTTCCAAGCTGACAAAGCTTGAGAGGTAAAGAGGTGAGACGAAGAATGACGGATAATTGCTAAATGCAGATGCACAAAGCTTGTCACATCATACATAAAAGACTTGAGGCTGTAAAGGTGTTTCAACTAAATGTATAGAGTTAAAGGTATGAATACTTATGCAATGTACTTATTTAATTGTTTTAATTTTATTATATTTACAAAGTTGTCACAAATCTGTTTTTTGCTCTGTTATTATGGTGTATGGGGTGTATACTAATGTGGGGAAAAAAGTTATTTAAACCAGTTTAACATAAGGCTGCAACATAATGTAAACAAAAAGTTTTATTTTGGATGCGATTATTCACGATAAATCAATGTGATGCAAAGCTGAATTTTCAGCAGTTGCTACTCCAGTCCAAGAGTAGTAGCCTGCATTTTTTAGTTTTGCTTTCAAAGCTGAGTTGTGAAGAGAATTTGAGAATTTGAATATGAATATATAGTAAGCTTACCTATAGGTGACATTTACCAAAACAACATTACTCATATTTTTTTTTTGTTTAATGGCCTCAGGCAGAAGCGTGCATGCAGCACTTGAAACTGAAAGTGCACTATATGCCATTCACAAGTGTTAATACATAATAATTGATGACCTATACAGAGAGACACAACCAATTCATGGAGTGTGAAGGCTGTATTTGAGATCTGGGTGGTCTGTGTCATGAACTTAATTAAGCTCTGTTGTTTTCTGTAAAGGTCAGTGTATTTTACAAAGTACAGTGATTAATATTTTAGCTGAAAGAAGATCAATTCTGCACTTGTGATGTATTTGTAGGAGTGATGAGTTTATTAAAATGAGATCTCTGATATCTAATTGACAGCGTACTAAGATCTACTGGAGAAAATATATGGCAGTATGTAATTACAGACAGACGTTACATGAAGAGGGTGGTAATGCTGTGCAGATAAAGATGTTGAAAAAATGCATCAAACCCTACAGAAGAACAAAGTGAAACAGATTGGGAGCAATCCATGTAAACACATCTTAAAATAGCCTTGTTATTAAAATGTCACAAACATCAGGACATTCCCATGAGGGAGGTTAGGACAAGGACAGCTGCACAGACTAAATAAATATATAATATGCTAACTTTCAATCACTGGGATGGATGATACTCAAAGAAAGAAGACATTAAACACACTAGGGGAACTCGCTAAGAATAATAGTGCCGTTTATTTTTTAAATGCTGTCTGGGTTGTTTTAGTGCCTGATTCGCTAAAGAAATTATGTGTGTGTCTGGATGTATGGATGATTTGGTTTGATTATTTCATTATCCTTTGAAGAATAATTGCTGCCATTGATCAACATAAAATGTACACAGACATCTCTTTGAATTATTTATTTATTTTTCAGTGATGAAAGTTTAGTTGTGGAAGTTTAGGGAATTGCCCTCTCTATATACAGTATCCCACAAAAGTGAGTACACCCCTCACATTTCAGCAATCAGTTTAGTATATCTTCTCAAGGGACAATACTATAGAAATGAAACTTGGATATATTTTAGAGTAGTCAATGTGCAGCTTGTATAGCAGTGTATATTTACTGTCCCCTGAAAATAACTCAACATACAGCCATTATTGTCAAAATAGCTGGCAACAAAAGTGAGTACAACCTAGGTGAACTTGTCAAAACTGTGTCCAAAGTGTCAATATTTTGCGTTAGCACCATTGTTATCTACCACTGCCTTAATCATTCTGGGTATGGAATTCACCAAAGCTGCACAGGTTGTGATAACAGTACTTTGTCATTTAACCATGCAAAGCCACATGTCCTATTCATCATGTTCATGTTTTTGTCTGCTTGACAGGACCATACAAAGTTGTGTATCTTGTATTAAAGCACTTAAAATTTGGTGCTTTGAATACAGTTCTCTCATACTGACCACTGAATGTTCAACAAGGCACCTCATGGCAAAGAACTCTTTCAGGATTTGAGAATTAGAATTGTTGCTCTCCACAAAGATGGCCTAGGCTATAAGAGGTTCAGTAACAACCTGAAACTGAGTTACAGTACTGTGGCCAGGGTCAAACAGAGGTTTTCCAAGAGGGTTCCATTCGGAATAGGCCTCGCAAGGGTCGATCAATGAAGTTGAGTGCTCGTTCTGTGTGTCAGGTGCAGAACCTGGCTTCAAAAAACAGATGCATGAGTGCTGCCAGCATTTTTTTTAGAGGTTGCAGAAGTTGCAGCTTGTCAGTGCTCAGACCATACGCTGCACACTGCAACAAGTCGGTTTGCGTTGGTGTCATCCGAGAAGGAAGCCTCTTCTGAAGCTGGCTTACAAGAAAGCCCACAAACAGTTTGCTGAAGACAACCTGTCCAAGAGCATGAATTACTGGAACCATGTCCTGTGGTCTGATGAGACTAAGATAAACTTGTTTGGCTCAGATGGTATCCAGCATGTGTGGTGATGCCCTGGTGAGGAGTACCAAGAAAATTGTGTCTCTCCTAGGGCTGTGACGGTGGTAGATTTTTTCCACTGCGGTGGTAATGGACCAACTACACTGTAAAAAATAAAAAACACAATTTGTTGAGTCAGCTTAAAATAATTTGTTACCCTGCTGCCTTACAATTTTAAGTTCAGTCAACTCAAATAAGTTTAGTCAACTTGAAATGTTAAGTTGTACTAAGTAACAACTTAGATATTTGTGTTTGCTAAACTTAACAGATGGGTAAGTAACCCAGCTGCCTAAAAATTTTAAGTTGAATCAACTCAAATATCTAAGTTGTCACTTAGTATAATTTAACATTTCAAGCTGAATAAACTTTTTTTTTGAGTTGACTGAACTTAGAATTTTAAGGCAGCCAGGTAACAAATTATTTTAAGTTGACTCAACAAATTGTTTTTACAGTGTACCGTTGGTGGCACAGTGTTGAGATGTATATCATCCGGAACTGTAAAGAGTCTAATTTTATTTGCGTGCAATCACAATATCAACAACATGTTGTGCTTTTGTAAAAATAAAGAAAACAAAAACGATGCGCTTTCTGATGTCTCGGTGAAGAACAGGAGTGCTGCACAAAAATGAAACGAAACTCAGCGAATACTTGCCTTACAGTCAGGATAAATATGTCTATAGAAAGCTTTACTACTTTAAAACTAAAAAATTAAAATCGAAAACAAAAACTTGTTTATTATAAAATCCATAGAGATGCATTTCTCTCTAAAGGTGTGTCCAATGAGCAGATGGCGAGTCAGGATCGTCACTGGCTCAGAAAACACTAGTTTATTAATAATTCATTCAAGTATGACCTTATTTCCCTCCGACACATTCATGGTAATTACTTTTCCTGGACCGCTGCATGCTTTAGCCTGTTGTGTGCGTATGAACGCGGATCTCTTTCAGCAGCTGCGAAGACACTCGTGTTCACTGCTGCTGCCGGCGGGGACACTAAACATGGCCACGGCGGAATAATTGTTAAAGAAACACTGTATTTTATGCTTGTTATAGATTGTGTGACGTCATGTGCAGTACTGCAGGTGGCAACCGACAACCGCGGTGGCGCAGTTGTCATTGCGCCCGTCACAGCCCTAGTCCCTCCTACAGTCAAGCATGGTGGTGGTAGCATCATGGTCTGGGGCTGCATGAGTGCTGCTGGTACTGGGGAGCTGCAGTTCATTGAGGGGAAACATGGATTCCATTATGTACTGTACATTTCTGAAGCAGAACATGATGCCTTCCCTTCAGAAACTGGGCCGAACAGCAGTTTTCCAACATGATAATGACCTCAAACATACCACCAAGATGACAATAGCCTTGCTGGCGAAGGTGCAGGTGAAGGTGATCTGACTTGAACCTTATTGAGCACCTATGGGGCATCATCAGGCTGAAAGTGGAGAAGCACCATGTGTCTAACATCCAGATTTGAAGAGGATCCCAGCAACAACCTGTGCAGCTTTGGTGAATTCCATACCCAGAATGATTAAGGCAGTGCTAGATTACAATGGTGCTAACACAAAATATTGATACTTTGGACACAGTTTTGACAAGTTCACTTAGGTTGTACTCACTTTTGTTGCCGGCTATTTTGACAATAATGGCTGTATGTTGAGTTATTTTCAGGGGACAGTAAATAAACATTGCTATACAAGCTGCACATTGACTACTCCAAAATATATCCAAGTTTCATTTCTATAGTATTGTCCCTTGAGAAGATATACTAAAATGATTGCTGAAATGTGAGGGGTGTACTCACTTTTGTGAGATACTGTATATTGCATTAAATGCAAATCAGTTACATTACGTGAGCATTTGTCAGAACCTGTAACAACCTTATGTACTCTTATAGTGCTATACAGGAACATTTCATTCCATTTTAGAGGACAGAAATCTTGTGAGGACTGAAGAAAATTAAAAATCACCTTGACAGGTTTCTCAGAGCTGTGTAAGTGTTGCATGAGATTTATTTATTTTTATCCATTTACGGATAAAATTTGAAATAAACAAGCAGCTTAGAGAGTAGTCTGATGAAATGCAATTCAGTAAACAGAGCATATGTTTAAAAACACTGAATTGAATCGCATGGTTAAAATCAAATCCGTCATGGTGGTGATGCAGTGGTTTAAGATCTGCGCTAGTGAGTCACAGCCCATCATTTCAAACCTGGCTAGTGGTGACCTGTCAGCAGAAAGTTTACAAGATCTTCTATGATGACTTTATTTTTTGAACAAGGCACTTAACCTCAGTCCGCTGTTGGGGTCTTCATGCAGTGTGTACTTTAAGTGGCTTTGAAGTGTCAGTTAAAGTAAAGTAACAAATAATATACTGCTCTTCCAGAGAGCTGAAGGAAGGAGTTCAGAACTCGTCACCTATATATTATTGTGTGCAAACCTCATATGATGTTCCAGGAATCCTTGGTGCTAAATACTAATCGCTTTAGTTCACATGTTGACATTCTTCCTACCATGAGGAGATATCAATTATTGCACACTAAGATCAGAAATTAACTTTTCCATTAAGGGCCAATATTTGCCCCCTGGCGTTTTTTTACATTCATAAGGGCAATTTTTATTTGCCTAATCAACTGTTGTCAATTACAATAGACTGTTTAAAATCTAAATTCTACATGTAAAAAAACAGGAGCTCACAGTGCTGCAATATTATGACAAAAAGCATTATTGTAGATTATTGCTCTTTATATTGTAATAATGATTATTGATATCGATATAGAAAATAATATAAAAAGTTTTTGATTTTTGTCGGTGTTTTGGGCACGTCACATTCTGGCTTCACAGACAAGCATGCCGGTCCATGACGTTAGTGTAGTCTAGCCCATGTTATGCAAAAACTCCCGCTATTATCACTGAAGCTACAAAATTAATATTTTATTTACATCGTACCTGCACTGTATTGTTTATGATGAGGGGATTCGCAAGCGTGCGCATTCATCAACAGCTCCGCCGTTTTCAGAACTGACTATATCCAAACGCCTCTGATTGGCGCGTTTCCAGCGCTGACTAATCTAAGCGCCTCTGATTGGCCAGTGCATTTCTAAGTTCAACAGAACGCGTTTGATTGGTTATAAGACTCAACGCTGCAGAAAACAGCGCATAAACGCAAGTAATTACACAAATCGACACTTTTCATTTATTTTCACATTTCATTTTAATCGCGACAGCTGTAATACATTGTTCAGGGCATTTTTTGCCCCTTTGCCTTGAATCTATGGGTTATGTTTGTTCATTTTGGGGGCATTTTGCTACAAGTCCTGATTAATTTTTTCCAACTTTGTTGCACACTGTACTTTCTTCAGTGTTCCTTGAATACAATGATGCCATAAATGTCTGAAAACCTCTTGGGTTAAAACATTTATTTTTCTTATTTCATTTTTAACTCTTCTATCTTTCGCAGCATCACAGCTCTGGTTAGTCACTATTTGAAGTGGTTGGAACTGTGCGTTTTATTGTGGTGAAAATCAGAGCGTGCTATTTCCTAGAACTGAATAACTGAAAATACTCCAGCAGTGCTGTTTGTCTTAATATGCTTATTAAGTTATTACAGTTCACTTCATAGCAAACTGGTAGTGAGCAATAAATTTTGAAAGCAGTTCCTCGTTTCTTGTTTGTAAGATTCAAATTCCTATTCAAACTGAAAAAAGAATCAGTCTACATATCTCAAAAGTGTGAAAGTTTGGAAAATGTAGTAGTAAATGTTTATGTGCAAATTTGTTAGTTTCAAGAACTCCCACTCAGTGAACATCGGCTGTCTAGACGTCTCACAGAGAAGAATTTAGCATTTGATAGCAGCTTCCCAAAGACAAATACAGTACCTATTTCCCAAATTAGTGAACAAACAGCTTATTTTGTATCCTCTTGGAGTTTTTGTGTTTTGCCCAAGAGGAACAGATGAGGCGAAACATGTTGATGTGGACACGTCTCATGTTCTTTGTCCTGTGGGGATACATTTGTTTTGTCTGACCTATGGCCTCATACACAAGTAATTGGTCTCTAGATTATTTATTGTCATGCTGCAGTACATCTGGCAAGTCTGTTTGGCACATTAGGCTTTTTTGTGTCTGCAGAGATGTTGAAGTAGCATATTAAACAATATTCAAACAACTTCCATTAACACTTTATTTTCAGGACACTCAAGTAAACTCAAGATCTATCCAAAAGCAAAGGTCATCTCTCAGTCTTTGTAACTAATTTACTTGTACCTATAGAGCCAAAAAATAAAATAAAAGTAAAGTATGTAAATACTCAGCATGATCTGTTGAACTTCTTCACCTGGCTCTGTTTTTCAGTTTCTTTTTTTATATTTCTTGCATCTGTATGGTTGTGTATTATTTAAACTTTTTAGTAGTTGCTGGAATAAGACCCAGTAATTTCAATAGGAATTTGCATGCTCAAGAGTTTTTTGTGAGGACAAAAAAGCTTGCTGATTTTGCTCATGTCTGCTGTCTATGCAGGGTCAGAAAGCTCTCAGATTTAATCATAATATCTTAATATGTGTGCTGAAGATGAACAAAGGTCTTACAGGTTTGGAACAACATGAATTAATGACATAATTAATTAACCCTTTAACTGCTATAAAGTCATCAAGAACCAGATCAGTCCAGTTTGCAAACAATGATTTGGACTAGTTTTTGACCTGATGATCTGACTCAAAAGAACAATTTCTTAATAAAAAAGAATGCTAAAGTGATTACAGAGCCAGTAACGGACAACCATTACACATCCAAAATGAGCTGATTTGGTTTAAAGTGGTGTGTTTTTCTCAGCAGAGTAAAATTGATTTTCCTTGAGCAACCATTTAAAAAAAATGATTTAAGATTGTAGTTAATTACACTGACCTGACCTGTTATGTTTGCAAACATATCCCTGCAGAAATCAGAAGTGGATCCCTTGTCAACGTTCAGCTCTGTTGCAATATCAATTCCAGTGCAACATCCTGTCATTACACCTTTGGATGTATAGAGAGGTTACGTGGTCACAGCTATTCAGATTGTTGAAGAGATAACTGATATTGCATTCATAAGCGTAACACACAGGCCAGGTCTGCTATCTCGCTTTAAAAGCCTCTATTTTTTTTTGTGTATTTTGAACTGGTAAATAAAAGAAAGATGAATAAATTCGAGATGTTGTCATGCAGGGAAACATTCCTATTACTTGCTCCGCAGGTATCCATGGCAACCCTAATTCTGCAGGTACCGACCATTCGTGGCTGGTAATTGCTTCAAACGGATGCATACTTTTACCAAATTAACCTTTATCAAAACCTTGAGACGTATTAATCTTCTGTTTTGTCTCCATTAGTGTGACTCTGCAAAGTCATTCTGATTTATGGAGGTGTCAGGCGGGTGGCTCCAGACATCATCTCACGAAACGGGCCCCTGAATGTCATCATTTCATCCTCCCAGTTCCAGAACAAATGCCCCTCTGTGACAGCTCCTGAGCTATTGATGTGAGATCACTTTAGAATCCCCTGACGTGGCGCCCGTTTTGTTTCATTTTCAGGACATTTGTTCCTCTTTGTGTCAAGCTAAAAATATTTCTCCGTCATTGGAAATTAAACCACTGAGATTCGCTTTATCAAAGAGATTGAGCTGGGCTAGAGTGATCTGTCTTACCGTAACCCGTGTTTTGTTTGTGTTACTCGTTCTGTTGTTTTAGGTGCTTTTTTCCCCCACAGTCCAGGATTTAAAGCCATAGTTCAAACAAAAATGATGATTAGCTAAAAAAAATATCACTCTCAGACCATCCAAGATGTAGATAAGTTTGTTTCTTCATCAGATTTGGAGAAAGTTGGCATTGCATCATTTGCTCACCAGAGGATCCATTGTAGTGAATGGGTGCCATCAAAATGAGAGTCATAAAAACATCACAGTAATCAATCAAGGGATCCACATGACTCCAATCTATTAATTAACATCTGGTGATGTTAAAAGCATTTAAAGCATTTTAAAATGTCACTTCTGGCCAAAACACAGTCCATATTCTATAATAACTAGGGCTGTCAGTTTAACGCGTTAATTAGTTATGAAAAATAAAGCGATTAAAATATTTTGACGCGCTGGCCCCGTTCCCAGACCTGTACATCATTTTCTATTTCATATAGTTGACTTTTGACAAATATTCAAGATATTGGTGCAAAAAATGCCCCTGTATGTTTTGTCTAATATTTATGTATATCGCATATCACAGGATATCACACGGGGAGCAAGAGCAATATGACACGAGTGCTGATTTTGTCCCAATCGATCACGAGCTTAAATGTGATTTTCTATTTACAGTTCAGTAAATAAGTTGATATTGTGTTATTTTAAACACAATATTATATGTTTTTGCTCAATTTTGCAGAGAACATACTACCTCTGCCATAGCAGAATTGTTGCACGTCTCAGAGCAACACAGCGGTGTTTAGTTTCTGAATGAATCCTCATTTTAAATAAAGCGAATGAACGACTCATATTAAACGACTCATAGTTAAAATATTTTTTTTTCTAAACTACAATTTGCAATGTCTACTCGATATGTTCTCAACTTACACAAAAATAGCTTTAAATAATCTTTTGTAGGAATTTTCAGTCAAATTTATTTTGCGATTAATTAGATTAATGGAAACGTCAACTGACAGCCCTAATAATAACACTTCCTACAGTGAAAAAGTATACAGACAAGATTGTTTCACTAAAATCAGTAACATTATAGTTAGACAACTCATATTTTAGCCAGAAGCTGTGATCTGAAGTTAAAAATGTGTAATTTTTTATTTTTATTTTTGAGTGAACTCTTTGTTTAAAGGGATACTGTAGTTGACCAAAAAAATGACAATTCCGGCATTTTGCAAATCCATTTTGATTCTTTAGTAAAACAATTTTCTTTTTCCATGCAATTGCAATACATTGGGAATTAAAGCATCAAAAAGCTTCAAAAAGATCAACCAATTTATTAAAAAGATCCAAATCAAAAGAACTATTGTAATTTTCTAGTTAATAATGATTAAAATTTTGGTCTGTTTCGTCAGACTAAGCTATTATATGGCTACATTTTAAAATATTTTTTATGCTACTTGCTGTCATCTTGTTGCAGTCATAATTAATTTTAATTATATTAAAAGAGCGGCTTAGATATTCAAAAATGTACTGCTTGTGGTTCATGGAGTGTTTAGAACGTCATGGGGGTGAGTAAATGATTTTCATTTTGGGGTGTACAATTCCTTTAAGCTTTGTAAATAATTAAAGACAAGCTTTCATACAAGGAACCTTTTTTCAGTTTTCAGTTTTTCCACACATAGTCTGCATGACATACAGCATAACTGTCTTTTTCTTCAATTTCATGTTTTATATATATAATTTATATTTTCCTTCTGAGTCGCTCCGCTGATGGCAAGCTATTAAATTGTCACCGAGGTTTGATGATAATTTTTGACAAACAGAAAAAGAAATGAACACGTTACAGTATATGATTGTTAAAATGTTCATCAATAATTAGTTCTTCATAATTGAGGTCGAATTAGAAATGGTGAATAGTCCTGTAATAGAGACGGGTTCAAAAGCCTGAGACCACTAGTTAAAATACTAATTTTTTCCCCCTACAAAATGACATTATTAGCATAACAATTTAATTGGATAATTACCATAAATTGAAAACCTCATCATCTGCTTTTTTATTACCAGTTTCCCAAAACACATTTGCAGTATCCTGTTCCTGTTCACTCCTTTGTTCCTATTCCAATATATTGTCATGTTCCTATTTACTGTCAAGGCCAGACCAGCAGAATTCTGTATCAATCTCAAATTAACCCACCCATCTATAATTTGTCTCAATTAGTTTGTTCAGGTGTATTTAGTTCGATTTTAAGCTAATCTTAGCAGGACAAGAGTCCTGCCCTATACAGTTACAAGTATTCACTTAGAATATACTGATTTTTTTTATATTAGTCTGAATATGAATCATGCACGAATACATTTACATTTTTCTCCTGACAGTTCCAAGGAGCATCTTGTGCTTGAATGAAAGCAAGAAAGTCTGACCTTTTATACAAAGTTCACATGCCTAATGTCACATATGATTAGTTGTAAATAATGCAGAACCGTTCTTATTCTTCAAAATGATTCATTTAACATAATAGTGTTTCTTAGTTTTATTTATCTTGTACTTCCAGGATTACGTTTTACAATGTGGTCTCATTTGGACCACACGGTAGATGGATTTTCCCATGTGTTTTCCCAACTAACAGTAATCTTTGAACATATCATTTAGTAATAAATTTGTGTAAACGCACATTATGTTCCGCAGACTAATTTGGAAAGCTTTTGCAAATGCACATGAGATTGTATTTGTGCTGAGGATTAATTGTGGAAAGTGTCTGTTCCCTGACTAGTGAAACAGCTGGGTCAGCCTTCTGTGCTTCTTCCTGACATTAGATGTCAGTGACATTGGCAATCACTTGAGAAAGCATTTCCTCTAACCGCCAGTGCTGGAAGTGTGCGCAGCACTGAGGCTCTGAATCCTCAGATTATCTGTATGTACAAGGCGTATGCAGAGAAAGTTTCAGCTGCCAATTTTGCTGTATCAAAACACCATTTTGTCAGCTTCTGATGTGCAATTACTTCTTTCTGGGCACATAACGTTCTCTCCTCCTCTGCCTCTCTCCCCCTCTCTGTCTCTCTCTCCCTCTGTCTCTCTTTTCATTTTCTCCCTAATACTCTCAGATATGCTCTGGCCTTTACGACACTCAAAAAAATCCCCTCTGCGGCTGCTGTTTTATGTAAATTGCAATATTCTATGGTTGATTGGACAATTGAAAAGGAACAATTGTACATTGATCTTAATTCCCAAGACCTTTGTTAATGTAAAACCCATTAAGGTGTTTGATATGTGAAGAAATAATGTACCGTCGGTCATTATCGCAAAATAAACCCCCGACTGAGTGATCTGGACTTGCCTCGCTCTGAAGAAGTTTATTTTGCAATAATGTCAGGCTGACTGTACATTTATCTTACTTATTACATGACCACTTACTGAATAAATGAAAGAATAAATAAATAAATACAGATGAAATAGTGATTTAAATTGAAATTACACTACACTACTTTTAAAAAGTCTGTTTTTTTTTTTTTTTTTAATGAAATTAATGCTATTACTCAACAATAATAATATGTGACTATATCAGAGTAATGACTTATTTGCAGTGAGATGTTTACATCACAAGCAAACCTATTAACTTCTGTTTACATGCATTTTCATTATTCTGATTAGTTGCTAAAAATTGTGGTTATTTTTACGGAACCTCAGTGCACTGGATAAATTATGTGTGTTGTAATAATATTCACAATATTGCTGTTTTTACTAGGGCTGCACGATAAATCGCATGCGATTTGTGAGGTGCATTTAGTCAGTAATGCCGGTACTTTGATTAGTAGTAAATCTCCATCACGTGCATTCAGCTGGAGCGGCAATTAATACACAGTGCCATAAAATCACTGACAAGCTACGCAAAATCGTGCTCATAATTGGATGCGATTTAACTGCAATTATGAGCGCGATTTTGAGTAGCTTGTCAGTGATTTACGGCTCTGTGTATTAATTTACTGACTAAATGGGCCTCACAATCGCATGCGATTTATCTTGCACCCCTAGTTTTTGCTGTATTTTTGATCAATTAAAGGGAAAGTTCACCCTAAAGTGCTAATTACCCCATGATTTACTCACCCTCAAGCCATCCTAGCTGTACAATTGGTGTCATACTAAAAAATGTCCTGGTTCTTCCAAGTTTTATAATGGCAGTGAATGGCTATTGCGATTTTAAAGCCTAAAAAAGTGCATCCACCACCATAAAAAGTGCTCCACACGGCTCCAGGGTTTAATAAAGGCCTTCTAAGGTGAATCAATGCATTTGTGTAAGAAAAATATCCATATTTAAAACCTTAATCTCTAGCTTCTGCTAACTGTCGTATGCGCATTCACGAGAAAGTGTCATTCCAGTGGATGACATAGAACGTAGGCGAACACAAAATCACAGAGAAGAGAGCAAAACAAAACACAGGTCATGAATTAGAAGTACAAAATGAAGATTTGTAAAGAAAAATGTTGGAGGATTTCGATAAAAAGGAAAAGGAGAAAAAAAGCCAAAAGAAGACTGGTTGTCCTTTGCTGTATACAAAACTTGGTTCTTGAGAGACTAGCATATTTGTATACCCCAAAACGTAGCGTATGCTACACCTATGTCAGCGGAAGCTATTTGTTATCATCCATTCACTTCAGAAGACATTTGTTAACCCCCCCGAAGCCGTGTGGAGTACTTTTCATAATGGATGGATGCACTTTTTTGGTCTTCAAAATATCAACACCCATTCACTGCCATTATAAAGTATGGAAGAGTCAGGACATTTTTTAAAAATAGCTCTGATTATATTCGTCTGAAAGAAGAAAGTCATATACGTACACCTAGGATATCTTGTGGGTGAGTAAATGAAGGGGTAATTTAAATTTTTGGGTGAACTTTATTTTTAAATACTGCATTGGTGAGCACAAGAGACTTCTTCCAAAAGTCCCCCCCATGTTCAGTAGGGTTGGGTATCGAAAATCAATTCCGATTCCAGAATTGGATACTTAAGGTCAGGAATCGGATACTTCTTGTGAAATTAAAATTTCAATTCCGCCTATCGATTCCTATGTGCGGTTCTTTTTTTATCTGTGAGGACCCGACCTAGCGATCTACCAGGACCTTGCTCGCTAATCTAAGCGCATAGCGCTCCAAAAAATGGCTACACTTGCGATCAGAAGTCGAAAAAGCAAAGTATAATATTTGTGATGAGCTAAACATGTTGCAATAGATGTGTCACCACCAATATGACAAAGCATTTCAATTTAACAGATCGTTAAAGATCACAAACACGATTCAAATACCAACGTGATTCTATTCCTAAATTACACTGATTCATCTGTTTGATTCCTCAACCTTTCTTCTGTGCAGCGTACGATCATACTAGTGTGATTTGAACATTCAAAGCTGCGTTCGTGCTGCCGCTGACCTAAAGAGAGCCACTGTCATGTATATGAATGAAACAGTTTCACAGTCTTTTCAACTCACACAGTTCATTATTTCTATATTACAAACATTCAAATAATCACAGAAGTACTGGGATAAAAGTTCATAGTCTGGATATAAACTCAGATATGTAGAGTAGAGATTAAAATAGAGTAAATCATCCTTTTAAAAGTTTATTTGGCATTCCAAATAATGTTAAAGATTTATTGATTATGTTGTTATGCCAGTGGATGGCGAAAGGGGGCTGTTAATAATGTATTTGTCTTGGATCATTCATTCAAAAACACTGATTCATCCAGTAATGAACCAAGTAAATCTTGAGTGAATCACTAAATCATTCACCTATAAATTAGGTCTAATGTTTTTTTTTTTTTTTTTTTTTCCCTTCAGAATCGTAAGAGAACCACAACTTCCATTTAAAAAAACAAAAACAACAACAACCCAATTTGTCCAGGATCATGCAGCTCTATTTTGCAAACAGCTAACCGATACGCAAGATGACTGCAGTTGTGTTTGCATAAAACAAGAGAGCAAATACACAGAGTGATGTGTGAGACATGAAAGTAGTGTCAGTTTCAGTTACCTGGATGAATGATCTCATACAGCATTACCCTGAAAAGTGGCTGGTATTAAGAAATATTACTGCTTGTTTTTGTGATTGACCAATCAGAATTGTACCAGGAACGTACCTCATGCCCACCTCTCTGTCTCCTGTGTGAAATGTCTACAGCTTGATCTCAATTAATGTGTTGATCTGATTTTCTTCATCAGTAATGTCTCTAGGACGATCATTGTTTAGGACATATTTTCACAAGCGCCTTGAGCCGATTACAGGCACTTTATCACTATTAGAATCCTCTTTAAGTAATTACAATCAAATCTCAACCTCTGATCATTAACAACAACATCACATTATGTCTGTTTGTCCCAGATGTGCTTTTATTATGAGAGGCCTGCTTTCATTTGCCTGAGTCTCCCCCTCTTTGGTTTTGACCCCAGAGCTGTTTGTTAAGCAAGAAGTGTCGAGAGGGGATTTAATTTGCTGAAATGACTGGCTAATAGTGTTTAATGAGCTGTGTTTTGGCATGATGATGTATTCCGGAACTTGTCTGAGGAGAGAGGTGATGTGACACCACCCATCCACAGTCGGAGAGTGTGTGTGTGCGTCTGATCTTGTCATTTTTAATAGAGGCTGACTTGCAAAGCTCCCAGAATGCTCTTGGAGCTCATCTCAGTAGCTGCTGGAGAAGCGGGACTTGCCTCACATCACAAACGTAACATCTCAGTACTAAAGGGAAAGCTTTTAATGCGTGTCTGAGATGCCAGTCATGAACCCGAGCCACTGGGTATGTTCAATATGAGAGTCACTGTGGTGTCATTGGACCAGAAAATGGCATCTCAGCACTGCACAATGAGCTCGGCAAGCTTCTGAAGGGCTCGCAGAGGTTAGGTCGCATTAATGTTAAGGATTTTCATATGAACCTGAAATATGACACCGTAACTTTCATTGTTTTCGCTTCTTGTGGAGTCGTTACGATTCCAGTTTGGAAATTCGAGTTTTAGAGTTTTGTCATTTGATTAATAGGCTAGATTCATGGTGTTATAGATTACATATCCTCATTTTTCTGGATAAGTCATAAAACAAGCACTGCTCGTATGGACAGGTTTATGAACTTCAGGTTTATGAGTTTGGCTCTCATCATTTCTGAGTGATATTATTTATGTGTGATCCCACTGATTGTCCTTAGTGCTGTTATCGTAAAACTAAAACTATTAAAAAACATTTTTGTTAATTGAAATAAAGCTGAAATAAAATCTAACTACTAGATGAAAAACTAAAACATGTCTTGGCAACTATCTAAAAATACATTTAAAATTAGTTACAAAAGAGAAATAAAAATAAAGGTAAATAGAAATAGAAATAAATATATATATATATAAACTAAAAATGGCAATCACATAAAATTAGAAGAGTTTTATCTAGCGAAATGATCAGTTATTTTTATTTATTTTTTAAATGACAATTTATATGCCTTTTAACCTCAAACCTCAAACGCTCGCCTTGTCTAGCTCTGTGTGAACTGTTTTTTTTTAATTGTCAAGACGGTTAGGGTTCGGTAGAATTCACACACAGCTAGACAAGATGAGCGTTTGAGGTTAAAAAGTATATAAATTCAGAAAATAACCAATCGTTTTGCTAGATAAGACCCTTCTTCCTCGGCTGGGATAATTTAGAGCCCTTTGAAGCTGCATTTAAGCTGCATTTTGGAAGTTCAAATTTGGGGGCACCATAGAAGTCCATTACATGGGGAGAAAATCTGAAATGTTTTCCTCAGAAAACATCATTTCTGAATGACTGAGGAAAGAAAGACATGAACATCTTGAATGACGAAGGGGTGAGTACATTATTTATAAATTTTTGTTCTAGCAGTGAACTAATCCTTTAAACTTAAACTAAAATTAAAATATAAACTGAAAATATTAAAACATGTAATCCAAAATATTAAAACTGGGACCTTGCCATTAAAAGCCTATTGGAGATTGAATTAAAATGTAAATGTTATGAAGCACAACATTAATGGAACAGCATATAAGAGATGAACAAATGTGAGCAAAAATATCAGTTGTTTTGGCAATAAAATGAGATATAATACGAACAACAACTTGTCCTTAGATTAAAGTTCAATCTTTCAGTTGAAATCTGCTTTCATCATATAGCTGACCTTTACCATGTATGACAGTGTGGTTTTATTATATCTACCCAAAAGCTGTTACAAAAATATACAATGTTAAAATCTTATTTTGGTGGATAGAATGATTATTATAATTCAAATTGAAATAATAATTTAAGACTGTTCTAAATTAGTTGTTTAAAACCAGCATCCGAAACCACTGGTAGAAAAAAAAAAAAACACATATGAACCTTATGGTTACTGAGATACTGCCAGCTAGCCTTCATAGCATATTAAATAAATGTGGTTAAAAATTATCAGCACAGTATGCATAGAAATTAATTAGCTGGACCGTGATGTGCCGTCAATTTAATAAATTAATATCATGTTATCATCAGTGTGGTTTAAATACACTGACTCCACCACACAAGAGTAAACACACTAGAAAGGCGCCTCCGTAATGGCAGACTTATCATCTGTCTCGCAGTCTGTTTCATTTACATCTGAACAAAATTGATTTGGAAGACATTTATTAAGTTTGCTGAAGCATCTTTTCGCTCCTGAAGATAATACGCACATGCTTCTATTAATAGGTGCTCGGTCTTTTTGCCTCAAAGCCTGTCATCACCTGTCCACCACAGGACCTTAAACAAACCTTTGAAAACCTTTTCATCCCGCCGTTATGCACATAATGATAAACCCTGAGGAAGTGGGGCCGTTTCTCTTGCTCTTCCTCTCTCCGTCTCTTTCTCCCGCTCGCTCTTTCTCCCTGGATTTATGACCCTGTTGTAAAGCAGATAATGTACATATAGGCTGCTTCGGTACTGTAGTGTAAATTTGAGGAATGATCTCTGTAAGGCCTGTACAATCTTCCAAAGCATCGTTTTCATTTTCCTGACCTCGCCATGTACCTTAAGAGTGGAAAGTTGAAAATGTCTTACAGAAATAAATAATGCAAATATAGCAGGTTTCTTATTTTTTATTTATTTTTTTTTACACCATAACCACTTAAGAATTGAATATTTTATGTGTTTTAAAAATTATACTAAAGAATTGTCTAGAACCTGCTCACAAATCATTCTGTCTTGCTTTTACAGAAATGTAATGGCATTAAAAATTCAAATGCTTTAATATTACTGAATGGGCTCTGAATAAGTGTAGATTTTGGTATGGGTGCTACGTATGTAGTGTGTAAAAATCAAAGTTCACTTTATATATTAAAGGAATAGTTCACTTCCAGAACAAAAATTTACCAATTATGTACTCACCCCGTTGTCATCCAAGATGTTCATGATTTTCTTTCTTCAGTCGTAAAGAAATTGTTTTTTTGAGGAAAACATTTCAGGAATTATCTCCATATAGTGGATTTCAGTTGTGCCCACGAGTTTGAACGTCCAAAATGCAGTTTAAATTCAGCTTCGAAGGGCTTTAAACAATCCCATCCGAGGAATAAGGGTTTTATCTAGCGAAGCGATAGGTCTTTTTTTTTAAAAAAGTAAAAATTTATATACTTTTTAACCTCAAATGCTCATCTTGTAGGACTTCAAAATCGTCCTACATCTAGTGAACATGCAAAGAAGGTCAAACGCTCTTTACAAAAAAAGGTAAAACAGCGATGTAGGACAATTTTTAAGTTGGAGAAAATGAGATGGGAGTTTTTCGACCTAACTGTATTGACTCAGATCTCATAGAGTGCACATGCGCATGGCAGAGCTAGCGTAGCATACACAAAGTGTAACTTTGTTTTAAGAAGTGGATGGGACAGGAGTGAGTGTGTGTGTGTTTGGGAGGGTATATTGACAGACATGTTAACATGATAGTTTTATTCTTACATGTACTATAATAATATGTATTATTAGGCCTGAGATTATTCATATCAGTGAATAAATACATAGATATGCATAAACTATTTGTATTCCCAGGCAGCCTAGGGGTAGAACTTTCATCAGCCATGTTAGAGGTTTTGGGTTCTAATCCGCCCTCGCATCATTTTTCCCCCCTTAAAATCAAAGATGTTCATCAGTGATTGTATATCAAGAGGAGGGACACGTTTGTGTGTATTTTGATTTGTGATTTAACCAGAATGAATAGACAATCTCCGCAACGTCATTAAGCGATTGACAGAAGCGCTCATGTGTGAAGACCACGCACGAGCCACAAGAGAGCGTTCCGTAATAATAACATTGCAACAAACATTAAGCATGATTTTAAAAACAACAGATTCCTGCGGCAGATCATATCTTATTTAACAGAAACGAATGTTATATCAGCATTAGATACGTCTGTGCCACGAGATGTTAAAAAAAAGTGGTGGGGACAATATCGACCCTGGCAAAAAGTGGTGGGGACATGTCCCATCTGTAAATTACGCCTATGCTGCTGATGCAGGAGCCGGCATTCTGACATAGTACATATGCCTGCGTCGTGGTACTCCTGTGAATGCGTGTCGAAGACTGACACGGAAGAGAAGAAATTGTTGAACAGTCATAACATAAAGTTCGTAACACTACGGTTGAACCACTGTTTTCAATAATGTCCTTATTACCTTTCTGTGCCTTGAACATGGTAGTTGCGTTGCTGTCTTTGCAAGGTCAGAAAGCTTTTGGATTTCATAATAAATATCTTAATTTTTGCTGTGAAGATGAACAAAGTTATTACGGGTTTGGAACAACATGAGGGTGAGTAATTAATGACAGAATTTTCATTTTTGGGTGAACTAACCCTTTAAAAGAACTTGAGAAGAAGATTTCAACAATCTAAAGAACATTTTTCCTCAAAGAAACCTTTGTACAATGGAAAGGTTCCATGGATGTTAAAGGTTAAAAATGTGTTTAAAAAAAGTAAAAAGTAAATGCAAATCTAGTAACACATAAATGCTCTTTCCAAACAAGAACTACTGATCTGTTGTGGACACATTTGTTTAAGTATTTACACAGAGGGAAAAGTGCTGCGTAAACACTGTTTGAGTTTTAAACCCAAGCCATTTTTCTTACGTGATTTGTCTGATGATATTTACATTTAGTCATTTAGCAGATGCTTTTATCCGTAGCAACTTATGATGTTGCTCAAGCGGTTTATCAAATAACAGCCAACAGTAGTCACAGTAGACTCAGCAATGCTGAGTTTCAAGAGTAAATTCGAGTAGTGAATATAGAGCAGAAGAATTGGTCCCACTTTATATTATGTGGCCTTAACTACTATGTACTTACATTTAAATTAATCATTTAATATAATGCATTTCTTGTGCACATACATTATACTTAATATTAAAAAAAAAAAAAAATACCTGCATGTAATTATATCTGCAATTAATTTCTGTAATTACGTTTATAGTTACACTGTTGACCTGTCCGTTACACCTTAACCCATCTTTAAACCTACCCATACCACCAAACCTGTCCCTAACCTTACCCGTATCCCACCTCAATAGCAGCAAAAGTGTTTTGCAATACATTATAAACGCGCTGTGCTTATTTTCTGTTGTACGTACATAGTAGTTAAGGCCACCTAATATAAAGAATTTATTTACTTTCATTGTTTCATTGTGGTTGTAATTGTAAGATTGTAATAAATTTGAAATGAGGAAAGCTGCATCAAACTAGCTTGTTAGAAAAATGAGGATACAGTGTGGTAAAATATAATTTTTCTTTGTATGAAAACTAATGTGTCTATAAGAAATCCTGAGTGGTGTGTGGGAGAGAGTGTGTGCTTTTCCTCCAGGTCCACTTAAGAAATTAATATTTCATGCTTTCGCAATTATCTTAATTGTCTACATTCTGCTTGCGAATGGTTCTTTCTTGCCTTTCAAAGAATTTAAAGTCATGAAAAATTCAGACGCTTGCATATTAATGAATTGTCTGAACATTAAAACCAAGTGCAAATGTACAAAATTTTAGGTAAGATGATAGGCTGAAAAAGAGAGTGTATATTCTGTAGATGAACCAAACATATCATAAAAGATGCTTCTGTGTGTGTGTGTGTGTGTGTGTGTGTGTGTGTGTATGGGGCAGGATGCTGAGCCTGTGTTTGATGGCTCTAGTTTCAACCCTTGTTTTAGCAGGGCTGTGTGTTGAACCGTGACTCTGCTAATGACATATATTGCTGCTGGTTTTTGCCCTGTAATTCCACCTGATGGACGGTAATGACGCTGAGAGACTCCATCAGTGTCGTGCCTGGGTTATCTGTATGGATCCTGTCTGGCAGCCCGCACCATTATCGGCCTGGCTGTCATCATTAACGCCGCTACGGAGATGCACTGCGGCCCAGCTCCCACCCAGACGCAACAGCTAGACTGAATTATGCAGCCCATGCCGACTACACTACAACCTGCAACGCTCCCATCGCTAAGCTCATAACATGCAAACAGGGTGCGGGGGATTCTGCCTTCTCTGCATGCAAGCAAAAAATCAGTGCGTTCGGAGCAGGACCGTGGGGAGATAGGGTGAAAGGGTCAGGGTGAGAGTGGAAATGAGGACATGGGGAGTGTTTTTTTTTATCAGTCAATTGGAGAGAATGTAGGGCTTATGTTTATGGATAAGCGGTAGTTCATTTGGTACAGCTTAGTCTTGCATAGCCAGACGTTTGATGTTCAGCATAATGTCTGGTCTGTTTTTGCCAAAAATCAGTAATTTAATCAGAATGGGGCTGTATGTCATTTAATCTGGATATGACCAATCGGAGTTGATTATTTGGTGATGTTTAGTGGCAGGTAAATCTGTATTTGGACATAATGCATAATTTGGACAGATGCATTAATCCGTAAGAAACACCAGAGACCGGAAATGTAAAGCGTCTTTCTGTTACGAGGCGGATGAGACTTTTAGGAAAAAGGTGTACACTCAGTTTGTACAGCATTTAGTAGCATTTATAAAATCAATTATCAGTGTATTGAATATTTAAAGCTATTTAAAGCTATTTAAATCTATTTAAAGGGATTGTTCACCTACACTACCAGTCAAAAGTTTTTGAATCATAAGATTTTTTATGTTTTTTTTTAAACACAAAAAAGGTTCTTCTATCCACCAAGCCTACATTTAAGTACAGCAAAAACAGTAAAATTTTGAAATAATTTTTCTATTTAAAATGACTGCTTTATGTTTTAATGTTTTAAAATGTAATTTTTTTCCTGTGACTTCAAAGCTGAATTTTTAGCATCATTACTCCAGTCTTCAGTGTCACATGATCCTTCAGAAATCATTCTGATATTCTGATTTGCTGCTCAAAAACATTTATAACAGTAGACAACATTTAAAGTGGATCAAAACTCTTCTTCAAAGTCGTCCTAAAACCAAAACAATACCTGTTCTTGTCTTAGGACAACTTTTTTGATCCGCTTCAGATGTTGACTACTATATATTATTATGTTGAAAGCAGCTGCGTAGAATTTTTTTCAGGTTTCTTTGATGAATAGAAAGTTCCAAAGAACAGCATTTATCTGAAATAGAAATCTTTTGTAACATTATAAATTAATTTTAATGTTTTTGTTGTACTTTGGATCAAATAAATGCAGGCTTGGTGAGCAGAAAAAACATTAAAAATCATACTGTTCAAAAACTTTTGACTGGTAGTGTACATCTTGAATGGCCTGAGGGTGAGTAAATTAACAGCATTTGTGGGTGAACTATCGCTTTTAATTCATGTTCAAAAATATTTAGAAAAATGTATACTAATATAATATTTTTTTTAATAAAATGATTCTTATACTTAATATAGTTTTTTATATAAATAGTTTTTAATATGTAAAGTAAAATTTGATAACGCATTTTTAATTAGGGGTCGACCGATTATCGGCCGATATAAAGAATTTTTATGGTTACTGCTATTGTTCATTTTCAAAACGATTTGCAGATAAAATAATTTTAAAGTATATAAAGACATTTTTTTTTTTTTGTCAGAGCCCTTGTTTTTCTTCATTTTGACATTAATTTTCATTTTTACACCAGACATATATTGGGTCAAAATATCGGTTATCAATCTACTTGTTCTGTAATATTTGGTATTGGCATTGGCCCTGAAAAATGCATATGATATATTTTGTAATTTGTGTAATATATTATATTATTACCTAACTACAATTGTCAATGTTCACAGTAAATGAGTTTTAAATATGTCCATTTATTTCTTAATTCGAAAAGTGATATATATATATGTGCATCTTCATTTCTGAATTTTAAATTAAAAAATCGATTCCTCATTATATTTTTAATTCATAGTCCTCCATAGTTGACAAAATTGTGGGCATAAAATGGTTATGGTTTCAGCCAACCTTCAATACCAGCTCTGATCGCATTATATAGTAGCAACAACTTTGTTTCCAGGCAGACAGAAACAACCCTATGAACTTTGACTCCCATAAATGGCTAAAGACAGCAATCAGATGGCAGCTTGTAATTTTGAGAAAGCTTTTATTTTTTATTTATTGTGTATGTTTATGATGGGTCTGTGTATGGAGTATTTGGGGTTGTGCGGCTCAGAGATCAGCTTTGCTGAGGGTGGCTGCCACATCGGGCTTCATGCTCGAGTTGTTATCCCCAGAGCAACAGCCCAGGCGTGCACGTGACCTGTGTCGGCGCACCTGAACCATGACCCTTAAAGACACAAAGAGACCTGTAGTCTCTGCTGAATAACACCTGCTCTTCCCTTGTCAGGTCACAGTGCTGATGTGGTGGTGTATGCCTGTGAGCCGCTGTCATCGGTTTGTTATGTGGTAGACGCTGAGGTGTGGCGTCATACCGCAGGATTAAATCATCTCATGAGTGCTGCTCTGTATCATAGATTTTTAGAAAATTATTCTCGCCATAGTTTACATACAAGAAAGCAAATAAAAAATTAAATACCATACTGTAATGCTATACTGAGCACAGCCCTAGTAAACGCTGTTGTTTATGTAAAAAGACGTGTGTGTGTGTGTGTGTGTTTCTGTGAGCATTTACAGTGTCAGCATAGAGCTGGACTGACTGCAAGACAGGGGGACAATCGATGACTTGTGGAAAAGAGACCCATCAGAAAGGTCAAAGAAGAGGGCATCAGAAGAGGGAGACAGAGGGCAGACAAATGTCATGTCCAATGTATTTACACCATCAATGAACAACTCTTCAATATATAAACAGAGGCCTTACTGTGACAAAGGTGGTTAAATTGCATACTGTAGAGAGCCCTCATCTGAAGAAAGTATATATGAAGTAAATGGTATTGCTACACATAGTTCACCTAAAAATAAAAATTCTGTCATTAATTACTCACGCTCATGTCATTCCAAACTCATAAGACCTTCATTCATCTTCGGAACACAAATTAAGATATTTTTGATTAAATCTGAGAGCTTTCTGACCCTCTATATGCAGCGATGTAACTGAAATGTTCCCAGGCTCAGAAACGCATGTGTCGTGGTACTCTCGATAATGGCAGCAGATGGTAACTCTGGAATTGTTGAATAAAGCTTCGTACACAAAAAAATATTCTCGTAGCTTCTTAAAATTACGGTTGAATCATTGATGTCACATGGACTATTTAACGAAGTACTTGCTACATTTCCAGGTCTGGGAACGAAGGTCTTATGGGTTTTGGAACGACATGAGGTAGGTAATTAATTACAGAATTATAATTTTTGGGTAAATTATAGCTTTAATAATTTGACAGTAAAGGGTGAAAATGGTGCTGGCCTCACATTATTTCCCAGAAAAAAAAAAAAAAAAAAAAAAATATCGGTGTGTGTGTATATTTAATTAGTAGTTTTAGTAGTTCAACTGAAAATACTGAATTTTATTTTAGTTAGTTGCCAAGGCAGCATTTTTATTTTTCATTTTAATTCATATTCACTTTTATTTTATTAGTTATGAACACTCAAGTACTGTACATATTCAGACTGTTTAGTCAGTGTTAAGAGTGTTAATAACTTTTTACAGACCTGGGCCCATATTCACAAAATATCTTAAAAATAATGGACGTGTCAATCCTAAATTTAGGACTCCTAAACTTTTTGCACTAAGAGAATCCACAAAGCGTTTTAGCGCTAAAACTAGCTCCTATATTTGTGAAACGTGAGAAGTAGTGAAGAGGACTCCTAAGTCACCAAACCAAATCACAAACTATCCTCCCTGCTGAAAAAACAATATATCACAGAAATTCTACTGATTTCCACCACAAATAGTAACCTTGAACCATTAAAACCATTAAAAATGGTTTCTTGTAGTGTGTTTTGGGACACGTTCCATTAGGATTTTGTGGTTTTTAACAAGCCACCAATAGAAGGTGACCAATTACCAGTACAGAACAACAGGCACCATTGCAGTTACCATTAAAAACAGTACAATTCCCATTATAACCAGTAAAACCATTAGAAATTCTGTGATGGTTTCTATTGTTTTTTTCCAGCAGGGCTAAATTGGCTGTTGCCGGCAATCTGCCTTAGAACGTAAACATTTTAGAAACACACTGCATTTATTTGCACACATACTGTGTTTTCCAACACATCTTTTTTGATTTTGGAGGTTATCCCAACAAAATTTTCCTTCGATTATATCCTTGTTTTCATTAACAAGTTGGGCAAGAAGCTGTTCTTGGATCCAATTTGGCTTTCTTTTACATTTGCATGTCTTACTATCAGCCATCATTATTCTACTCTGTTAATTAAAAAGCTGTTTATATGCATATCTGCTACTTGTTTACAAAACACGAAAAGAGGTTGACAATTGACCTTTCACACATTTCCGGGTTTCTCATAGCAGAAGTCATCATAGTTGGGTAAAATCTGAGAGCAGTGAATGGGAGAGTACCACAAATATTTCACGATTTTCAATCAAAGGAAAAAAATTGAGAGAGATTGATATCACAAGTCAGAAGAGAGAACGATAGACAGCATTAGAAACACCCTCGCATAAGCGTTAACTAGTTTTTTTTTTGTAACTTGATGAAAAGGTGATGTAATACAAAGTATAGTGTTATAAATGTACATACATTTAAAAAAAAAAAAAAAAAAAAAAAAAAATATATATATATATATATATATATATATATATATGTGAAAAACTTTGGAGGATTTATGATGATGGTGACCTTTGAATGCGTCATCACCAGTGTTGGGGGTTTAGTTACGTGATCAGATTACTTTTTTAAGTAACTAGTAAAGTAATGCATTACTGTTTAATTTACAAGAACATATTTGAGTTACTTTTTCAAATAAGTAACAGCAGTTACTTTTTTCCCATTTATTGATTGTAAGCTCTCCTGTCCCCATGTTGAGAGAAATCGGGAGTAAGATGTAAAATGTGAACATTCATTAATTCATCTCACTCACAAAAAAACAGATTCAGTATTCCTCAAAATGAATAAAAACAGTGAAATGCAATTCAGAATATTATGCAAACCTGCAATAATTAAATATTAAATAATGCAAATATCCTTTTTTTATATTTAATTCCATTTTATTAACCAGTGTCTTTGCTGCTGACCTTCGATGATTCAATTCAACCATACTAATAAGCATAAATTACTCAAGATAAACTAAAATTTGTTCTTTTTTTGTATTGCTGAAAAGTGTTGAACTTTCTTCTTCTGCATTCTACTGTATAGACATGAATTTACTTTTCCTTCAGCCTTAGGCTTTTGGTGTAAAAGAGCGTTTACATTTGACAAAAATAGAACTTTTTAAATTAAAAACAAACAAGCAAGCCTTGTCCAGATTTAAAAAGTAACGCAAAAGTAACGTAACACATTACTTTCCATAAAAAGTAACCAATTAACGTAATTAGTACTTTTTAGGGAGTAACACAATATTGTAGTGCATTACTTTTAAAAGTAACCTTCCCCAACACTGGTCATCACAGTCTTGTGAAAATGGGTCCATTAGCTGAACATATTTGTGGCAACATTTTTATTTTTAAGCCTTTATTTGAATATGGCAACATTATAACACGCTCTACAATATTTAAATTAATCTCTGACAGAAACCCCTCCCCTATCAGCCAATCACTGTGTGCATAGTTAATAAGTATGCTGACATCATCAATAGCAACGAGGTCAACTCCACCCTTATTTTTCTCTAGATTTCTCTCTATTCCTTTTGTCTCAGGAGCTTTGTAAATAGGTTTTAAGAGAAAACTCCTAGTCAAAAACTTTTACTGCTATTTAGGAGAGCTCTTAATGGAAAGATAAAATGTTTTGTGAATACGGGCCCTGATAAGACATTCAAATGTCAAGCTGACCATTTTCCATCTTTGCACCACTGGAACCGGTTTATCTAAGAAAGTAACTGCGTCGCATGTGACAACAGTACAAAGTGATCGTTTGCAACTCAATCCCTCTTTGATAGACAGTGCGCACTTATTTCTGCTTTTCTTCACTGTCACATCAATGCAGAGCTTCCAAACTAATCTTACCGACTTTTCCACAGCTGAAGAACTGCTTAACGCCTCTGTTCTAAAAGACTCTCATGGCTTTCTCTTGTGTTTTGAGTGCTGTGAGTGTTCTTAAAGGGATAGTTCACACAAAAATGAAAATTCTGTCATCATTTACCCATTCTTGTGTTGTGCCAATCCTGTATGAATGCTGCTTGGTTTTTGAAGAATATTGGTAAAAAAATCAGTCACCACTGAGACATTTGTCAAAACATCTTCTATTATGTTGTACAAAGAGCTGTGTAGATTACTTACGAATTGTAATCCGTTACTGATTCCAAATTACATGACAAAAATTGTAGTCGGTAACGTAATCCGTTACATTACACATTTTAGGTAATATAATCAGATTACTTTTTTGATTGCTTTTAGATTACTTTTGACCTAACTTGTTTATCACATTGATTTAAACAGGATAATCTTGTGCCATAATATTGTAAAAATACAAAGTGTGAGAAAATATATTCCTTTCTATGTATTTAACAACATGAAGTGCATTAAACATTATATTACATCAAAGTTTCCCAAACTGGGAAATTTGTGAGTTTAATAAAAGACTAACAAGTAATTAAATCATAAAAATGTAAAAATTTAAATCATTAATTTTAAAATAACAATCAAAATAATTCACTTAATAAAAAATATGTTTTTTTTACCTGTATACCGTATAACCATTAACCAACGCCAGCGAACCACGAACATGCAGATGTGATACTTAATTATTAAAATATTTATTTTAAAATCCCTGGGGTACTTAAAGGGGTCATTGATTATGATTTCACTTTTTATACTTTAGTTAGTGTATAACACCTGCAAAGTTATGATGCTCAAAGTTCAATGCAAAGGGAGATATTGTCTTTTACAGAATTGCTGATTGACCACCCTTTTAAAGGGGTCATCAGATGCCCATTTCCCACAAGTTGATATGATTCTTTAGGGTCTTAATGAAAAGTCTCTAATATACTTTGGTTAAAAATTCTCAATGGTTGTGTAAAACAACACCCTTTTTACCTTGTCAAAATGAGCTCTGTAAGAATCATCCCATTCTGAGGGATTGTTTCTTTAAATGCAAATGAGCTCTGCTCGCCCCGCCCCTCTCTTCTCTCTGCTGCTCTAAGAGATTGTTTACTTTAGCCGCATTTAGCGCATTTAGCTGCATTTAGCGTGTTTAGCCGCGAAACTTGCTAACTAGCACGTTATTAGAAAAGGTGATTAGAGATTCATAAAAAAAAAACCCTTATACTCACTTCTGCTGTAGGTGAAGCTGGATCACGAATGATTTGCGCAAACATAGACGCATTTATGTAGATCGGGAGGCGCATTCCCTTCACAAACAAACGTAATCCACTGCATCTTCAGCGGCTCAGATGTCGGGAGTAAATGACGACCACACTGTTCATTATTACATCCAGCAACACCTCAATCGCTCAATCAGAGATATTCTTGTCTAATTTACATCCCTGCTCCAAACAATCGAGGTTGGATGGTAAGATGCTCATGTCAATCAACTATTGTGGGAGTGGCCTCTGTCAGTGTGATGCCGAATGGGGATATTATTTTTACAGATTAATTAAAAACCACTGCATGGATTTATCATTATAGGGTAGATTTATACATACATACACTGCCAACACACATTAATGTTCAAACAACATGGAAAAGTGAAGTTTGCATCCGATGACCCCTTTAAAGTAAATATATTAGGTGAAAAAAGTTCAGATGACAAAAAGTTTGAGAATGTCTGCAAATAAGAAATAATGAGAATTTGTCCATTTTAATGAGTTTGAAAGACAAAAGCTGTATAATAAAACATAACAGTACATTGTTAAATAACCTACTGAGTGATAATTCAAATAAAATGAATGTGTTCATCAGTAGTTGATGCAATGTTGAAATTTATTGCTGTTGTGTGAATAATCATGTAATCAATAAAAAAGTAACTGTAGTCTGATTACGAGTAGTTACTCTAATTAAAAGTACTTAATTTTTGGAATCTGATTACATAATCCAGATTTCATGTAATCAGTTACTACCCAGCTCTGGTTGTACATTAATTTGAACTTTCCCACATAATACATTTTGGGCGATCTTCTGTCTTTCTGTTTAAAACGTACAAATTGAACACTGAATTTCATATAGCATTGTAATGTGATCCCCATATCACATGGAGAAACACTGAATTATGATAATTACTTGTTTCATTCAATTAGTCCTTGTCAGCACGCCCGTGACTGCATGTCCTCGTCTGTTATCGATTGCCGCGGAAGCGTAACTCGGACATACAGTGTCACTTAAGCATGTGAATATCTGCGATTGAATCTTACAAGCTTACAACTAAAAATATCACACCTCCTGCTCATCCGTATTCACTCTTTGCTCTGTCTTGCCACATCTAATCTCATCTCCACCACAACAAATTTGTTTTCCTGGTATGTGCCAGAGTTGTTCCAGGCACTGATCCAGGCCGCTGATCTTCATGGCTTAGATGCTAGATGTGGGAGATATGGATCTCAAACCGGTCTGAAGCATCATCTGGCCCTGAGAGACTGGTGCGAATGCGGGTCTGTAGTCGGAGGTTGTTTCAGACTCCCACGGAAACCGCAGGGGCTCAGACTCCCCTCAGCCCTCTCGGCCAAACAGATGGACTGGCAAATTTTCCAGCCTTGTTTCGAATAGCCAGAGCGCTTCAAACTGAGTATGAAACTTCATTATGCTTGTTTGCTGTTTGTTATTGCTGCGGCTGTATGAAATGGGTGCTTATTTTATCTTACCATTTTTCGTTTGGCTTTTATTTCTTGATTTGATGTTCGAGGGAATGTAGTTTGTGTTTGTGCTTGTGTTTTGCTGTGTGGTTGTAGGATACATTAGGTGGAATTAAATTGAACTTCCATTGAAAAACATGACTTCCTCTCGTATCTCCGTCACTGCAGAACAGATAATTGAATGTGCAGTTCATGGTCAGAATGCTCAGAGGTCCAAGCTATTTACTTGTGTCCATTTATTGTGCGCATGTGTTCGGGATCTTGCAGATGTGGTTTTTTGTCCGTACGGGTACCTTTGTTCGGTCCCATGTTAGAAAACATATTGCCAGCACAATTTCTGGTTAAATAAATGGCATTCTGCACATTTTCTTTCCCCTCTCTGATGCCGTGTTTGACATTATCCCCTCCATTATTATTTTCAGATGAGGAGCGAATGTTGACGACTTAGTGATTGCTGTATTTCTGTACACAATGACAGACAGTGTACCTTATCTTAAATGCGGTTAAATACACAATTATACTGCCATTATTTTGCAATCATCCTAATGCATAACATGAAAGCAGTCATTTGCATTAGAAACGGCTGGGCTAGACTGTGTCTTCACTTTGAGTTGATGTTTTTCACTGTCCCTAGGGTTTTTGGGGAAACGGTTTGTGTTCCATTAGGACTCAGCATTTTTCCTTTGTTTGTTTTCTGCATTTTTGGCTTCATATTCAGTGCATATTGATTTTCTAGAAAAAATAAAAATTAAAAAAAAATAAAAGTAAAAAGTAATATTGTGAAATATTATTTTAAAATGTTCTTAAAAAGTTTCAGCAGCCATTACTTCAGTGTCACATGATGCTTCTGAAATCATTCTAATATGCTAATTCGGTACTCAAGAAACATTTCTTATTTTTAACAATTAAAAGACTGATGCAGCTTCATATTTTTTAAACCATGACCTTTTTTTTCAGAATACTTTGAATAGAAAACTGAAAAGAACAGCATTTACTGTATTTAAAATAAAACTTTTAGATTATACAGTGCCTTGCGAAAGTATTCATACACCTTCATTTTTTTGTTTTATGTTGCTGTCTTATGTTAAACTGCTTTAAATTACTTTTTCCCCCACATCAATCTACACTCCATACACCATTATAACAAAGCAAAAGCAGAATTGTCACAACTTAGAAAATGCATTAAAAAAAAAAAAACTGCAATAAGTACTTTGCATAAGTATTCACACCCTTAACTCAGTACTTAGTTGAAACACCTTTTCAGCCTCAAGTCTTTTTGGGTATGATGTGACAAGCTCTGCACATTTGCATTTGGCAGTTATCTGCCATTCTTCTCTTCACCTTTCAAGCTCTGTCAGCTTGGATGTGGGCTGCAGACATTTTCAGGTTTATTCAGAATCTGGCTAAGCCACTGAAAGACATTCACAGAGTTGTCTATAAGCTGTGTGCTTAGGGTCATTGTCCTGTTGGAAGGTGAACCTTCTGTCCAGTCTGAGGTTCTGAATGCTCTGCACTGGGTTTTCATTAAGGTTAAAATTCCATGTGTGTTTTCATGTGTCTTGGCCACACCACCATAAAGCCCAGATCAGTGGAGTGTTGCAGTGATATTTGTCCTTCTGTAGATTTCTCTTATCTCCATATATGATGATGGAGCTCAACTAGAGTGACCATCACGTTCTTGGTTGCCAGTCTAACGAAAGCCCTTCTCCATCAGCTCTAGGAAGAGTCCTGGCTGTTTTAAACTTCTTTCATTAAGGGTAATGGAGACTACATGCTTCTGTGAACCTTCAATGCAGCAGAACTTTTTCTGAACTCTTCCCCATATCTGTGGCTTGATTCAATCCTGTTTCTGAGCTCTACAGTTTTCTATTTACCTCAGGGCTTGTTCTTTTGCTCTTATATGCATTTTCAGCTGTTAGACCTTTTATTAAGATGTGTGTGCCTTTCCAAATCATACCCATTCAAATGAATTTGCCACAGGTTAACGCCACTTGATGTGTAGTAACATCTACAAGCAATATGAATACTCCTGAGCTAAATTTCAACTGTCCCAGATAAGGGTGTGAATAGTTATGCAATGCAATCATTTAAGTTTTTTATTTCTAATAAATTTGCAAAGATGTTAAAAACTAGTTTTTTGCTTTGTCCTTATGGTGTATGGAGTGTAGATTGATGTGGGAAAAAAGTAATTTAAAGCAGTTTAACATAAGGCAGCAACATAAAATGTGAAAAAAAAAAAAAAAAAAAAAAAAAGAATACTTTCGCAAGGCACTGTAAATGTTTTTACTGTCACTTTTGATCTACTTAATCCATCCTTGCTGATGGAAAACAATTTCTTTCAAAAAAGTCTGACCCCAAACTTTTAAATAATAGTGTACTTAAAACCACAAATGTGACATTTTCGGTGGTATTTTAGTTGTTATTTTAATGATCGTGATTAATTGAAAGTGCTTCACATGATCTGTCACTGCATGCTGATATCAGACATACTGAAGTAGTTACTGTGAATGGATATGCATGCAGTTTTCTGATTTAAATACTCTCTCATTTGTCTTTTTAAAGTGGCACTACAAAGAGTATTTGTTTGGCAGTTGAGCAGGTCGTCTTTCACTGTTGCCTGAGATGAATTAGGATGTATTAGTGTTAGGGTTTGGGTGATCAGATTTGGTCCAGTGACCAAAATGCATGTTAACGCCAACAGTAAAAAAGTCTTAAATTACTGCACTCAACAGTTTACAGAATTTTAGGCAGTTATTTATTAAAGTTTAATAATGAACATATGTAGAACATGTTTTGTAAATCAAAATATGCTGCCACATCAATGAAAGAAATAAAAGTAATTTAGTTTTAATAATTTACACGACCAGTCAAAAGTTTTTGAACAGTACGATTTTTTTTTTTGTTTTTAAAGATGTCTCTTCTGCTCACCAAGCCCGCATTTATTTGGAGCAAAAACAGAAAAATTTTAAAATATTTTTACTATTTAAAAATAACTGTTTTCTATTTGAATATATTTTAAAATGTAATTTTATTCCTGTGATTTCTAGGCTGAATTGTTAGCATCATTACTCCAGTCACATGATCTTTCAGAAATCATTTCAATGTTCTGATTTGCTGCTCAAAAAAAAAAAAATAATAATAATAATTATTGTTATTATGTTGAAAACAGCTGAGTAGAATTTTTGAGAACAGCATTTATGTGAAATAGAAATCTTTTGTAAGATTATACATGTCTTTTGATAAATTTAAAGCAATAAAAGTATTAATTTCTATAATTTCTTTTCATTTCAAATAAAATATTGATAATAAAAATAATTAAAAAATGTTTCTTGAACAGCAAATCAGCATTTCTGAAGGATCATATGATAGTGAAAACTGGAGTAATGATGCTGAAAATTTAGCTTTGATCACAGAAATAAATTACACTTTTAAAATATTTTCAAATAGAAAACAGTTATTTTAAATAGTAAAAATATTTCCAAATTGTACCCTTTTTGCTGTAACTTTTGAATCAAATAAATGCCGTCTTGGTGAGCAGAGACTTTTTGACTGGTAGTGTTAAATGAATGAACTTCAGTCAAGCTTTTGGGAAATGCCACAGAACTTGTGAATAAAGCTACAGAGATTAAGAAAGGTTATAGTTTTTTTTTTTTTTTTTTCCCCTATCTTCAAAAAAATACAATATACTCATGAATGAACATCAGTGTCTGATGCGACTACTATGGTACCCCAGGACCCTAATTGATTGATTGAACGACATTGATTGAAATGACTGCTCAGCACAGGAGAAAAAAAAAAGAGATCCTTTTGCTGTGTCACATACTGACTGGATTTCGCTGGCTTACCTGTGCTCAATAAGATTAAGTGCTATCTCATCATCTGTATGATTGCACTGAAATGTCAAACTGCTTTAACTCTAGATTAAGACGTCAGCGCAGTGACATGAGGACACTCTCTTTAGCGCACTGAGCATCTGAGACAAGACCTCTAGGAGAGCAATTTCCCACAGATGCATTATTTTACCTTTTACTCTACCTCCTTTCTGACAGAAAAAAGTAGTTCAGTTCAGGCCCATCCATCACTACTGCAGTCCTTACTCTGATGGGGAGAATCTCTGTGTTTGTGTTGGCTTCCTATAAAAGGCTGCACGCTTGCTTGACCCCTCTGTCACCTTGACATGTGTTTACTTGGAGAGTGGGGGAGTGGGCGGCACCCCCCGCCTGTCGCTTCCTGTCTGTAATTACTGCCTTATTTACAGTCATTGCTCATTGCTACCCAACTGATGTCCAGTTTCTCATTACATTCAGTGCAGCGGTGCAGCCAATCATCTTGTCATTTTTGCATTGTCCTGTTCCTCTAAATTCATACTTTAGGGGCCGCTAACCGGTTGATAGTCTTCGTCTGGGGGCCAGTTGAATGGTTAATCAAAAAATTGTTTAATTTCATGTGGATGTAAGTATCTGAAGGAGATGTAGTTAGGGATGCACTAATTTTGAAATTCTAGGGTAAACCAATAATTAATAAAAGTAGAAAAATTCAAAAGTTTGGGGATTTTTTTTTAATGTTTTTAAAAGTCTCATGCTGACAAAGGCTGCATTTATTTAATCAAACTACAGGAAAAACAGTAATAATGTGAAATACTGTATTATTAAAATTTAAAATAACTGTTCTCCATTTGCATATATTTTAAAAAGGATTGTTTTTCCTCTGAATAAATGGCAAAGCTGAATTCTTAACAGCTATTAATCCAGTTCAGAAATCATTCTAATGCTGATTTGCTGTCAAGAAACATTTCATATTATTATTATTATTAATGTTGAAAATATTTTCTTTTCAGGACAGACAATTTAAAAGAACAGAATTTATTTTAAACCAAAATCTTCTGTACCATTATGTTTACTCTGACTTTTCATCACTTTGATATGTCCTTGCTGAATAAAATAATTTCTTAAAAAAGCTATGGATGGTAATTATGAATAAATGGACTTGTATGCTACATTATAAGCACTGCTAGTCAATAATATTGATCACAACAGGGTACACAACAATGCACCCTTTAATATAAATCTGCTATAGAAAAATAAACATATTACACTCTTCATACCATTACTGTTATATTATGCTATAAATATACTGTTTGAAAGTAATAATAGAGGTAGTCCTTGAAAACCTCTGATTAGATTTTTAAAGATTGGTATTTAAAGAGCGTTTGAATGTGTGTGTGTGTGTGTATTTGAAGCAGAGTTCAGTTCTCACTTCAGAAAAAGAGTAATGAAGTTGGTGTACTTTTTCAAGGAAATGAGCTTGAATCATGTTAATGCACAAACGCACACAGCTCTGCTGTCGTCATATGCACAGCATCTAATATGAACTCACAAAGGGAAAACACTTTTTACGAAAAAATGCTCTTAAAGGAGAAGTCCACTTCCTAGAACAACAATTCACAAATAATTTATTCACCCCCTTGTCATCCAAGATGTTCATGTCTTTCTGTCTTCAGTCGTAAAGAAATTATGGTTTTTGAGGAAAGCATTTCAGGATTTTTCTTCATATAATGGACTTCAATTGTGCCCCCGATTTTGAACTTCCAAAATGTAGATTAAATGCAGCTTCAAAGGGCTCTAAATGATCCCAGCCGAGGAAGAAGGGTCTTATCTAGCGAAACGATCGGCCATTTTTTTCAGAAGATAAAAATGTGTATACTTTCTCAGCACAAAAGCTCATGTAGCACAGGTTCTGGCATTCACAACGATACGTACTATTGAATCATGTCAAAAGGTCACGCTGAACGTAGGCGGAACTACAGACCCAGTGTTTACAAAACGCGCAAAGACTAAGAAAGTGCAAGTAAGTTAAACGCTGTTTACAAACAAAAAGGTACAACATTTCGGACGATTCTGAAGTTGTAGGAGAACATAAGATGGAGTTTTCACCTTTTTTAGCCAAAGTACACAGACGATGAACTTAGACGTGATTTGTAGTAGTGATGGGAAGTTCGGATCATTTTACAGAGTCATTACGTTAATTTTAGCAAAATCAGCATCACGTGACAACCCTATAAGATAAACGAATGACTCGAAAAAACAGAAGATTTGAAACAGGTGAACTAATTCCAGTACAGAACCTAATAGGTTGTTGCACATGCGTGACTGAACGAATCACTCCCCGAGACGACTCGTTCCTCGCGAGTCACATTAAAGGCATTAAAGTCACATTCAAGAACGACCTGTGGATGCTCATCCGAGAGCCTGTGCTACGTGAGCTTTTGTGCTTAAAAAGTATACAAATTTTTTTTTTTTGAAAAAAATGACAGATCGTTTCGCTAGATAAGACCCTTCTTTCTCGGCTGGGATCGTTTAGAGCCCTTTGAAGTTGCATTTAAACTACCTCAGCCTCAGAGGAGACAAGAAAGCAATGTATTTAATGATTTATGTACTGTATATTACGCTGCTGCCACACCGATCTAATATAAACATGCTATTTCTTTCCCATCTGTTTACCTTCACAGACATAACTGACTGTTTTTGTAACCCATGTGAGTTTTTAACATAAACTTTTGTGTATTTGACAGTTTAAGTGCAATAAGACATGAAAGAGAACTTTTAATGCTCGCATGCTGTGTGATGGATACTTTCTGTGAGTGTGCTTAGTTTGTGTGTACTTAAAAAAACTCTGTAACGGAGGTTTAAACTAATATAGTTATTAGTGATGCATGATTTCGGCGCAATAGACATGGTAATCAAAACCAAACAGATGTTTTTAGCAGAGTATCAGAGGTATGAGCTGTAGAGAGCAGCAGCTCATTTGCATTTAAAGAGACATGCACGAAAACAGCATGTTTCTGCTTCCACTCAAAATAGGCATTTTCAAAATGACATAATGATCTGTGAAGTATTTTGAGCTGGAACTTCACAGACTTCACATTCTGGGGACACCTGAGACTTGTATTACAAATATGAGGTCTCATTTAAAGGGTTAAATTTTGCCGTGATCTATTGCTGTCAGTTAAATATCAAATAACAACAGATATAGATAAAATGAAAAGAATGCTGATATCTGAATTTGTAGAAACTATCTGAATGTACATTACTGCAACAGATGCTCTCAGTGTAGAAAGCTCAGTTTATAAATGAACCAGTTTTGCACTACATGCACCCAGTGTAAACTTTTTTGACATATAGTATGTGTGCATTTGGTCTTTTGTCATCTAGGCTACAGCTCTGCATTTATATTTCTGTATGCTACTGTCTTCAAGAGATCTATGTGATAACATTAAGGGATTAACCCTTGAAGGGCCATATGTAACTATCTGCCATCTATTGTAAGTCAGTATGCTGCTCTATGACAAAGAACAGTTGAAGCTGAAGTACGATAAATGAGGTTCTTACATTTTGTGAGCTGTTATTATATTTGGAAAAAGTGAAAAAAAAGTTCAAGCCTCAGAAAGCGATGTCAGTGATTTATTAGAGGTGCCAGATACGTAATAATTACTTAAATACACACACACACATAGATCACATAGTTTACTGTATTTCTGTCAGAGACGGCGCTGGAAAGGAAATGACACGTGATTGATGGTAGGAAGTGCAGGGCAGACCCGGAGGGGGGAGGGCAGAGCAAGGTCTTACTTATAAAAACATCAATCAGAGGCCTTGCAGCAAAATCTGGAGAAGGCTGTGCGGCAGTCGCCTCAGGACCAGAGAAAGGGTCCACCAGGCCTGTTATGATTCTTAATGAAGATGTTCGTCTGAGCTAGTCTGGTATGTGTCAAGCATCACGTCAAATATGTATGATTGCGCTGTGGCTGCCTTACAGGCCAGACTTCACGTCATTGGTGGTACCAAGTACTGTGACTGAAATGATAAATGTTTTTCCTTTCGTCCTAATCTAGCACATGCAGTGAATACTGTTACAAAAACTACTACCTGCCTTATAAAGGCATCATAGACAGATTCCTAACATGGAGACTGTTCTAGATAGCATGTCTTTTTGTTGTCTTTAATGTCAAATACATAAATTTACCCAAATACTTTAATCAATATTTTAAACAGTTGTCAATAACAATAGTCTAGTCTAGCTTTCTGCAAAAACCCCCATTATAATCACTGAAGCGACAAAATTAATCTTTTGTTCACATTGTATCTGCACTGTGTTGTTTATGATGAGGTAATTCGCGAGCTTGCGCACTCATCACAGCTCTGGCGTTTTCGGCGCTGACTAATCTAAGCACCTCTGATTGGTCAGTGAATTCCTAAGTTCAACAGAAATGCATTGATTGGTTATAAGGCTCAACACTGCACAAAACAGCTCGTAAAAGCAATTTCATGCAGTGTGAGTGAATGTAATTATGCAAATTGACACTTTAATTTTCACATTAAATTTTAATCGTGACAGCTGTAATATGTTGTTTAATTGTGCAGGGGGAATTTTTGCCCCTTTGTCTTGAATCCAACCCAATCCAACCCTTCCAACCCTGTTCCGAATCATTAGGAGCTGAACAGATAAAATAAAATCAATAAATTTTATAATGAATAAAAATGTAAAAATGATTTAGTGGGTACAAATTTATGGTGAACATGTATATGACTGCAAATATAGAATTTCTGATGACTGACTTGTTCTTGATGTTATCAAAGTCAGAATTATGAATCATGTTGTAGGGCAATAACTGCTGCTGTCGTGTTGACAGTGCTGATCACATTTCCGTTATAAATCTCACAAAGGAAACCTGCAATAACAATTCCTTTGTAAATTCAAGGAATACCCAGGGGTCCTGTGCAAAAAAAAAGAGTTTCCTTGTTTGCCGTCCTGATTTATTTAGGGGGGAAAAAAAAGCATGCAGTAGGCAATTCATCTGAGAAATGGCCTCCTATTTACAAACAGTGATATTTCTTAAACTAATTAGGTTACCTGGAGATGTCAACTCTTTTTATAAAAGTGATTAAAGTATGTGGTTTTTATGCTTCCCAAGTCTTTTGTAATGAGTGAGTTTGTTTTGTAGCAAAGCACTGAAAGGCAAATTTTGGTTCGGTTTCTTTCTGCAGTTTTGCAGGTGTGAGAAAGACGAGGGGGAGGGGGCGGGAGGGGTTTAGAATGTGCAAATGAACATTCATGTTTTAATTAACTTAAAGTTAAAATGGCGTGAAATTGAATGTGATTGTTGCCTAAGTAAATATGCCTAATTAGGATATAAGGACCGCCAGTTAAAAATTAGATAACCATTTTTTATTTGCAGGTGTGCTTCATCTGGATTGAATATAAATGTGAGAATAACACAATTCTGTGTAGATTTTGCACAAATGCTATCATGTATTTAACCCTACGTTACCCATATGGTTGTCATTTACTCCAGCACTTTCAATAAACCAATTTGTCTGTGATCCTGAGCCCATAAAAAAAAAAAAATTAGCACTGACCTGTTATCTGTGACGCAAGCCAGAGAAACCATCACTGTTTGTAAATCAGATGATATCTGCAACGCCAGATATGCAAATGTGTGCTTATGCAGACCTAATGAGATTTACACAGATCAGAAATGCATACCTTTCTAAATCTTCTGCAATGCAGTTTGAAGATTGTTTTGTTTACTGACATCATGGAGGCAGTGCAGCAGATCAAACGGTGGAACTTAGTGATGGTGTAAAGAAGGATCTGTCATTCCTTGATGAATGTGCCTGTCAGATAAAGGACAATTTGATCATGTTCACTGGCTCTAGTTTCAGTCTCACTGATTACATCATGGCATGTGCCTCAAACCTGGACGTGTGTATCTGGAATAGTTACAATCCTGCTCTATTGAATGCTTTTTAACAACAAACTGTCTTGACATACAGTATTTACTAGGTTTCTGGTTTGGAAAAAGTATGTATTCCTTCTGTTCCTCCACACTCCACTTTTTTGGAAAATAGACTCATTTTCCAACTCCCCTAGAGTTAAACAGTTGAGTTTTACCGTTTTCGAATCCATTCAGCCGATCTCCGGGTTTGGCGGTGGCACTTTTAGCATAGCTTAGCATAGATCACTGAATCTGATTAGACCGTTAGCATCTCGCTCAAAAATGACCAAAGAGTTTTGATATTTTTCCTATTTAAAACTTGACTCTTCTGTAGTTACATCGTGTACAAAGATGAACGAGAAATGAAAAGTTGCGATTTTCTAGGTCGATATGGCTAGGAACTATACTCTCATTTCGCCGTATTAATCAAGGAACTTTGCTGCCGTACCACGGATCTAGAAGGCACAATGATATTATTATCAACTCTGCATCTACACAAACTTAGTGCCGGTCACTTTCAGGCGCTGCAAAATATCATTGCGCCCACTGCACTCATGGAACGGCAGCAAAGTTCCTCGATTATTATCAGCCTAGAAAATCACAACTTTTCATTTTCCATCAGTCTTAGTACAGAAGAGTCAGGTTTTAAATAGGAAAAATATCATCATTACATATGGTCATTTTTGAGCAAGATGCTATCGGTCTAATCAGATTACAATAATTTATGCTAAGCTATGCTAAAAGTGCTACAGCCAGACCTGGAGATCGTCTGAATGGATTCAAAAATGGTAAAACTCAACTGTTTAACTCTAGGGCAGTTGCACAATGAGCCTATTTTGTTCTTTTAAGCATAAAGCAAATAAACATTTGGTTTTTGACCACTGAAAATGTGTACAATTTAACAATGATTCGCGATTTATGCTGTATCTCTGGAACTGAACCACACAGGGCCTTAAAAATGGAGATGCCAAAAGGACTTCTTCAGTTACAGGCATGCAAACTTGGGAGAAAAAACTTGAAAAGTGCTTTTTCTCAGTTTTCAACAGTCACCACAGACATATACGGCAACAAAGACTGCTGAAGTCAACATATTTTATTAATAGAGCTAACAATCTCTGTGTAACAATAATATAATGATGCTGCAATCTTTCTAAAGTCATTTTTACATCCCTGTAATTTGGCTCTGAACCTCAGATGAAAATTGTCCCCGTCTACAAAATAGTGGTTTACTCTATAAATATACATCTGTGATATTCAATATTTTGGCTTTCATCATTATACATATTTATCTTAATACTGACAAAATCAAAAATTTGAGCCGAGCCCCTCTGGTTGAGCTGACAAAGAATGACTCTAATGTATTTACTGCTACGATTTAATGCATTGTTGCATTGCATATTTAAAAAAAAAAAAACGTACTGAACCCAAATGCAACTTCAGTGTCAGCCTTCATTATGAAGAGCTGCTATTAACATACAGTTTTAGATAGCTTGTATTAATTGAGGCAGACACTCCTCTCATCCTCTTGAAATGTACAAATGTCTATATGAATATCTTTTAAAAAAAATTGTGAGTAAAAGCCTGGTAGTAGCTATACATGCAGACTTATCTTTCAGGCAGGTCCATTGTTTCTTGTGCTGCATAATACAACTTTAGTGGAGCGTCAAGGGCTTTTGCATAAAAGGTGCTTTCCATGAGAGCACAGTTTATTTACATTTACATTCACATTTATATTCTTGGCAGACATTGTTCTACCAATGCGTTTCTATTTTTTCACATCCAAGGCTCACGATCGTTATTAATCACATAAATAACACTAAAACGTGGAAATGGTCTTGTTTGGTAAACTGTCTGTGTGAGATTTCTGTTTGGAAACACATCAAGTCCTGAAATATTTGGCCACCGTTCAGAATCCCGGGGTCTGACAGCTCCTCTAATATGGCTTTTAAGTTCTACTTTATAACGAACACAGTGTGCTGCTTTGGGAAACGGGCACAACAACAGCAACATTAAATAACGTACAATGAAAGTTACGACAGTCCTAATAGCGTGTTGCAGTGCTACTGTGAAAATGATAACATTGCAACATTTCTCCCAGCAACATGTTGAACTCTACACAGCATTAGTGGGTGTCAATGCATCTCAATGTCTTTATAATCCATGCTTCTGTTTTCCTGTGCTTTATGTTGACCCACACAATGCCCCTCGCTCCATAGGTGCAGCTATAGTGAGACCAACATAAGAAGAAAAGCAGTCATAATAGTAACAACACTAATTGTGTTTATAAGAAAAAATATAGTTATAGAAAATATAATATAGAACAAAAATAATAATGATAAGAATAATTTAATTTTACTGTACAGTGCTGGTCAAAATTAGAGAACAACCTATAATTTCCTAAATTGTAAGGTCACTGCTTAGTAGGTGTGCAACGGTATAGCGCCAGATCTAACAGACGTCATTTAAGGTTTCCTATAGAACAGGTCTATACCTTGTTCTTTTATTAAACAAACGAAATAGCCTTATGTTATTTATCTTATTTACACAACGGCGTGCCATTTCTCTCTCTAACGTTACGTTACGTGGTCACGCGTCTACAATTTCTCCTCCGCTAAAACGCGGACGGGATCGCGGAGTCCATTCATGAAAACGGATTTACTCTATAGCACGGGATGCCACAGAATTCGTCAATTTTTGGATAAATAAATCAAAAGTAGGTCTCTCACTTAATTCGAATCGCGATATGGACTAGTGTCTGTAAATATTAAAACGCAAAAAGACGGTTTAACTATAAATCCTCCATGTTCCGCTTGGCTTTGTAATGAATGGCAGAGACGCGACTTTGTTTACTACACAAAGAGTGAAGCACAGGTGACGCTCGCGGTTATTTTCGGCCTCTGCGTCTCATTATATGACGACATAAACGCATGAACTTAATCTCCAGAACTGCTGTGAGAGTCACTTCATGTAAATTTTACCGGTTCATTTGAGAAAATTAGCATCATATCAGTGTATACACACAAAAACTAACCGGCAACAGAAATGTATAGTCTTGTATTACTTTTGTACAGTATAATGTAGGTGTTTAAATATTCCTATTTCTGGCAAATTGAAATAAAACAATTAAATGCAGAAATTATAATAATAACAGAAATAACAGAAAAAAATGTTTGTTTGGCAGCAACTAAAAGGGTTTAATTTTCATTTCATTAAAAATAAATAAATGTTTAATGCCTGTATTTGATTATCAGAAAAATTAAAACACAAAAATTTCTGAAAGAAAAAAAAAAAAAAAAGATTGTGGGGCCCTATTGTTTATAATTGTAACGTGGAGAGGGAGGCGAGAGACGAGCGGATCCAAATGCAAACTTTTATTGAAGGGATGTGACATAGGCATGGTCAGGCAGGCAGGGTCAATCAATGGCAGACAGGTGTGTAGACGGAGAGACAAGAGTAATCCGTAACGGGCGAGGGTCAATACAGCGGCGAACGTTATCCTTACGAGGGCTAGGCAAGAGAGTGGTCAAACAGGCGAGAGATCAAAACGAGACAACGACTGGAAAACTAGACATAGGGAAACTCGGGGAAACGCTTTGTATGAATGCTATGCAAAACAATACTCGGCGAGGAGTGACAGGAAGACCGGGGTATTTATACAGTCCGTGATTGGTGCAAATAGTAAGAGCAGTGGCTGATGGGAAGTGTAGTCCGGGGTGTAGTGTGGCAGTCCGTGCCTGACAAAACGCGAGAGCGACGTCTGGTGGTGAGCGGTCCGCAGCTCACCGACCAGATCATAACATAGCCCCCCCCCAAAGAGCGGCTTCCAGACGCTCCAAACAAACCACAGTCCAAGGGAGCGGTGGGGCGGGGGTTAGACAGAGCAAGGGCCGGAGGACCAGATCCCTGCGGAGGACCCGGTGATTGAGGCAGGACCGGCAGGGCAGGAGACCTCCAGGGCGGAGCAGGCAGTGCAAGAACCCTCCAGGGCGGAGCCGGTGGAGCCCTCCAGGGCGGAGCCGGAGGCGGAACAGGCAGTGCAAGAACCCTCCAGGGCGGAGCCGGTGGAGCCCTCCAGGGCGGTGCCGGAGGCGGAACAGGCGGCGCTAGAGCCCTCCAGGGCGGAGCCGGAGGCAGAGCAGGCGGCGCTAGAGCCCTCCAGGGCGGAGCCGGAGGCAGAGCCAGCGACGCTAGAGCCCTCCAGGGCGGAGCCGGAGGCGCCACGGGAGGCGCAACAGCCCTCCCAGGCAGAACAGGAGGCGGAGCAGGAGGCACAGCAGCCCTCTGGGGCGGAGTAGGAGGCGCAGCAGCCCTGCGGGGCAGAACAGGAATCCGCATCACGCTCTGGGACCTGGGGAGAGCAGGGACAGAGGAGGCAGACAGAATAGAGGGAGAAGGCGCAGCAGCCCTCCGGGGCGGAGCAGGAGGAGCAGCGGCCCTCCGGGGCGGAGCAGGAGGCGGAGCGGCCCTCCGGGACGGAGCAGGAGGCGGAGCGGCTTTCCGGGGCGGAGCAGGAGGCTGCGTCATGGTCTGGGATCTGGGGAAAGCAGGGACAGAGGATGCAGATAGGAAAAAGGGAGAAGCAGAGAGTTTAGAGGTTAACGCCCCCTCCATAAGAGGTTCTACGGCAGGCGCCGACACCTCTGGAGGCATTGGCGCAGCTTCTCCGACGGGGAAGGCCTCTGAAGCAGGCTTGTGATCAGACGAGAGCTCTGGTGCAGGCTTGTGATCAGACGAGAGCTCTGGTGAAGGCTTGTGATCAGACGAGAGCTCTGGTGCAGGCTTGTGATCAGACGAGAGCTCTGGTGCAGGCTTGTGATCAGACGAGAGCTCTGGTGCAGGCTTGTGATCAGACGAGAGCTCTGGTGCAGGCTTGTGATCAGACGAGAGCTCTGGGAGTTCAGAGGAGACGTGAGGAGGCTCTGGCCAGACGTGACTTGGACCTGAAGGAGCGACTGTGACTCGACTTGGCTTATGGAGGTCAGCTAAGGATTGACTTGGCTCGGGAATAACTGTAGCAACTTGCCCCGGCTCATGAAGGTCTGCTGTGGCTTGGCTTGATTCAGGAACAACATCTGTGTCTTGGCTTGACTCGTGGAGCACAGCTGTGACTTGGCTTGACTCTGAAGCTTGACCGGACTCTGAAGCTTGGCCAGACTCTGAAGATGCAGCTGCAGCTTGACTTGGTTCTGCAGCCTGACTTGGTTCTGCAGCCTGACTTGACACAGGAACAGTAGCAGTAATCTTGCTTGGCTCGGGGGTGGCAGTTGTGACTTTGCTTGACTCAGGAAATGCAGCTGCGACTTGACTGGAATCAGGGGTAGCTGCCATTTTAGCTGCCCATACAGCCATTAGGGGTGAGTCCAGCACGTGGGCCATCATGATAGGCCGTGATCTTGGGATGTCAGGCAGGACGTGACTTGACTCAAGAACCACGGCTGTGACCTTGCTTGACTCAGGAACCGCTTCAGGAAGGGCGGCCATGATAGGTGCAGACTCCGGAGCAGGAAACGCGACGTGAACAGGCTGTGGCTTGGCTAACGTGGCGTTAGCTGGCACTGGTGTGGCGGCCATCTTGTGCAGTGGCTCTGGCGTGGCAGCCATCTTGTGCAGTGACTCTGGCGCGGCAGCCATTTTGACAGTGCTTGGCTCAGGAATGATGTCTGTACCTTGACTTGGGACAGAAGCGACAGCTGTAATTTGATCTAACACAGGAACAACAGTTCTGACTTGACTTGATACAGGAAATACAGTTTTAACTTGACTTGCCTTAGACACTTGACTTGACTCAGGAAACACCGACTCAACTTGACTGAACTCAGGAAACACAGCTGCAGCGTGACTTGGCTCTGGTATGGCAGCTGTGACGTGACGGAGCTCTGTTTTCGCCGCCATCTTGTGAGCGGGCTCCGCCGTCGCCGCCATTGTGTGAACGGGCACCGTTGTAGTCGCCATTGCTCGAGCGCGCTCCGACACGGCCGCCATTTCACAAGCGATCCAGGCGGCTAACGTGTTTGTGGCATCGCGCTCCGGCGCGGCCGCCATTCTGTGAGCGGGGTGCGCGGCCGCCGTTACCGCGTTGTCGCGTTCTCCGTCCGCGACCCCCACAGTAAACGACGAGCCCTCACACAAAAGAGCAAAGTCCAAAAACACGACCAGAGACGAACGCGGACCCTCGCGTCTCAGTCTTGCTTTTAACAGTTCATTTAAACCATCACAAAATATTTCAATGAGAACGCAATCCGGGAGGTCAGAATGATTTGCAATGGCTAGAAATTCAATGATGTGCTGTTCAAGTGTACGTGGTCCTTGTTTAAGTCCGAATAAAATCCTGTTAGTGTCCATACCTGATGAATGTCTGGGTGAAAAGCTGCTGGATCCTTTTGTGGCCGAGTATTCTGTAACGTGGAGAGGGAGGCGAGAGACGAGCGGATCCAAATGCAAACTTTTATTGAAGGGATGTGACATAGGCATGGTCAGGCAGGCAGGGTCAATCAATGGCAGACAGGTGTGTAGACGGAGAGACAAGAGTAATCCGTAACGGGCGAGGGTCAATACAGCGGCGAACGTTATCCTTACGAGGGCTAGGCAAGAGAGTGGTCAAACAGGCGAGAGATCAAAACGAGACAACGACTGGAAAACTAGACATAGGGAAACTCGGGGAAACGCTTTGTATGAATGCTATGCAAAACAATACTCGGCGAGGAGTGACAGGAAGACCGGGGTATTTATACAGTCCGTGATTGGTGCAAATAGTAAGAGCAGTGGCTGATGGGAAGTGTAGTCCGGGGTGTAGTGTGGCAGTCCGTGCCTGACAAAACGCGAGAGCGACGTCTGGTGGTGAGCGGTCCGCAGCTCACCGACCAGATCATAACAATAATGTTGAAATTGAAATTTTTCAACTTATTTTTTCACTGAAATAAAGGTTTGTTATTACACAAAGAGTAATGTACCAAAAAAAAAAAAAAAAAAAGTACCGTGCTGTACCGTACCGTACATTGTCATTATAAGGTTTGGTCTGTTTTCAGGTCTCAGGTTGTTTTTCAATTGTTGCACTGAAGTATTGAAAATTTCATTTTAAAATTTTATTTATTCAGCTGGTTATTTCTTAATTTTATTTTTGTATTTTATTTTATTTAAGTTATTTTTGATAAAACCAAAAGTTTCTTGCCATACTGTTCTTGTAATAAATGGAAAGCAAATTACATTTGACTCCTCCCCTTTTTTGCTGATCCGAAAAATGGTCCAATCCGTGACTCAAAAACCGTGAGTTATCCGAACCGTGAGTTTTGTAATCCGTTGCACCACTACTGCTTAGTCCTGTTTGAAGTTATCCTAACAGGAGTAGAAGGGCAGTTTTGTAATCATATTTTAAGCATTTAAATTAATTGTATTTGGAAGCACAGTTTAAAAAACTTGAATGAGATATTTAAAAAAGAACTCAAAATTAGAGAACACGTACAGATATCAAGTTATAAGTGTTAATCTAGCATCTGGTGCTAATGTCATAATTATATGACAAACCCTGTTTAACTAGCAGCATTCCTCCAATTTTCAGTGAGATTGCAAGATGGCGGTCTGCTCTAAGGTGACTGAAACCCTGCGACAGGAGGATGTTCAGATGAAGGTCAAACGGATGATCCTTTAAGCCACTGTGAGAGAAGTTCATCATTCCAAATCTGTGATTTCTTGAATATTGCAGGTTTACAATGACACTAATTCATGCAAGTCCCCCAAAAAGACTGGTCGTCCACATAAGACAAATGCACAAGAAGACAGGATAATGCAGAGACTCTCAATGGGGAATTGGTTCAGCACTGCAGCTGGAATTGCTTGCTAGTTCAGCGCTGAAAAGGGTATGGATCTGTCTCTGCTTTTTTAAGAGAAGTCGGATTAAAAGTGCACTCTGCAGTGACCAAGTGTCTCATCAGCTGAAAGAATCAAAATTCTAAGCTCACCTTTGCTGAGGAGCATGTTGTGTGGAAAGAGGAATACTGGTCCAAAGTTCACTTTGGTGATGAGAGTTTAATGCATTTGGTCTGATGGGAAACATTATGTTCGGTGTCAAACTGGGGAAAGACTGAAGCCCAAGTGTATAAAGAAATCAGTGAAAGGTGGAGGAGGAAGGTTCATGGTTTAAGTGAAGTTTTCTGCAGCAGGAGTTGGACAGTTGTACAGATACATGGCAGAGTGAATTCAAATGTTTATCAGAAACTTTTTCAGCAACATGCAGTTCCCAATCAGCCTGCAATTTTCATGCAAGACAATACCTCTATCACACTGCAAATAAGATAAAGGTATTCATTGAAGCTTAAGAACACTGAAATAATGAAATGGCAGGCCCAGAGTCCTGATCTAAGCTCAGTTGTGCCACATTTAATCGCCATTTCTGAATACCATCGGAATGAATGAGAAGTGCCGTTAAGCTGAATTCCACCTGTCGCAAACAGTCAGTGACTTCTTTTATAAAAAGGCATTTTTTTCATGGTAAACTCTAAAAAATAGTTCAATCCAAAAGTATTGTTTAGTGTAAAACATGTTGAAGATTAGCAGATAGGCTGTCGTTTCATTATATGATAAGCCGTTTCCTTTAAAAAGCTGTTTATTAAGCGTAGTAAAGCCTCTCTTCCATTGACATCCATTCAAAGAAAACTGCCTCTGGTCTCCTTTCCCACGTACAGCCCGATCGGAAGCGTTAGCTTTAACCGTTACGCTTTTTCGCTAATGGGTGCAGGCTTGCCTTCTAGTGGCTTTGATGGCTCTTTCTCCTAACGAGCTGATGATCTGAATCAGGTGCGTTAAATGAGGGAGACATGCAAAATGAGCAGAGCAGTGGGCCCTGAGGACTGGAGTTGAGAACCATTGCTATAAGGAACCGGACCTGCAGAAACAAAGTGAAAATAAAATTCTAAATCAAAATGAGAAACTAAACTAGACTAGAATGCACAAAATTAATAAGTAGAGCAAGACAGGACTAGAGAAAGTAAAATAGAAACAAGGATACAAAATTACAGGATAAGAGATCAAAAAGTCACTTGAGCAAGAGCAAGAACATGAAAACACCAAAACGAACCAGAAGAGACACAAGGGAAAGGAACATAATATAAAGGAGCAGAGCACATGAGGATCAGGTGAACACAATCAAGCAAACAAGGACTAAACAAGGAGGCGTAGTAACTGGAAGTGAGGAGGCGGGAAAAGAGGAACACATGGCCAACACAAACAGAGACAGAGCAAAGGCACTAGATGGCAAGCCTGCAGCCATTAACTGAAAAAGTGTAACGGCTAAAGATAACGCTTCCGATGTGTCAGTACGTGGGAAAGGAGACCAGCGGCCGTTTTCTTTGAATGGATGTCAATGGAAGAGAGGCTTTACTACGCTGAATAAACAGCTTTTTAAAGGAAACGGCTTATCATATAATGAAACGACAGCCTATCTGCTAATCTTCAACATGTTTTACACTAAACAATACTTTCAGATTGAACTATTTTACTACGAAAAAATGTTTTATGAGAGAAGTCACTGACTTTTTGCGACAGGTGGGATTCAGCTAACGGCACTTCTCATTCATTCCTATGGTATCAGTAAACGCCGACTGAGTGTTGCACAACACAACATTGGTTATTAAGAAACACGTGATCCAAGTTAGCCATTACGCTTCCTCAAATAGTAAATAATACAGACCCTCTCATCTCCCTATAGTAAGAAAATCTCTGGATAGAGCCATGTGCTCACACACAAAACACTGAACAGAAACAAGACAGACATGACTGTCAGGGCAGGATCCTGACAGGTTTTTGATGAAATGCCTTGGATATTTTATCAAAGATGTCAGCAGAACAGTGGTACAGTGGTATACCTACAGCTAAAATTCCTTCACATTTTGAGCGATGAAAATTAACAATATTTCAGATAAAAAAAGTATTTATAGATTGTTCTCTAATTTTGATCTTGATGTACATTTGTAAAATACAATCCTAATATTTATGGCTGCCTTAATTTCTTCATTTTTAAGCTTTAAACATCAAGATTTTATTTTGACATAAAACTACAGGGAGCCCTTAAATATTCTTCTCTTTTCTTGACAACAGACGGTTTATATAAACTTCTCATGACAAGTTTGGGAAGATGGTTGGCGCATCTTGCATTCCCAAATGCATGATATAAGCAACCCAAACTCAGCTATTAATGCAAACTGAGCCGCTCGAGAGCAACTGAAAATCATGAGCTGCTTGCATGTGCTGTAAAAGAACACAGTGCCACTCTTCAGTCAGCCCGAACACACAGCACATACGTTTATTTCATTAAATTATAGCTGATTTGATAAGCCATACAGTGAATGTTTATCTTTTTAAAAGACCTGCATCTGCTTTAATAAAATGTGCTGCATTAAATGCCACATTTGAGTAACAAGGTCCAAATCATTTAGGACAATTTGAATCAACAAGACAGAATAAAATAACCATTATGCTTGTAACAGAACAGCTTGGACGCTTTCATTGAACAACCTTGCCAGTGTTTTTCTCTTCTTTTTTTTTTTTTTTTTTTAAAATGTTCTCTCTGTGCTTTTTGCCTGTGTTTTGTGTGTATTGTATTTCTCTAGCCAAGAAGGAAATTCATCAGGGAGGTTCAAAGCCTAAACACTTAATTATCTTCTAGCAACTGAGAAAAAAAAAAATGGGAGGAAAACACATTTATATTTTCTGTTATTCACATTGTACAGGCACAGTTATTATTTGTTTAACCACCAGCAAATGCGCCGCTAAAACAACTAGTTCATTGTTGGTTTGTGACTGTATTTTTCTGTTTTATTAGATATGAGTGAATTAAATGCTAGAATAAAATGTCACAATCCTATCCTAAAATGCTTTTTCCAAACCTACTTTTTGGCACATTTAGTTATGAATCAAGCCTGTTTTTAGAAGAAAAAAAAAAGTCTAATGCTGTCAAAAACCAGGAAGCCAGATTCGCTTAACATTTCATCCCTTCACAGCCTTAAAATGTTTTTGTTAATGGCGAAAACAGAGAAGTTAAAATGTAGCGCTCTTTTATGCGAAAGGCAGGTGCTTAACCCATCAGAAGCACCATTCTTGATGGCCTGTTCAGGTCAGAAGGCTTTCTGCTTAATGCATCTATTGGCATTCATCGCACTTTTCAACACGACTATGCCTTAAGCTAGCACGCGTTCACATGGCAACATCACGCACTTGAAGATGAACCGAGTGAATGACAGATGCATGAGGCTTGCTTTCTGTAACAAGTCATTCAGCTGCGTATTAAGATCCAGAAAACAAAATGGATACACTGTATATCCAAAGAACATAGTGTAAAACCCCATCACTATACTTTTTATGTATTTTTCTTGCATCTGTGAGATTGTTAAAGCCTGGTGCTGCTATACCTGCAAACTTAAATCTGCAGCGTCTGAATGGCTTCTCTGAGGGGGTATTACTTCAGCTTATCTTTCGCTCTTTTATCTGTGAAATTATTCAATTAGGTTGATCTCCATAACAGAAACATCAGTTCTGATTAGACGTTACAGTTTTCTGAGAGCCTTGTGAAGTGAAGTGAGAAGCGCAATATGAAACTTTGTGAATGCTGATATGAGGACGCAATCTGAATGAACCCTCGGAACGGTACAGCCAGTCATCTGTTTACAGATGCTAACAGAAAGACGTGCATGTGGGAAAGTGCTTTTCTTCATTTCTGCTCCCCTGACAGCATTCACAGCTCCCCCCAACACCCCCTCCAGCTGATTGTTAGTTCAGCACCTGATGGGCTGGTTCAATCTATTTTCACTGACATATTACGAGCACAGAAATCAATTATTGTTTAAATAGACACTGCTGCCAATAAGCAGGGATCAATACAGGACATGTATTACAGAGCAAGTGCTGTTTACTGTATGGAGAAGCTCTGACTTTAATACAAGGACGGACTAAATTTTTGGAAACTAATGTTGGTTACGTGACCCAAGGTCTGCTTAAAACAAAATAAATAAATAAAAACACTGTGAACTGTGAATATCTTTGGATTTTTGGTTTTAAATCACGTAAGGGGAATGCATCAGTTTAAGATCTGTTGTTATAAAGCAGTTGTCAAGAATTGTTCTCGTTTTTTCTATCCATTAATCTATCCGTATGCCATCCATCCCTCGTTATATCATTCTGTCCATCATCCATTGTTCTTTCTTTTCGTCATTCATCCGTCCATCATTCAATTATTCTTTCCATCATTCATCGATCTTTTTGTCTATTCATCATCTATCTGTCCATGGTTCTGTCATTCTAGCATCATCCATCCATCCATCATTGTTTCTTTCATTCTAGCCATCTTCCATTCATTTGTTGTTCTTTCTTTCGTTCTAGCCATCATCCATCCACCGTTCTTTCTATCGTTCTAGCCATCATCCATCCATCCACCATTCTTTTTATCATTCTAGCCATCATCCATCCATCCATACACTGTTCTTTCTATCGTTCTAGCCACCATCCATCCATCCACCATTCTTTCTATCATTCTAGCCATCATCCATCCATCCATCCATCCATACACCATTCTTTCCGTCGTTCTAGCCACCATCCATCCATCCATCGTTTTTTCTATCATTCTATCCATCATTCATCCATCTATCCATCATTTTTTCTATCCATCATCCACTCATCATCCATCAATCTTTCTTTCATTCCATCCATCCATCCATCCATCCATCCACCGTTCTTTCTATCATTCTAGCCATCATCCTTCCATTCATCCACCCATCCATCCAACGTTCTATCATTCTAGTCATCATCCATCCATCCATCCATCCATCATTCTTTCTAATTATCCATCATCCACTTATCATCCATCATTCTTTCTTTCATTCCATCCATCCATCTGCTGTACTTTCTATCATCTATCCAGTCATCATCTATCCATCCATCCATCCATCTATCATCATTCTTTCTATCTATCCATCATCCACTCATCATCCATCATTTTTCTTTCACTCCATCCATTCATCCACCGTTCTTTCAGTCATTCTAGCCATCATCCATCCATCCATCGATCATTTTTTCTATCTATCCATCTTCCACTCATCATCCATCCATCCATCAATCATCCATCAATCATCCATCGTTCTTTCTATCGTTCCTGCCATAATCCATCTATCCATCATTCTTTCTAATGTTCTGTTCATCATCCTTCCATCATTCTTTCTATCCATCATCCACTCATCATCCATAATTTTTTCTTTCATTCCATCCATTTCATTCATTCACTGTTCTTTCTGTCTTTCTAGCCATCATCCATCCATCTATCCATCTATCGATCATTCTTTCTATCTATCCTTCATCTACTCATCATCCATCCATCCATCCATCTATCCATCAATCCGTCCATCCATCGTTCTTTCTATCGTTCTAGCCATCATCCATCCATCCATCCATCTATCGATCATTCTTTCTATCTATCCTTCATCTACTCATCATCCATCCATCCATCCATCTATCCATCAATCCGTCCATCCATCGTTCTTTCTATCGTTCTAGCCATAATCCATCTATCCATCATTCTTTCTAATATTCTGTTCATCATCTATGCATCTATCCATCATTCTTTCGATCATTCTAGCCATCATCCATCCATTGTTCTTTCTATCGTGCCAGCCATCATCTGTCTATCCATCCATCTATTCATCATTCTTTCTATCTATCCATCATCCACTTATGATTCATCATTCTTTCATTCATCTATCTGTCTGTCTATCTATCTGCTTTTCAGTATGTTGTTCTACCTATCCTAATCCCTGGTGTGCCCTGTGTGTTTTGGTAATGAGGAAGATAAAATGAAATCACTTGGTAACATCATGATTTAAGCTGCTTATTTCTTTCTTCATAAACTTGAGAAAGCGCAGGAAGTTGATATGGCATGTAAAAAGTCATTTAGCACATTCTATTATCCAGAGCAACTTATAGCACACTTATAACATTGACAGTCTCTCTGTAGTGACCCAGGTTTAAGTGCCTTGCTCAAGGGCACTATGGTAATCATTCGTCCCTTGCAGCAATCAAACCAGCAGCTTTTGATTACAACCCCTGAGCTAAAACAGTCACGCCTCCAGTGTATTAACTCATTACCGCCCACCAATTCAAACCATGCCCCCCCCAAAACACACTTAGAGATCCACGACAGAGGTCCTGATGTTCCACGACATGCACAAACTCGTCATGTGTGTTCAGCACTTTGTTAAAAGTGATTTATGATGCTATCTGACTTGTGTTGACTAAGAAGCACTAATGATATCTTTAGTTTCTGCTTTAGTAAGACGTTAATGTTCTTGAGCATCACATTTTTTTTTACGAATAGCAATTTTTCCTATGAGAGAAGCATTTTTTTAATATGATCCAACATTTTCGCTTGCTCGACATGTTATTTTGACTCTGCTTGATTTATACAGGTACTTTCTCCCTCAGATCATGTTGCCTGAAGATGACAAGGTCATCTTTGATATTGTGCAGACGCAGGTTTTGGTCGTACGCATCAGCAGAGGACTTGGCTTTGTAGATTTTAGGGGGGTTACAGTGAAAGAGAAGCAAAAGATGGGGAAATTGCTGGGAAATTTAACATAACGGCAGCATTTTGGGTCAGAGCCGAGGTGTCAGAGGCGAGAGAAGAGATGGCAGACGTGCTGTCGACAGATACAGTATAGGCTCTGATGGAAAATGAGACCCGGTGGGCTCCGGTTGATTGTTTCCGGCTCTTTCCACACTTCCCTAAACACAACACGAACTACATTTCCATTATGTATCAGTCAATTTTGACAACATGTTGTGAATTCCTTAAGTCTGCCATTTCCGTCGCTTTGCTTTAGATTTGTATTTGTTTGTACATGAACATGAAAAACGGTTTTCCTTTCAGCCCTCATTCGCGCTAGGCTTTCACAGGTGCGTGTTTGATGATAAAATTGCATGAGGGTTTTTTCAGGGATAAGTGCACCTCTGGGTTGCGGGGAAGTGCAGTGGCAGAGAAATTACACTCCTCTTTTCAGCACATAGCTTTTATACACAATCTTTTACATGGAAGAAAACATAGCGCACATAGCTTCACATGCGGTCGTGTTTATAAAAAGAGATATCGTGGCTTTTCCTGAATATGACATTCAGCAGCCTCAGATCTTCAGAACGTTGCGCAGATAAAGGCTGTAAACTTAAATTAGCCAAATTGTGTAAAAACAAAACACTCTTTTAACACTAAGCGTAATGCAAAGATAACTCTATACAGTCTCCCAGATCAGAATGAATAAGCCGCAGCCACATAATTCGCTCTTCAGAGATACCCACATTGAGTTTTCATATGCATGCCTGCGCATGTACCTGTCTGAACTGCCAATCAAAACTAGAGACGGGTCTTTGATTAGATTTGAAATGCAAAACAGCACGAGAATGTGGCTGATGAGCCAGTGCCTTCACCTTATTTTGCGTAGACCTTCCTGCATCAACAGTAACTTATTAGATTTTCTTGAATGCTCACCTGCCCGTTCATCGCTGCTTGCTGTTGGGGACGAACCCCTGCCTCCTTCTCCTCTTCCAATTAGAATGCAGCCAGTAATGTAATTAATTACCCCATCCAAATGAGCCCTGCCATGCAGGGGGTCTTCTCTCTTTCTGGTGCTCGATTAGAAGACGAAAGGAGATAAACTTCAGCTCATGTATGTGATTCATGCCTCAGATCCCATACTGGGGAATTTACCTGGAAATTAAAAGATAAGATACAAGCTATTTATTTAAAGAGGTTAAACTATAGTCAAACTACCCTATGCTACGAAATTAACATTCACTTAACAGTGATTAAATCCTGGAGCTCCTGTGGGTTTCTGTTGGTTGGTTACTTGTAGGCTTTTTACATGACACTTCAGGTGGAAGATCATGGTTTAAACTTCCCTTGGAAGAAAAATGCACGTCTAAATGCACGTTACATTATTTTATATAAACAACCATTCAAAGGTTCGGGATCAAAACAACCCAGCTGCTGGGTTTGACCATATTTCACCCAGTGCTGGTTTTTCAACCCAGCATTTTTTGTGTATATTAGAAATGAATTGAAACTTCTAAATGCAACACATAGGTGAGAGTGTTTCATTATTGTGCAATACATTGTGCCATTTTGTTACACAGTGGTAAATGTAGCCTGTTGCTGAAAACAAAACAAAACAAAAAAACAGTATTAAGTTAGTAGCATGACTACTCTTTCTTACTTCTTAACACAGCTCAAATCAAATGCTCTCTTATAAAGATAAGAGCGAGCAGGACTTCAGAGGCTCAGGAGAGAGTGGGTGTGTGATGCATAAGGAGAAGGGTGTATGTTTACCTGATACTGCTGGGTCTGAGCTTGTAAACTACATTGAAAAGCAGCAGGTAGACAGTCAGAGGAAACAGGACACATGATGCTACCTGCATAAGAATGAGTGGAACAGAGGCTCGGAAGCTATTAGGGTGATGATACTATAAATCAGAGTTAATGGGGCAGGTTGCAAGAGAATCTATATGCTATAGACCTGAGGGCTTCACTTAATGTTCAGACAATTAAAGCATTTCTTGGTTTGTGTTGGATCTTCATTTGCAAATGAAGTTAGGGGTAATCTATTGATAATTTTTTTGTTGCAGCACTGAGATGTCAGTGCTTTGTAAATGGATTGCTTTATCCTTTATATGTTAAAGGGATCATGATGTTGCTAAAAATGGCATTATTTTGTGAATTTGGTGTAATGCAATGTGTTTACGTGGTTTAAGGTTCAAAAAACACATTATTTTCCACATACTGTACATTATTGTTGCTCCTCTCTGCTCTGCCTTCCTGAAACACGTCGATTTTTACAAAGCACATCGTTCTGAAAAGTGCGGTGTGCTCTGATTAGTCAGCTATCCAGTGCATTGCGATTGGCAGAATACCTCAAGCGTGTGACAGAAATGTTACGCCCCTTATTATGTTGTGATGTGGTGTCCCGGTGCAAAGAGGCAAAAACAATAAAACCCATTATAAATGAGGCATTTGTTGCATCCAGTGGAGACATAATTACTCATTATAATGACTTATACTGTCTTTTTATGCAATGTGTTGCATTGCGCCATACCACGCCCCACCTCATAAACATAAAACCATGTCTGCATTTGTGATCGTAGAAACGTTAAATAAAACGTACTTACAGGCTGTGAGTCAGAAGCGCCAGACTGTCATTGCAAAGTTGGAATTGTCCCATTTTATAGAAACAGCTTTTGTGCACAGCCGGCATTGTAGGCTACTCTCCCAGGTTCAGGAAACAATCCTCCGTAAAATGTGTTGCACACACTCAAATATTTGCATTGTTCTGTTCTGGAACAGTGTTGTAAATATAACTTAACCACTGATTTCTAGTTGTGAACTCATTTGGAAGGCCAAACAAAGTAGGTTCGCTTTCGCAACGAAACACACACAGTCTCCACGATATGGCGGTGGCTACAACAATACTACAGCGAGAATAGAAGTTATGCCTTCCTTTGCATATACATTTGGGCAGTGTTATGCAAATCTTCCCACACAGTGACGTAGATTTGTGGGGGCGTGTTTGAATGGCAGATTGTAGACTCAGAAGTAAATGCCCACTGGTATGACTGGCTAATAGTTGTGTATGTTTGACAGCCTACATCCTTCATAGGCTGATTTAGGTTAAAAATGCGTAAATGCTCAGTACATATTAAACGATCCATTAATAACAGACAAAGCAATAGTGACCACATAATAAAAAAGTTACTCACACTTGAGTCAGCACAGTATTGTCTTTGAGTTTCAATCTTTCTAAAAAACACCTCGTCTAATTGTTCCTTGTTTGTAAACGAATCCGCAGTAAAATGAATTGAACAAAGGACCAAGTTGTTACTAATGTGGTCTGGAACGTCATTAAAAATAAAGTTCATCCACTCTTTCTTAATGATGGGATCAGAAGGAAGGCAACGTAAATACAGTTTTTTCGCAACTTGGCACTGCACAGCATCTTCATGTATTTGGAGCCATCTTTATTGTTTGGCGTCTGCGCAGACCTGCATTCACCTCCCGTTATTTACATGCGTGAATTGGTGGGCTTAACAGGCAGTGATGTAGAAGCAGTTGTTCATGTTATCTTCAAAGAGCACGTTTATCCACACTATTACATCATAAAGTGGCGCATTCCACAACCTGTTGTTTTGACAGACTGGCTTCAATATAAGCCGTTTTTAGACTAAGTAAGTTCTGAAACTTACAGGATGTTTTTATAGTACAATGACCTCTTTTAAGTCAAAAATTTTAGTTTCTCAGTTCATGACCCGTTTGATTTGTCAACACAACACAACAGAAGAGTTTTAGCATTCAATGAGCTATATTTTATATATTCCATGGTTATCAGCTTGTGTGAAAATAACTTTTGGTGATCTGCCAAACTCAGTACACACCAGGGAATCTGTCACAGGGTCAGTGCGATTCTCTGAAGGACTGCAGAGAGTGTCCTCTGATTCACAAAATGTGTTGTCAGACGCAGAGATAAGGTGCAGTTTAGCCTTGTGTTGTCCAATGCTGAAAGTCAATAATCTTAACATTCAGGAATAGCGACAATAAAGGCATTAATGATTTATGTTCTCACTTCAGTTCGTAATTTAAAAGTATAAAACGTGGTCTGAAGACATTTCAGTTATTATTACAATGAAAACTTCACATTTTATTATAAATAATAATTCTTGGTTTTATTTGAGGTTGGGTTTTTCCCGTGACACACAAACAGTGTTATCAAAAAGTAAATTCTGCTGTTTTTCCATACAAATGCAGGATGATTTACTGGCAGTGGTGTTCAATTGCATTTTTGCTTGGTTCATTATAAAAAATTACCACTAGACTATGATGACTCACAGTTTTAAGAAGAAGTGCTCCTTTATATAAATGAAGACTGTTATGATTGGCTAGCCTACCATACTATTACAGTTTACACTGTCAGTCATCCAGATGGGCCAAATTGTCAATATTAAATAGAAAATTGTGAGCCTGGACCACAAAACCAGTCATACGGTTCATTTAAAATAAGCTAAATAAGAATAAATAAGCTTTCCATTGATGGTTTGTTAGGATAGGACCATATTTGGCTCAGATACAACTATTTAAAAAAACTGGAATCTGAGAGTGCAAAAAACATACATATTGAGAAAAATGCCTTTAAAGTTGTCCAAATGAAGTTCTTAGCAATGCATATTACTAATCAAAAATTAAGTTTTGATATATTTACGGGAGGAAATTTACAAAATATCCTCATGGAACATGATCTTTACTTAATATCCTAATGATTTTTGGCATAAAAGAAAAATTAATAATTTTGACCCATACCCATAATGTAATTTTGGCTATTGCTACAAATAAGCCTGTGCTATTTAAGACTGGATTTATAGTCCAGGGTCACATATGTAAATGAGCATGTCATAAAGTGCTGCAGTTTTTGGCCAAAATAAAAGCTTGATGGTTTAGCATTTGAAATAGTGCTGTCAGTCAATTAAAATAATAATAATAATAATAATTAAATAATTAAATTGCAAAAAAAAAAAAAAAAAAAAAAAAAATTATCAAATTAATTGTGAATAATCACAATTTGTAATAAACATAATAAATGTCATATTTATTATAAATTATGAACAAAAATTTATGATAAATGTTTACATATTTAGCTACCAGTCCCCTTCAGCAAGTAGGAAATATTCAGAAATTGAATCAAGTTATCAAACACTAAATTCTAAATTAAATATAGATGAATCCTTAAAGCTACAAAAGATATTGATTTCCTCTCTTTTGTTTGTTCTTTGACATGTTATTATTTATTATTACTTATCATATTATTACTTATTTATTCTTTCAGACATAACAGCAGCTGGGATATTAGGTTATTTTGGCTGCTTTAAGAGCTTCTGCTTTTGACCGCACTAGTTTGAAAATAAAAATGGACTGTGAAATAAATGATAAAATAATAAGAATATGTATAAGTAGTAGTAGTAGTAATCGTAGTATTTTATGGTTGTTTTGATATATAATCACTAAACTATGCAAAAAAAGCAAAAGAGATTTTTATTAGGAAACAAATGCAATTAATTTTTTTTTCTCCTGAAAATCATGTTGCCCTAAAGTCATACGTAAATGAGTTCATTGCGGCGATGTCATGACCATGCCAGTTTCTAAAATGACCCATTTTTGCAGCTTTTTTTTTTTTCCATAAATGGCCTGCTTGAACTTTGAAGCCTGGTTGTTAATATCAGAGTATGCCTACATAGAACACCGAATTCTTTTATTTAAAAAAAAAAAAAAGAAAAAACATGTTTTTCATGGCATGACCCATTTAAATCTGCAAGAGGAACATTTCTAAGAGTTAAAAACACCCTAGCGGTGCATTCAATGAAAGATCTGAGTAGTGAATAACAGCCTGCACATGACAATACCTCTCGCACACTCTAGAGACACTCAGAAGAAGCACTCTGTAAGCCTCTCGTGCTCACTTGACGATGTTAGAGGCTCTGTAGCAGTTGTGATAATGGAGTAAAAGCATGTAAATACTCTTTAAATGCTCCATACATTCACACTCCTCTAACAGGCAGTCGACAGAGTGTACTTGCACTACAGAAGTACACTAAGCTCCTCTGTGCCTCAGTATTTATCCACACCTGGAGCTCAGAGATGGTGGGCGTGGAGCAGAGCACCCAGAGGAACCGTGTGGTGCTTCTTTCTCAGGTGTGTGTTCGGCTGAGGAGTCGCTGCAACATAAACAGCTGGGAAAAGGTTAATCCTTTCAAAGTGGAAGCTAAAAAAGTGTGTGCTGCCTTTTTATCTACACAGCTGCCATTACCACAGGCTTAACCAGCTCACCGGTGCTTGCTTTCATTATTTCTAATATGAGCCTCACAGTAAGTAATGATACTGTAAAGTATTGTTCTTATACTTAACTACTAAAAGCTTTCACACACACTGATTTTCTGTACATTTAATGATGTTTTTGATGTGTTGAGAGGACGTGTGAAAAGAACTTGTTGAAAAAGCTATGTACAAACATGTTCTAGCATGTATAAGAGCAAATATTTGTGTCTTTATATTATCTTTATCTTTATGACTGAACACAGTATGCTTGAAAAAACAGCGGTGATATAAAATAGATTTATGTAGTTTGTGAATTAAATTCCACGTATTTTTGATATATGTGGCATGATATAATAAACAATTAATAATTAAAATAATAAAACAATGACTATATTATTATTATTATTATTATTATAAGTAGTAATAATTTTATTTTATAAATAAATGTATATCCTTATTACAGCATATTCACTCAGGCAATGTTTTCCACCTTATATCCTAAGTTTTAGTTTTATAAAGTTGTCATAATTTGTTTGAATTTAAAGGGATAGTTTGCCCAGAAATTAAAATTTACTGTTATTTTGCTCACTTTTAGGCCATCAAAATGTAGTTTTTTCTTCAGTAAAACAGTAAAGAAGATTTTTAGCTGAAATGTAATGTAATGTAATGTAATGTAATATAATATAATATAATTTTATAAATGGTTTATAATTAATTTTATATTAATTCATGTTCTTATAATTGTTTTCAATATTGTGTCCTATATTTGTGTTTTAGAAAGTTGGCATATTCAATTTAATGTGGGTGGTTATTCTTCTTCATTTTATTTTTCATGATTTATAAATTATTCCCTGCTGAAAAAACAGCTAAAAACAGCCTAAGCTGGTCTGAGCTGTTTTATGCTGGAAGTAGCTGGTTTTAGCTGGTCTCCCAGCCTGGCTTTAGCTGGTTGTTCCAGCTAAGACTAGCCTAACCAGCTAAGGAAGTGGCCAAAACCCCTCTAAAACCAGCCAGCCAACCAGCCTGGTTTTAGCAGGGTTTTTATCAATATATTCATATAATTACTTTTAACCTCATGTTCTTTGTTTATACTGAAGGACATGGTTTTAGAAGACTGGAATTTGCCTCTTTTTTTTTTGTTTTGTGTGTAAAATTGGCTGTTACTATGCTGTATGCAAAGATTGCATACTTTCAAAAGTATAGTGCTCGTCATGCCTTCATAGCATCATAATAAACTCCAAAAACTGTCTTGAGGTAATAGTTTAGTGCTTAGTACTCAAAGCAATTCCCTTATACATGCTAAATGTTACTCAAATCTATTCTATAGTACATTATTGAATGTACAATTCATTAAGACATGACGGTTCCTCTACTACACAGCCTGTTTAAAGACTTTTCCAATGCAGAGTAATTATCCATAAGCCTTTATCTTCTATTTAGACAGAGTCATTAGCGTTGATTCGGGTGTACTTATCGAGGCATTTATTTAGAGTTAATCTGCTAATGATTTTCAATTTTATTATTTAGTCTATCTGTAAGAGCATGCATGAACTTTCCAGGAAGGACAGACTTGTGTGGAATAGGAAGAGAGAATCAGCCTCACTTACACTGGGTATTGCTTGAAAATAACAGGGAAGATAACATCAACAATCTGAGTTGGATTTAATTGCATTCTTAGCCAAGTTACTGAATCTACCAGTCTTTGCAACCCTCTATGGACACCTTGGCAGTTCAAGTGCCATTGGCTAGTAAACTTTTTATTTTACTCGCCAGACTGAGAGTATATATATATGTGTGTGTGTGTGTGTGTGTGTGTGTTTGTAAAATGGCACAGCTTTTTAAATATCTGAAAGTACACTCTTAACATCAGTCAGTCAAGCATTATAATATATTATGATATTCAAGTATTATTTAATGTTAGAACTTTAGTGATTAGAATTAAAATTTGGTAACCATGTACGAATGCATATTAGTCATTTTAACTGAATTTGGGACTGGTGGTGGAGCTTTTTTGGTCATTCAATTTTTCTGTAAAAATGGGGAAAAAACTGACAATAAAACTGATGATGATAATAATAATAATAATACAAATTCTAATAAGAACAATATAAATCGCACTAAGGATTAATGAGCTGCTGGATTCATGAATATTAATCAGTTTGTGTGCGTTTGCTCGAACTGATTTGCTAAAATCAAAACGGCCAATAAGATTGTCGTTTGCGCATTAGCTCCGCCCACTACCGGAGAAACCGGCAGTTCTTAAAGGGGTCGTCGGATGCTAAGTTGACTTTTTCATGTTGTTTGAACATTAATGTGTGTTGGCAGTGTATGTACAAATCTACCCTATAATGATGAAAATCCATGCAGTGGTTTTTAATTAATCTGTAAAAATAATATCCCCTTTTTCAAATCGAGCCATTCTCAGATGCCTGTCGGTGTGCCGTCACACCGACAGAGGCCGCTCCCACAATAGTTGATTGACATGAGCTCTTACCTCAGACCAGCTGTCGCAGTCCAGTAACTTTCCATGTTTTGATGCTGGAGCAGGGATGTAAGTTAGACAAGAATATCTACGATCGAGCGATTGAGGTGTTGTGTTGCTGGATGTAATAATGAACATAGTGGTCGTCATTTACTCCCAACATCTGAGCCGCTGAAGATGCAGTAGATTACGTTTGTTTGTGAAGGGAATGCGCCTCCCGATCTACATATATCCGTCTATGGTCGCGCAAATCATTCATGATCCAGCTTCACTTACAGCAGAAGTGAGTATAAGTGTTTTTTAATGAATCTTTGCGATCGCCTTTCCTTATAACGTGGTAGTTATCAAGTTTAGCGGCTAAACGCGCTTTCCACAGAGAGAAGAGAGGGGTGGGGTGAGCAGAGCTCATTTGCATTTAAAGGAACAACACCTTAGAATGAGATGATTTTTGCAGAGATGATTTTGACAAGATAAAAAGGGTGTTGTTTTACAAAACCATTGAGAATTTTTAATCAAAGTATATTAGAGACTTTTCATTAAGACCCTAAAGAATCATTTCAACTTGTGGAAAATGGGCATCCGATGACCCCTTTAAAAGAAATCCAAAGGAACGCTGTTATTTTAAAAGGAAAATACAACTTAGAATATCGCTTACATAAAGCGCGTTAATTCTGCATGTAAGACTCTCTCGCTCTCTCTCTCTCTTTGCGTGAGTGAGACAAAGCGACGACGAGTTGTGTGCCTTCACGCTAGAGTTTACGGCATGTCAAATACAGGTACGCTGCGCATCCATTCAGAAGAACTGAGAAATAGCACAAATCGCTTGACGGAGAGTAAAACTCTGAAGTGTTCAGTCAGAGTGTTCAGCAGCGACTGAAAATATATCTGTGCTAAACTTATACTTAGCCAACAACTCACACACTGGCGAGTAAAATCTGAGAAATTATTAGCCAGTGGCTAATATTAGACACATAGACTGTAAAAAAACATGGACGTAGTGTCCGTGACGTCACCCGTAGGTTTACGAAGAGCATTTTTGAAGCTCTTAGTGGGCGGGAGTCGGCCGTCGCCATCTTGGAATCGCGTCACTGCACGTCACTCCCGGATAATCGAAAATGGGCAAATAGGCGGGACGTGGGTGGAGCTGGTTGCTGAAACTACACCCGCCGAGCGTGACGGTGGTGACAGCAGCGGCAATCCACCTGTCACTTAAGTGGCCACGCCCTAAATTATGCAGAACTTTAAGGCTTAATATAAATTAAACGGATGAGTTATAAAAAAAATTCATGAAGGGCAAAATTAGCTATATAGACCAAAACCACTTTTTGAACCAGGCTGTAAACATATTTTTTTCTGCTGTGAAGTTGGGCATTTTAACATGGGGAGTCTATGGGATTTACTCCCTTTTGCAGCCAGCCTCTAGCGGCCAGTCGATGAATTGCAGTTTCAGTCACTTCCGTGTTGGCTTCAAGAGGGAGACCGGGAGGTTGCCACTTGATTAGACATCATTTAGTAGCACAGAGTGAAGATATAGTCCATATGCGAGTGATTTACTCGCAGTGTAGAAGTCTGCTTTGTTTGCATTTTTCATTTACAGCTTTTATAGTAGTCTACATACTGAACCAACATGACAATACTATGGTACTTTGTGGTACTTTTCTTTTGTTAGCACCTTCTGGGTTTTGATTAGTGAGGATTCCTGCTGAAACAAGCTGCTTAAATCAACCTAAGCTGGTCCACTTCCAGAACAAAAATTGACAGATAATGTACTCACCCCTTGTCATCCAAGATGTTCATGTCTTTCTTTCTTCAGCCATAAAGAAATTATGTTTTTTGAGGGAAACATTTCAGGATTTTTCTCCATATAATTGACTGGTATGGTGCCCCGATTTTGAACTTCCAAAATGCAGTTTAAATGTGGCTTCAAACGATCCCAAATGCGGTTATTCTTTGCGTGTGAGTGCTCAGTGATCTCAGCAAAGTGATGGTGAGTTGTGTGCCTTCACACTAGAGTTTATGGTACATCAAATACAGGTACGCTGCACATCCATTGAGATGAATAGAGGGTTTGCACACTTATAGGGTGTGGACAGTTACCCGGATGAGTGGCCATATTGGCGATACTCGAACGTAAACAACAGCATGGATTGCATGGTTAATGTACTACTGAATACGTTGTTCTGAATACGGTGTCTAAACCACAGAAAAAATGTGTGAAGGCTGCTAAATCTTAGGACTTAGTAAGCAGGAAAGGGCTCAGTAGTTTGACAAACTAAAGTTAATAGGTGACGAAAAGTTTTATTTTTAGTTTTGGAGTTTTTTTTTTTTTATTTTATTTTTTTAGCTTGATTAAGAAGCCTAACCATCTGAAAAATGCCCATAACTCCTCTTAGTTTAGCTGCTAGATCATCCTGGGATGCCAACTAAGACTAGCAAACCAGTTTAGGCTGGTTTAAGTTGTTGTTTTTTGCAAGGATGACAGTGAAATACAACTTTGTCTGTTTTCCTTCCCCACCATCTCACTCTTTCCTTCTCTCACCTTCACAGTGGCTGGGTCAAGGGCTGTGGGTGTCAGAGTGAATTAATAGGGAACGTGGAGGAGAGTGACGCTGAGGTGAGCGCTGTGATGACGCTGCCTTATTGCTTTCCGTGAACACTGCAGCTTCATGCATATTTATGAGCGGAAATATCGGTTTAACAACAGCCCTGTCTGCACACACCTTATTCCAGGACTAATGCTTGTTTCTGTGCACCGCCAGGATCCTGACAATGAGCTTTATACCCTTTATATTAACTCTAAACGAAAGCTCAGAGAAATAGCAATGGCATTCTGACCCAGCCGCTGCAAGGCAGAAATAAAAAAAAAAAAAACTCAACAAAACAGCACCCGTATGTATAAATCTTTCCCTCAGCGGTTTTTGGTGATGTCAGCAATATATGTGAGCGGCATCGCTGCTTGACTACCAGTTGAGTAAATGTGGAGTAATTGGTTGAACAGATCGATTTGTGACGCTACACTTGTATGTGTTAAATATTAATAGCCATCAATTCCCGTGGAACAGGCTTGGAATTTAAAGGGCAGCTCTCACATGGTCATTTACTTGATTAATAATGGCTTTTAATGCAGCTCCATCATCTTGTGAGGAGTCACCTATCTATCCATATTTCAACTCTATGAGCCTGCTTTTACTGCTGTTGGTACTCACAAACCTTTAACAAGCTGCTGAAAACTAGAGTATTCTTATTTTGTCTCTTGTTTTATTAATGTGTTGATAGATTTGAATATGGCAAAGTGCCTGGGAAGATTAGAAATTGACGGTGAAAACTGTGTGGCAGTAGTTTTGCTGTTCTCAAAGCCAAACTTTTGATTACTGATAAAGTAACTTTTACAGAACTGTCCACTAGTACAGTGTTTTTTATTTATTTATTTTGAATTCTGTTTAGGGGCAGACTAGGCCAGATTATACAGTTGTGTTTGAGAATTTTCTTGTTTATTTACTTTGTGGCACTTAAACACTGTCGTTTCTATGCACCGTTTTGCAGTGACAGTGATGTACGTCACCAAAAAGTAATTAGGCTTGTCACTACACCTAAGTGTTATAAATTGACAGATTCATAATACAGATTCATAATACTTCATATCACTGCATAACAAATTAATAACCCCAATGTAAATACATGCATGCGGTACACTCACATAATCACTATATATATATATATTATATATATATATATATATATATATTATATACATATATATATATATATATATATATATATATAATATAGAACATGTCAACTGCTTGATTGTTTTCTTTATCGTGACATATTAACAATGCTATCAACCAGCTTTAAAATGCATGGAACTCTGTAAAGCTGCTTAGAAACAGTGTGTATTGTGAAAAGGTTTGCAGTTAAATTGATTTGAATCAAAAACTGCTTCAAAATTTTCGGAATATCTTTCAAAGTGCCACAAACCATGTAATTTTTGACTATAGACAAGTCCAATGATTAGTTATTGTGAGATGCTCATTGTTACTATATAGACTGTCAGTAACATTTAACAAACAAATTTGATTTGTTAACATTAATTAATGCATTACATATCATAAACTAGCAATTTTTAACTTATGCTATTATTATGGTTATTTCAAAAGCCATACAGTAGGTCTAATTTTTCTAGAAATATATCTGTAGATCGTTTTTTTTTTTGGTCCATACAATAAATGATTGGACCTTTTTGACTGTGTGGACAAAAACAGTTTTCTAAAAAGAAGAAAGTCAGTCAAACAGGTTTTGAATGATTGGAGGATGAAAACATTTTGACAGAATTTTTTTTTTTTTTGAGTGAACTATACCTTTAATTTTCATTTAAACAATTAAAAATTTTTAAAACATAAAATTAAAGCTGCAAGCAGCATTTAAAGGGCCCTCACACCTGGGCTACCACCACCTGGTGGCTTTAGAAAAACAGCAAATAGTGAGCAATACGCATTTAAAGTGGTATATATAGAAGGAATATGTCAAAGTCATTTATATGTGACCCTAGACCACAAAACCAGTCTTAAGTCGCTGGAGTATATTTGTAGCAATGGCCAAAAATACATTGTATGGGTCAAAAATATAGATTCTTCTTTTATGCCAAAAATCATTAGGAAATTAAGTAAAGATCATGTTCCATGAAGATATTTTGTAAAATTCCTACTGTAAATATATAAAAACGTAATTTTTGTTTAGTAATACGCATTATTAAGATTTCATTTGAACAACTTTAAAGGCAATTTTCTCAATATTTTGATTTTTTTGCACCCTCAGATTTCATATATTGAAATAATTGTATCTTGGCCAAATATTGTTTATCCTCTATGCTTTCAGATGATATATAAATCTCAGTTTTGAAAAATTGACCCTTATGACTGGTTTTGTGGTCCAGAGTCACATATGTGCCAAACTTCCTGTTGCCAACATGTGAAGTTTGCTACAGATTGGACATTGCGTGTTTAAGTTAGTGTAAAAGTCATTTCCTGTTGCCAGCAGGTGGCTCTATGATTATAACAGAATGTTGGCCTTCAGATGTGTTCAGGCCAGGACTCACATTGAACGTGAAGTTTGGGACAGATTGGACATTGTACAGCTGAGATACATCAACTTCTGTTCCCATGGTGAAACATCGAACTTTGTCACGCCGCCACGGACGCGCCCTCCAAAGAAAATTCAAGATCTTCGCAATTTAACATCGCAAAGGCCTTTAGATTGGACTGACCAATTCTAATGTTGATGTCTATAAATCTCTATGAGGAGTTCGTTAGAGCATGTTGCCAGCAGGTGGCGCTATGACTATAACCGAGGAGGAGTTTGTTTAAATACAACGGCTGAAAACGGCAAAAACAGCACAAAATTTGCCAAGAAAATTCAAAATAACTGACTTCCTGTTTGGTTTCAGACTTCGTACCAGGAGACTTTTTTTGTAGGTATTGGTGTGTTACATGTGTCTACCAAATTTTATACATGTATGTAAAACACAGCTCGAGGGGCACTTCGTTGAAATTTTATAGGTGGCGCTAACAAGCTAACCCATATCAGATGTAAATTTTCACCACTTTTACATAGTGTTTGCGTGTAAATGTGTCTTAGCACAACCACCATGCATCATCATTTAAAGAGACATGCACTGAAATGGGTCGCAGTGAACAGAGTTGTTTTTGACAAGGTAAAAAAAGTCTTGTTTTACATGATCATTAAGGAATTTTAACCAAAGTATTTTGCAGACCCTAAAGAATCATACCAAAATTATGCAAAATGGCCATCCGATGTCCCGTTTAACAAATTGAACCTTACTATGAAGTACATTATTGCCACTTCGTTTCCTAGTGGAATGCTACATTTCCAAGAATTGTGTGCAATTTGCATCAGATATTTTATGAACACCCTGAGCATGCCATCTAAGGCAGAGAGTAGATATTTTGCATGTGTTTTTGAATGTATCTTTAACATCCATTTCATGAATGAGAGCTGACTGTAGCCCCAGCAATGTCAATAAAGATCAGGCTCTAACATTGCTCTGTGCTGCCCGCAGCATCAGTAATCATATCAGCAGACTGATGTGGCTGTTTCTCAAGGCTGATTCTTGTATTCCAGCTGCTCTGAACACTACACACGCCACCACACCTCCTCACCATAACGCTATGACCTCGGGCTCCTGGAGGTCTCACGTCCCCCGAAGAGGAGCATGGAGGTGTATTTAGTCAACCCTCGCTGCACACACATTTTATAATGTCTCATAAATCTTCTCTCCCGGAGCCAGGTCTCCCGGTTAAGTGTATTTGATTTGTCAAATATTAAAATTAATTTAGGGTCACACGGCAGAAGCACGAGGTGCCCCCCTTCTGCTCGTTCCGTTTTCACCATGGGGATGCAATCCGTTAAATACATTAAAAACCTAATCTGGCCACCAAAGTGGGAATAAATCATTCTGCCAACGCTGTTTAAGGACTGTCTGATTATTCTACGCTCTGACTCCAAGCCAGGACATTATTTAAAGGCTGTGCCTGAGGAAATAGCCTCCAATGTGTTGCTCATTGATAACTAAACATTTGTTTTTACCGAACACTTCCACAGTCAGTATAAGACAACAGCCATAATGATAAAATTACTCCATTTGATAGTAATGAAGTCAGAAACTAGAGACACTGTATGTGTGTGTGCAGGTTGCGCTGTGGTTTTCGTGACACAGGTGTACCTTCTGCTGGTATTATGGTATAGTTTATGTGCCACTGCAGCATTGAGTTTCTGTAATTGTATTTCTTGTGGCCTCCTTGTTCTGTTTTTCCAGTGAAAATTCAATTTAACAAAATACTAGTTTGTGTTTTTAGAGAATCTGTTAAAATGTCCATAGCATCTTATAAAATAAGGGTTTGCATTTACTCTTTCCAAATTGTGAGTGCAGACTATATGCCCACAAAACCTCCCACCATATGGGATGTTAACAGATACATATTGCACAGAAGAAAACAAGAGCTGGCTGAATTCTGATTGGCTGCAATGGCTACAGGTTTTTATCAGTCTGCTGGTGTTGTACCACATTTTATCCCCCTTATCATTTCCCCCAGGACTACGACAGGCAGCTTGTTGTAACGTCTTTTCTAACACATTATTAAATAGTTTTGTATTGTATTTGTATTGTTACTGCAAATAAAGTTAAATAGGGTAGTGTTTTTGTGCAGATCCTGAGTTTGTAGGTTAAGCCATTAGTGGTATGTTAAGCTAGCAGGCTAGCCAGTATCCAAAGTTGCTATGCTAACGGATAATCTAACTGAAAAAACAGAGTGAGAAACGTTAATTTGAGCATTTATGTGTCATAACATGAAAGAACATAAATTAATTGTGTTTGCATAGTTACAAAGATTATATCATACAGCGATTTTTGTAGGATTTTTAATAATATGGAATAGATTACCTATTCTTCAACCAACAGAATCGGTACAAACAGGATAGAGCTGCACGGTTAATCGTTAAAAAAAATCGCAATCTCGATTCAAACACCCACGCAATCCTATCTAAATGACAACAATTTGTCTCACTGCTGAAAAAACAATAGAAACCATCACTGAATTTGTAATGATTTTACTGGTCATAATGGGAATTGTACTGGTTTGTACGTGGATCTCTACTGGTAATTAGTCACCTTCTATTGGTGGCTTGTTAAAACCATGTACCAAAACGCACTACAGGAAATCATTTTCTAATGGTTTTAATGGTTAATAGTTGATGGTTTGTAATGTCTGTTATGGTATTTGTAGTGGAAACCACTAGAATTCCTGTGATGGTGTCTATTGTTTTTTTTTTATTTGTTTTTTTTTTTTTTCAGCAGGGCTGTGACTATTATAAACCTTTGGCAAAGTCGTATCGGAACATATCGGAGACCAGTTATCATGTTTAGGTATGAAACAGCTTCACAAACAGTCTTCAACCCCACATATTTCTGTCTTACAGTCATTCTTCACAGTATTATCACAGAAGCAATTGATAAAAGTTTATAGTTCGGATAAAAACACTGGTGTCTGTAGCGATCAAAATGGAGCAAATAATCTTTTGAAAGTAATTTTTGCTTCAAATAACGTTTGTTGATTACACTAGGTGGTAACAAGTGACTTAAAAGAGACTGAATATGCCCCTTATTACAAGATTTAATGTAAGTCTCAGGTGTCCCCAAAATGTGTCTGGTAGTGTTGGGCAATATGCTCAATTTTTATACCGTCCTATCGTCAGCCTGTGAGATCGCCGATACACAATATTATCATGCTGATTTATTTAATTATTTACTTACTTAGTTTTGTTGCCGGCAAATGAACCAGCACCAGCATAAGGCTAAAAGCAGCCTAATGTTTCCAATATGACTTAATTTGTGTTTAACACGATAACAATTTAATAGAAACATTGTAAGTTACTAATGCTTACATTTCCTTAGTTATCCAAAAAGCAGCTACAGAAAACGAGCAAAGAACATTTATGTTATCAAAGAACTTCATCACTGACTAGCCTAGTCTAGTCTAGTGCGAGTTTATGCACTTTAAAAAGACGGTACCATAAGTGAATACAATAGTTACATCACTGTATGATGAATACATTTCTTACTATATTTACACTGCACACGTCTGAGGTGCGAAGGGGGGCCGTTTCCTCCAAAACAAGTTACTGTGCCCCCCTTTTCTATCCTCTCCCCTCCTTGCTTAATGGGATTGATTTCGAAAGTGAAAGTAAAACCGGAAAAACAGCGCGCATAAGAAAGCGACTGCAAGATATCACGAGCGCCAGTAACTGCACGCAATTACAGATTGCATGCTTCCCACTCGAAACCCCCCCTCTTCCACTCACTGTGACTATTTTGAATGGAAGCAGAAACATGCTGTTTTCGTGCATGTCTCTTTAAATGCACATGAGCTGCTGCTTCCCGCCCCCTTTTCCAGAATAGAGCTGTGCATTTACAGCTCGTACTTTAGATACACTGCCAAAAAACATCTGTATGGTTTTGATTATCATGTCTATCGCCATATCAGCTTAAACTTCCGATATAGGGTTGAAAGCAGCTTGAAGTGTTAGAGCTAGTACACCGTTGTCGCTTGCGAAAACAAAATGACAGGGGTGGTAATATTATAATAAGATCCCCTTTCTGTGTCACGGGGGAGTGAAATCTGAGCCGCTTTTTTACTGTTTGCAGAAAAAGGCTTACCAAAACAAAGTTACTGTGTTGTCCTTTTTCACGTTTTCTGGGTTGATGGATGCACTGGGGACCCGATTATAGCACTTAAACAATGAAAAAATCATGATATGTCACCTTTAAAAAAAAAATGTATTTGTCGCTGAATCATTCATTCTAGTGATTCGTTTAAAAGTGCTGATTCATTCAGTAATGGAACAAGTAGAGTATTTACTGTATGAGTGAGTCATTGAACCATTAATTTTTTTTAAATAATTTATTTACAAATTGATTAAACATTTTTAATAGAATAAGGCAATCTTTATTTGAAACTAAAAGATTGTGATTCTTAATTTATCCAGAATCATGCTTCTCTACAAACAGGATAGAATTCTGCCATAGAGTGCAATCTTACAAAATGTACTACCAGACTTCTACAATAAGTGCTTCTGCTACATCTGAATTTGTCAAAGTTTGCAAAGTTCACGGCAACAAATCTTTGAATGCCTACGAACACATTTGTTGACGTGCTTTAGAATTTGTTTACATGAAAGCCGTTTTTGTTTTGTACATCTCTCTATCCTTTAACTGCCGTGGACAGAATGAGTTTGAGGTATTGTACACAGGAAGGAACAAACATAATTTCTTTATTTTCTTTCCATTTTCTTGTTTGTTACCCAAGGCTATGCTGAATGAGCTTTACCAAACTCTCCTAATTTAATCTACCTTTTATGGCCTTTGAGGTGCTGGACAACAATAGCTGATATGTTTTGTGATTGGATAGAAAAAGTAACCTAGGAAACAGCAGAGCCATTCTTGGTGCAATTTTGCCCTAAACCTATTATAAGACATCACAGATCGTGATATTGATGAGTAAACATGATCAATCAGCAATAAAGCCAGAATTGAACTGAAGTGCACACATTACCACTTTTTCACTGGTGCTCTTCTGTTTGACACGTGCTATTTAAAACACAACAGACATAATCGCAAGTGCATTTTATGGAAATTTAGAAAATAATTAAGAACAGGGGTTCCAATGGTCTCCTCATAAATAATGTAAATTTGCCTCTAAATGTGCCCTGCTGGTTGTGCTTGCTCTGCACAATCTGAGAGGCAGAGAAGGCTCAGCGTTCTCCCTGGTCTCAGGTACACTCCTGAGTCCCATAAATTGACAGGCGTGGGAGACACCACAGAATAAATGGGTGGTGTGAATGAGGAATGCTCCCCATTAATAATGGCTTCGGCCTGAGCTCTTTCCACTAGCAGAGCGAGTGGATTGATTAATTAGCATGTGACAAATTTAGCAGTCCACTGTATTCTTCATCTTTGAGTGTGTCATCAAATAAAAAAAAAAGACAATCAAAGAAACTTTACTTATGTGATTTGGAGGCTCTAATACAATAAGTGAAGCAATGTGATAAGGTCTTTTATTTGCATTGTTGCAAGGCCTTTTAACCTGTTATTACATACAAAAGTTTGAGATCAGTAAGATTTTTTAAATGCTTTTTTAGAAGGAAATTATTGCTTTTATTCAGCATGGATGCATTCAATTGATCAAATGTAACAGTTAAGATATTTATAATGTTACACTAGATTTCTCTTTGAAATAAATGCTGTTCTTTTGAACATTTAATCAAAGAATTCTGAAATATTATGCAGCACAGCTGTTTTGTGAGCAGCAATTTCTATATTATATATAACATATTAGAATGATTGCTGAAGGATCATGTGACACTGAAGACTTTTCAGCTTTGCATCACAGAAATACATTACATTTTAAAATATAATAAACAATATTACCGTTAATAGTTTTGTATTAATTTTGTATACATGTAATTAAAAAGAAACTTGTTGTGCCCAATGATTAAAATGATGCAGAGAAAGTACAATTAAACAAACAGTAGATTTTGGAGTTGTTATATTTTGAATTTTGTCACAATGAATTTTCTGTAAAGTTCTGTGTGGATTCGGTTGAAGCTCATATATGCGTTACAGCAGCTTCTAACGTGCTTGCATTGCTGCTTTAGCTTGCTTTCTTATCTTCCTGACCCTTTCGGGGGCCGAAAAACAGGTGTGCCTCAACCGTTACCAGTCTTTTTAAAGTGCATTGGTATTTCTAAGAGCCAGGCCAATCGCAAACTGGATCAGGCAGGGGAATGTCAGTGGAGCTTTTTCATTCGTCAGAGACGACGAATACATTTGGACAAGACTTAAATGAAATGTTTTGCTTTGCTTTCGATATATATTGTGCCTGGCTCTTTTGCCGTTTTTGTTTCTTGCATTAATCACTGTCAGGTGTCTCGCTGCACACTCTCTCCCCACATCCCATGATTCCAGCAACATGGCAGCAGTCACGGAGGATTAGACCTCCAGCTAAAGAAACGCAGTAATGTCTAATTTCTTCCCCAGAGAGCCGGTTCCACAGTGGGGCCTGTGACGGATGGGGGTGATGTCTCTGCCCTAGATCTCTGGGACTGGGTCCCCTTTGATATTGCCTGACTCTCTGAGCTCTCTGAATGATGCAGCCAAGGTCATTCCCACACAGTCGACTGACGTCTCATGAATATTATGATTAAACGAAATCTTTGTGACTTGAGGTAATGATAAACAGAGCATTGTTTGTGCGAGTGGGATGAGAAACAAGAGAACTGAGGCATTCTCTGCTTTCATCCCATAAACTCCAGCTCTTCAGGATCAATAGGTGCAATGAAAACGGTCTAAAAGGATTTGTCTGTCATCAAATCCAGAGCTGAAAATGAAAATTCTGACCAGCTTCGGCATGTCAGATGTCTGTGATCTAGTGTAATTAGATTGGTTGTGTTTTCTCAGCAGAACTGAGGCTGCTTTATGGCACGTATGACCAACGTTCGGTGCGTTTCCAACTGGGAGATGAGGCTACGTCGTTAACTTTGTTATTTCACAAAATGCTCAAGGGTGTGTACAGTAAACAGATTGATTTAGCCAAGCATGAGAGCAGTTTTGCCCCTAGACGGTCGGCCTTTTTTAATTTGTGTTTTTAATTGAGTAGTTTTATGTGATGACCCTAGAGAACAGAATCAATTGGACTATTCAGGTTAGTCAATAACAACATAAAACGCAGTGGAGTTTATGTTGTGTGTCATAACAGTTGAATGGCACCTGCCATTTTTGTGTTCACTAGGATTGTCTGATGCTAAAAACTTAATGAACTCCTGTCCCTTCAGTTTTAACTGACACTGTAAACACTGAAAAACTAAGTTCAATCATGCCTTAAAGTTTTAAGTATAAACAAGTTGGTGTGAAAGATGGCACAGGTTGATGGGTCCTTACTGCAAGCTGATAATATTCATAGCATTGAACTAAATGGGATAAGCTGATTGGTTCATGTTGCATACTCAGCCAATGAGCTTGCTGCTTTACATTTAAATAACTGGTTAGCATTCACTAAAGCATTTTGCAGTATGAAACCCTCTATCTCCCCAGCTCCACCTGTATACTACTGTATGTCTGATAATTCATGTTTGCATCATGGCAACAGGCTGAAAGTTGCTGTTTTATTGTTTTTACAGAACATTTATAGTTAATAATAGTCTACTGGTGCTATACCTTCAGTCGTTTTGAATGTAAATTTACTAGGGAAACCCCAATTAAAAAAAAGTGTATTTTATCCCCGGAACGCGATTTTTAACAGGGGACCCCTTTGAAAAGCAGGTTTTGTTGTGAAAACCTGGCAACCCTGATGTATAACACAAGTTTGTACAAGATTTAGTTGCAGTTTATCCATATTTTCTGCAAAGATATTTAACAACTCATTTGTTTAACATTTGCATCATGTTGACAACTTCATGTGTGGTGCACATGGAATAGAATTTTCTTTAACTAGAGGGTTAATAAAGAACAAGTTACTTGAATCATGTTGTAGTTACATTTTCAAATTGACCAGTTAAAAATTGTTTAAAGGGGTCATCGGATTCCCATTTTCCACAAGTTGATATAATTCTTTAGGGTCTTAATGAAAGTCTATAATATACTTTGGTTAAAAATTCTCAATGGTTGTGTAAAACAACACCATTTTTACCTTGTGAAAATGAGCTCTGCAAAAATCATCCCATTCTGAGGGATTGTTCCTTTAAATGCAAATGAGCTCTGCTCACCCCACCCCTCTCTTCTCTCTGTGGAGTGATGAGCCTGTTTACTTTAGCCCCATTTAGCCGTGTTTAGCCGCTAAAAAAACCCTTATACTCACTTCTGCTGTAAGTGAAACTGGATCACGAATGATTCGTGCGAACATAGACGGATATATGTAGATCGGGAGGCATGTTCCCTTCACAAACAAACGTAATCCACTGCATCTTCAGCGGCTCAGATGTCGGGAGTAAATGACGACCACTATGTTCATTATTACATCCAGCAACACAACACCTCAATCGCTCAAGATATTCTTGTCTAAGAATATCCCTTCTCCAGCGTCGAAACAAAGGCGCTAGGACTGTTACAGCTGATCTGAGGTAAGACGCTCATGTCAATCAACTATCGTGGGAGCGGCCTCTGTTGGTGTGACGCCACACCGTCAGGCATCTGAGAATGGCTCGATTTAAAAAAGGGGATATTATTTTTACAGATTAATTAAAAACCACTTCATGGATTTTTATCATTATAGGGTAAATTTGTACATACACTGACAACACACATTAATGTTCAAACAACATGAAAAAGTGAACATCCGATGACCCCTTTAAAAAATAAAATCAAGAATCGGTCAGATGTTCTGAAAAAATTGAGATTTTCATTCTTTGCCATTTTCTTGGATATACATCTGAAAAAATGCGGTTTTCTTATATTCAAGGTCTAGACTTCGACATGTCAACAATAGGTGGTGCCAATTACGCGTAAAACAATTGTTGCTGCGTCCCAATTCGCATACTTTCCGTCCTAAATAGTATTCAAAAATAGAATTAGTATGTCTCAAATAGTAGTATGTTTTAAAAAAGTATGCCAAAGATTCCCAGATGGTCTACAGCTTCCGGTTAGAATTCGAAGTGCAGATGATGCACACTCTAACAGCTAATATTGCCCACAACACATTGTGTGGTGGGGATTTGATTAGAGCTACAAACAAGCATAAAACGTGTTAAAAAACTACAAACATGGCGGATATGCGTGACCAACGGACAGGTAGGGAAATAAACCATAAATAATCAATGTCTAATAATATTTCATGTTATCTGCGTTATATTTTATCTGCAGCAACATTGTGAACTTTTATAATGATACGTTTGGCCATTAACTTTTAAATGCATCATTATGCAAACACTGGAGCAGAGATCTCGGCATGAAAGACTCACGACTGGCGGATCAACATGCCTCTTCATTTCTCTTCAATACAGTAGGAAATCAAATTAAATGACATGTGGATGATGTTAACTGTGACAAGATGATTGACAAGGCAGTTTAAACAGTGACAGGATGCACATAACTAAGCAACAGAGTGTCTAAAAGACAGCTATGATGAAGTAGTCTGTCCCAGAGCTTGCCTACTATTCTGCTACATACTCAAAAGTATACTTTTTTCTTCACAAAAAGAGTACATACTTTTAGAACATAGTATATTAAGTAGGCGAATTGGGACGAAGCATGTGCCTACGTAATGTAACGTGTTTTGTAATGTTAGAACATTGTGAGTAAAAACAAAAGAAAAAGAAAAAGAAAAGCTTACAGCGGCATGAGTCGTGATTGCCGTGTTAGCCTGATGGGACCAAACTTAGTAAGTGATTTTGAAACGTAAGACAGTACCCAGATTTGAAGACTACAATGAGATTTCACTTCTACTGTTAAAGGAGAAGTCCACTTCCAGAACAACAATTTACAAATAATTTACTCACCCCCTTGTCATCCACGATGTTCATGTCTTTCTTTCTTCAGTCATAAAGAAATTATGTTCTTTGAGGAAAACATTTCAGCATTTTTCTCCATATAATGGACTGATATGGTGCCCCGATTTTGAACTTCCAAAATGCAGCTTAAATGCGGCTTCAAACGATCCCAAATGCGGTTGTAAACAATCCCAGCCGAGAAAAAGGGTCTTATCTAGTGTAACGATCGGTTATTTTAATAAAAATAATACAACTTCTATACTTTTTAATGCCAAACGCTTGTCTTGTCTTACTCTGCCTGGACTGTTTTTGTTCTGGTATATGACAGTTAGGGTATGTTGAAAAACTCCCATCTCATGTTCTCCCTCAACTTCAAAATCGTCCTATATTGCTGTTTTGCCTTTTTTTTGTTAAGGATGTTTGATCTTCTTTGCATGTTCACTTTGCAAAGACTGGGTTGGAACTTCTACAGCGATGTAGGATGATTTTGAAATGGTTTTTTGAAGTTGAGGGAGAAAATACGGTCAGAGTTTTCTCGAGTCAGAATACACAGAGTTCAGGGAGAGAAAAGCAAGATGAGCGGTTGAGATTAAAAAGTATTTAAATTGTATTTTTTTAATGAAAACAATGATCGTTTCGCTAGATAAGACCCTTCTTCCTCGGCTGGGATCGTTTACAACCGCATTTGGGATCGTTTGAAGCCGCATTTAAACTGCCTTTTGGAAGTTCAAATTCAGGGGACCATACCAGTCCATTATATGGAGAAAATGCAGAAATGTTTTCCTCAAAAAACATAATTTCTTTACGACTGAAGAAAGAAAGACATGAACATCTTGGATGACAAGGGGGTGAGTACATTATATGTGAATCTTTGTTTTGGAAGTGGACTTTGGTAGGATACTATGAGACGGATAGCCTTATTGTTGTATAGGCTACTTCAGATGGGCTACCTGTTATTTTTATGGTATATCAAAAAGTGTATATTTTTAAATGTGATTGTTGGTACGTTTTAACAGTATTTACCATACTTTAAATCAAAAATCAGGGTCATCTTATTTTTTGGTCAATAAAGTATATCGGTTAACCACTATTTGTAAATTCTGTCATATGTTAATAACATATGTTTCAGTGTCTGTGCAAACATACAAAAAAAATACATGTGCTACAATACTTTACAAGCAGCCAAATATGTTTTACTTTGCCTAAAAACGATTGCACCATGATTGACCTCACCCTCCTTAAGTTATTAGAACCTGTTTGTTATTGTAGACCCTGAGAATTGCTTGCAGGAAGAGACTCCAAGCTGTCTCTGCCCTGTCATCATGTAGCCATTTTAAAGCCCTTGTTCCTTAGAGAGGGCCACCTCTCTTTACCTGTCACCATGTATTCAAGTGGAAACAGGTGTCTTGTTCCATATGCCCTGTGCCTTCCTTTTATATATTTATTTTATTGTGTTCGCCTGATGGCTTCTTTTTACAAATTGAGTTATTCTTTGCACCGCGTGTGCACTTCAAGTGCTTGACAGCTCTCTGTGGGGCCCGGGAGATGCCTCTCATGTGAAGAATGGAGAGAACCACTTCTCCTCATGTTGACAGTTGTTCTCTCTGGGTCAGTCTTCATTATGTGTTCCCTTCAGAGATGGATGTGTCTCCAAAAATGACTTTGAGGTTTGTTTAATGGTACGGATGATGCCTTGATGGATGTTTGTGAATGATCAGGTTCATTTCTCATAATTTAGTGTGTGAATGACACCGCACCGTCAAATTTAATTACTGCATCATGAGCTTGTTTGGTCAAATGTGATGTCAGTTAACTTGATGGCCAACTAATGTCTTCTGTTAAATGTTACTTAACAAGTTTGGAGGACCCACACACTGTTCTTTTAGAAAGTAGTCAGATCAGTGGCACATAATGATGTCCATGATTAAAAAAGGGGGGAAATCTAGTTAAACACATTAGAAAGTACTTTTTGCATTTATATTGCTTTCATACACTGCAAAAAAAAAAAAAAAAATCTAAGTAGTAAACAAAACCGATTATTTTTTATTTTTATTTTTTTTTGTGAAATTTATTAGCAATTTCTGAGCGAAAGAAAATTATATTGTTAAAATATTTTTAACAGGTTTATTTAATGACTGTAAAAATATAATGTGGTGTAATTAGGGCTGTCAGTCGTTTCAAATTTTTAATCTAATTAATTACTTGATGTGTCGATTAATCAATCTAATTAATCGCAAAATAAATTTGACTGTTAAAATACCCACAAAAGATTATTTAAATCTATTTTTGTGTGGAGAAAGGATCAAGCTGACAAATTGTAGCTTTAGAAAGAATTATTTTATTTGATTCAACATAAAATTTATTACACACAAACATTTAGGCTGCAACTGCCTAACATAAACTATGGAACATAAAAGAAGATAATTTGAGAAACATCTCAGTATTTTTTGTTCATATAATAAAAGTCATGGTAACCAAAAAAGCTTTGTTACCAACCTTTTTAAATACTTTTTATGTTCCACAAAAAAAAAAAAAAAAAAAGGTTTGAAATGACATGACGGTGAGTAAATGATGAAAGAATAATTTTTTTGGGGGTGAACAATCCCTTTAATGTTTTATTATTATTATTATTATTATTATTATTATTATTATTATTATTATTATTATTATTATTACACTCAAAACAAGAAACTGAATCTGCCAGCAGGAGGCAGTAAATGTTGATTCGTTCAAACGGCTGATTCATTCAGGAGTTAAGTAAATGGCTCTTTTTATAAATGATTCACATGATTCACATGATTCATTCAAAACGCGGATTCATTCAGAAATGAAATACTGATGTGTTGGTCGGAGACGTGCAACAATTCTGCTATGGCTTCAAACAGGGGTGTCATTTTCACTGGGGGCAGGGGGGACATATCCTCCATGCCCCCCAAAATCAGACAAAATCAGCTCTTGCTGCCCGTTTGATATTGTGTGATAGATGATATATAAATATGAGACACAACACATACAGGGGAATTTTTTTGCACCAATATCTTGAATTTTAGGGCATAGCTGCATGGAGTTGTTGCCCTGCATCATATTTGTCAGCAGTCAATCGTATGAAATATAAGATGATGTACAGGTCTGTGGGCGGGGCCAGCGCGTTGACTGCCTTAAAATATTTTAATCACGTTATTTTTTCATAACTAATCAACGCGTTAAACTGACAGCCATAGGTGTAATCAATAAATAATTAATTAAAAGTAATTACAGGTTTTCCTTACACCTCGAAAACATGTGAGTCTTCACATCTCCACATCAAGGAAATTTAGTGTTGTCTTTTAATCATGAATAAATCTTTCATTTATAATTTTTTTCTTTCTCAGTTTAATTTTTTAATGAGGCTTTTTCTTAACTATAATATCAGTTTCTGTTTTTTTGCCCGTGAAACTTAAATGGTTAAACAATTAAACAATTTAAAATTAAACAATTATATTTAAATGTATTCAATTGCATTTTAATGTATTCTTTTTTTTAATGAATAGTAGATAGGAAGTAGATAGATAGAAAGGAAAAAAGTTCGTGTCATGTCTTTGCAAAGCAAAGATGCAAAATGGCAAGAGTCTGTCTCAAGCATTCTATAAAGTACTGTTTTAGTCGAAACCTCATCGAAGTTCATTTTTTTATTGTGAATTTTATGGTATTACTCGCACACTTCTCGTGGATATAAAGTCTTACAGCACCATATAACCGAGTATAAAACAGCTTGACCTTTAATTGCAAAACTTTCAAGACGAGAAATCATCCTTTTAGTGAAGCTGACATTTTCAAATACTGTCTGTCCTTCTGAATTGCTTTTTGTTGCCGTCGCTCTATTGCCTGGTCTGCCTGTATCAGTCCATTAGTTCAGAACCGTAAGCACTGGCGCTCGCTCATGACAGGGCCGTATAAGTAAACAATGCTGTGGGGTTTTAGCGTCACCCATGTATGTAGAGGACAAAACCGTTACCCAGGGCTCATGACCGAACCCATCAGTCAGAGTGGAGATGGAAGGCACAGATAAAGATGGTAGTCTCCCCTGGCCCTCTGTTTGTGTACCCTGGACAAGAAATCAATAGCGGTGGCTTCGGAGACTGTTTTACAGTCAAGGCACCTCTCGGCTTAAATGTTTGTCTGTTTTAGTCAATGACACTTCTCTGCAAACTATTACCCACCGGGAATGAAGAACAAACGCGAAACAAATAAACTAGGCGGCGACCCATCTTGCCATTGTTTGCGCTTACAGATGGAATCCTGATAGCGTGGAAATTTTCTTTACGCGCCGTCAAAGAAAAATCTATCACAGCTGAGATCCAGGCCATTATGCTACTGCCTCGGAGGAAATATTGCATCGCGCTCTGGCTTGTTTTATCCTGATCTGTTTTGTACGCCCATCATGAGATGGATCTGAAGGCAGCTCAAGAAAGCCATTGCTTTCTTTGTGCTGCGATAAAGGAGGATTTCCTGACCGCTATGTATAGAAGGTTATCGTTGCCTGTGTAATGCCTCAAAACTGTCGAGCAACAGCAACCACTGAAAACAAAAAGATTGAATTTACTTCTCTTAACTGATGTGGTCGTAATTCTATTACAGCCTCATTTTTATGATATAGTTCTTTCACATTTTTATGGATCGCCTACCCAGGGAGATTCTTCCAGAAGGACTGCTTTTATGGCAAAGACGTCTTGAATTGAAATAATTAGTGACCCTTTGTATGTGCGAACGGCAAAAAAAAAGCCATTTTAGTCAAACAATCCATGTAATTGTTTGTTTGTTAAACTGTCTGCTCTAGCTGAAAGATGTCCTGCAGTTCCCGCGCTCCTTGTTGTAGCAGATTCGATGTTATACTGGCAGCGGCACTGCTAACCTGTTTCTTCAGTCAGCCGCATTAGATTTGAATTGCTTGCAATTGTATTCTCGCTTCAGAATGTGCCCTACAACCCAAAATGCTCCTGCAGCTTTTAAGCAAATTATTTTTGCTTGTGGAACTTCCATAACAAAGCTTCTTGTTCCTGACAAAAGATCACATTTGTCAGTTCACTGTTTGAGAGCGCCAATGAAAAAAGGAAAGCAGAGTTTGAAGTTTACTAGAACAGACATGCTACAGCTTCACATCGCTCAGCCGATTTTAGGCAGGATGGAAATAGAAAAGAAAGCAGTCGCTCTCTCTTTGTAAATGTAGCTTTGTTCCCCCACCCCCCCACCATTATCTCCGTAACTCTGAACCCCACTGCCTGTCTCTCAAGGGAATTCTCCAATCCTGGACGGCTGTGTCTTCCCATTCAAGTGGGGCAACCTGTGAGATTGGGCCAAGTTAACCAGCTGTCAATCAACATCTTTCAGTGCCACTTTGAATAATACTAAGTATTTTATTATCTAAAATATTCAGTGAGTGATGCTAAAAGCATGTTCGGCATTGGAAATAACATACCACCTACAATAAACCCTACCATAAACCTAATCGTTTGAATGAGCAAAAGTAAGCGTGAGATAAAAAAATGAAGCAGCCATGCTTTCACAGGACTTAAGCGCTCTGCTTCGCAAAAGCAGTGCTGTACCGGGTGAGCGAACAAGCAAGTTTACATTTGGACAGTACAGTATGTGATTCAAACATCGAAATGCATTAGTTTACGATCTATGCTCTACTGTAAAAGTGTTTGGAGATCATAATGTAGTTTTGTGAAAGGAACAGGTAAAAATAAGGCTTTATTAGTCACTAATTTCAACTGTAGTCATCATTTGTGTAAAAAGGAATAAAACTGGATTTCCGCAAGTTCTTAAAAAGTCTTAAATTTAGTTGTAGCAAATGTGAGACAATAAAAAGTCTTAAATGGTACAAGACAGTCTAACAAGAATAACAACAAGAATAAATGGCTTAATGTGACGATTAAACTTACAAAGGCTGTAATTTCATAAAATAAACATGTGTTGCACTTTCGTGCACTGCCGTTCCAAAAGCGCCACCTGCTTGCAGAGAATAGATTTGCATTTTTTAATAAGCCCTTGTTCAGACCAATGTGAAACTCAACCCATGTTTTTAACGCTGCAAACAAAGAATTCGCAGACTTGTGGATCAATAAGAAGATTATAAAAATCAAAACAATTAAGACTGGAAGTGGAATACATTTGTTATTTAATTAATGTAATACTTTATTGATACTAATTGTTGAAATTAATGTTATAATTGATACTTTTGACTCATTCATTTTCTTAAAAGTGGTTTAAAGGCTGAAATGTGAACTTTATCTTTTTAATTAGCTTTTTGTTTTTGCGAAAACCTATATCTGAACAGTACATCATACTTTTCATAGTCATTTTACCACACCATAGACCGGAGGTTGTGTTAGGCTTTAACATTGTCTGTCATTTTGACAGACAGGGTTGTAAAAATTCTGTCATAATCTATTATTACCCGTCATTTTAATTTTCAGATTTTAATTAACACATGTATATGCTTTTATTTTGGTTCATATTTTAATTTTGAATCATGAACCTACAGGACAATCTAGGCTTATGCATTTATTTTGAAGAGAACAAATGAACAGAAACTTCGTCACTTTTCATGTTCAACACCACACCTCGCAGTGCGGAGGACACTAAAAACGGCAGAAACAGTAAATAAATAGATTTCTCGACTTTAATAGATTCTCATTTTTATGAACCAATATTGATTCTTAAATCCCAGTCGATCTTTTGGTCTATGCTGTTTTTAGTTGATGAATGAACAGTAGTGTGTCTCCCATGCAGCTAAGTTTTGTGCTTTGTTACTTTTGATATGAAACTAAGTCTCAGAATTTCAAATGTCCACTTTTTTAAGAAATTCAAACAATAAATACCATTTTGGCACTCTTTAATGTGGCGTCATGGGTCGCTGTAGCTTAAACTGGGTAATTGACTATTCATAATCAAACGCCATAGCAAAAGATTTGTGACATTTTCATTTTTCTCAGTCCCGTTTTCTCCTGCCACACTGAAGTGTAAATTTGAGCTTAAATAACCTGCAAATTCCCTGTAAACGTTGGTGTTTACTGTGACTAGTGTTCATTTCAACTGGAAACTGCAGTGAACTGTATGAATAGGTGTGTTTTTGGAATTTTGCAATAACATACAGTAGGTAGAGGCACGTTTTTGTTTTTTTTTTCTAATAATTAGATTAGCTTAGCATTAGCTTAGCAACATGCTAACGTCAGACCCTTTGACTATTTAATTGTGCAAATCAGGCTCCATGTGGAGCACTGCCTATTATGAGCATTTAAAACCAGTCATGAGGTTCTGTGAGGATTCTGCCTTAGAAAACAGCTGCTTATGTAGACAGTAGGAAGCGAATCAGCTCACTGGGTTTTGGAGCAGAGCTCATGTCACACTGTCTGGCAAGTATGACACTGAGCAGGAGATGAGTAAACTGAGAAACCTCCCATCATGAGAGGTTGTCCCTCTGCAGGAGATTGATTGATTGGCCATTCACGGGATCTCATGTGTCCTTCAGACTTGAGCAGTGAAGGACAGGCTGTGAAATACAGGGCTAGGCTCTTGGCTGGATTGCTCTACATGTACAAAAAAGTTCTGAAACCAATCCACAGCCTTTAGGAGACATGTGGGTTTGATACGGAAGGTTTGTGCCACAATCCAAAGCAGGCCTGCTGCAACAGTAAAAAACCTATTCAGAATCACCATAGATGAATTGATGAAAGTATAAACCTTTGGAGACGGACCCACCATGAGCTCTGAGGTTGTTAAACGATGCTTTATAAAGCGGGTAGTTCCAACTGTAAATTCTGATTAGATGAGTCACGTTCAAAGCCGAGCTGTAAAATGACTATAAACTCACACCTGTGACTGCACATTCTATATTAATGTGCCAAGTTGGTGTGTTGCTTGGCAACTGCGAATGGCCTGCAGCTAGAATAATTAATATGGAAGAACTGTTTATTCCAATAATTATGAATAATACATTTAAATAAATAAAAAGAGTTTACTGAACACTGGTGTCTTTTAGAGTAAAGTCATTGTAAAGCATCAAGTGGCTTATTGTTTTAAATGTTTCGCTGCAATAGCGTAATGGAATGCGCTGATGACGATTCACGTCTTCACAAAGGGTGCACGGAGGCATGCAGATACCAACCTGATCTTATGACGAAAACGTACCAGTGGGAACTTTTTCGGAAGACATAAAATACGTAGCGCTGTTTACATTTTGTGACATATTCGATGTGAAATGTCCACTGAGTGGCGCTAAAACAGTGTTCGGTTTTTCTCCCCGGAACAGAAGAATGTACATATGGTACGTTTCAGGGATGGGCACAAAAAACATTGTATTTGAATATTCGGGCTCATAAAAAAACTAATATTGGTTATAATTATTTAAATGATGTTTAACGAGAAAGACATTATTTCTTAATAATACGTTTTCGTCATTTTTTTCTGAACAAGCTTATGATTAGGCATTATACACAATGTTTTACAACAACGTTACGTTATATCCTAGTTTTCTTTTAGTTAAAAAGTGTAAAAAAAAAAAATAAGAATAATAATAAAAAAGCATTCAAGCTTAAGCGGAGCGAACGGGCAAAAATAAAGCAGACCATACAAATTACAGTACAGAACGAACATACACTTCAGCCCGTCAAAGTTTATGTTGTTTATTTTGTTTCTCATTTCAATGTTGAGAATAACAATAATATCCACACGCTCTGGTCAAACTTGTCTCTTCAGTCTGATAACAACTCTGCTGAAAAAAGAAAAAAAAAAAAAAAAAAAACCTAAAAGCTAAAACCAGCCTAAGCAGGTTGGCTGTTCCTGGATAAGCTGGATATAGCTGGTTTTAGCTGGTCTCCCAGCCTGGCTTGCTGGTCAAGCTTAAGCTGGTTTTAGCTGGTCTCCCAGCCTGACCAGCTATGACCAGACCCCTCTAAAACCAGCCTGCTGACCAGCTACGACCAGCTAAAACCAGGCTGGATGACCAGCTAAAACCAGCCAACCATCTTGGACCGGTTTTAGCTGTTTTTTTTTTTTTTTTCAGCAGGGAAGAATGCGTGCTGACACAGACGTTCCAGAGACACATAACGGTGTGCAAAGGGTGTGCAAAGGCTGCGCTTACCTGCGGTCGTGAATGCGGTGATGGACAGCTGTCCTTCCTCAGTCAGCTGCTGTTTGGATTTCATGTGATTTCGCGTTGTGGTGGTGATATTATGATTACTCAGTTTTACTGCTTTATTTGATCAAAAGTGATTCCATTTTGTAAGATCATTTATTAAGATTTTGATCAAAGTAACTCCAAACTTTGCAAGGCAGACGACGACATTTTGTAATCAAATACAATCAACTTGTTAACACGCGTTATAACTGCGTAGGATTTATCATGGATTCCTAGCAAATCAACACACAATAAAATTTGAATAGTGTTTTTATTTTTTGAATAATATTTAAAGAGTGAATATTTGAATATTCGAGTATTTATGCACACCCCTGGTATGTTTTATGTGATGTGGTTTTGTACGTGTCTCCACAGTTCTGACTTGAAATGACCGTTGAGTGGCGCTATAACTCTATAATGCTCTGTAATGTTTCAAAGGGGTCCTATTATGCTTTTTCACTTTTTGAATTTTACTCAGTGTGTGGTGTTTTTGTTTGGGCATAAAAAAGAGCTACAAAGTTACAAATATCAAAGTCCACTCCAAAAGGATATATTTCGTTTTTAAAAAATCCTTTTTCAAGAACTACAACGAACGGCTCCTTTGGACTACAGCGTTTGTTTTCCGTATTGATCCATCACAACGCGGTCCATTAGAATATCATTCAATCCCACCTACGGAAATTTGAATTTCAGAGTAGTAACATGCTGCAGATGTGTGCAATACAGGGGGTCGAAACATATGACAAGGCAGCAATCTACTCCAGTGGCTGCGTCAGAGCCGTAACGCGTCGCAGACGTGTGCAGTGAGATTTATTCATCTTACAGTGTGGAAAGCTTCACTTATAACGCGAGGGTTTTTTTTAAAAAATGCATATACTTGCACTAGAATAGGTTAAGCTAATCAGTGATGATGTTCTTTCATAATGTTAATGTTAGGCTGCTTTTAGCCTTATGCTGGCGCTGGTTTCGGGCAATGAACCTAAGTATGTAAAATAATTAAATAAATGAGCACGATAATATCATGTATCGCAAGCTGAGGATAGGACTCAGCACTACTTTATCGTATTATTTACTCACCCTCATTTACTCATACATCCTAGGTGTATATGACTTCCTTCTTTCAGACGAATGCAATCGGAGTTATATTAAAGGGGTCATCGGATGCAAAGTTCACTTTTACATGTTGTTTGAACATTAATGTGTGTTGGCAGTGTATGTACACATCTACCATATAATGATAAAAATCCATGCAGTGGTTTTTAATTAATCTGTAAAAATAATATCCCCTTTTTCAAATCGAGCCATTCTCGGATGCCTGTCGGTGTGGCGTCACACCAACAGAGGCCACTCCCACAATAGTTGATTGACATGAGCGTCTTACCTGCCTTACATCAGCTGTAACAGTCCGACCTCCATTGTTTCAATGCCGGAGCAGAGATGTAAGTTAGACAAGAATATCTTAGATTGAGGTGTTGTGTTGCTGGATGTAATAATGAACAGAGTGGTCGTCATTTACTCCCGACATCTGAGCCACTGAAGATGCAGTGGATTACGTTTGTGAAGGGAATGCACCTCTCGATCTACATATATCCGTCTATGTTCGCGCAAATCATTCGTGATCCAGCTTCACCTACAGCAGAACTGAGTATAAGGGGTTTTTTATGAATCTCTGCAATGACCTTTCCTAATAACGTGCTAGTTAGCAAGTTTCGCGGCTAAACATGCTAAATGCGGCTAAAGTAAACAGGCTCGTCATTCCACAGAGAGAAGAGAAGGGCGGGGAGAGCAGAGCTCATTTGCATTTAAAGGAACAATCCATCAGAATGGGTTGATTTTTGCAAAGCTCATTTTGACAAGGTAAAAATGATTCTGGCACTCCCAAGCTTTAGAACAGCATAGACAGGTGTTTCGTTTCATCAGTCTAAAACAAGTCCAATAATATGCATCCATCCATAATAAAAAGTGCCTCACACGGCTCCAGGGGGTCTCCTGTAGCGAATCGATGTGTTTTTGTAAGAAAAATATTCATATTTAAAACGAAAGAAGACTGTCTAAGCTGTTCGCCAATCGCAACACAATGGGACAGCTAGCCAATTATAATACATTTCCTTTTTTCAGAAGGTGGGCCTTCATTAAACTGGAACTAATCAAGACATTTGTGCCAGGCTGGGGAGAAAGGTATTGTAATAATGTAAATTATGTGAAAAATAATGTGTTTTTCGAACCACCAAGCATGTTCTAGTACACCCCCAAAACAAAATCAAGACTTTGTAAAAGAGCATAATAGGACCCCTTTAAAATAACGTACCAGCTGCACTACACCTAAACCTACCCGATAGTATGAACAAAAGCAAATATGACGTGAAAACGCAATTGCATATATGCCGTTTTAGTTTGTTTTTCGATCTTTCATCTCCTTCATCGTGAGTCATGTTTTTCACAGGATTTGTACCCAAGGGTTCTACAACTTAAGTCCAATTCCGTGCCGGCTGAACTACAGAGAAAGCTTGTTATGGCCGGTGTTGTGTCAAATTATTGCCCCCTCTCTTTAAAATCACTACATGATTGCCTGACCCTAACCTCACTCCAACACTTAATCCTAAACTTACCAATATGAGGGGAGTAGTAATCTGGTGGGTGTCAGAATTCAGCACTCCTGAAAGCGAAACATACGGAACTGTAATCATAACTGTGTATGAAAATGATTACAAATGCTCGCTCTTTAACCACCTCTAGTGTTTCTGTTGCAAATTGTTGCATGTATTTCTGTTGGAAACTGCAGCGATATGTACGAAAAAGTTCCCACAGATATGTTTTTGTCACGAGATCAGGTAGGCAAATAGATACTTTGACGGGCAGGTAGAACTGCCCATCGTTGCCCTCGGACTGAGGAATATGATTGGACGAACATTTTATGGTCCTGCACCTTCACAAATGATATAAATACAGGGCTCGTGCCAAGAGGGGCATTCGCAGGCCTTGGCGAAAGTGAAATCGAAAAAAACAGTGTGCAGACCAAAGCAACTGCACGCGATCGCAGATTGCGCACTTCCAAACTGAAACAAATTAATAAATGTGTTAATTATGGGTGGGAATCTTTCGGTACCTCACAATTCGATTCAAGTGGCTAACAGTGTTCCTTTAGTGGCTCTGTAGAGCACGTTGTTTTCCCTGCCTTTCCGAATGTGAATCGATGCAAATCGTTTAAAGATTAAATTGTGATTCATATGTGAATCTTTCGTATCAAATTTTTTCCCCTAGTATTAATTATTATGAGAACGCTGTTGTGGATTTTCTGTACTCGTTTGTAGTATTTGCAGTGTCCCTTCTAGTTTGTATTTTCTTTGTAATCTCCGTTATGTTTGTTGGACTCAAATGTGTAGCAGACAGCACAGGACAAGGCTGAACAGCATGACTGCATCATCTCACAAACTGTTGCTCAAATCTTGTCCTCTCTCAGATGGATGCGCTTCACACAGACTTTGTTTAGGGACCTTCAGACAGAGTGACTGAAATTTCAAATATAAAATGTTAAAATTAATGCACATTGAGCCCAACGGGACATTCCCGACCCTCCCTTTCGTTCTTATTGTCCAGAATTTGTCAAATATTTGCTAAGTCTCGCAGCACACAGGGGCCCGTGGCATCACTGCCATCTCCAATGAGCTGATTCTCATTTTAAATGTTAATTGCCTTCCCTGAGCCTTCTCATTACACCCCCAGTAAATGATATGCTGCAGCCTCACTGAAAGAGCTCTCATTTATCCTCAGAATGTGATAAAAGATCCATGCAGGTTTACCCTGATCTCCAATTTGGCTATGGAATGAATGGAAATGCTCTGCATAATTGTCAAATCTCTGCACATATATATCTTTTAACTCTGCATGGTGGGTTTCATATAATGACTTAAAGCACTATATTTAAAATTACTATTTTTTACTATTTTTTTTAGTTTTCTAAATGATGATTGCATTTCATTTATTAATGTAGGATGTCTGTTATTTAATCTACTGATTCAGATAGGATTAGGATTGCTGTATTTGCCGATTGTTTTTTTGTTTGTTTGTTTAATGAGATGTCAGTGTCTGTTGGTCTGAATGTGGTTGCCAATCATGTGTTTAATTATATGGAATGTTAGCAGCTATCAGTCATTAATTGACATATTTATTTATTTGTTTATTTATGTATTTATTTATTTGACTTATTTATGCATTGACGTATTGACATTTATTTATGTATTACATGTATTGACGTTTATTGACTTATTTATTTATTGACTTATTGACTTATTTATACATTCATTTATTGACACATTTCTTTATGACATTTGAGTTTTCATTTATTTATTGACTTATTTATTTATGCATTGACTTATTGACATTTATTTATGTATTACATTTATTAATTTTTTTCTGACTTATTTATTTTATTTATTTATTTATTGTCTTGTTTACTTATGCGTTGACATATTGATATTTTATGTATTACATTTACTGACATTTTTTTATTGACTTATTTACATATTTATGTTACATTTATTTACTTATTTTAGTTTTTTATTTATTTATTACATTTATTGATATTTACTGACTTATTTGTTTATTGACTTATTACATTCATTGACCTATTTATTGACTTATTTATTTATGCACTGACTTATTGACTTATTTATTATTTATTTATGCATTGACTTGTTGACATTTGTTTATTCATTGACATCTTTATGTCCTAGCCTACATTTACTTTATTTATTTATTTATGCACTGACTTATTGATATATTTTTTCTATTACATTTATTGACACACTGACATTTTTATTGATTTATCAATTTATTGACTTATTTAAACATTGCAAAATGTTTAATGTAAATTTATTTTTCTGACTTATTTGTTGGTTGTTTTTTAGCTTTTTATTTGTTCATTTATTGACATAATGACTGGCATTAATCTTTTGACTTATTAATTGAAACATTGCAGAATGTTTATTGCAAATTAATTAATTTATTGTTTGTTTGTTTTGCATTTACTGCTGTTTTTTATCTTATTTTATTCTTGTTCTGTAAAAAAGTGATGCATTGCTGGTGTCTGCAAAATGTTTTTGCTCCATTTACACTGCAGAAATCAGTATTTAAGACTTGTGTATCTTCCAGGTGAATTCTTTCAGATATTTTCACCAGGGGATCATGCATTTCTCATTTCATCCTGAGCCTTCATCCTAAATGCACTACAAACCAGACAGTCACAAGGTGTCTTAAAAGGAAATATTTTTTAGCTCTTGTTTACATTGTGCAGCAGTAAGCATTCAGTATACGTCAGTTATAAAAATATTTAATCACGTCTTGTTATAGAAATAACACACATGGTTATGATCTCTCCTTTGAACCATACATCTGTGAGATGCAGTTTGTTCTCAGTGCTTCTGGGAGACTGTTGGAGATGTACACTATTATGCAATCGCAAGGTTGTTTTGTAAATGCAAATGTATATTTTAACAATGTAACTATGAACTCCTGTATTCCTGCATTTGGTGTCTTGATTTACCCGATATATTTTAGGTCACTTTAAACTCCTGCAGTGACTTTTGGAGACAGATTTGTTCTTCACTGTGCGTTCTTACATAAGCATGTTTCTGTGCAGATCTGTTTGGGGTGAGGAAGGGGCGTAATGTCAAACTCATTGCATGGAGAGAGATGAGTATGCCAATCGTCAGAGCCCGAGGCTGTGCACCTCCATCGTCAGCTTGGCTCCGAACACCACACACTGTAATGCCATCTGGCAGAAAGGTCAAAATAGACTGATCCAGAATCAGCGCTCTGGTTTTACAAAGCTGAGCTCGGGCCTTACGTAAATTCACAGCACTGTATCTCTTAGACATACAGAACAAGTGTTAAAGAGTTCCTTAAAGTCTCTCTGTACAGCATGTTGAGAGTTTTACCAGAAACAGGATTATTAAGTTAAAGGCATGAGCACTCGAAATACAGACAAAACATTACTTTTTTTTTAAATTATGATGGTAATTTTAGGTAATAGTGTTATCATGAAACTAATTATGTCTCATGAAAAAAGAATGTGATATAACAACAACAACAGCAACAGTAATAATAATAATAACGATGATAATATAGTTAATATAGTTAACTGTTGTTAATATCTGAACTGAGCTATAAAAATATTAATATTCAATATTTTAATATTAATATAAAAAGTTGTATAATAATTGTAATATAATAATAATAACTAGAATATTCACATATTAATAAATGAAAACAAAATGTTAATAATATTAGAAATACTACTAATACTAATAACAATTATTATTATTATTATTTATTAATACTACTACTACAGTAAAAATTAAGTTAAAAACTAATAATATTTTTAGTAGCAGTAATGATAATAATTATAGTGAATATTAAAAATTGCACATCCATATTCAAGTTGGGATATTAATAACAGCAACAATAGCTATATTATTACTATTAATTATAGTTATTTCCACTTATTATAACAGTGGACATTAAAATGTTAATATGAAAGCAAAATGTTAATATTAACATTTATTATATTTTTTAACACAACAACAACAACAACAACAACATAATAATAATAATAATAATAATAATACACAATTATTAATACAGGAAATATTATTATTATTATTACAAACTAATATTCAAATAGTGTGATATGTATAATATAGTAATAATAACTTAATAACAATAATATAACTAATTAATTAAAATATTAATAAAATGAAAAATAATATAGCAATAACAATTTGTTATTACTACTGCAGCTACAGTAAAAAGTTAACTGCTAATAATGATGATAACTTTATTATTATTATTATTATTACGTGAATATTAAAATGTTAATACAATGAAAATTTTATATTGATTCATGTATTTTATTATTGTTATTATAGTAAATTTCATATAATATTCTAAATGTGATGCTAATAATAACTATTATGTTTGTTTATTTATTTATTTATTTATTATTAGAATTATTATTATAGTGAATATTGCATAATATTCAAACTGTGATACTAATAGTAGCTATATTATATTTGTTTTACTATTATTATTATTATTATTATTATTATTATTATTATTATTATTATTATTATTATTATTATTATTACAGTGAATATCACAATTTGTTATACAAAAAATAAAAAATAAAAATAAAATAAAAATCCCTTAAATCTTAAACTGAAGGAACTGTACTCCTAAAACTTTTTTTTTTCCATGCTCCTCCCATTAATGGGCTTATGTTCCTACACTCCCACTTGGAAAATACTGTGACACTGGCAGCATTTGGAGACTTGAGTACCACAGTGTGTGCCGCACAACACTAGTAGGCAGTGCTTATTGTTTGAACTTGACGTCTGTGTCTCCGTAACTCTCGCTCAGCTTCTCCTTGTTTGGATGCATTTGATTCTCTTGCACATTATTCCTCCATTTTGCATCATACAACATTTCTCGGTCTGTTTGGGATGAGAGGGCTGTTATTTTCTCAGATGCCTGAAGGTGAACCGTGTGACACCCCACCAAAGTGACAAAAAAAGGAGTCGTGTCACTGAGTGGCGCCTTTTTAAGATCCCAAGCGTGCTGCAAGACTAGACCTCAAAGAGTTCATTGTTAGCATGAGAGTGTATAAAGTGGGTTGGTTTTATTTACAGCAAACTGCGTTGTGTGTATTAGTTTGTGGTATGAGATGGAGATGCGAAAGAATAATGAGCTCTATTTGCATTCGCCCTCTATATGCACCGTGTCTTGTGCATAGATAAGGGTCCAGTCCTTTATCTGTGATTGGTCATTTACCTGGTTGAAGAACTGGTGTTGTGATGCCGAACTAGTGGCCGGTTGCCTTGGAAACCTGGGATTTCAAGCACCGTGCACTGGACTAAGTTGATGTTCAAAGGGGCATCGGTACAAGAGGGCAGCAAGAAAAAGTTAATTGCTTTTGGATATTCAACCATAACAGCACCAGGAAGAGCTTTCGCAGAGCCTGGAGAGAGGGAAAACATTCGAAAACTTTTCTAATCCTTCCCTCGCCCAGAATAGCAGGTCTTTCACCGTGTTCCTGGGAATGTGCTCCTCTGGTGTTGCGTGGACGCCTGGGATTGGAGCTTAAGTCTGCTTCAATATGATCACACAATAGATGGATCTTAGGTGTTGGGTAGGGGGATCTACAGTGAAAAAAGCACTTACGAAACAGAAATCCTCGCTACAAAGAGACGAGGTGAAAAGGCAGTAATTTAACCAGATGCCCCACTCAGCAGAGGAGGGATTAAAATGCACTGCGGCTTATCTTGCCCCTAAGACCTTGACTGTTGAATCGCAGGTTTCGCAAAAACACTGCCAAGGTCACACCTTCATTACGGTTCTTTTATGTGTTAATGAGAACGCGGGACGACTCGGAGAAAGGTATTAGGTTCTCACCCTCTGTCCCTCCTTCAGGTCTTACTGTACTTAATGAAAGGAGGAACGGAAATGTGACGAGCACGTCCCGTTTGACAATACGCCGAGGTGAAGTGAGCGAGGACTTTAATGTGTCAGCAGCTTAGAAAGGGGAAAGCTAGAGCACATGTCCAAGGCAGTCTGAACGTTCAGGGGGAAATTGGTAAGTGATTTTTTTTTTCCCTGTACATTTAACAGAACTTTTCCTGTAATCCAGGACAGGCTGTAGACTGTAAAATTCAGTTATACAACAGTTAGTTCCAGACCTCTAATCCGATTGGACAAGCAGCACTCTGAATATCATAGTTGTTTTATTACTAGTAATATACACTTTTAAAAATAAAGGTGCTTTAAAAGGCTCTTCACAGCGAAGTCATAGAAGAACCATTTTTGGCTCCACAAAGAACCATTCAGTCAAAGGTTCTTTAAAGAACCATCTCTTTCTTACCTTTTTATAATCTGAAGAACTTTTTTCGCCACAAAGAACCTTTTGTGAAACAGAAAGGTTCTTCAGATGTTAAAGATTCTTTATGGAACCATTTAGACAAACAAGGTTCTTCTATGGCATCGTGAAGCACCTTTATTTTTAAGAGTGCAATGATATAGCTGGCGCTGTCCTGTTGTTGAATTAATTGGTAATACTTTACAGTAAGGTGTCATTTGTTAACATTAATGTATTAACTAACAAGAACAAAAAATGAACAATACATTTATTACTGTATTAATGAATCTTTTTTAACGTTAGTTAAAGGAGAAGAACAAAAATTGACATGTAATGTACTCACCCCTTGTCATCCTAGACGTTCGTGTCTTTCTTTCTTCATTCGTAAAGAAATTATGTTTTTTGAGGAAAACATTTCAGGATTTTTTTCCATGTAGTGGACCTCTATGGTGCCCCGAGTTTGAACTTCCAAAATGCAGTTTAAATGCAGCTTCAACCGATCCGAAATGCGGTTGTAAACGATCCCAGCAGAGGAAGAAGGGTCTTATCTAGCGAAATGATCGGTTATTTTCATAAAAATAATACAATTTACATACTTCTTAATGTCAAATGCTCGTCTTGTCTTGCTTTTCCCGACCTCTGTTTTTTTCCAGTTCATGAGGGTATGTCGAAAAACTCCCATCTCATGTTCTCCCTCAACTTCAAAATCGTCCTATATCACTGTTTTACCTTTTTTTGTTAAGGGTGTTTGATCTTCCTTGCATGTTCACTTTGCAAAGACTGGGTACTTCTGCAGTGATGTAGGATGATTTTGAAATGATTTTTGAAGTTTTTCGACATACTCTAACTGTCTTGAGCTGTCTTTTTTTATTTTTTTATTTTTTTTTGAAAACCGATTGTTTCACTAGATAAGACGAACGATTCCTCAGTTGGGAACGTTTACAACCGCATTTGGGATCGTTTGAAGCTGCATTTAAATTGCATTTTGGAAGTTCAAAATCGAGGCACCATATCAGTTCTTTATATGGAGAAAAATCCTGAAATATTTCCCTCAAAAAACATAATTTCTTTATGGCTGAAGAAAGAAAGACGTGAACATCTTGGATAAGTAATACAAATACAGTACAGTTAACAAACAAAAAATACAGTTAATGTTAACAAAGACAACTTTTGATTTTAATAATGCATTAGTAAATATTTAAATTAATATTAACTAAGATTAATAAATGCTTATTCTCATTCTTAGTTCATGTTAACTAATGTAGATAACTAATGTTAACCAGTGAATCTTACTGTAAAGTATAACCAATAAACTCTTTACAATTACAATTTACTACAATTTACAATTTAACTCAAAAAGGCAAATTATGTTATTTACTCTCCCTCATTTAATTCAAAAAACATAAATAAATGTTAATTATAATATTTATTTATTTATTTATTTATTTATAACAACAGGTTAACAAGCCAGAATATGTATTTTATTTAAATTTCTAAGTCATTATAACTGATTGGACAAGCAACGCTCGAAAAATCATCATTAGTATGACTAGTTTTGTATTACTAGATGTTTTACAATACCCGTATACCTGGTGCCGTTTCTGCTTGTATTGACTCTTTAAATTGTACACAAATTATTATTATTATTGTTGCAGTTGTTGTTGTTTATATAATGTAATATTAAAGAGAATATACAGTTTTTTAACATTGTGTGAATCACAACCATGCTGTACAACTGAATGATTTTGAGTGTGATTTAAGGGTTGTTATAGTTTATTTTATTTTATTTTGCTCTGTAATGTCAGCCTATAGACATTATATTTTATACTATGACAAATTATAATTCGTACTATGACATTGGCAGTTATATATCTGGCACTATTTTATTGTTTTTTCTACAATGCTATCTCATGGCCAGTTTGTACATATTTTTTGAGGTAGCTAATTTCATCCAATTCTGTATGATTTCTGTGACTGTTAAGTTTCGGGGCAGGGTTAGGTGTGGTCTTTTGTGCGAATTCCTATGAATTTGCTACCTCATAAAATACATAGAATTTTTTACAAATTGTATGAATTTGAGTGAGGTCATACAAATTTGTATGAATTAGCCACCTTGTCAAATATATATGAATTGCAGTGAGGTTGGGTTGGTTTCTCTTCTGAATTTGTCAGTGGCTTCATATGTGTGGCTCCTAATCCATCATTCTCCATGTGACAACAAAGAAGCAACCCTCTAATTTTGTGCCATGTAAGGTTTCTGGTTGAATTGAATATTGATGTCTTAAAAACATCCATGCATCGCAGGTTATGCTTTTAGTTCAGTACACTAGCGGGCTGGGAGGTGTACAACCCATGTTCCTGTACCATTTCATGTGTGCATGTGTGTTCCATATTGTGGCCTTTTTCCTTTCAGCCACTCCATCTATTCACTCTGTTCTTTGCTCTGGAGTTAAAGTACCTTCAGGTCTCTATTGTTGGAAAGGATATCTATGATGACTGACTCTCCTGCAGTGTAATGGGGCCTGTACCTACTGTCTAACTATATGGAGGCTGATTGGAGTCCTATGGACATGGAGGGTCAAATCAGAGTTCCATTCATATCACTGCCATGACGCAGTTCCATGGTTTTCTCCCCAAACTCAAGTCCAGGTTCTGTTTAGATTGAAGGTCCCTGTCACTGCAGCTAGACAATAGTAGGATCATAATGACATTCTCTAAGAGAAAATAAGAGGTTTATAGACTGCTCAGACTGCAAGAGGTAGAAATAGAAAATTAAATAGAATTTTTTTTTTCTCTATCAAAATATAGATTGTATAGAACGTAGCATAATGGCATACAACATTGCATTCATTCATTCATGGTTCCACTTTATATTAGACGGCCTTAACTACTGTGTACTTACATTTGAACAAATTATTTGATACAATGCACTTACTGTGTACATATATTTTCACATTGTTCTTGTATTTTAAAACATACCTGTGATTACATCTGTACTTAATTTCTGTAATTACATTTATAATTACAATGTTGACCCACCTTGAACCATACCACCAAACCTGTCCCTAACCTTACCTGTATCTCACCTCAATAGCAGCTAAAGTGTAGAGCTGCACGATTAATCGAACCTGATTTCCACGTGCATTTTGTCAGTAAAGCCAGTTCTGTAATCAGCAGTAAATCTCCATCACCTGCTTTCAGATGGAACAGCGATTACTACACAGAGCCGTAGTTCACTGATAGGTTATGCAAAAAAATCGTGGACTATTGCACTATTATGAAATCGAAAGAAATCGTTCACGGTAATGACAGCTGTTTGGGTAGCTTCTCAGTGAACTACGGCTCTGTGTAGTACATCTCAAAGCATGTGAAAATACCACATTTAATAACATGTTTTTACTTCAAACTCACTTCATAACGTCAGTCTAATATTTGAAATAAATCCTTCTGTGAGATGATGTGGCTTCTTACACAGAATAAGACACACAACATATTTCATAGTACTCTAAGCAGCGATAAAGGCATTGTATTATAAATATACTTTATTATAATGAAAATTATAATAATAAGAACTCAGATAAACCATATATTGTTGTAGTCGTGTGTTTATTAGTCATGTTGAATCAATGAATACAGTTAAATCTTCTGTTCATTCGATCGTGATTTCATGGGTGTCTTCTTCGGGCGTATTTGGCGTTTCCGCGCAAGAGCGCCCTCTGGCCTTCGGATTAGTGATGGGTCGTTCTTGAACGATTCGTTCATTTTGAACGAATCTTTAATGTGACTCGGGACGAACGAGTCGTCTCGGCGAGTGATTCGTTCAGTCGCGCATGCGCAACATCCTATTAGGTCCTGTACTGGAATTAGTTCACCTGTTTTAGAGTCGTTCGTTCACCTTATGGGGCTGTCACGTGATGAACGAACGACTCAAACCCGAAGACTCAAAAGATGAACTAATCAATTCTCTTTCCGGCTCAGGCTGCATAGGTTAACATTACGGGGATGTCACGTGATGAACGAACGACTCAAACCCGAGGACTCAAGAGATGAACTAATCAATTCTCTTTCCGGCTCAGGCTGCATAGGTTAACATTACGGGGCTGTCACGTGATGAACGAACGACTCAAACCCGAGGACTCGAGAAATGAACTAATCAATTCTCTTTCCGGCTCAGGCTGCATAGGTTAACATTACGGGGCTGTCACGTGATGAACGAACGACTCAAACCCGAGGACTCGAGAAATGAACTAATCAATTCTCTTTCCGGCTCAGGCTGCATAGGTTAACATTACGGGGCTGTCACGTGATGAACGAACGACTCAAACCCGAGGACTCGAGAAATGAACTAATCAATTCTCTTTCCGGCTCAGGCTGCGTTGGTTAAGCTAATTGGGCTGTCAGGTGATGAACGAACGACTCAAAACCGAAATCTTGTCAGATAAGAGGTGAGGTGAGCTAATCATAGACTAAAGACACAGGTAAACAATGAATTAATATTTTCTGTTTCTTATAGCATTATAGTTTTGTTTTGTTTGTAGTGTGATCAACGTTTGTGTAAGCAGTAGATGTGTTAGGGAAGTAAAACGTGACATTTTAATTATATTTTGCTAAAATGAACAAAATGAACGAAATGACTCGAAAAAAGATTCGTTCATTTTGCTGAACGAGACTCAAAGGACCGAGTCGGTAAAATGATCCGAACTTCCCATCACTACTTCGGATGAAGATTTACTGTAGTGATGGGAAGTTCGGATCATTTTACCGACTCGGTCCTTTGAGTCTCGTTCAGCAAAATGAACGAATCTTTTTTCGAGTCATTTCGTTCATTTTGTTCATTTTAGCAAAATATAATTAAAATGTCACGTTTTACTTCCCTAACACATCTACTGCTTACACAAACGTTGATCACACTACAAACAAAACAAAACTATAATGCTATAAGAAACAGAAAATATTAATTCATTGTTTACCTGTGTCTTTAGTCTATGATTCGCTCACCTCACCTCTTATCTGACAAGATTTCGGGTTTGAGTCGTTCGTTCATCACCTGACAGCCCAATTAGCTTAACCAACGCAGCCTGAGCCGGAAAGAGAATTGATTAGTTCATTTCTCGAGTCCTCGGATTTGAGTCGTTCGTTCATCACGTGACATCCCCGTAATGTTAACCTATGCAGCCTGAGCCGGAAAGAGAATTGATTAGTTCATCTTTTGAGTCTTCGGGTTTGAGTCGTTCGTTCATCACGTGACACCCCCGTAATGTTAACCTATGCAGCCTGAGCCGGAAAGAGAATTGATTAGTTCATTTCTCGAGTCCTCGGGTTTGAGTCGTTCGTTCATCACGTGACAGCCCCGTAATGTTAACCTATGCAGCCTGAGCCGGAAAGAGAATTGATTAGTTCATCTTTTGAGTCTTCGGGTTTGAGTCGTTCGTTCATCACGTGACAGCCCCATAAGGTGAACGAACGACTCTAAAACAGGTGAACTAATTCCAGTACAGGACCTAATAGGATGTTGCGCATGCGCGACTGAACGAATCACTCGCCGAGACGACTCGTTCGTCCCGAGTCACATTAAAGATTCGTTCAAAATGAACGAATCGTTCAAGAACGACCCATCACTAATTTACTGCTGATCACAGAGCCGTGCATCACTGAAAGATACGCATGACAGTCGCACCTTCTGTGAATCGCGATTACAATTTCATTTCGATTTATCGTGCAGCCCTATTTTGCAATACAATATAAACACATTAAGTACATGCTCTTTTCCATACAATAAAAATAGACAATTTAAGGCCCCCAAAAGGACAAGTAAATTAAAGAAGTCCACTTCCAAAACAAAGATTCACATATAATGTACTCACCCCCTTGCCATCCAAGATGTTCATGTCTTTCCTTCTTCAGTCGTAAAGAAATGTTTAACGCTCGTCTTGTCTTACTCTGCCTGGACTGTTTTTTTTTTCCGGTTCATGACAGTTAGGGTATGTCAAAAAACTCTCATCTCATGTTCTCCCTCAACTTTAAAATCATCCTATATCACTGCTTTACCTTTTTTGTTAAGGGTGTTTGATCTTTTTTTGCATGTTCACTTTGCAAAGACTGGGTCGGTACTTCTGCAGCGATGTAGGATGATTTTGAAATGATTTTTGAAGTTGAGGGAGAAAGTACAATTGGAGTTTTTCGACATACCCTAACTGTCATGAGTCTGAATACACAGAGTTCAGGGAGAGTAAGACAGGATGAGCGTTTGAGATTAAAAAGTATTTAAATTGTATTTTTTTTTTAATGAAAATACCTGGTTTCGCTAGATAAGACCCTTCTTTCTCGGCTGGGATCGTTTACAACCTCATTTGGGATCGTTTGAAGCTGCATTTAAACTGCATTTTGGAAGTTCAAAATCGGGGCACCATATCAGTCCATTATATGGAGAAAAATGCTGAAATGTTTTCCTCAAAAAACATAATTTCTTTACAACTAAAGAAAGAAAGACATAAACATCTTGGATGACAAGGGGATGAGTACATTATATGTGAATCTTTGTTTTGGAAGTGGACTTCTCCTTTAAGTTATTCACTGGATATTTTGCCATCATTTCAGACTAAAAGAAGTGCATAAGGATTGTAATGACATGAGGGTGAGTAAATGAGAACTTTTTCATGTTTGGCAGAACTATACCATTAAATATTCCAGCTACATTTTGCACGAACATGTTCAGTTCATTTGTTTGAGTTGTTATTTTGGACAATACATGAACAATCCAGGATATGTCTGTAGCTAATAGTCATTTTAACTAGAGGGACAATAGCACAATTGTAGAGTGTAAGTTCTGGTAAATGAACCCTGCTGATTATAAAAGATGAGCAATTAACACTGTGAACGCCCAGCCTTGAACAAAGAGGGAGAAAGTGATGACATGTTCTTCCTTTAAAAGACCTAATCATTTATATTTGTTAATTTGTTATTTTCATGTGTGTATCCTGCGGTTTCCAGCAAAGGTCTAGCACACACAGACACTCTAAGTACAAGGACAGCACAAACATCAAAGCTTTACCGCGGTACTAAGAGAAATTAGTATTCTCTCCACTCATACAATTGGCTGTAAGCAATAGGCTCTGAATTATGGGCAAGGTTTATGCTCTAGGTAAAACCAGGAACCACATTTATCTTTCATGTTCTGTCAATATGTTCTGATAGAAGAAGGCCAAAACATGTGCTTGTTAACAGCACAGAAAATGAAAAGCGTAGAAGATTTTGACATTCCAATTGATTTGAATGACGAAAAAATAGATTAATTTGGCATTAAGTATAAAGTGAGTAAATAAAAACTAAGTCTCAGTTGTATCTATGCCTATATGTTGTTGATTGTGTCAAGAGGTTGTCAGTAAGAGGTGAAAACCCTTTGGCTTGATCAAATGAAGAAATGGAATAAAGTCCAATTTGTAGCTGAAGAGCGATAAAGTAATAAGCAAACACACTAGTCAGATCACTTCTCAGTATACTGCAGAAATTAAGACCCTAAGATGTGGTGCACATTCAGGTTTCAACCAGAAGAAAAGAACATTAAATATCATTTGGGCCTTTGAACCAAGACAGTAATCAATATAGAAAAGGGAAAAACGCTCTCTCAATTAATATCGAAGTACATTAGTCATTTTTTTCAAAATCTACTTCCTCAAACATTTTGTTAAACTCTCAAAGGCCTGAAAGTGTTTCAGTTGAGTGGGAGGTGAGAGAGTGGGTTGTTTTCATGAAGCCGTCAAAGAGAGTGATTGGTAAAATAATCCACAATTACAGTGTTTCCATCCTGCAAAACAGAGCAAAAATGAATGCAGTCTTTCAGTGGAGGGAAAAAAATAAATTGGCGTAATGTTGAAGCCAGCCTTGCTAAAATGCTCCTGACTTGCTTTTTAAATGCTACTGTCTCTGAAGTCTCATTGCAAACTGGCTGTCAGCCTCTCCAGAGAGTGTCAGGACTGTTTTTTGGTGTGTTTTGTTACCAACTCAGTGCGCCATTCTCTTCTGTGACCTCAGGAGGTAAGGTGTCTGGTTAGTGAAGGGACACATTTTCTTGTTCATTGTCTTGACAAGATGAAAGTCTGGGGGAATATCTTGATATTGTGGAACAGAGTCACATGCAGGAGATGTTATTCTACGTTTTGAACTACATGTAAGGAATTTTGGGCCGGTTTATAGAAGACAATATTTAAATCAATAAACGGTTCTTCAATACCGTTAAAAACATTTAAACAAGAATCTTTCTCTGCAAGGTTTTTTAAAGGGATAGCTCGTAAAAATGAACATGTGGTCATCATTTACTCACACTCATGTTGTTACAAAACTGTATAAAGACTTCTTGTCATCTTAAAAATGTATTGATTTATTTATTTGATTGGTCAGTGGCGTTCAGTGTTGTTCTTTAAAGGGGTCATCGGATCCAAAATTCACTTTTACATGTTGTTTGAACATAAATGTGTGTTGGCAGTGTGTGCACCCAACCACCCTATAATTTTATTTAATCTCTTTAAATAATATCCCCTTTTTCAAATCAAGCCATTCTCAGCATCTTGGCTGTGTGACGTCACTCCCAGGATGGTTGATTGACATGGCCGTCTTACCTTAGACCCGCCCTAAGTGAGCTGAGTAAGCTGTAAACAGTCCAACCAGCATTGGACTATTTTAACACTGTTGCCGCGGGCTGTTTTTGATGTCCGCGGGTTGAAGCGATCCTAATGACATCATATTTAGTCCCTGAAATACAAATTTAGCAGGGGAACCCCGACAAAAAAACATGTATTTTATCCCCCAGAATGCGTTTTTAACGGGGTACCACCCCTCAAAACCAATTTTTTAGTTTCGGGCTGGTTTTGAGTAGCAATTGGGCGGGTTTTGTTGTGAAAACTTGGCAACCCTGAGTCCAACCTGCAATTGTTTTGTTAGACAAGAATGTTTCCTAAGCGATTGTGATGTTCTGTTGTTGGATGTAATAATGAACATAGCAATCGTCATTTACTTTCATTTACGTCTTTCACTTTCACTCTACTCTTACGTCTACATCTACACTACATCTGAGCCACTGAAGATGCAGAGGATTAACATGACTTTCATTTTTGAAGGAAATGTGCCAATCCCTGATCTGCCTAAATGTGTCTAAGTTTGCGCAAATCATTCGTGATGCAGCTTCACCTACAGAAGAAGTGAGTATAAGTGTTTTTATGAATCTTTGCAAATCACCTTTCCTAATAATGTGCTAGTTAGCAAGTTTCATGGCTAAATGTGGCTAAAGTAAACATTACAGCTCGTCACCCCACAGAAGAGAGGGGCGGGGTGAGCAGAGCTCATTAGCATTTAAAGGAACATGCAACACAACAGGTTGCCGTGAAGAAAGCTGATTTTGAGAAGGTTAATTGGGTGTTTTTTTACACTATCATTGAGAAATTGTAACCAAAGCATGATATAGACTTTCAATTAGGATCCTAAAAAATCATATCAACTTGTGGAAAATAGGCATCCGATGACCCCTTTAAAATAACTTATTTTGTGTAGAGAAGAAAGAAAGTCATGCGAGTTCCAACCAGGCTTGTGCACAATTCAGAATTGAATTGAGAATGACTCCTAAATTCCAATTCAGTTCTTGAATTTGAATTGAATTTGAATTGATGTCAAAAACAGGATCTAGAATTACAATTTGAATTTGAATTAAAGGAAGCAGAATTGCAATTCAATACAAATTCAAAGAAATTCATATACATAAGTGAAGTGTTTAACAATGAAGCTTTACAGTATATGTCAGATATGATTTCATTACATATTATATAAATTATATTAGTTTGAACTACTTGTACAGATTACATTAACAGGAAATGTTTCCCCCCAGCAATGAATGTTAAAAGCTCTAGTCACAGAACACATAATTAAGTTTGATTTATTGGAATTGTAATTTTGTGGAACACAATGGAACGTGACTCCATATCCCAGAATGCTTTGCTTTAACCAAGTATTTAAAATGGTTGGGAGCTATTGAGAATTAGATGCAACAGTGTTGCTCAATGCATTGGAATAAATGACAACTGCATTTACAACGACTTTGTGTTATTTGATTACTTTGAAATGAAAATAACATTTTGAACAAAACTAATCAAACATTGAGGGAGTAATTTATTTCAAGAAAATCTGATCATTATCTATATGTTGGAACAAAATGTATGCAGGGTTGAGGAGTGACTAGTTATGTGTAATGAAATTATGCTATTAAATTACAAAATTAATGTAATTGTATGTGAGATTCAACACATTCTTTCTGTTGTATGACTGTGTGGAATGTCTTTGAATTGCCATGAATTTAATTCCACTTCCTGTCATTCCAACTCCAATTCAAATTCAACTTCCTGTGGGGCGGAGTCAATTCAATTCAAATTCCAACTCATGAATCGAATGGCGGCCAATTCTGAAATTCTGAATTGTGCACAAGCCTGGTTCCGACCGACACGACAGTGAGTGAAATGATAGTTTTCATTTTTTGGGAATTAAAAGGTTAGCCATATGATTTTTTTTTTGTTTGTTTGTTTGTTTTTTGTTTGTTTCTGAATCTTTAAAGCACTTTTGTAAAGAACTAGTCTGGTGAATATAGAAAGGTATTTGTGGGACAACAAAGACTGACATGGAAAAGAAGAAATTGTTAAATAAAGTTGTTATTTTTCTTTTCTTTGTGCACAAAAAGTATTCTCATAGCTTCATAAAACTAAGGTCGAACCACTGATTTCACATGGACTATTTTAACAATGTTCTTACTACCTTTCTGGGCCTTGAACTTGTCAGTTGCATTGCTGCTTTGCAGGGGCAGAAAGCTTTCAGATTTCATCAAAAATATCATATAATTTGTGTTCTGAAGATGAACAAAGGTCTTACATGTTTGGAGCAACATCAAGGTGCATAATTAATGTCAGATTTTTCATTTCTGGGTGAACTAACCCTTTAAAAGGATTTTTTTTCCTGTGAAATCAGGTTGTAAATGGATCATTAATTTTAAGAGTGTAAAAGAAATTTCATTTCCAGTAAAGCGAATAGCACTTCTGTTTCATCCAGCTCCAACACAGACACTTTACATTAGAGAGAGAGGCAAAAAGAAAACAATTGAAATAAAATGTTAGCACCTGTCTTATACAGCAATGACACTGTGATTTAGAACAGTATTGTTCAATTTCAGGGTACATTCTAAACCGTTCCCCGTTTTGCAGTTATCCATCAGATATTTTCTTGGAATTCTGTCCTTGATATTTTCTATTCTGCCTTATGATTCTCCATGGATTCCAGAGTTGAATTGTTGCACTCATAACTTTAACTTGTTGGACATGCACCAGTGTAAAACCTTGGGAATAGTATCACCCTAGGAATATTCACGAAAATGTAGTTTGCAGATAGTTTACTTTGCTCAGCAGCATAAACGCCAGTGCAACCCCACGCTCCAGCCCGAACCACTTAAGACTGTTGAACGCCCACATCACATTTAAATCCAAGAACACACTCATTCAGCCCGAGCGTTTCCTTCCGTTTTTCAAGCCCACTGCACAGGAGGGAGTCCATGCAGAAGGGATTTATTAAATTCGGCTATTGTACCTGCTGTAAGTGATAGATTTGGAGAGAACTAGCAAAATGGCACAAAAATAATAATCTCCCAAGCATGAGACATGACAAGTGAACAGCCATGAAAAAAAAAGAAATGGGGCCAAGAGAAAATTGGATTTTCAAGAATGCCTTGTTTCACAAAAAAGGAAAAAATGACCAGTCAGAAGGTGTTAGTGAAGCAGACTGACTTTCATTAGTTGAGTCATTTAGCACTATTGAACCATGAAGATGGCTCAGTGATATTATGTTAACCTCCTGTTTCTCATGCAGACCGAAGATTAAACGTAATTAAAGGGCTTTTGTACAATGAGGACAGCTTCCGGATAATTGATGAGTGGCAGAAATTATTCAGTGTTTTTTTGTGCGTGTGACATTTAGGTCTGAGCGCGTCTGAGCCCTACAGTGCTTCGGATAGTCGATACCGTAGACGTCTCTTTGTGACGCCCGTGTCATCCACTGTGCTTTGGGATTGTGGAAGAAATAGCCATTGGTATATGACATCGGTATTAGTGTGTATTTTGGACTGTCATGCTCTACGTTTTCTTTTGCTTTGTGCTTTTAGATCAATAAGCCTGGTGCTGTAAATGGAAGGGAAAGGGGAAGAAAAAGCGCCCTCGTGACAGATGTCATCCCAAGTGTATTTGATAGATGAATGATCATGTTTGTTGCTCCATCCGAGAGCCAGGCCCACTGATCTGTTCATCAGGGGTTCACCGCCTGGTGCATTCACAGCACGCCTGGAGGAGCCATGAAAGCTCTTTTAAAAATGCAGCGCGGATATAAACACGCAGGCTGGAAATAAAGCGATATGCAATTACATAAACCGTTCCTTAATGTTTGTTTGAAAAGAGAGAACGAAACCCAATCTTAACGCTAGATCGCCGTATATGTGGGGTTACAGTCCCTGCTGTTTTTTGGATGGTTCACCCCTGTCGTTTCTCGTACTCGAATTCTATTCAGGTCCAAGCATTTGTAAGTCACTGTGAAGTTGCAGAAAAATCTTCCGCACTCCAGCGGCGCATTCAATGTTTCTTTGTACGTCTCTGAAAGACGGAGAGACAGGGGCAGCCCTACAAGTTCAGGACCATCATCTCCCCCCCGGTAACTCACTCACCTCTGAATGCATCATCATTCCCACCCTGCTGAAAGCGCTGGATCTGAGCAGAAAGCTCCCTGCTGGGTAGGTGAGTGAGTAGGCAATAGAGTGGACATGATTGACTCTCCTCCACTCTCGCGTCCCCTGCTGCAGTCCGAAAGACAAGGAGAGGCCTCTTTCTGCGTTCCTCGCTCCTGTGCTAATTAAGGACTATTATCCGACACAGCAGGTAGTACCTGAAAGATAATTGTCCACAGCGACAACTAAATGTCCCAATCTGGAGGCTAAAGCGCTGATGGTGGTAAAGGTCATCTGGTATTATATAGTCCGCTCATCTAATTAAAGCAAGCAGCTGCCGGAAGGCATGTGTTAATTCAAAATCAGGGTTTTGGTGGTTAATTTCTGGTTTTTGCATTACTGATGACACTTTTTTCCAACATGTTTTGACTTTGAATCTGTTTTGCCAAAGGTTACTCACCCTCATGTCATTCCAAACCCATAAGACCTTCGTTCATCTTCGGAACACAAATTAAGATGTTTTTGATGAAATCCAAGTGCTTTCTGACCCTGCAAGGACAGCAATGCAACTACCAAGTTCAAGGCCTAGAAAGTTAGTAAGGACATTGTTAAAATAGTCCATGTGACATCAGTGGTTCAGCTGTAATGTTTTGAAGCTATGAGAATACATTTTGTGCACAAAGAAAACTTCTGAGTCAGAAAGCTGCCTTCTGCGTCTCCAGAACCACACGCATGTATCTTGGTACTCTTGTGAACGTGCATTAAAGACTGACCCAAAAAAGAAGAAATTGTTAAATGAAGTTGTTATTTTTGTTTTGTTTTTTGTGCACAAAAAAGTATTCTCATAGCTTCATAAAATTACGGTTGAACCACTAATGTCACATGGACTTTTTAAAAAATGTCTTTTCCTTTCTGGGCCTTGAATGCGGTAGTTGCGTTGCTGTCTATGCAAGGTCAGAAAGCTCTCAGATTTCATCAAAAATATCTTTAATTTGTGTTCTGAAGATAAATAAAGGTCTTACAGGTTTGGAATGACATTAGTAATTAATGACAGAATCCATTCAATCATTTTTGGGTGAACTATTTATTTAAGTCACCCAGAAATGATAATTCTGTCATCATTTAATCAAGTTGTTTCAAACCTGTATGACTTTTTTAAGGATACATTTTGGATAAAGTCATTCTTTTCCATGCAATTATGATGAATGGGAACTGGAGCTTTTAAGGTTCAAAAATGGCCACAAAGGCACCATAAAAATATCATAAAAGTATAAATTCTACTCTACTTACAAGCACTATATTTTCTGAAGCTATACAATTTTAAGTTGCTCACTGAACATGTTGCACTCTAGTGAGCTGTTAACTCTTACAACCAGATTGACTTAGTGAGTCTCAGTTCTCAAATTATTCAGAGTGGTTTTGTGAACCAAATCAATTTATTAAAGTCAGACCTAAAAGAATGTCACCAAACATGCAAAGGAGAGCCAGTGAATAGGGCTATTGTGTTTCATTAGGAGACTTGTAATATAAAGCGCAGTTGTGTGAAGCTTGTGTGATACAGTTATATTGTATTCATTCACTTCATGGTGTCTTCATTTACCTAAATTATATTGAAAAGCGTGACCATGATATTCTTCAAATGTTCATTACGATGTACAGTAAATCATTTTGGGGCTAAACTATCATTTCGGAGCTATTATTTAGAAAACCACAGCAGCATGGACCATATGGAGTATAAAATAATATTATATATATATATATATATATCAGTGGTGTCAAAATTAGCGCGTTAACACAGGCGATTAATTTTTTTCAGTTTATGCGTTAAAAATAATTAACGCGGGGCGGGGCTAGCTTTGGCCACTCCACCCACAACTGCTAAAGAGTTGCGTTTATTTAGATGCACATCAAACGGGGGAGTTCAGACGCGCACTTTAACTTCACCTCAGCACCAGGCGCGAGTCAAACGAGCACGGGAAAAGGTACCGGTGACAAGGAGCTTCAGTATTATGTATTAGGCTAAATTAAAGCGCTGTATCATATTCAAACCACATGAAACCATGAGGAGTATGCAGTGCCGTAGTTGTGTCGTCAGTTAAGCCATTAAGTTACAAAAAAGGCGACTAAAGCTGCCTTAAAACTGTGCATGTAAGTATTTATTTATGAGACATTTCACATTCATCTGACAGTGTCAGATCCGTGTCAAGTTCAGCAGTGGCAGCTTTTAAAGTAACAGCAGCCAAAATATCCTAATAACCAGCTGCTGTGATGTCTATTAATCAAAGAACAAAATTAAATAGAGGAAATCAGTAACTTCCGTAGTTTTAAGCTTTATCTTTATTTAATTTAGAATTCAGTGTTTGATAACTTTATTCAGTTAGGCTGTATTTTCTCGCTGAAGGGCACAGGTAGCGTCAAAGTCTAATAAATGTTAAATTGATAGCTCTCAATAATACTGTAATGTTGAATGGCTATAGTCAATGGTTAAAAATTAGGAAAAGAATTTATCAGTTGGTATCAATGATACTTGCCTTCAGTCATAAAAAAAGATGGCATTAAAACAAATACTAAAATATACTTTCTTTTTGTTGCTTCTACGTGGGATTAATCGCTAATTTTTTTTTTTTTTTTCTTTTAACATCACTAATATATGCATATTTATCTATTTTTTTCCAGCTTTATTTTTCCTGTTGTTTTTTTTTTTTTTTGGAAAGGAATTGAATTGACATTAGATATCCTTCATACACTGTAAAAAAAAAAAACAACAACAACAAAACACAATTTGTTGACTTAAAATAATTTGTTACCCTTCTGGCTTAATTTTAAGTTCAGTCAACTCAAATAAGTTAGTCAACTTGAAATGTTAAGTTGTACTAAGTGAAAACTTAGATATTTGGGTTGACTAAACAAAAAAATTGTTTGTTAAACTTAAAAGCTGGATTTGTTACCCAGCTGTCTTAAAATTTTAAGTTGAATCAACTCAAATATCTAAGTTGTCACTTAATACAACTTAACAATTTAAGTTAACTGAAAAATTTAAGGCAGCAGGGTAACAAATTATTTTAAGTTGATGTAATACATGTATGTGTGAATATATGTGTGTTTAAAAAAAAAACAAAAAGCATTTCACATTTGACTTAACGTCTGATATTTTTCTTATGTTTCTTATTTCATGTAAATCGTTCAGTTAATTCTACATCTTTGTCTACCATCCTATTTATTGTATGGCTTTTCTTAGCAATCCATTCTAGTGTTTTAATAAGTTTATTGACACAATGAGCTATAGCTGACTTGAAAGGCCTGAACTGTTCTTCTGTTTAATTTCCGATAATGAAAGGCAACTTCTTTACCTAGTGTGTTTTTAGAACAATAGGAGTCATTGTCTCCTTGTCATTGAAAAAACAACCAATTATGTGCCACACATAACACCACCCTCTCTTAGCCAACTAATATATGCTGAATTCACAGCTGAGACTGAGCAACTGCCACATTCTTTTTCTTTCTTTCTTTCTTTCTTTCTTTCTTTTGTTGTTGTTGTTGTTTTTTTAGTTGAAGTGACTTAAATGCACAGCATATCTGTATATATTTATCCACTGTCATCGGTAAGATGCTTACATATAACATGTTTAACATGGAGACTATATAGTGTTACAGATTAGTCTTTTCATAAAGCTCTGAAAACTCATTTGATCTAATTAACGTGGTGTAGTGCATTTGACCTTATTGTCAACCTCTCACTCTCTCTTGTTAAAGCGCTCCAGGTGCCTGTTCTCCTGTCTCTAGGATATCATGAGTTGAGACAGACTTATTGATCTGGCAAGATTGATCTGGACATAGATGATACAGCAACATTACATGATTTATTCAAGTCCTAATATCTGGAGGCAGGTCAGTCCCACCAGACATTGTTCTGCAGGCATGCCGTTCTTTAATCACTGAGGATATCAGAGGATCGTTAAAAAGTGCAAACTCTTCTTGTTTAGTTATCAAAAGGTAGCCGCTGTACATTTCACTTAGACTAATGTGTGCATGTGATGTCAAAACACGTTTGAAATTCACTCATCTATTCACAACATCTTAAATTATGCGCATGCATTTTACAGGTTGCACCTACTTATATTTAACCCGGTACAGAGTCTTACATCAGCATCTTAGTTTGTGGGTTTGTTCTTGCCTTAAAGCTCTACATCCAAATTGCACATCTCATAGATATACTTTTCACAGAACAGCTCTTTATAGCATCTGGCATTTTGGACAGGGCAGTACCATCTGATCAAGACTGTTCTTCCACCACGACATTCAGCAGCTGCTCTCTGTGCAGTGATTGAGAGATTACTCAAACTGAGCTGTTTCCATTGCTCTGTTCCAGAACCCACTGAGCTGCCTACAGAGGCGGCATTTTAAGTTGTCACAGTGCAATAGATGATCCAAAAGGTAGGCAACTTAATTATGCTGCCATCTAAGGCATATATATATGAAGAGTTCAGATGCAAAACCAGCTAAATCCAGACAACTTTCTGTAAAAAATGCATTTTTATCAGGCTCAGATGTATAGGTTTCTATGTAAGTACCGGTACTTCTGATTGGGCTGTATATCTCATAGATATACTTTTCACAGAACAGCTCTTTATAGCATCTGGCATTTTGGACAGGGCAGTACCATCTGATCAAGACTGTTCTTCCACCACGACATTCAGCAGCTGCTGTGCAGTGAGGCTGAGGCTGGTATTTTAGCAAGTTTGAAGAAAAAGTATTTGATGGAAATATAATGTGTCGTGAGCATTCACTCAGCATCATTATCTCATTTTTGACCGAGATGGCTTTTAGCTGGTCTTGCATCTGAACTCTTCATGTGTATATATATATATATATATATATATATATAAAAGTTTGGGAACCCCTTGCTTGCAGAATCTGTAAAAATGTGAGTAATTTTAACAAAATAAGAGAGATCATGCAAAATGCATGTTATTTTTTACTTAGTACTTAGTTTACTGATATTTTACATAAAAGATGTTTACATATAGTCTACAAGACAAAAAAAAAAAAACTTAAATTATTAAAATAACCCCCTTCATAAGTTTGAGAACCCTGAAGACAGAAAGACATGAACATCTTGGATGACAAGGGGGTGAGTAAATTATTTGGAAATTGTTGTTCTGGAAGTGGAGTTCTCCATTAAAGGACACACCCTCTTGTCATCCAAGATGTTTGTGTCTTTCTTTCTTCAGTCGTAAAAAAATTATGTTTTTTGAGGAAAACATTTCAGAATTTTTCTCCATATAATAGACTGATATGGTGCCATGAGTTTAAACTTCCAAAATCCAGTTTAAATGCGGCTTCAAACGATCCCAAATGTGGTTGTAAACGATCCCAGCCGAGGAAGAAGGGTCTTATCTAGCGAATCGGTTATTTTCAGTAAAAAAAAAATACAATTTAAATACTTTTTAATCTCAAACGCTCATCTTGTCTCACTTTCCCTGAACTCTGTGTATTCTGGCTCAAGACAGTTAGGGTACGTCAAAAAACTCCAACCGTATTTTCTCCCTCAACTTCCAAATTCATTTAAAAATCATCCTACATCACTGCAGAAGTTCTGACCCAGTCGTTGCACAGTGAACATGCAAAGAAGATCAAACACCCTTAACAAAAAAGGTAAAACAGCGATACATGAGAGAACATGAGATGGGAGTTTTTCCACATACCCTAACTGTCATGAACCGGAACAAAAACAGAGGTTGGGAAGAGCGAGACAAGACGGGCATTTGACATTAAAAAGTATATAAACTGTATTATTTTTATGAAAATAACCGATCGTTTCGCTAGATGAGACCCTTCTTCCTCGGCTGGGATCGTTTACAACTGCATTTGGGATCGTTTGAAGCCACATTTAAATTTCATTTTGGAAGTTCAAACTTGGGGCACCATAGAAGTCCATTATATGGAGAAAAATCCTGAAATGTTTTTCTCAAAAAACATAATTTCTTTACAACTGAAGAAAGAAAGACATGAACATCTTGGATGACAAGGGGGTGAGTACATTATCTGTAAATTGTTGTTCTGGAAGTGGACTTCTCCTTTAATTGATGACGGCATGAATGACTCGTCATATTTGAGCATACGGCACTCGCATTGAACAAAGTTTACATAGAGTGGCTGGTTTGTCCACTTCTTTTTTTTTTTTTTTTTTGTTCGTCGCTGTTGTTGCAGTCTATCGGGGAATACAGAATGCGTATCCAAAAATGTACTTTAGCTGAACTTTAGATGTTTTATGTGTTGTTTTTTTAACAAACCATATTATCGATGCCTTGTCAGATTTAGGTTGAACCGCGGAGCAAGTGCATGCCGAATCGTGGGTGTTGAACGGTACAGTTCGTTGTTTTGTTTTTTTATCCGTTAGGATAAAGCACTAAAAGGTAAACTGGCAGCTGAATTTGACTGCGGTGTGTATGTGGCCATTAGGTTTCACAACAGTGAAACATGCCTACGTTATGTAGGTGGTAGTGCAGCATGGAAGCTCTCTAGGTTTTTGGAACAGAGCTTGTGTCTTTGAATGACAGTGGCACCAGCATTTTATCAAGGTTTTTTTTCTTGTGAAAATGAATCTAACACTTTGAGATTTGAGGGTGGAGGCTGTTTGTGCTGTTGATGGTCAGCGGTTCCTCCTAGGCTGCGATCTGCAAACCCATCTGTCCAGACATTGACAGCCAGTGAGCACTGGAGCAACACAGCAGCTGTCCGATAATGAGCCCCCCACCCACCACTCCACATCAAGACATCAAACACAAACAGATAGATAATTGAACCAGGGGAAGAGATGTGAAATTAGCCTTTTAAGGTACTTCTCTTAGTCACTATGTCTCTTGATGTCTTGGGTAAATAAAATTCTCACACCTTTGCAGGCTTCATACTGATGTATGCATAAATGCTTGTTTTAGTCGGTTTGTCAATATATTATTGACAAAATAAAATGTGTCTGCTTTAAAAAAAAAAAAAAAAAAAAAAAAAAAAAAATCGCTTGGTGGTGCATGACCTGTTTGTTTGTGTGTTGTCTTTGTGCTGTCCTGCCTGGTTGGAGAAGGATTGATATTATTGCCGCAGGAGGTGAAGTGAAGGGACACAAACAAAGGGCCCTGGCCCTGCTCCCAGAGGGAAGCAGGGCACAACCATTTCAGTTCACACTGGGCCACAATGACTTCCAGTGAACCTAGGATGGAAAATACTGTTTATTAAGAAGTGCTGCAAAAGAGAAGTGCATTTATTATTTACAGGCAGCTCGGTGTTGTAAAAACTGCGCATGAATGAGTTTTTTTTTTTTTATTGTAAAAAAATAATAAAAAAGAAAAGAAAAAATCAGCTTTTGACATTTAGGTTTTGTTCCAGTTGAGAGTGCCTTTCTTTTCTTTTTGAGGTCTTGGAAGGACAAAGTGAAATGAAATGAAACAAAGGGGGGAAAAAAATAATTCCTACTATTGGAAGGCCGAATAAGAAAGGTTACTCTCAAATTTGCTTTGCTCTTGCTGTATCCTTGTGGAAAATAGAACTCAGATTTGATCACACTGTATTGTAGGTCAAAGCAGAGAAGTCTGTTATTAATTGTTGCGGACAGGATACTTTTGGTTTTGCTCAGTCAGTAGTATAACAAATCTTGATAGCGGTTGACATTGAACAGTTGGGGAATGATACTTTTTTAGTCGGCACTGAAGGTTTGAAAGTTCTTGTTAGAATAGGAATCAATTATGAAGAGGTTTATTTTGAGATAAGGATGTATGGCTGACTACATTATCCTGCTTACACAGCTGCTCATCAAATAAATATGTATGGAGCCGTGGAACACTGATTTGAATTTTAACTATTTTAAAGACTTGTACATTGTCTTTTTTCTATTGAAGATTTATTTTTGTCATTTTTGCCTTTTTATTAGCATAGAGTGTGAAAAAAGGGATGAGAAAGAGAAAAGGGATGGAATTGGGAAAGATCCATGAGCCGAAACTGAAACTTGGGACGCTTGAAGCACAAAATATGTCTGTGCACTGCCCATGAGGCTATTGGCTTCGACAAAGACTTGTACATTATCATTTAGTAATTTTTTAGCTCTTTTAAATACACTACGATAGTTTATAGTTGCATTTGTATGAAATGAGAGCGAGACTGTAGTGTTATACAAGCGACGGGGGAATATAAGGAAATACAATCACTGAAAAGTTTCCAGTCAGTAAGATTTTTTAATTAGTACTTTTATTCAGTAGGACACATTAAATTGATTAAAAGTAAAAGTAAATACATTATAGTGATTTAAAAAAAATGCTTTTCTTTTGAAATTTGTATTCATCAAAAAATCTTTAAAAAATTACATTGTTTGGACAAAAATTATAAGCATGTAACTGTTTTCAACACTGATAATAATAAAAAAGTTTCTTGACAACCAGATCAGCATATCAAAATGCTTTCTGAAGGATAATGTGACACTGAAACTTGTAAACCCAAATGTTTTATTTACTTAATTAAGTAATCTTGGCTAAATTTTTACATTACTTAAAATTTTAGGTTTTAGGCCCATAAATCTAAAATATATGTTTGTGTAACTTGTTTACCTACAAAATATGTAAACTTAAGGTTTCCAGTGTTGTCAATTCAAAATCCTACCCCCGGTTTCACGGACAAGGCTTAAAGGATTAGTTTAGTTCCAGAACAAAAATTTACAGATAATTTAGTCACCCCCTTGTCATCCAAGATGTTCATGCCTTTCTTTCTTCAGCTGTAAAGAAATTATGTTTTTTGAGGAAAACATTTCAGGAATTTTCTCCATATTGTGGACTTCAATGGTGCCCCCGTGTTTGAACTTCCAAAATGCAGTTTAAATGCGGCTTCAAAGGGCTCTAAATGACCCCAGCCAAGGAAGAAGGGTTTTATCTAGCGAAACAATCTGTTATTTTATAAAAAAAAAAAAAAAGTGCAATTTCTGCAGAATCACTGCAGAAGTACCGACCCAGTGTTCACAAAGTGAACGTGTAAAGAAAATTAAATGCCCTTTACAAAAAAAGGTAAAACAATGTAGGACGATTTAAAAGTTGGAGGAAAAAATTATATGGGAGTTTTTTTTAACATATCCTAACTGTCATGAACCAGAATACACATAGTTCACGCAAAACTAGACAAGACGACCGTTTGAGGATAAAAATATATATAAATTGTACATCGTCGATCGTTTCGCTAGATAAGACCCTTCTTTCTCGTCTGGGATCGTTTAGAGCCCTTTAAAGCTGCATTTTGGAAGTTCAAACTCGGGGGCACCATAGAAGTCCATTATATGGAGAGAAATCCTGAAATGTTTTCCTCAAAAAACATGATTTCTTTGCGACTGAAGAAATAAAGACATGAACATCTTGTATGACATAGGGGTTGAGTACATTATCTGAAAATATCTTGTTCTGATATATTTTAAAATATGCCAGTGCCATTGTTCTGTCTCAAGATGCACATCTGTAATGTTTTATTTTAAGGCATTTTTATAAAAGCTGCTTAAATATTTTAATTTAACTAAGGCCTAGTCCTGGCGTAAACTTAGCCCTGTCTTTGAAACAGCCCACTCTGGTCTTTATTTAATGTGAACATCCAAGCAAGGTAATGCACTGATTGGTAGATAATGACAAAAGGCGGGTCTCTCTTCATTTTGTCTGTTAAAAAAAAATAAAAGAGTAGAAATGACGTCAAAATAGTAAGTGCTAATGTTAAAGTTTTAGTGAAAAGTAAGTTTAGCAAAGTTTGATTTCACTTTGGTATAGATCAGTGTTGGGCTCTTGACCCTTGATTTCTAAAGCATTCATTTTCATCAGACGGGTTTAATTTTTTGTTTGCAAAGGACATTACTTAAAGCAACAAATATAGGAGAAAATGTAATTAGATGATATTTGTTACTTACTGTTGGTTATGTAGTCATCATGTAGTCGTCTTATTCACAAATTTTATTAACAGGTTAACCGACATTAACTGAAGTGTCAAGTGAAATCAAACTTAAAAATTTAAGTAGAGTGTACAAGAGCAATAAGTTAAGTGAATATAAGCATACATTTATTAGAACACCCATTAGTCAATTCAGTTGAGTCAATCAGTTTAATCATTTGAGTTGAGTCAGTATTAGGGTTTTCAGTGAAGACTGGAATAATGGCTGCTGAAAATTATACTTACACTTTAAATTACAATTTAAAATTAGAATATATTATATAATTAAGAGAACTAAAAAAAAAAAAAAAAACTTACTGAACCCAAACTTTTGAATGGTAGTGCACAGTATGTGATCACTTGATGCTGCAGTTGACCAATCAGAATCAAGTGTTTCAGAATCAGGAGTGGTGTAATAAATTAAATAAATAACTGGTGCATATCAGCAGTTTTTCAGTAGTGTTATTTGTTATCATTGACATTCTTTGAGTCAGAGTAATGGAAATAATCTTGCAACAATATAGAGTGTCTATTCAAGAGTTTTGAATAGCTTTTGCTGATAAGACAACTCCTAGACACACTTAAGGTTTGTTTCCTTAACAGGACTGCCAGCGAGATGATGATACAATCCTTGGCTATATTTCAAGGGCCACCCCAAGCTTTTCCATTTGATGACCTTTCACCTGACCGCCATCGCAAATCAAACGAGCCGGAAAGCGTGAAAGAGCTAAATCAAGTTGTTCTGGACCATCTGCTGGACATGAAACACTAATCACATTTTGATATATTGAGTGGTTTCTGAACACTTCAATAAAACATTGTTCTTAGGGTCAGAAGGGTCCCAGGGGGAAAAAAAATGAACCTTGACCCATCCTCTGAAGTTCGCAGAGCGAGTTCATTTGTCAGTCTACTGAAGCGCTCTCTGCTCTTCAGGGCAATGCATTTACACATGGTGCAAAGTGAGTTTCCACATACTTGATGTGAAAACGGGCTCAGCCTGTCAATGAAAGCTCTTATTATGCATTGAAACCTCAGAAGATCATGCAAGGTTACAGCACCAGAGCACAATCTGAGCAAGCCTGAAGTGAACTGATGTACCTCTCAAATCTTCCACATCCGTTTCAGTACATCAAAAGTAGTCGGAAGAAGCAATTGCATCTGAACATAAAATAAAAATGTAGTTTTGAAGTTCTTACAGTAAGGTCTGTCTTCTTGCACATGAAATGATCATTAGATTTACTTGTGTAGTTACTGCTACACGAAGACTGCAGTGATCTTTTTGTCCTTTTTCACTGATCCTGACATTTAAAAGGCAGTTCTGGGACAGAAAAATCGGCACCACATTGCCCCCTGAAATATTCTTGCTTGACACCAGCCACAAGAACCATCACCACTTTCGTAGAAAATGTGTATTAGATGAGAAATATCCAGGTCTTTTTTCCCTGTTGTTCTGTTTTTTTCTGTGATAAAACCTCATGGAATTGCCAGTCTAACATATCCAGAAATAAACTTCACCATGGCTTCAGCTTAATGACCGGAGAGTACCAGAGATGGTTATTTATTTTGTTTATTTATTTTTATTTTTGGTATATGCAGGATAGAAAATTATTTGGCTGTTTTCTATCTTTCACCGAAATGCCCTTTCTTGACATTCTGGAACATTATTTTTTGACTGTGTGACATGATTTGTCATTCTGAAGTAGGATTCCGTCTGGTTTGTTCGTTGCTTGATTTATGCATTTGTTCATTCATTAATTCCTTCAGCATTTCGCCAGAGCTACAGACAAAAGGTCAGCCTCTCAAAGAATATGGTAAATATTGTATTAATATCATCAGAGATTCATCTGCTGTGTATATTAGTAATTTTAAGTGTTTATTTATTATTTTTTTTAAAATTTATTTTTTTTATGGGCTAATAAAAAAAAATAATAATAAAATAAAAACATTTCTATTTAGCTTTTGTATTTTATTTCAGTTTATGATTGCCAGGTTTGGTTCAGTTCAAATGAACTTCTCTTATAATGCAGTTTATTTGATGCAGCTTATTATATTAATGCTGCCTTCACATGTTATCGGAAATTTCCTATTTGCCACTTATGAAGTCGTGATTATGAGCTGGTCGCATTCAAATGATTTGTTGTCAGAGAGAATAAACTATAATATTCTATTTGTTATTAACCATAAACATTCACCATTCTAGATTGTCAGCTTGCTCACAATTCTGAAATTTCAGTCAAATACATGCTTATTTCGCAGTTTATAATACAAACACTATGCTTCAAATGATTGTTTATATATATAAATAGGCATTACTTTAATGACAAGACAAGGTGATGAAATTGTTGTTGAAAAAAAAAAAACTAATAAAGAATAGTACTGACAGCAGCAATTGTTGTCCCCTCCACTATGTTTAAAGTTTATGGCCTGCCCAACTCGAGTATCAAAATAATCTCTGAATTTCCCATAGTAAATATGACTTGAGAGGCCGTTCATGTCCGATTTCCGATTAGGAAACTCATATTTATGATATAAAATAAGTAAATTAGCCAATTTTGTGGAAATGAAGGATTGCAGAAAAGAGTTCACCCTAGATTTAATTCAGCAAATGTATAATATTCTAGTGCTTAGTATGTTCTCAAGAACCTTAAGTATACTGCTATGACCCTTCTTGGCACTGGGTGTACAAGTTCATGACAAATTTTCTGTCCTGTTTAACTCCTGGAGGACGACCTCCTTAAATGCCCTGGTCTAATGGGAGTTTTGCTCAGCTCGACTTTACAGAATCCCCCAAAGCTGCTCAAAAGCATTAAGACTGAATGAAATACATGTCCACTGAAGGATTTTCACCTTGGAGAATGAATATCTTCATTGTCATGCTGAAAAATTGCGCATTTAATGCAGGGAATGAGGGGAGGGTGGCATCTGCAGTTTCAGTTTTTTGTATTACATCACACAGTGGTGTGTGAATTTATGACGGCATTGATAAAGCACAACTCCCTCACACCTTTATCACTCATACATCCCTAAAGAAGAGCTTTACTACCACTGAAAGACACTGTGGGTAGCAGACACTTTTCACTGTACTCCTCCTATAGCAACACCAGAACATTTTGGATGCTTTTGGATCCGAAATGATTGACTTGGTCTCTTAAGACCGGAGTATGGATTCCCAGAAGTCTATATTTTGTAAATATGGGCCTTGGAAGAGGTTAAATGAGTTTATTTTTGGCTACAGTAGGTAATTCTAGTGGTGACAGCAACCATGTGTGTCACTTCTGCAGGCTGCGTTGGAATGACAGTGCAGCTTCTGCTATATTTTCACACTTAAAACAATAATTTGGTATTCCTCTTGTACCACTGTCCTCTTTTGTGCTAAGAAATAAGTCACCTGGCAGTTCTCTCCCAAGTGGTTTCATTGTTGACAGCATTAAGTCTGTGTATGATTCAGTAGGCTATAAAACACCTTTAACTGTCAGGAAATTTCTTGTCTTTAAATGTTTTGGTTCAATATACTTACCTGTTGATCAAAAATAGCCTTAAACCTACACTTTTTTTGTTTGTTTTATTTAGTAACTTTCAGGACGGTGTACTCATTTTTGCAACACAACATTTTATAACTTTGATAAGAAAATCTTATTTTGCTGAATAATTTTGACATTCTTCTTTGGTAATTGATCAAGCAGGCTTGTTGGAACATTACATCTCCAAAGAACCCTGACTTTGTTACGCTTTAGAGGGGGTGTACTCATTTATGCTGTGCACTGTATATATTTATTTTATATTTTCTTTGTAAATTATGAAACGCTGTGTGAAAAAAAAGTGTCCTGTATATTTCATGTCGCTATACCGAAACAGTGTATGTTTTAGTCCAGGTAATATACATTTATGTAATGTAGGCATAGCGTAGTGTTTAGAAACAGTTCTCTGAATTGCCTTTACTCTGACTTTAACAACACCACTGTTTCTCTATATTTACCATGATTCACATGATGCCCATTTTGCTGTTTCTCTGTAAATGTGAGAAAAAGTCCAACATCCTCTTTTCTATAACATCACTGAGGACAGATCTATAGCAGAAATGTACTAGCCAAGATGATGTCTGTGGAAGCAGTGACAGAAGGAGTATTCAGGAGGTATTCCTGACACTTCCTGAATGAATATCCCTCACAGGAGAATTATATTCTCCCCTCACTCTGTTCCAAATTTACTGCACCTGATGGAATCTAAAAAAAAAAAAAATCTCATCTTCGAATCCTGGTGCAGAGTAGAAATGCTCATGCAACTTTTACTATAAAAACATTCTCAGATATCTGTGACATGCACAAGTGAATTTGGCTATATTCATTGGATATTATGAAATAATATTCATTGGCTCTGTTATTAATCAATAGTATCTCATTTAAACCCTCTGATTAAATCCTACTAATTGTACTTTGATTTCCAGACTTGCAACTTAATAACTGCAAACGTTTCTGTGAAGTAAACACTGTTCACTGGCACATCAGGCACATCAGGCACATGTCCATGTTTTGTACCAAAGGCAGTATAACTCGGTTTAGAAGCTTTCGTATGCCATATGACAGATGTGTCCTCTGAGCATGTTGCTGTCTCATATCACTGGAACAAGGTTAGAATTCATTCCTCACCCTGTCCTCCCTCCCCCCGCAGTGCATCCATCAGAACAACATGATGAAGCCCCATTTCGCTTCCAACATGTGACTGAAAACAGTCTCCTCTGGGAAAGTCTTTTTAAAGACAACACATTTTAAAGTTTAACTCAAACACAGGGTTTAAAATGTAAAACCTTGTTAGGTTGTGAACTGTATGCATTAAGTTTGGATGCTTTCAACACCCCTTGTTTGACTGACTGGAGCATTAGGAGGCTGATAGATGCATACATAATGTTTGAATGGCTTTGCAGAACACTGCTGCTCAGGGGGAAAGGGAATCCCAGAGGCTCCAGCGAGCTCTAGAGGCTCACCATCAAGAGACTGTTGTGTGAAGTGCTGCATAGATAAGTACACATTAAAAAAAAAAAAACAAAAAAAAACTAAATGCCATATTGTGTCAGAAGTCAGAGGCAGGGGTGATTCTAGTGCCAGTTTGATATTCAGGGCTTAACCCAGACCTCTGTGTATGTGCATGAAGCATAAAAACAGCTTTCTACTGCTTTACAGCAGTCCTGGATTGCATAGATGTTGGTGCTAAACGGAAATTACGCAATTAATGCACATGCACATGCTTAATATGCATTATATGCTTTTGAGCTGTAGGGCATTGACACGCTAGACTAGAGGAAAACGCTTTATTGTCCCATATATTTATTGTCTTTATTGTTCCAATAAAGTCTCTTATAATTAACTGATGACTCTGAGCAATTTCATTACAATCAGAAAAGCACATTTGCATTTGTCAGAGTAACGGATATTAAAGTTCCTTCACAATCACACCCAGGAGTAAATGTGAGGTGAGGTAAGCTCGTTTATTTATAGATAGGAATTTTCACAGTAAGGGTGCCCTTGCACACATATTCAGAGAGTCTAAATATAGATTTCCACTTAGAGAGAACAATACTGAGAATATAATAGGGAAACTTACTATGCACAAATAACATGCTTGTCTAGTTAGTTTTGGTAGTTTTGGTTACCAACATACTTCTATTGTATAGACAAAAAAAACTCCAAAAAACTTTTTATTGTACGTTCCAGAAAGTCAGTCATACAGTTTTGGAGTGAAAATGTGAGAGTAAATGATAGAAATAATGACAGATTTTTGGTTGAACTGTCCCTTTTAAAAGTCTGCATGATCTTGTTAGTGTCACACCCCTGTGGACTGTTTTGTTGGTTTCTCCCACTTGTGCCAATATATGGTTTTTCCTGTTCCTGTCCTTTCTTAAGTCTTTATTAGTTAATCACTCTCACCTGTCCTTGTTTCATTAGCACTCCTTTATCCACCTTATTTTTCCCATAAGAGTGGGTGCAACCATTTGTACAATTTTTGTGTCTAGCTTCCGGGCTCATCCACTTCCAGCTATATTTAGCTGCACAAAAAGCTCGTTTTAGTGCTTGATAATGCAAACTGGTGTGTCTTCCCATATTGTTTTGATGTATTATCTTAATTATGAACATACTGGTTTGTAGTGCAAACTGTTTTACCGTTTACTGCACTTCGATATTCTTCTCGTTATTTTCCTATGGCGGATTATGAACCGGACGTCTAACACATTACCAGAAAACAGCTTACTTCCGCATTGAAAAATAAGGTGGATAAGTTGTATTCAGTTCAGTGCTTGACGTCTGATCTTAAAGTAATGTTGGTGTGTGTTTCCAAGCGGTTTCTGTCTGGATGTACCCTTTTTGGATTTTATTAAAGCCCTTTTGTTATATTTCGTCGTCCTACGTCTCCTTCCACACACAGTGTGACAGTTGGACTCCACTTTGTATTTGAAATTCAGAACATTTAATGATCGATTCCATTATCTATGATTAGTTGGGTGAAGTTCTAGACACGCTGAAAGAAAATACATTTCCGTAGAAACAGATCTCATTCACACAGACTATTTTAAATAATTAAAAAATCATATTTATAAAACTGTAACTTGTTGTATCCACCTTATTTTTCCCATAAATCAGGCACAGCCATTTGTAAATTATAGGTCCGGCTTCCGATCTCTTCCACGTTCAGCTATTTTTAGCTGTACAAAATACGAATTTACCAGGGGAACCCAGACAAAAACAACATGTATTTTATTCCCCGGAACGTGATTTTTAACGGAGGACGATTGGGCTAGTTTTGAGTAGCAATTGGGCAGGTTTTGTTGTGTAAACCTGGCAACCCTGCTTACCATATTATTTTAATGTGTTATCGTAATTCTGAACACATTGGTTTGTAGTGCAAATAGTTTACAGCACGTTGTTATCCTGCCTGCTATTTCCCTATAGCGACTAATGAACCGGAAATCTCAACTTATAAGCTTACAGTACTTCCGTGTTGCAGAATGAGGTGGATATAGTTAATAGCAATCCCCTAAATGCAAGAGAGAGTTTGTTCAAAACCCAAAGTTTGTTTTCGGTGTTGAATGTTTAAAGCCTTTTGATTAGGCTTAAAATACTGTTTTTTTCCAAATGTTTCATTCCGCAGAGATGTGACCTGTAAAGCTAATTACGTTTATAGAACTATGCATTAGGGAGATGCGTTTTACATAATTTTGTTTGGCAATAGCAAAAGGCTATTAACAGACTGAGAGTGCTCGCCTATGAAAGAAGCTAAAAAGTGTGAAAATAGGGTCAAGATCAATACATTATTTCTGTGTCTTCTGTGTCATCCGATCCTAGATTGGGAGACAGGCACTAATTTAAATTCGTGCTGGAGCCTGGTGATGCTACCATTAATTCCTGATAAGAAAGGACCGTTGTACTGCTTTCCTTAATCTTTGACTGATGCTTCTGCACGATCAATATCCCTTCTTTCTCTATTTCCCTTTTTCTTTGCTTTTTTTTTTTTGCTTGAAGATTGATCGTTCAGAGTTGTGAGCTGTTTACGCTCAGTCCTCACGGCTCATTATTGTCGCAATTAGGATGTCTTCTGGGACTAAGGTGGGGGTGGATGAGTCAGGGGGGGCCGACATTAAAATCCACTGACCCCCCTGACGTTCTCATCTAGTCCGGGATGTTCAGTGAAGCAGCCTTTGACGGAAACTTATTGTGGTCAAGGGGTAAGAAAGCGTCTCAAACAAGTGGATTAAGTGAGAGAGAGAGAGCGAGGGGGGACGCGAGTGTATACGTACGCATGTGTGTGTGTGTGTGAGAGAGAGAGAGAGAGAGAGAGAGAGAGAGAGAGAGAGCAGGAGACGGAGAGAGAAAGCGAGAGGACGGAGAGCGTGGGGGGTGTTTGAGTTGCTGCTGCTTGTGCCGGTGAAGAGGAAATAATCACAGTGTTGCTTCCTCATGAATTATTAAGAAGCCCCCAAGCCTCTCTTTTTTTTAGCTTAAGTCAAAATGCTGCATTTTCTTCTGTGGCTATAAAGCAAAGAGAAGGTTTGTTGCATGTTTTTTTGTTGTTGTTGTGTTTTGTTTACCTAGGTGTATCAAAGCTGGTAGGCAGGACTCGTAAGCGTGCCGAACAAGTGCTCAGATGAGCAGTCCGAGCGCAGGAGCATCAGCACTGGAGAGCTGGAACTGAGAGACAGAAGCAGTTCCTTCCACTGCACGCGACAGCAGCGGCCGTTCTCGCTCTCGCTCTCGCTCCCGCTCTGCATGCCTTTTTTTCTCTTCTTTTCTTTCTGGAGTTGAGATCTTGTTCGTCAGAGCAACGGGACTTAGTGGATACTGGGGCTCCAAGCTGTTATCCAAGCATCCCAAACGCAGACCTGGCTGCCCACATGCCGATCGAATTTGTTTGCAAAATCAAATTTGCAGAGGAGGATGAGAAGCAGAAAGGCAACCAGGATGGGGACAAGGAGAGCCTGATCGAAGAGAGCTGCAGCCCCCCAGCCAAGGACCTGGCCGGCTTCGCCAATGCCTGCTCGCTCCATGGGATTAACCACATCTTTGTGTCGGGCCGGCTGGGCGTCAGACAGACCCTCTGGGCTCTCGCGTTCCTGGTGTCCCTGGCTCTCTTTCTGTACCAGGCGGCAAAGTGTGCCATCTCCTACCTGGAGCATCCGCACGTCACGGCGCTGAACGAGGAGGCCACCCCGGAGATGGTGTTCCCCGCCGTGACCATCTGCAACATCAACCGTTTCCGCTTTTCCGCTCTTACCGACGCCGACATCTACCACCTGGCCAACCTGACCGGCTTGCCCCCCAAAAACAAAGACGGCCACAAACCTACCGATTTGGAGTATCCCGCACCGGACATGCAGGACATCTTCAACCGGACGGGTCACCAGCTGGAAGAGATGCTAAAGAGCTGCAACTTCAGCGGGCAGAACTGCTCGGCCGAAGACTTTACGGTGGTAAGCTTGAGGAAAGTTTCTGATATCAGCTTGCAAACTTCTTTTGCTTCAGAAAGTTAACTTTAGAAAAGAAGTCAATGGCAAAAACTACTTCAGGACATTTATTATTAGAATCAAGAACACGGTGGTGGTGTAAAGGGCAATAAATGTCCAAAATTCTGTAACGTTTGCTGGAATAGTCTGTTTACTTGCACTTTAGAAGCAAATGTTCTGTTCTCAGTTGAAACTGAGGAGTCTGCAGGTGCTGCAAACAAATTCAATTTATCATTACAAGAGAAACAGTTTATGTCAGCGGTGAGGTGGATAGATATGCTTTCTTTTCTGGTTTCCCCCTGTAGTGACTATTCATTTGGACATAGTCTTTGTAAATAGGGCACAGACCTGGCTCATACCCTCATTGTGTTCACAGGAGTGGTCCTGTTTCTCCGTACTCATGATTTCCTATAATGTACCGACAACAGCAGGGGATTCAGCTGTTCTCCTCAAGGGAGAAGAGCAGGGTGCATTTTTCTGTGTACTTTTCTGTTGTTTGATACTGCCACTAGTGTCAGCCGCTAAAAGAGCGCATGGCAACAATACTGCTTTGTAAAAAACTCTCTCACTCACTTTTTATACCACCTATGCCAGGAGTGAAGTTTTCTCAGTGTTGTATTTCAATCCTGTCAGTGTAGGAATTAAATATTTAGAGTCTGAAATCATACATGATTTTTGCATTAGCTAAATTGGTTAAAACGAATAAAACAAATTCCGTACGCCGCCCAAGTCCACTCCGGAAGGTCTTATATGTGTCCATCATGCCATATTTATTGAACCTATGTGTACTGATGGATGAATGGATATTGCTTTGGTAATGGTGAGGAACATTTGTCAAGTCTTAATAGGATGTGTCGAACATACGTACCTTCCCGAGATGGATCTATCCCGATGAAAACATGGAGTGAGCCTTTGATGTGTTTTAGTCTTTTGTTCTACTCAAGGTTCCTCTGTAGAAACATATGTTTGATTCTAAGTACCATACAAGAAATTAGACTCTCTCGGCTTCTCTCTTCCAATGCTACTTTCTTTCACCCCTTCCGTACAGTCTCTCTCCCCGTTGGCCACGGCAGGGAAAATGCCACGCTTCTGCTAAAAGATAAAAGCTAAGCTGGGGAGAGAAAAGCGGTAAAAGTGGTGACAGGTAAATGTGAAGTGTTGTCCTCACAGTTGTTTGCGCTTGCTGTTTGTTGAAGAATTCAAAGATGAATTCAAGAGGCACCAGTTATCTGCATCAGACCTTAAAAGACAATTTACTCTCACCCCTATGTCGTTCCAAACCTGTGTGACTTATTTCTTCTTTGGAACCCAATTGGAGAAATTCTGAAAAATATATTTCAGTGTAACAGCATTGAATTGGGACTGGAGCTTTTGAGCTTCAAAAAGAATAAAATAGCACCATAAAAGTGTCATAAAAGTAGTCTATGTAACTTGTGAGTTCTCTGGAGCCACAGAATAGGTGTTTGTGACAAATGAACAAACCAAACTTTAAGTTTTTTTTATATTAAATATAAACAAAGTCTCTTTTACATGTTCTGAGATAATGAGAGAAGTAACAATGTTTGATTCATGAACAATCTTTACAAAATAATCTTTACATTGAATCAATTGCTATGGTCTGAGTGATTCATTTACATACCAGGTAAGATTTGGTGCTTGTGACACACTGTTTCATTAGCAATTGTTAACAGCTTTTGGAGAGACGTCTTATCACTGCATATCAATTTTAACAGATAGTTAACAGAATTATAAAAAATGCTAATTTAACTGTTAATTTACTCACCCTCAGGCTATCCAAGATGTAGGTGACTTTTTTCTTCAGTAGAACAGAAAAAAGATTTTTAGCTGAAACCATGGAAAAAACGGCTACTGGCACTTCAGAAGAAAACATATACAGGCAAAACCTAATTAATATCCATGGCTCCTGACAATATATTGAAGCCTTATGAAGTGAAACGGTCAGTATGTGCAAGAAACTGAACATTATTTACAAAATTATTACCTGTAATCCAAGTCCCCATGAATTTAAAATTGAACTTTTTTGGCTTTTAGTATGAATATTTTATCTATAGGTTAATGTGCTCCAAAACAATGACAGAATTTGCATTTACAAGATATAAGCATTCAAAACTTACAGTCTCTAACTTACGCCAATATGGATCAATTTTGATGACATTACCCTGCATTTCAGCTTCTCATCAAACTTGCTGTCCAATCAAATGCTCTCTAGAATCAAAGCGTCCCGCCCCCTACACTATAAATAGACGCTGAGGCTGAAATCGATCACTTGTTTACAGAATGAGTATTTTCTGTACAGTTAATGGTACGTAGTGACCTATATAGGGGATAAGGAAGTATTCCGACAGTGAGAAGTCGGTGCAGACCACAAAACATATCACACCCATTTGAATTCTACACAGAATGCTATATTTTATAGAGATATGGATGAGATTGTGGTTGTCATACGCTGTCAAATGTGGCTTTACCAAGCTCAATGGCTCTGGCCCAAGCTGTGATATAAACAAAATGCTATTGGCTATTTAAAAAAAGGGGCAGGCCTGCCTGATATGTCCTGCCCTTTCTTCCTGTTTCACTTGAAATGATGTCAACACATAGAATAATACTGTGTGTTTCAAAGCACTTCAGTGGACCTTTCAGGCAAAGCTTCAGACGACAGTTTCAGCTAAAAAACTTCTTTACTGCTCTACTGAGGAAAAAAGTCACTTACATCTTGGATAAAGCCTGAGGGTGAGGGAATTAACAGCAAACTTTCATTCTGGGTAGAACTGTTCCTTTAAATAGCTTATAGAAAGCTATAACACTGTATGATTTCACAAGCTGTGATCACATGAGTGAAATTTAACAGGCAAAAAAGGACCATTGTCTTTTATCAGCAGTATGTCCGACTTGCAAAATCTGCATGTTGAAATTCATGTGGACTTGTGTTGATTTTTGTCCAAGAAAATTCATCAAGCAACGGATACATAATGCACTATTTATATGACACTTTTATGGTGCTTTTACATCATTTCCATCAGTGCCTCAATTCCCATTCATCGTAACTTCATAAAAAAACAGCAGTACATTCTTCAGAATTTCTCCATTTGTGTATTAATGCGGAAAGAAAGTCATACAACAACATGAGGGAGAGTAAATAAGGACAGTTTTTTACAAATTTTAAGTAACCTTTAATAAGGCAGATACGAAGGGCTATCCCATGTCGGCACGTGCGTCTCGCGAGCCACAGAAGGACTCATTTATGAATTAATCTGCTTGGAAAGTTCCCTGCTCTACCGTTCTCTCCCATCAGCCCTGTGATCTGTGTCTGAGAGGCTGTCAGTTAGATTAGTTACAGGCATCTTGCTGTCTCCACGCATGACGAGACACTTCCTCCATCCCACGGGCTGCGCAGGCCGGGCAGAAAAACAAGGAGCGATTTTTGAGAAGCGTCTCTTTAGCCTTTCCAGTGTGACTAGATTGCAGATGTAAGAGTAAACGGGATCACTGAGACTATCCCAGAAGCTTCGTATTAACAGCAGACCGACTGATATTTTTAGCATAAAGTATAAGAGCTGACCTTAGCTGAGGTTGCTGGCCTCTGGTGCGTGTGGATCACTAGCCTGAGGAAAAGAGCACATGGCGTGTTCGTGTCTAGCCTATTCCAGATGCTGCGTTTATTTAATGACTGCATCAGCAGGGAAAGCGGTATATTTTCGATCAATCACATCCCTGGCATTTAGCCCCACTACTTGGTTTCAGCAATTGCACTCATAATATGAGCTGTTCATTTGTCATTCCCACGCCCAGTGTCCTAGAGCTCTTCCCGTTCAGAGATACAGAAACAATAATCATTATATCAAAAGTACAGAGGTACTTTCAAATGGCTGCATCACAGATCATCACATAGTTTTATCATCAAACAAAAGGGCAAAAAAATCGAGGAGGAAATTTTCAAATTGCTTGTGCATATTCATTGCATTTTCCTTCGTTGCTAAGCACAAATGTTTAATTTATGGTCTTTGATTTATGCTGATGTTAATAAAAATAGCATTTCCATTTTGCCTCATAGATGTAAATGACTTATGTAACCGCAGTCAATTTAATGTACCATTTTGTCTCACTTGTGAATACAAGAATTTCCTATTCCTAGAAAGCTTATTTCACTAGACATGCATGACATGTATTTAAAATTGTATGAACAGCAGTCTAGAGTGTTCATGGAATTTGCATTTTTTTTTTTTTTAAATAAGTAGGTCTTTGAATTACTGACATTGTCAGAGGTTAAAAGGGCCACTAATCATATTTCAAGGTAGGACGATTACTTGTATTTTCACTGTGGCCTCTTTCAGTTAATTAAGCATAGTTGTCTGTGATATTGGCCCACTGCTATTTATTTTTATGTATATATATATTTTTTAATGACATTTCTATTAGCTTGCATTGGTAACAAGTCTCCACCAGCTTTCATGCTTGGGGTTGCCAGATGCCAGAGCTGAAATCCCCAAAATGAAGCTTTTCTCTTAAAGGAGAAGTTCATTTCCAGAACAATTTACAGATAATGCACTCACCCCTTTGTCATCCAAGATGTTCATGTCTTTCTTTCTTCAGTCATAAAGAAATTATGTCTTTTGAGGAAAACATTTCAGGATTTTTCTCCAAATAATGGACTGATATGGTGCCCCGATTTTGAACTTTCAAAATGCTGTTTAAATGCGGTTTCAAACGATCCCAAATGCGAGAGAAATAAGGGTCTTATCTAACGAAACGATCGGATATTTTAATTTAAAAAATACCATTTAAATACTTTTTAATGTCAAACGCTCGTCTTGTCTTGCTCATTCCGGTTCATGACAGTTAGGGTATGTCGAAAAACTCCCATCTCATGTTCTCCCTCAACTTCAAAATCGTCCTATATCACTATTGTTTGATCTTCTTTGCATGTTCACTTTGCAAAGACTGGGTCGGAACTTCTGCAGCGATGTAGGATGTTTTTTTAATTATTTTGAAGTTGAGGGAGAAAATACGATCTGAGTTTTTCGACATACCCTAACTGTCTTGAGCCAGAATACACTGAGTTCAGGGAGAGAAAGGCAAGGCGAGCGTTTGAGATTAAAAAGTATTTAAATTGTATTTTTTTTAAAAATGAAAATAACCGATCGTTTCGCTAGATAAGACCCTTCTTCCTCGGCTGGGATCGTTTACAACTGCATTTGGGATCGTTTGAAGCCGCATTTAAACTGCATTTTGGAAGTTCAAACTCATAAAAAATGAAATGTTTTCCTCAAAAAACGCAATTTCTTTACGTCTGCAGAAAGAAAGACATTAACATCTTGGATGACAAGGGGGTGAGTACATTATCTGTAAATGATTGTTCTGGAAGTGGACTCCTTTAAATAGATACAATTTCTGCACAGCACTACAAAAAAGTGCTGATGATCTGAAAACTCAGTTGGAGTTTAGCAATCTCAGTTGTGACATTGCGAAAGCGTGATACAGCAATTGTGTTCATTTACATTTGCCGTGTCTAAATCTGTGAGCAAACCTGAGTGACGAACTGTCATCAATGCAAACATGACTATCGATGGTACTGTTGCGGTGATGGTTACTGAATAAATGTACTTATGCAACCTCTGTGCTACAATACTTAATAACCACATATGATAAATACAATAAATCAGGAAACTAGATGAGGTAAAATCATTGACGTTCTCTTGATTGTGCTTACATTCCCACTACATTGTGAAAACCAAATGTCCCAGCAAGCACAGTAAACACTGAAATCAGCTTCATTAGCTTAACAATCATGCTAAGTGTTTTGATAAAATTTTGGGGGATAGTGTAGTATAAAAACAATAGAAGTCATTGGAAAGTCCTCATCACGATAGAAAAACATTTTGCCACTGCATGTTTGTGCGTGTGTGTGATTTGCAGCATTATTTGCTTTCTGTTTCCCTCGACATGGGGTATAATTAAAACACTCAGCTGTTATTGACTCATGATAATTGCTCACAATAGATATCATAATAAGATGTTTAGACATAATTGAATATAAATAGCTGTGCTTCAGTTTTCCTTTACACCTAACTGTCAGTTCCTGGTGGTGAAGGGGATTGCGAGTGGTTTAGCTCAGTCCGGCACGTACATGGAGGTCTTTGGTTCTTTTAGCCTGCTCCACTGTGTGTGTTTGCTCTCCCGCTTGCTGTGTTTGCAGATGCATTTTCCGATTTTGTTTTGAGCAAGGACACATCCCTTGTGCATATATTTCTATGGATAACTGAGTGACACTGACCTAGTTTGATCTAAAGCCCAGGGTGAGGACCGGCATTATTATAGGGCCACTGTTAGCCTTTGTCATGTCACTCTGGAACAGAAGTGTTGAGAGGCACATGCTCTAATAGATTTAAAAGAACTGGATATGTGAGCGAACGGCTCCTGGGGTAAGGTGACATCCCTTTAATAAAACAAGCCACTTCAGAGTTTTCAAAATGTCAGGTGTCTTGTCTTGTGCATTTTGTAGCATTTCTACTTCATTATAGTAAACTTCTTTAAATATCATCTTTCTGTCCTGTGGTGAGTGCTGTGATCTAGTTGTTAGCATATATGCTATTTTTAAACAAAAATACAGTAAAAATAGTAATATTTTAAAAATTTAAAGGAACTGATTTCTATTTTAATATATTTTAAAATGCAGTGTATTTCTGTGATGGAAAAGCTGAATTTTCAGCAGTCATTACTCCGGGCTTCAGTGTTACATGATCCTTCAGAAATCATTCTAATATGCAGATTTTTTGCTTAAGAAACATTTCTGTTGAACACAGTTGTGCTGTTTAACCCTCATGTTGTCATTCTGATCCAGAATTTTTTTTTTTTTTTGTGGAAAATTCTAATGTGTACTGACTTTAAACACCTTCTTTAAAATTTTGATCATTTTTTCCACTTTTTAGAGATTTTCTACCCACCTTGTTATGCTAATGGTGTTCCCAAATAAAAATGAGACTGAATCCAAGATTTGGACTTAATATAGCATACTGGGAGATTTATGAGCATTACCAGGAACACTAAATTAAAAAAGGGAAACTTTTCAGCACAGCACATGGGTTAATATTTTTGTGGAAAAGTACTGTGTTTACTTAAAATAGAATTCTTTATTGAATATAAAGGTTCAGGTGCTTTAAGGCATTTAAGCACATATGAAAAAAGACATTATTTAGCAAGCTTGTAACCAACTAAATCAATTATTTAATAATATTTTTTGTTAAATCCAGGTAATTTACCATAGAAATAAGCAACAGCAACAGCTGTGGTCCGATCCCCTTAAAAATTTGCATGCTTGTTTAGAATCACCTTTCGCATGTGTTCAGCAGGTTTTGTGAAGTTTTAAGTTTTTCTTTAGGTTTTACAGAATTTTGGGTAAATCTGGGCCGGCCAATTTTCTAAACGACCCCGTTATAGCTTCCCAATGGGTAAATTTCAACATTTTTTTGATAATTATTGGCCTAGAGAGTCCAAAGAATTGTACTGCAGTCGTTTTTTCCAGATTGAGCGAAAAACCTAGTACTAGTGTGCAAAAGTAGGTTTTTTACATCTTCTCAGTCATTTAACAAACAATTTGATTGACAGCAGTGGTTCTAGAGGCAAAGTTGTCCGGAATGAGGAGTTCTATTGTATGATACGAATATCTTGTGTATGTGCGAAAAACCGTGTAACGTACAATCGTTTACACCCTTGAAAAATGTAAAAGTGGACCCCATAGTGAATTTCTTTCAAATTTCTCACAGAGCTTTGGGTTTGTGAGTTGAACAGGCTCACTGAGTTTCGTTCCGATCAGCCTTGTCCAACCGGTGCTCAAACTTTGTTGGCCAATGGCGGCCATGTTTTTTAAGATATGTAAATGTCCTTGTAGACACTTATGGCACTTCAGACCAAGACTGATGCACACAGATTTTCATGTTAATAGGACACATCGTTGTGCAGTTATAACCATTTTTTATGTTTTTTCCCCTCTTATATCGCCACCAAGTGGCCATGCTCCATGATTTATTTTTTTTTTTTTTTTTTGCTGTGACCTCAGATTGAGCTCTTAAATAAGTGTTGGTGGAGATATCTCATTCCATTCAGGAGTTATAGGCATTTTACTAAAAGTGGCCCTGACCCTTTCGAACGTTTTGGCACCCCTTCGCGACAGTGAGTCGAAAATTCAGCTTTTTTTTTTTTTTGATAATTATTGCTATTCACTCTCCAGAGAATTTTTCTGCACTGGTTTGGTTCCGATCGGGTGAAAAACCTAGGTCTAGTCCGCAGAAGTATATTTTCCAAAAAATCCAAAATACTTGAAAATTTCACAGTCGAATCTGAGGTGTGCGTTTTGTCCAGTGTGAGCTAAGTATTGCAACGACATTAGACACTTGAGCCTGCGACTGATGGTTTGAGCGATTTCGTACTTTTGGCCGCTGTAGCATCCCCATCAGGCCGACTGGGGCGATCCTTGTTGTCACGTTGTCGGCGGTGTGAGTACTACCATCCCTCCAAGTTTCAAGTCTCTACGACTTAGGGTTTGGTCTGCACAATCAGTTTTATGTGAAGATCACTGATCTGTGACAATTCTAACAATTACAATAGGGTTTCAAAAATCACAATTTGTTGAGTCAGCTTAAAATAATTTGTTACCCTGCTGCCTTAAAATTTTAAGTTCAGTCAACTAAAATAAGTTTAGTCGACTTGAAATGTTAAGTTGTACTAAGTAACAGCTTAGATATTTGTGTCTGCTAAACTTAACAGATGGGTAAGTAACCCAGCTGCCTTAAAATTTTTGTCACAATTTTTGTAAAATAAAGTTGTCACTTAGTATAATTTAACATTTCAAGTTGAATAAACTTTTTTTGAGTTGACTGAACTTAAAATTTTAAGGCAGCCAGGTAACAAATCATTTTAAGTTGACTCAACAAATTGTTTTTTACAGTGTATGTGCTTGAACCCCTAAAAAACTATTAATTCCTTAAAAAAAAGAAATTACATTAATTCACACATATTTTTTTATATCACAGTAGTTATTTTTGCAGAGCTTTTAAAAGTGTGAAATGGACTTTTCTCCTGCTGCCTTTCATATTACAGTTCAGGACAGTTGCTAATGAAATTTTAAATAGCATACTTCTGTGCTTTTGGGTGCCAGCTGAGCAAGTGTCATTGCTGCATGTTAACAGATAGCTTTTATTTATTTATTTATTTTTTTGTATTTTAGACCTCCTTGCTTCAGACACATTGGCGCTAATGTGAGAAATGTGGGTTTGAATCCAGCTTGCGACATGTCCCAATCCAATAGTTTTCTCTTTATCTGTATACTAAAAAATGATCTTGTTCAGGTGTTGTGCAAAAGTGAAGCATGAGTACAGTAGCTGCAGAAGCAGCCAAAAGTTCTGGAGATGGAGCGGTGTCGAGTCTGCTTGAGGTACGAGACATGTGAGGGCTTTTGGCAGTAACAGGTGTTTCACATTGTGTTAGCAAAGAGCTGGCACTCTCCGCTCCTGAGGTAGGATGTCTTTCTCTCCGAGAGCTGCCCGAGAGCTCTGTGCTGTGTGAGTGACATCAGGTCCCCCTGCGGGCTCAACGTCTGGCTCTTCTCCGCGTTCCCTCCGCTCTTTCTTCCGTCTTCCTGACAGAAACACAGGACTGAGGGAGCGTGAAAGTGACCGTGTTCCCGCGGCTCTGTCCAAACAGCCCGTCAATTAGCGGCCCAGTTCCGCTGTCGCAGGTCTCCACAGATTATTGAACCGCTGAACTACCCCGATACATTAAAATCCTCTGCTCAAAGCCTCAGCCTTCAGCTGCCCGCATAACAGTTTATCTCTACTTTAGCATGCCTGCTGATGCACGGAGATGCAATTGCATGTGAGAGGCATAGCTGTAAACATACTTATCCTCAAGCCATTCCTGCTTTTAGGGGACGTGGGGACCATTGTGTGCATTTATGTTTGTGTGAAGGAGACGAGGACAGACGGAGCGAGCACACATACACACACACACAACCAATCGCAGCGGGGCTATTCGAATCCCCGGCAAATAGATCAGCGCTCTTTACGCTAAACACATCAGCAGCGGCGTTCCATAAGACAACCCACACCTGAGACTGATCGCTGTATTATGAATGCAGAGGCGGCGTTTCACTCGCAGGGATTTTTTTCCCTGTTACCATTCCTCTCATCATCCTCCGATTTAGCCAGCCGACTACATCCGAAAAGTCTCCAGCTCAAGGGATAGCTTTAAACTTGGCGCAAAAAGCAGGGCCCTAATGTTTGCAGGCTGTAAACTCCCTCCAGAGTCCACAGAGACATTAGTTCCCACTTACATTTGTCTCTTTCTGACAAGCTGTCCGGCGAGCTGTTGGAACGAGTGTATGTGAGCGAGCGCGCATACGTGCTTCATCATATACTGATAGACTTGGAGGAGAAGATTGATAGTAACCCCTAACTTCGGCTGTTTGCTTCACCCTCCCTCCTAAATCAATATATTCCTCTGTCAGATTGCTTCCCAGGCCCTACCCCGGCATGACTAATTATCTTGTTCCTCTGGTTTTGGCGGGAAGTCTGCTGTGTTTGATAATGAGGAGAAACCCATCCGTATGGATACGTTTGCACTTTTGCATTGAGCTAAATGCATGCTTACCAATAAAATAAGCTAATACAGAAAGATGGATATACTCTTTGGCTCGCTGTTTACATGTGCCGCAAGAAATTCTGCTCCAGCTTATTTTTCATTCAGAACTTCCTCTTCCCCGTGGCTTAGAGGCAATAAGAAAGTGATAAGCCCTGAAGAGGAGCGCAGCGCTCGTCTGTCTTTGGTATCTGACTGGATTTTAATCGGGGCGCACAGCGATATTCTGCGGCCAGTTTCCGTCACCACAAATCATAGCTGTTGCTAGGCCCGTCTAGGAGAGGTCCAGATCCCTGTCTTTCATTTCAGCCTCTCAAAATGTCTAAATGTCAGCATCCTTTAAATAATTTTATTATTTGATTATTCTGTTTTAATTTAGTATATATTTTTTAAAAGTGGTTATGAACTGAGAAACCAAAATGCCTTGATCTTTTGACATATAAGAGGTCATTGTACTATAAAAACATCCTGTAGGTTTCAGAGCTCAAAACTTTGTCAATAGTCTAAAAATAGCTTATATTGAAGGCAGTCTGCCAAAACGACAGCTTTTGGAATGTTTCTATGTATGATGCAATAGGTAGATTAAGGTCCGCCTCCACAGAAGAAGATCGACATTGCTGCCTGTTTAGCCCCGCCAACTAATTCGCACATAAAGGCTGGGACGCACCAAGCCGACTTCAAAGAACTAGCGGCGTCGAAAGCCGCCGCTGTTGTCGCCTCGAGTCGGCAGCATCTGGACAGAAAGCTGCACTTGAACACACCGCTCAGACTACAGCCGACTGCAAACTAACATGCATGTTCTGCGCCTGCGTGAGAGGAATAAACTCTATATCAGCAGCTGTCAATAGTAAATATTCGTCATTCAAAAAGAAAAACTAAAACAAAGTTATACGAGATAAACGCAAATATATGAAACGTAAAAACAAAGCTGCACTTGCTTACTATCTTGAATATCAGTTATGTTGATAACTTTCTTTATTATAAGAGGCTCATGTTATTGTGAAAATATTCATATTTTTTAATATTTACATAACATTAGAACAGCCTTCTGTTTGTGCCGGCTTTATTTGCTTGCCCGTTTTCGTCACTTTCGCTTTAATTCTCCGTCACTGACTCGTTCGCTAAACTGAACATCCAATCAGAGTTCTCACTTTCCTTGATGGTCCCAATGCCGATGAAACATGTTAAATTGGGCAAACTCCCGCCGACGTGAGCTGACATGTGGAACACACCAAACAAACTAGCCCGACAGACGTGCGCCGACGGCTTGGTGTGTCCCGGGTCTACACAGAAACCAAACGATAAAGATGGCTCTTAAAACAACAGGATGCTCTGCAGTGCCAGTTTGTGGAAGAAAAAACTTTGCATTTGCAAAGCATTGCCTTCTTTCTGATCCCAGCGTTAGGAAAGAGTAGATGAACTTTATTTTTAATGACGTTTCAGACTGCGTCAGTAAGAACTCTGGCCTTTTTTCATATCATTGTACCGCTGATTCATTTACAATTACCAAAGTCCTTTTAAAACAAGTTTTTTCACTCAGCGACCATCTTTGAAACGCTTCTCGGGCATGCAAGTGCAGCTCACAAATCTTTGAATAGGGAAACATCAAATTCTCCAAAATTGTTCACTAAGCTTGCGATTAAATTTCATATTTGAAAACACCAGTGAAATTTGACAACAACAGTCTCATAAAGCTTGTTTCTTATGTTCAAATACTGTTAAAAAAAATGCTAGACCAGCCAATGAGCACGCAAGTTTGAACGCGGCCTGTTTCTATAGGAGCTTCTAACGGCAGCTGCAGTAATGCGATGACTTTACTAATTAACGATTGGCTCTTTCATTTAGAAGGCGGGGCTTATTCACCATATTGGGCGTTGCACATTCATAAGTAATAGGAGTGCACTGTCTTCCTATATATAAAGTCTTTGCAGTTATTCATAGCGTCAGTGACACAAGGCTCGTTCCCTTATCTCAGGGAACCGAGGTTACATTAGTAACCGGAGCAACAGAATTCGATGTGGGATTTTCAAAAAAATTAAAACTAAGAGATGATGATGTGCTGCCTATATTGGATCTGACAAAAGTGTGAGCAGCTGTTTTCATTACGTGGTCACTAATGCTTTGATCAAACAGATCGTTTGGTATGTACTGAGTTATTTATGTGTGTTAAACCTAAATCACAGCTGCATCCATCTATGAGGAATGAATGTACGCTGTTAGCCAATCATAGCAGTGGGCGTTTACTTTCGAGTCTACAGTCCGCCACGCCTATTCAAACAGAGCATCCTAATGAGGGCGGATACAAGCAGGACAGAAAAAAGCCTATTACTTCTAAATTATGATTTTTTTTAAGTAAAAATCTTGATAACATTATAAGTGGACCTCAGAGAACAGTACAAAATAAAAAACAAAGGCAGTTCATGCAATTTTAAATTTTTGTGCTATTTTGATACTTTTTGTGTGCAAAGAAAACAAGTTTAGTCAACAAGTTCTTCTCCTCTGTCAGTCACTGACACACGTTCACGAGAGTACCATGACACGCATTTGTGGTGTTGTTGACGAAGGAGCCGCCGTTCTGTGTTTTACTACCTTTCTGGGTCTTGAACGTGGTAGTTGCATTTCTGTCCATGCGGAGTCAGAAAGCTGTCAGATTTCATCAAAAAATGTCTTAATTTGTCGGCGCAGATAGCCTTGTGGGCAGTGTGCCAACATACAGCGCCATTGCGCTCCGGGCGTCCCGTGTTCGAATCCCCACTCGAGGACTTTTCCCCATCCCGCCCCCATCTCTCTCTCCCACTTCACTTCCTGTCACTTCTGATCTGTCTTGTCTTAATAAAAGGCAAAAATGCCAAAAAAAAAAAATATATTTATATATTTATATATATGTCTTCATTTGTGTTCCAAAGGAAGGTCTTACAGGTTTGGAGTGACACAACTTTTCCTTTACCTAACTAATGTTAATCAATTTAACCTAAGTGTAAAGTGAAACCAAAACTTTCATTAAGTTCTACATTAAAAAGTTTAACACATTTTACTTCTAAATATGCTGCCAGTAATGATTTATATTAACTGATCAAACTGAGATGTTTTAATATTATTGTATTGTTGAACCGTCATACTCAGGAAGGGGCTTGAATCTCCCTAAGACTAAAATCCTAAAATCTAGCTACAAATACATATTAAAAATTCATCAGGCCCTGCGAACGGGCTGGTCTGGGTAATGGATGTGCGTTTCTCCTCTGTCTTCACTTCCACAGTTTAATTACCGTGTGAAAAAGCAGCATATGCTTAAATATCAAATGAATCGCACAAGTGAAAATCTTTGTTCTGCTTAGTGCATGGAAATGTCATTGCGGAGAGGGTAAGGCAACATTAAAGCGGAAAATAAAAGAACATAAATGTCACTCAGTGTATTCTGGTCTGCGGTCTAGCAGAGCATGAAGGGCTGGCATGTTTGCTTGGTTGGACGATTACCCTGTGCTCTGAATTATGTCGAATGTCACACACTTGGCACTGCCTTTTGCTGATCTTTGGGGTTTGTTTGTACACTTGCATGCATTACGAAGCAGAGGTTACTGTTTCGTAAAATTTGTGTTGATACCCAGAATTCCTTGTTCAGACAGGTACGATACAAACAACAAATTAGCATCAGCATCTCAAATGGCGGCATTAATTCAGAATTGTATTTGTGAATTTGTTTGTTTATTTATTTATTTATTGTACACTCTAAAAATGATGGGCTAAAAACATAAGAACAAACCCAGCAATTAAGTTTATTTTATTTAGGTTTTATTTTAGGTTATTATTTTATTTTGTTAATTCAGCTATTGTTTAAAAGTTACTATATTTCTTAATTAGAGTGAACCCAAAATAGGTTGGAAAATTACATTTATTAATGTGACCCTGGACCACAAAACCAGCAGTGCATATTGCTAATCAAAAATTATGTTTTGATATATTTATGATAGGAAATTTACAAAATATCGTAATGGAACATGATCTTTACTTAATATCCTAGAGAAAAATCTGTAACACTCTCACTACTGACTAGCATGCATGTTGTTAGCATATTGGCTGTTTATTAGTATTTATAAAGCAGACATTAATACTTTATTCTGCATGACTATATTTTAGATCCCTTATTCCGACCGCATACCTAAATGTAACAACTACCTTACTAACTGTAAGCAGCAACTTAGGAGGTTATTGCAGCAAAAGTCTTAGATAATAGTTGGACCTTAAAATAAAGTGTAATAATCAATCATTTTGACCCATACAGTGTATTGTTGGCTATTGCTACAAATATAACGGTGCTACTTATGACTGGTTTTGTGGTCCAGGGTCACATATGTTAAGTAAATGAACATTTATTAGTAAGTTGAATAAATAAAAAATAAGCTTTTTTTAAATTGCTTAATAATAAATGTTCACCTTTTGATTATTGCTGATGCCTCTAGTAATTATGTGTCTGTTTTTTAGTTTACAACCTATTTTGGGTTCATTGGGTTAAACCAGCCAAATAGTACTTTTTAAACAATAGTTGAGTTAAATAAAACTAGTTTTAACTCAACTACCCAGTCACTGGTTTGTTTTTAAACCAGCGTTTTTAGAGTGTATTATTTATTATTTGATAATAATATTTATATATTTATGTACAGTTTAATTTTTATTTGTTTGTTCATTTATAATGTTCTTTTATAATTGTTATTTTTTATAATGATATATATTTTTTTACAATTTTCTCATTATTATTTATTTGTTTAAAATGTTATTTCTTTATAATGTTATTTCTTTATACATACATACCTACTTTTTATTTTTATGTATTGACAGGTAAGTAGTTACTAAAAAAACTTGTCACATTTATTCTTTTTAGCTTTGTGTCAGTCAACTGTCAGGTTTCTGAAATTAATACTGATGGATAACTGCTGCTGTTACGCCTTCTTCATTATAATGGAAGTAAATAAAGCTGTCAGAATGCTATAAAACTGAGCACACAGTCAACTGTTTATCAAAAATCAGCACATAGCCTGTATACAATCAATCCAAATCTTGCAGTCAAACAAACGGTGAGTATTTTCATCTGCTTGCACAATGAATCCAAACCTTCCTAGTCAAACAAAGAGCAAATATGTTCATCTCTGTTTTGAGCAACAAACCCCTTTGCTTTAATCCTTCCCTCAGGAGATGAATGCAGAATGCTGCACCTCTTCACCCCCTCTCCCTCTCTCTCTCAGCACAGATAGCAGAGCTGAAGGCTCTTCAACACAAGCTTCCAGAGGGGAGTGTCATTTTGTTTTTCTTCTGCGAGCAGCAGTGAAATGGATATACTTTGTGGATTAACACTTTTTTAGTTAATTTGCATTCATTTCATTCTTTTATCGGTCCATTGGTAGAACTGTTTTTAGTTGATATTTGATGGGGCTCTTGAAATTTTTTCTTGGCTCTTTTAGCTTGTAAATGCAAGAACATTTGGTCTGGGTATTGTAAACTTAACTGGATCCAGCTCGCTGAAAATAATCTCCAATAACTCTCTAGTAATTTTATTCAGAATGTTTATTTGTTACAACTAATAAGCGGCATTGCGTGCGGTAAATGATACTGAAAATGGTCCTGCGTGACTGTAATTATCTGGCAACAAGCGCATCTTAACGAGGAGCTTAGAATGGGCCACTTTGGACAGCTAACTATCTATAAAGGCCCTAGGCACACGTAAACACACACAAAATGATTCCTTCACACAATTAAAGAGACTCAGCCGCTTGAATACAACAAATTTTATATAGCCTATATGTACACAAACCTCCCTGTGTGTTTTCCTCTCAGCGGACAATGACGTTTACAGCGAGGTTCGCAGCCAGTCATTCATCTCAAGGTTTCACCGATGTTGACAAACCACTCGACCTTCAGATGCATGGAAATGTCATCTAATTCATCAAGCTCTGCTTGATTCGCCACCCCTCATTTTCCCATCCAAGTACATTTCGGTTATGAAGTGTCCTGAAGAACACATTAGACTGTAATGAAGCCACTAGAAAGGACGAAATTACTTTGCATCATGCCGCACGGTGAAATGAAGTGATGCAGCGTCTGTTTATTCAGCTGTGTTCTTTAAAGGCCCGTAGTATGAAAATTGCATGACTCTGCATTAGAAAATGACCTTGTGGGCCATAATTGTTTTGTAATTTAGCCGAATAAACAAAGGCGGGTATGGATGCTAACTTTTAAACTGTCTTGCAGCTAAAGTTCGTGTTTGCACTGAGTTATGAATTCAGTTATTAAAATGAATGGTCGGGTAAAGCACCTCCAGGAGAAATTCGGGCGAGTTTGCAGCAGCCGGCAGGATTTCACTGTTGATAATCAGGGCGCTGACATACTGAGTGAAATTTTTCTGACACCTTTGGAGCACTAATGGCTGAGGCTGTTTACTACAGTAAGCTGTAGTCATACACATGCTGTAGGCTAAAGCTGTTTGTGGTCTCAGAACCAGCCAAAACACAGCTCTGATGTGAATATGTAAATTGTAATTGTGGGTACCTACCCTGTCCCATTTTCTTCTTTTAGCATTCAGCCGAGTTTGAAGGACAGGAAGAAAATTGGGCCTTTTTTCTGTTACCGAATAGCTTTTATTATAATACATTTTTTTACTCCCAGACAGTAGATGTATGTAGCTCAGTCTTCTTTTAAAAAAGGTTTCCCACATTCTCCCTCAGCTCCGAGAGAGTACCGTCAGTTCGGCGCCTGTGTGAAGTCTGTTGCTTTTGATGTGAAATTTGCTCTGTGTGATTCAAGGCCATGGCGGACATTTGCAGCATAAGAACTGCTGGCAGCAGCTGGGACCCACTAAACGGCCACCCAGTGTTTTTGACACGTTCATAACCAACAGAGGGAACACATTTCACTGTTCGATATTCAGCTAGACTCTGCTGGACGTTTTTTAGACACCAATTTCTATATACACTGAAGTGCCAAAGTCTGAGACCACTAGTGGAAATGTTTAGATTTCATATTTGTCTAGTTTAATAGTGCTATTTTTATTTTTAATGCAACTTTTAAAAGTTTGGAGTCAGTAAGAGTTTTTTTAATGGTTTTTGAAAGAATTCTCTTGCTCACCAAGGCAGTGTGTATTTGATCAAAAATACAGTAATATTGTGATAGATTATTGGGTCACACTTTATTTTAAGGTCCAGTTCTTGCTATTAACAAACCATTAACTGCCTCAATAAACTGGTAATTTGCTGCTTATTAGTAGTTAGTATGGTAGTTGTGAAGTTTAGGTATTGGGCAGGATTAGGGATGCAAAATATGGTAATGAAGAATAGGTGCTTTATAAGTACTAAATAGAAAATATGTTGTGAATAGCAACTAGCTATTAGTGAGAATTGTTCCCCATACTAAAGTGTGACCAATTATTGCAATGTGAAAAACTGTTTTGTATCTGAATATATTTTAAAAAGTAATTTATTCCTATGATGGCAAAGCTGAATTTTCAGCAGCTTCTTATTATCAGTGCTGAAAACTTTTTAAATAAAATGCTTAAAGGTGCACTAAGCGATTTTTGCCAAACATTGTTGTTATTTGTGACCCTGGACCACAAAACCATAATGTTTGTACAGTATAGCCAATTGCATTGTATGGGTCAAAATTATCAGGTTCTTTTAATGACAAAAATCATTAGGATATTAAGTAAAGATAATGTTCCATGAAGATATTTTGTAAATTTCCTACAGTAAATATATCAAAACTTAATTTTGGATTAGTAATATGCATTGCTAAGAACGTCATTTGACAACTTTAAAGGCGATTTTCTCTATATTTTGATTGTTTTTGCACAATCAGATTCCAGATTTTCATATAGTTGTATCTCGGCCAAATATTGTCCTATCCTAACCACAACATACATCAATGGAAAGCTTATTTTTTCAGACGATGTATAAATCTCAATTTCAAGAAATTCACTCTTATTACTGGTTTTGTGGTCCAGGGTCACATTTGAAAGCACCAAAACAAACACACTCATAGCCCAATAGGACCTCGCCCCTATTTTGATATCACCGCCCCACACGTACACAACCCTGGCATAACGACAATCGTGGAAACAAGCGAAGATGACACACAAGCATATTCAAACAAAAGCCAACACAGATAAGTTGTGTGATAAGTTGTCAAAAGAAACAACGCAACCTCGACCTCCATTTCCAGGCCTTCCCGCTCCTTGAATTCTCTCCACCGCTGGAAAGTGGCTCCGGTATTTACGTGGGTCCTATCTCTCGCCTGATCATAACCCTTGTTTTTAATGTTTTGTTCCTCTGATATTTTCCTCTTTTTTTTGTCTTCCATTTCTTTCTATCTATAGTCGATCGGCTAATATCCACGCTTTCTTCTCTCGATCCTTACAAGACACTCCCCTTACTGCCGATTGGCTACAGGTGTGTTTTGGGACTCGGTCCGACACTGTGATCAAAAGCGTTTTTCAAAAATTGCGTAGTGCACCTTAAATATTTTTGGGTAAACTTTTTTGAGGAGTCTTTAATGAACAGAAAGTTTATAAGAACGGTATTTATTATCTTTTGTAACAAATAATAACAAGTATTAATCTTTTAAAGGCACAATATGTAAGGTTTTTGATTCAAATATCCAAAAACCACTAGAACAGTGTTATATATTTTGTTGACTTGTGTACTTGCATTATCCCAAATGCTTCCAAGTATGTTTAAATCCAGAGAAATAACCAATTTTAACTGTCCTGTCCTGTCCCTTGTTATTGCGTTGCCTACCAGTGACATCATACACCCTCGATTTCCGGTTTTATTATGTAGAAAACATGGAAACACCAAAGATGCTTTAATATGTTATGCATTTTTTAGACAGGTGACGAATGCACAGAATAGCATTATAACAGAAGTTCCAACACACTTAAATGTATCAAGTATGATAAAAACAGTGGTACTTTACCCCACATACGCATGACCAGAAGAAGCAGAAGTGGTCAACTGCAGCATAATAAAAGCTCCTCTACTTTCGAGCCGTGTGTCGCGCTCGTTTCTAATTAGCAGTCGCTCCAGCGGCCTTGTTTCACTTCAACGGCTTTCAGCTCCACCCTGCTTCATGCTACAATGACGTTAATAAATCTTTAATACATTAGCTCATCCATTAACATGATTTCTGCCGGAGTTCCGTCAGATTGCATCTGCTGTGGGGATGAAGCGTCATCAAACTATGCCTTTGTTTCCTTGTTTGTTTTGAATATGTGCCCTTTAGCGGTTTTAAGTATTTGCTTTACCAACACTCAAGCAGACATGAATGTCACAGTACTGTACTTATTTGATTAGTGACCTATAAATAGTGTGGAATATTAAATATTTGTTTATTCTCCATCATAACCTTTTGTTGTTTTAAATGTTTCAAAAATGTAGATTTTTAACATGGACTTTTGGATTTCACTATTCATAGACATTAGTGTAATACTCATGTTTGATTTGAAAGATATATTCAACAAAGTATGGTAATTTTTTTATATAAAATTGCTAAAAATACAGAAAAGCGTTATCTTTCCAAACTCATCTGGATATTAGTCATTTATTTTCCTACAACCCAGGTTGTGACCTCTTTCAATCATAGTGTTGTCCTTTCACCTGACAGTGCCCCTAAAGATTAATTCTGTTTGTCCTAATGTATGGTAATGAGAAAGTTGTGTGGATTTGATTGTCAATAACTTGAAATACGGCCCTGCTCCCTAAATGCTTGTGCCGTTCAATAACCTATTAAAGTTGAATCACAGATAAGTTGGCGTGCATCAGGAAAGCAATCTGAAATTTGTGCTGACATTGATCCAGCAGGAAAGGACCTGATGGCTCCGATTAACACTTGTGTCCCGGGAGAGGCAGGGAGAGAGAGATGCTGGGCTGTTAATATCGTGTCATGTCCCTGGCTTTCCCCGGCAGAATGAGCTCCGTTTATGAGCTCGATGTAAAATGTTAAAGTAAACAATTCAACTCTCCGAGAATTGTAGGAGGAATTTGTTCTCGCTTTCGGTAGCAGGAAGCAGAACAAATGGATTGATTTCTGTTTGGTAAGTGTTTCATGCAGACTACACCTGTTCATTTTAAAATGGGAAATCAAAAGAAGTCTAGTCTTTGTTAATTAATTTCAAATTAGCTTCATGACGCCACTCCTGAGAGTACCGAGATTTTCGTTTGGTGTCCCTTTTGGAGTGCTGCATTAATGCTGCTTGCATTTGCATTTGTGGCCACATGAATTTGCCAGAACAGACGTTGCTCTTATCCATGTAGCATATTTCCCAAAACAGCAAAAGGTCAGTGAGAACCGCAAAACTAAAACGATGCTTCATCCCTCCTTTGTATTTTCATCCGTGGCAAATGATAAGGGCATCATTTAGAGAAAATACATCTTTTAATGAGGGATAGAACTCTGGCTCGTGTTTACAATTGCCCTTGACATTCTCATCGGGATTAAAGAACAGCTAATGGAGCACCTCAGGAAGGATCCGTTAAGACCAGGAATAAATGTCACAGCTGTTCAGTCACAAATCACGGTGCAATTTTTCTCTTCTCTTTTCATCCTTCTTGACCTTCATGCCCTGTTCTTGGGAAAATGAAGAACATGTTAACATTTCGTTTATATGCATAAGCCCCAATGAAGCCCAGAATCCCATTTGCCAAGTAGAGAGTGAATGTGTGTTTTCTGAAGGTGATATTATAGTACAAAACGTCATATTCCACAGTGTGAGCCGAACGGAGTAGGCTCTTCCCGTCCAGCCTCGACAGCTAACAAAGAGCGATGCTGAGGAAGGACCTTTGAAAATAAATGCTGCTTATAATTTAGAAGCTATAGTTGAAAGACCTTTGTAAAGTAGCAAGCTGCACTACAGCCTACACTGTTAAAAATGCTTCACACTTTTCTTAATCAGTATTTTTTCTTTTTTATCAGTAAAAAAATATGGAAGACCAATTCCGCCACTGCATAAAATTTTTTTTAAAAGTAATTGTGACTGTTTATCAATTCTGACTTTTTTTTCTTAGAATTGCGAGTTTACATCTCGCAATATTTTTTTCGCAGTTCTGACTTTTTTTTTCAGAACTGAGTTTTGTATCACGCAATTCTTACTTTATAGCATGAAATTGCAAGTTATGAAGTCAGAATTGTGAGATAAGTTGCAATTTTGAGAACATCTCAGTCTATAACATATATCTCGCAGGTGTTACTTTTTTTCTCGAATAGCGAGTTTTTATCACGCAATTTTGAGAAATAAAGTCAGAAATGCAAAAGGTTTATACTGCAATTGTGACTTTTTTCTAAGAACTGAGTTTATATCACAATTCTTGCTTTATAGCACGCAAATGCAAATTATGAAGTCAGAATTGTGAGATAAGTTGCAATTTTGAGAGTTTACATCTCGCATTTGTGACTTTTTTTGAAAATTGCGAGTTTACATCTTTTTTTAAGAACAGCAAGTCTATATCACGCAATTCTGAGATATAAAGTCAGAATTGCGAGATATAATTTCAGAATTTTGAATTCTCTTAGAATTGCAAGTTTATTTTTCACAATTGTGACTTTCTTATCAGAATTGCACGTTTATATCTCGGAATTGTGACTTTTTTTCAGAATTGCAAGTTTTTTTTTTTTTTTTTTGAGAACAGCTTGATATGAACATATAAACAGCATGATATGAACAGCAAAGTTTATATCATGCAATTTTGAGAAATAAAGTCAGAATTGCGAGATATAGTTTCAGAACTCTGACTTTTTCTCAGAATTGAACATTTTTATCTTGCAATTGTGACTTTTTTTCTCAGAATTGCGAGTTTATATTTCACAATTGTTACTTTTTTCTCAGAATTACGAGTTTATATCTCGCAGTTGTGACTTTTTTTCTCGAATTGAGAGTTTATATCACACAATTCTGACTTTATTACATGCAATTGCGAGTTATGAAGTCAGAATTGTGAGAACATTATCAGTCTTGCAAATTGCGAGATATAATTTCAGAATTCAGACTTTTTTCTCAGAATTGCGAGTTTATATTTCACAATTGTGACGTTTTTTATCCACAGAATTAAGTTTATGTCCCGCATTTTTGACTTTATAACTCCCAATTGCGAGTTTATATCACACAATTCCTGGGGAGGAAAAAAAAGTCAAAATTGTAAGAAAAAAAGTTAGAATTGTGAGATAAAAAGTTTCAGTTACCTTTTTTTACATTTTTTATTCAGTAATGTATATGGGCTTTCATAAAAAAAGGTACATTTTTGCTTTTAAAAAGCAAAATTCGATATGATATCAAGACATTTTTGAGAGAATATATTAGTGTTGGATCCGAGTCGAGTTTGAGTGGGAGATGTTTGTTATAGTCTTTTTATCTTAATTTTATGCTGTTAATTATTTGATTTTTTTTTTTTTTTTGTTACACATGACATGGATTCATCTATATTTTGAAAAAGTCCATGAGGCCTCCACCTAAATCCAAGTTCATTCATAACTGCAGTCTGAGTCTAATTCCCAAGTCCAAATACCTCAACCCTAGAATATATCTCAAATTAAGTTTCCTAAAGCAATTTTCTCATTGTTTTTCTTGATTTAAGCATACATTTTATTGCATTTATGCTTAAATAATTTGGCTGAATGTCTTGCTTTTTTCATTTTAAAAATTCATCTTGTTTTAACCAAAAACTGGGGAAAAAAAGTCAAAAGGACTGGTTATTTTTCTCAAAATTAATTGCCATTAAAATGAAGCATTTTGAGTGAATTACACTAATATAATTGATGTCCATTAGTGACAGACTTGGAACAGATAAAATAACACTAAATGTAGTGCTTCTACCTGTAGTTAGTTCTTCCCAGCAGTGACGTAGAGTAATCCTTGAATCTCTGCGGGATTTTCTAATTGTTGTTTGAACACATCCCATTTTAGATCAACAGTCAGTGCAGCTCACATAATCCTGTCCACGTTTAATCTGTAATTGAGATGAACCCAAAGCTCATACCAGCCATTTATTTACCCCAAGGCCACTGCTAATTTTTTAGACAAAATACTGCATATTTCAGGCTGCCTTTACATGTAATGGAACCACAGGATTCACAAAGTCCCTCTTTGACAACTTTTGAACAAATAATGAATCCACATAAAAATGAGTCAGTGAAACTGAGTGGAAAGCTTTAGATTATACATAAAAAGGCAGCAACACAGCAGGTGTAATGAAGCTCACGACGAGGTCACCTTTCTCTCTTTCGCTCTCTGTCTCTCTTTCTGTTTTCTCTTTCTCTTTATCTTTTTTATGAATGCAGCTCTTGGAGTGTGGCTTGATCTCTGTAGACAGAACATGTACTTGGATGTTGCATAAATAAAAGCATTTCCAACCCAAACAGTGGAATAACTTGCCCGGGATTAGCATTTCATTAAAATAGAAGTGTGAGGGTTTGCAGACAAAAGGTGTGAACCGCGGAGCAAGAGTGGGACCGCGTCGGCCTGCCTGCTTGGAATATGTAAGAGCCTGTGAACTCTGGTTTGAAAAGCTCGCGATGAATTAAACATGCAGCGTCTTTACCTTAACACTGAATAGGAACAACGTCTTGTACGTTTAGGGATGTCCACAAGGTTGTTGACTCAGAAATTAACTTTACTTCACAAGCTTGTTCTGCAATTTTTTTTTATTTATTAGACATTTTGCAGGTGTTGTTATTAGTGTCTTCTCACCGTGTAAAAAAAAAAAAAAATAAATAAATAAAAATTATAAAAGTTTAAGAAAACCTTTAAAAATTCAACACAACATGATGCATTTAGACTTTTAGGTTCTCTCAACAATTGCCACACATGCTTAAAAATTGAGCAATATTGTTAAATTTAAAATTCTTTGTTCTGTCAACTGTGTTTGACAAGTTAGGCCAACATTTTAATCTTTTGTGTTACGTAAAACTTGTTTAATTTACATTTATTAGTATTTGTGACTCAAAAGGTCACGTGAACTGGAAAAAATGTAGTTGCCTATTTTTACAGTATGAGAATGTACCATATTTTAGTAGATTTATTTTGAGTGTCTACATTATCGTGTGGTGGACTTCTGAAAAGCAGATTCTTTCTTTGTTTGGTTTTTAGTGTAAATTCATGTTCCAGTTTCATTTGATGTTTATGGGTTAAACTGATGTGGAACACCATTTATATTATTAATGCTAAGTGTTTTTTGTTTTTTTTTTTGTATGCTTGGTTATAATGACACACTTTTTTATGAATCAATGCATGAAAGTTTATCCATTTATTTAAAAAAACAAAAAAACAAAAAAACAAACAAAAAAACAACTGTAAGAATATTTTCATCTTTAATTTGTTATTACTAAGTGTTGTTCGACTTTTCGTAGACCATTAGTCATTAAATGCACGGTAAACGCTACATTTGTCATGAAGGTCACAGACGCAGAGGTGATTTAATTTACCAAACTAAGTGGTTCACTATTTTAAGGGCATTTCCATTTAGGGTAAAAGTGGTGATAAATAAATGGGTGTTGTTTACTTTGCAATTAAACTGTCCGTGTTTACCAGTTTGACCCATTTAATTTTCTGGACTGTTTTTAAAAATGATAGGCAGGCATTATTATCACACTGACTTACACAGTACAATGCAATTCCCAAGCAAAAAAGACACTGGTGTCACTGCTGGATTGTGGCGCTTTAGAAAAATGAGAGATTTACACTCATCATTTTGTAATGTTTGTTTTAATTTATTTCTGCACTGTTGATTATTTTCTCATCCAAATATTTTTGGAGGAGGCACTGCATCTCTTCTCAAAGAAAATGCCTGTGGCAGGTACATAAGACAGAAATAGAGAAAGATGGGGAGAGACTGACTGAGTGAAAGATTTGTATTAAATTGTACATACGGAGCCAGGAAAATCTTTTTTTACAGGATGTTTAACAGAGCAAGTTGGAAGCAGACTGTTAGCAGGATAATTTGGCGAAAGGAAGGAGTCTCCCGCTGTCTGGTAGTCGGCGTTTTCTGTGGCATGAACATGCAATTACCCTTGATTTCATTTCTCGCCGATAAGTGTCCCTGCTCACCGGAGCAGCAAACGAAAGGAGTCAAGGGGCTTGTTGACAGCGGGGCATGTACAATCGCAAAAATCAAATAACCTGCCCATCATTAGGGCACAGAGCCTCATAAAGCGGCAACACTCAGATGAGCGGATACTGTCGAAGCGATGTTTCTTTCATGCTCTCAACATCTGGTCAAATTAGTGCCGTTTCGCTAGATGAAGTGAAAGTTAGTCCAACCCAGTCTCTATTGGTTCTCGTGTCATGCTAGGCCCCCCAAAGAGGCTGTATTGAGAGGACGCACCATAAGACATTTAGGGAGATTGGCCCAGCGGTATCAGCTCCTCTACTTTGACTTCGATAACTCAACTCAACTGTCTAGGGTGTGCTGCGAAAGGATACTGTAGACATTGATGATTTTGCAAACAAGCTTTGAAATAGTTTGATTTGACCAAGCAGGGCATATTTCTCACCTTTCTCATTAGCAGAAATCCTATAATTGAGGTGAGATGTCTCACTCAGTTATGCTGTGTGAGTTTCAAGGGCTAAAAATACACTCCAAAGATAGTGTGTGATCTTTCCATTTTGTGGATAACATACAATACTAAACCCAGAGTGGTTTGTGGGCTGGTTATGATTGGCCTCTTCAAACTAAGCTGTGAATGCAGAACCCGTTGTGTATGCTGGTTTTTGTTTTTTAAGCAAAACCTAGGAAGCTGTTATATTGGAAATGCTTAGCTATTAAAAATAACAAAAGCATGCACATCCCAACAGATCTAAATGTAGGAGCTCAGCCAAAAATAGAAATAAAAAAATAAATATTTGGGGACAAAAGTCTGCTTATTACAGCTCCAAGAAATAAATGATTTATTATAATTCCATGCAGGTGTCATCAGACCAAAGAACACCACAAAAGACTATTTAAATAATTAACCACACAATTAAATTATTGTTATAATAATTAGAATATTCATTTTATAATATAATATAATATAATATAATAAACAACAACAACAACAACAACAACAACAACAGCGATCATAAAAGTTTCTAGGCAGTTCAGTCAAAATTACAAAGGCAGTGCTCTGATATACAGCATTAAAGTTACATAAAAAATAATGTGATGAGATTTTGCCTTCAGCTAAAACTTTTTGCTCTGGAACAAGTAATAGATTAAGGAGACCAAATTTTCCCAAAACAAATTATATCTCATGTTTAACCACTATAGAGACATTAGAGCCAGCGGCAAATTCCAGAAGAACTGGTCGAGGTGTGTCTGCTCTCGGCGGGTTCATGAGCGAACTCCGAAAACACTGAAGCAAATGTTCAAATAGACGTTACCTTTAATAACAAACTGCATATTTGAAGTTTAAAAAGTACATTCTCACCTAAAAACTCTTAAAACTACAGTACATTCTGTGACACAAAAACAGTATTATTTATAATACTGTCCGCTAAAACACTCGCTCTGAGAAATACCGCAAACAGAGTGATACAAACGGTGAAACAGTTGAAGTTCCGATATCACTATAATATCGCACTCCTCTCAGTCAGTCAGATTAGAGGATCAGAAAGAACTGTTGATAATATAATATATAATACATAAGCAAAATCAGACAAATAGATGTGAGATACGGCTGTATATCGGCACGGCTGTGATTCGGTTGTAGGTAATCACAGCGTGCTGATATACAGCCATGTCTCATCTGATTTTGCCTATATATTATATTATATTATATGTCTACAAGTGTGATATTGCATTTATACAACAGTTCAAGGGCGCGAGTGCGTAAACAAAAAAAACTAATTATATCTTGTGTTTAACCACTACAGAGACATAGTTATATTTGTTATATTTGTAACGCTCAAATATTATCACCGCTTTGAATTAGTTGTTTGTATTGATATCAACTGCACACATTATAAATCTGAAAAACGTTTCAGTTCTGCATTTGACCCTATTTATTGTCTGTGCGCAGTCATCTTAAAGTCATAATCTCATACTCTTACTTTTACAATGTAAATGCAAAACTTTATAAACATTTATGTATTGGCACTTAGAAATTTATGCTTCACTTCTTATTCACTTCTGTCAGCTAATGGAATGCAGAGAAATGTGAATATAAAACTCTTACTGGAAAGCAAGAACAGGAAAAATTCTGTCTCTTGGAAGAAGGTGAAAATGTGAGTCTTCCATTTTTTGCTGTTTACTTGCTTTACCATGTCCAGGAATTTCTTTTAGTTTAGTCTCCAGTTTTGTCTAGTATTTTACAGAGAATTACTTCAATTGACCAATTAACATCTCTGTTTGTCCCTCTGTTGAGTCATGCCTGGCTGGTTTCCCTGAATTCTTCTTAACAATGATAATCACCCTCACTTGCAGGCCAAGATAAAAGAGTACACTCTGTAACATATTGATGTCGGGATTCGAAGGAAGCGCATTCCAGTGAGTCCCAAACTTTAGAAGCTTTTTAATCAGTTTGCTCAGAGACTCTGGCCAGCCTCTATCCGTTATCGGCTCTATCATCTATCTGCCGAGAAGTATATTTGGGATTCTCCTTATATACTTAATCATCCTGATTACAACAGGTGCGGGAGCCGTCAGGCCCGGTGAGAGGCTGGAAGGGGTGGGAGAGGGTGGACTGGGGTTTCTGCGCTGACAGGGGAGCGGTATTAATTCCTGCCCTCTGAGAAATTAGGCTCTGTGTTCCTTTCCTCACTCCTGGTGCTTTGATCAAGCCCTTGCGTGATTAGAGACTGACCCTGACATGACAGGCCTGAGAACTTGTAAAAGAAGCATGAGGTGGAAAAAAGGGAAAACTTTCTCTGATGTGCCCAGGGAAGGCAGGAGAGAATAGAATCCGAGTTATTCTGAAGCTGTCGCTCCACCCCTGCTCGGTGTCTGGTGGGTAATAAAGATTTCATGTATTCATTTTACTCAGGCAAAAATTGCAATCTATAATGACCTGACATTTCTTTTTTAAAACTAGCCAGAAGCCTCATGATTTGAATGTTAAGCAGTGTCCCGACTGACTCCGAGCTCGACTGGAACCTGCTTTGAATTCTATCAACTCACCTGTTAGTGGACTTGCGAGAGGCTACACGAATGTTGTGGCTTCCCGTGAATCCACACTAAAGGGAGTATGCTTGTTGAATCGTTATAGAGCCGTACGAGCCAACCTGCCTATTTGTAGTGACTCGGAGAAAAAATACAATAGCACAAAAGCGTTCTTAGATTGTAAGGGAGAGAACCGCATTGGGTAAAAAACAGATAAATAAAAATTGGATGTGGAGTGGCGGCTCTGAGAGGCGAGCGCAGGATCTGTTGATCAAGTCAGGCCTGTAATATATCTACCTGATTGGTGTGTTCCCATCGGAGTTTGAGTTAAATTCCTCATGTCACCCCAGACACTGTGTCTGGGGAGAAGAGATGTGCCCAAACTTCAGAGGCTGGCTCGGTCCTAGCTTGTGTATTAAAGGGAAATCTAATACAATTTATCAGCTTTAGCGTGGAGAGTCATGGAGATTATGGAGTGTGTGGAGGCCTGATCATTTCGCATTCTCTGTAGGTTCTCAAACCATGCCTGGAGTTGCTTAAAATGCTTTAAAGCCTGTCAGAGACGCTTTAATGTCGAGTTCTGCTTAATCACAGGGTACCTCGGCAGCTTTTACCCTTATGTCTATCCGGAGTTTATATGTGCGCTCTACAGGGCTGTATGTGATCTCGAAGGTGCAAGATAATGTTTTCTATACGACACATATTCCAGGCTCTACTGTGGCTGTTTCCAAAGAAAATGGCCAAATGCAGTGGAGAGCTGTAATCAGTATGATGAAAAGAAAAACTTTGCCATCGTACAATTGTCTGAACATTTCAGTACCACACAAATTAGTGCTAGAGATTGATGTTTCACCCAGTGCTTTATAGTTCTGTCTTTTCAGGTCTTGATAGAAATCGTTTTTTGGTCATTATGTATTAACATTCCGTGTTCTGGAGCACAAGAGAGACTTACGAAAGATGACAAGTGTGGGAGACGTGTTGTCCACCTGGCAAGCAGATGAAAATCTCTTCCTGAGAGCCTCTCAGAAACAAGCTTGAAGTGTTCCATATGGAGAAGCTGGTTTGTTGAACCACAAAGTCCATAAATGCAGAAAGCCAAACCAACGTAACGTTGAGTCGCTGAAGTTCATGCCGCATGCTATTGATGTGCTGTACAAAAGGCCTTTCAGCAAATTAACAACCACTTCATATCTTCACTTCCTGATCTAAGCATTTTGTTATTGAATTGCCTGAAATTGATTTTTCACCAAACTTGTTTAAAAGATGAATGGAATTATATCAGCCAGTGCTGCATGTACGTGCATCAGATGGGGAAACCCATCTGTTACCCCCACTAGCCAAGGCACAAGTCCCCAGACAGAGCGCTGGCCAGAACACAAAGATCTCTCCATAAAGGACGAGGCTGCTCTCTGGCTAATCCCATCTATTTCAGACCTGGTGGAACCCATCTGTTGCCGAACGCACCCACATAGGTATCACATCAATTATAAAATCTTGTTTTGGCGTATGCTAACGTGTACGGCATAAGCAGAAAACAATCAAGTACAGAAGTGCAGATTGCTCTTCCTGTATGCGGTGAATTTCTATTAAACCTGCAATCCTTTGGTTGTAGCTTAAACCAGGTTGCACTGATAAGTACTGTGACTGGTACTCGCTGATACTGATGCAGATACCTGTATTTTTATGATATAGTGTAGCGAGCATGTTTTGGAAACATTACACACTCATGCAAGTATGCAAATGGGAATTTTCGGCCAACTCATTGAAAACGTGGTCCGATTGATCATGCTTAACATGCTCATGTGTTGGTCTGATGATAAACTCAGTCAGTCTAATGTCTATGACATAAAAAAAAAAATACATCACATTACAAAAGTTAAATGTGTTGTGAATGCTGATGCAGAATAATATTATAAATTAAGGGAAGATACCTTAGTTTGAACTACTATCATGGGGATAATGTGTAATATGAGGTTTTTTTTTTTCTTCCTGAATTTAGAATATGTACAGTCAAGGTCAAAAGTTTACATCCCCCTTTCAGAGTCTGCAAAATGTTAATTATTTTGCCAAAATAAGGGGGATCATACAAAATGCATGTTATTTTTTATTTAGTAATGACCTGAATAAGGTGTTTCAAATAAAAGATGTTTACATATAGTTCACAAGAAAAAATAATAGTTGAATTTATAAAATTTTACCCCGTTCAAAAGTTTACATACACTTGATTCTTAATACTGTGTTGTTCCCTAAATGATCCACAGCTGTTTTTTTTTTTTTTTTTTTTTTTGTTTAGTGATAGTTGTTCATGAGTCCTTTGTTTGTCCTGAACAGTTAAACTGCCTGCTGTTCTTCAGAAAAATCCTTCAGGTCCCACAAATTCTTTGGTTTTCCAACCTTTTTGTGTGTTTGAAGCCTTTCCAACATTGACTCTATGATTTTGAGATCCATCTTTTCACAATAAGGGACAACTGAGGGACTCATATGTAACTATCACAGAAGGTTAAAAAAAAACGCTCACTAATGCTCCAGAAACACAGTGCATTAAGAGCTGGTGGTGAAAACTTTTTGAATTTGAAGATCAGGGTAAATTTAACTTATTTTGTCTTCTGGAATACATGTAAGTATTCTCTGTAGCCTCTGAAGAGCAGTACTAAATGAAAAAATATGATATTTAGACAAAATAAAAAAAATGTACAGAGCTCCATTCTGTTCAAAAGCTTTCACCCCTGGCTCTTAATGCATCATGTTTCTTTCTTGAGCATCAGTGAACGTTTGAACCTTCTGTAATAGCTGCGAATGAGTCCCTCGGTTGTCCTCAGTGTAAAAAGATGGATCTCAAAATCATACAGTCAATGTTGGAATGGGTTCAAATACACAAATGCTGGAAAACCAAAGAATTTATGGGACCTAAAGGGTTTTTCTGAAGAGCAGGGCAGTTTAACTATCAGTAAACAAAAAAACACAGTTGTGGATCATTCAGGTAACAACACTGTATTAAGAATTAAGGGGATGTAAACTTTTGAATGGGGTCATTTTTTATAAATTCAACTACTATTTTCTCTTGTGGACTATATGTAAACATTTTTTATGCGAAATATCTTATTCAGGTCAGTACTAAATAAACAATAAATACAAACATTTTGCATGATCCCTCTTATTTTGGTAAAATAATTAATGTTTTGAAATTCTGAAAGGGGGATGTAAACTTTTGACTTCAGCTGTATACTGGATCAAACAAAAAGTGGACTTGAGCAAACATTAAAGGGAATGGGCTGACAAAGAAGGAGCCAATATGTTTTCCCCCCTACTATAACCCTTGGTCAAAGGCTGAGGCTGTAGTTGCATGTGGTGAATGGTGCAGGTGAACAGGCTCCTGACTCTCGTCATTGTTTGACAAAGCATAGTTGAGAGTGGCGTCTGAGTAAATACATCAGAAGCTGTAGTTAAAGTCGTCTGCTGCCCGTGTGCAGTGACTGACAGCCTGGTGACAAGATACAAATGTGAGCCTTCATCACTCTGGGCACACACATAAACACTCGCCACCCCCGGGCTGCACTTTGAATTGCTAATTCATTTGCCACAAAAAAAAAAAAGGATGAAACGCGTTCTGAGAGGGAGCACCGCCACTTTACACGCCTCCCATTTCTAGACTTCCTACAATGTCATCAGTTCGGGTTGTTTTTTGCTGTCCTGCTGCTGGTGGATGGACTGGACAGTCTTCCATTTTCAGTGGCTTTGATAAGCCTCGGTGTGGCACAGTCGGGGATGTGAGAGGGGAAATGATCAGTTAGAGATGCTGAAGCTCGGTGCACTGCAGAGAGACTTTGATTGACTTTCCACCAGGGATAAACTGTGTTTGGGCTGAACATTGATGGTTTACAGCACTGCTTGGGGAAAACCAAGGGAGTCTGATGATGAGAGAAATTATTTACAAGAGAAGAAGTGCTTTTGTTTTCGCCTTAATGTGGACCCTCCCCAGTCAATATAAATGTGGAAATACAAACCATGCCCCTGCTAGGAGCTGAAACTCTTTTCTCCATCTTATTTTCCTTTATAACATTTTTAGTCCTAAAAACAGCATGTAACAACATATTTAACTTCGGTAATATAAGCAAATAATGACCAAAGACAACAAACACAAATCCATCTATATCAGGATGGTATATTCAATGCTTCTAGACACAGGTTGACAGAAGGAGAACTGCTAAAGTTTTAAACATTTCTTTTAATTACAGAGTTTTACTCACAATCATTTTCAGTTAATTTTACCACATTCTACATTGTTTTTCAATATTAGTCATTAATGCACAATATATTTTATTTTGGACTTTATTCACTTCAGATGTGCTTGTGTTGTGAAAAATTGAAGAACGATTTTCATAAGTTTTAAGAATATGCTTAGCCTTTTGTCAAATATAACAGGCTATTGTGCAGATGTAACAGGGCTACAAAACATGTTCAGTGCATAATTTAATTGGGATAACTTAGCCGGGTCACATTATCTCTGTCTAAAATGGCTCATGGGTTCAGGCCCTGATGTTGGTAGAGTCACACTGGGAAATTTGATTAAATTTAGGAAATTAGTTTGTTTCAGTGTTTCAATGAGGGGAAAAAAATGTTCACAAACTTCTCAGCACTGCTGGAAAGTAAAGCCTGAAACATATTCAGTTGTCACTTTTACCACAAGGTACGCTATATTAAATGACTACTTCTACTGTCACTTCCTCAGCAAACTGTTGGTCTGACATAATGATAGAACCTTAATAAATAAATGTTGTACTTTTGACCTTTCTATTCATCAAAGAAGCAACATTTTCAACATTGATAACAGTAAGAAATGTTTCCTGAGCACCAAATCAACATATTAGAATGATTTCTGAAGGATGTGACACTGAAAAGTAACCTAAACTTTTGAATGGTGGTGTATGTTTATAGTAATATAGCTGAACAATAAATCTTTTGAGTGCCTATTCTTTTGAGTATATTAAATTTAGGGCTGTCAGTCGATTCAAATTTTTCATCTAATTAATTACATGATGTTTTGATTGATTTGAATTCGTTTTGCTCTTGTGTCTGCCCTGATAGCGGTCTCTCTGTCACAACATGGCAAACGGCACACGCTTATTAGCAAGTTGAGCGCAGAAAAAACTTATAACGGTTTACAAAGAAAACTGCACAGTGGAAGAATTATGATCTTGTCGTTACAGCCATTAAAAAACTCCGCGAATTTATGTGACCATTGCACCTGTTGTTCGTAAAATTTCCTAACTGGTAAGTGCTTTTTTGCCTTGTATATTGAACCTTAATGAAACGTTTTTTTTTCGTATTTGTTTACTGGCCGTTATACAGCATATTTTAAAAGTTTAGCTATTCGTTGTAAAAAAAATAAAAATAAAAATAAAAATAAAAAAACAGTTTGGGGTCGGGTTCGGGCTCTAAATTTAACAGTGCTGCTCGGGTCTGGTCGGGTCAGACGATCTCGGGTACTGGCCGGGTTCGAGCTTCAGTTTAAAGCCCGTGCAGACCTCTAGTGCGCACACACTCAAAGCGCGCTCACAGAACGCGCCTCTCAGTCGGTGTGCAAATGCCGAGTTCTCTTTCGCTTCTAATGAGTTCTGTTATTGCTACACGCATGCTGGTCTTGGAGGCTGTTCATGTAAATAAAGTCGGTTTTGTCTTAAGTAAACCTGAACAGTTGGGAGAAATACTGATGCATCAAAATATTTGATCTGTGCGTCAGATCTTAAAACGACAGCAGCGTAAACCTTCAGCTGCAAACCGCGTCAGAAATATTAATCAAACAACAAAAGAAAAAGAGAAAATGACTCACTTTTCTTGACTGAATCACTTATTAACTTTAATAAGAATCATCTTTAATGTATACAGTGAAGATATATGCAGATGATATGCAGTGTTTTATTTTAACATTTATTACTTCATGAAATGTCTGTAGTAGTCTATTTCTGTAGTAGCCTTTACATAGACCTACCTAAAAAGCTTTAAAAAACAAAAATTTCTATTTTTAAAAAATATTATTTCATTTGTATCTTTAATTAGTATATTTATTTATCCTTTTGCTTGTAAGTAATACTTTGTGTTTGCTTGAGCGCTCACACATAAGCACAGCGGGAGCGTTTGAAAGCCGCGTCTGTCAGCGGATCAGTCTATATGCAGATGTACGTGGCTTTCAAACGCTCCCGTTGTGCTTATGTGTGAGTACTCCGTGAGGAGCGTGAAGCGCTTATCATTGTACCCAATCACAATCATATCTGTTGAGCGCGTAAACACCATGGCCAATCAGCGATGTTTCAACAGCGCTCAAATGTGAGCGGGAAATGGACGTTTTTAAAATTTCAGTACCGAAAGTACCGAACCCGGTACTTTTTGACAACCCTACCAACACTAACTATTAAAAAGGGAGACAGTGGCAAAAGTGGAAGGTTTGGTGTACGTATTGGACAGAAATGCCTGTTTCTTGAACTTGATTTGATTGTGTTAGAAGTGTGGAATCAGGATGCACATGAAGACGTCAGTGTCAAAGAGAATAGAAGAGTTTGTTCTGATGCCTCTGCTTTATGACAGTGTTCTGCAGCTGAATGCAGCTGTATTGGCATTTCATAGCAGTAAAGAGACCTCACTGCAGTGCTGTTTTTATTTGTATCTTTTTTTATGGTCCATGGAATCAAGAGCAGAAATGAAGACCTTCAAAAGAAAAACAAAAGGCAGTTTACACAGTAAAACAGCTTTGCTGCTACTGTCATGTATAAAATCACAGAGGTCTCCAAAGACTGGTGACAAAAACTAATATAGCCTCTCAACAGCAGAAAGATGGCAACAAAAAAGTTCTCTGAAACACCAAATGTACTGCTTTCCAGTAAGACGGTTGTTATTGGTAACTGTAAAGTGGTTATCAGTGAAAAAATGTGCTTTGTGACTGCTGATTTTCACAAAAACAAAGAGTTTCTATTATACAATCACTCTTATTGTCATTTGACCTAATTAGTAGTATTCAAATGTGGTGTGGTTCTTTGTTTTTTCATATGTTCAGGCAGATAACAAAACCTACAAGATGTGTATAGACAGCATCTACAATTTGGTCACACACTACCTGTCAAGTTTTTGACTAGTAAGATTTTTAATGTTTTTTAAAGATATCTCGTCTGCTCACCAAGCCTGCATTTATTTGATCCAAATGAATACTTTTATTTAGCAAGGATGCTTTAAACTGATCAAAAGTGATGATGAAGACATTTGTAATATTTCAGAAGATTTCTATTTCAGATAAATGCTGTTCTTCTGAGCTTTCTATTCATCAAAGAAACCTGAAAAAATTATACTCGGCTGTTTTCAACATAATAATAATAATAATACATTTTTTTGAGCCGCAAATCAGAATATTAGAATGATTTCTGAAGGATCATGCGACTGGAGTAATGATGCTAAAAATTCAGCTTTAAAATCACAGGACTAATTACATTTTAAAATATATCCAATAAGAATATTATGAAAAATAAATGTCATTTTAAATAGTAAAAATATTTCAAAATGTTACTGTTTTTGCTGTACTTTAGATCAAATAAATGCAGGCCTAGTGAGTAAAAATCGCACTGTTCAAAAACTTCTGATTGGTAGTGTATACAACTTTAGAAATGTGTAAATATTTCTGAACCCTTTAATATTCTTAGAATATTGAATTAATAAAATTAGTAGGATGAATTTATGGTACTTATATTGAATAATGTAAATTAAAAGTTTATCGCCATGACATTTATTAAATGCAGTTACTACATTTTACTAATTTGAACAATTTCAGTTGTTTGAGGTTTTGATATACACAAATACACTAACATGCTAACTGTATTTCATTTGTTTTGAGCATAATAATTGATTTAAGCCATACAAATAGTGTAAATGACTTCAGTTTTATTAGTCCCACCTGGATTTCATTTATAAATAAATATGAGCTTTGTCTGAGTAAATTGGGTCACCGGTGGCAGTGCCCTAGCAAATGTTCCCACTATTTCACTTCTGACTAATTCTCAGAGGATTCGTAAACATTTGCACATCTCTCAGAGTGTTAGATGTTATTAATGTATTGATATTGTGCATTTTAGAAGTGCAAATGTGTACATTTGCATATGAATATCTACCAGTATTTGTATGAATGAGATTATTCTGCTCATAGCTTTATTGGGTAGCTCGAAAAGCCAACTGACATTTGGGTTCACTTTGACCTTGCTTTGTGTGTGTGTGTTTAAATGTAAAAAAAAAAAAATCTTGTGGTATTTGCATCAACCTTGAACAGTTTTGTGATTTGTGGTTCAGTTTTCTTGTGCTATTGGTATTATACATACATGCTTTAGAGAATAACTGTGGAACACAAGATACAGAAGCCTTCACAAGCTCTTAATAAAAGCAAGAATTCTCAAAGCTATTCTTCAAACATCAGCAGTCATAAAAGTAGCTCCCCACCTAAAACAGATGAAATATGTGAAATCTCTCTCTCAAATGGGTGAGGAAAAAAAGGAGCTGGGGAAAAGCTGTAGAGCAATCTGAGTGCAAACAATCTTTATGCTACATTTGTTCTGTTCTTGTTTTGATATATTTGTTCATAATTATGTATAAGACCTGGCAGTGGGTGTTTTCTAATGATATGTAGTGTGAAATAGGCAGATAGATTGCCAATGTGAGAATGATACCTCATATAGGTGTTGGTGGGTGGTCTGGTTTCATAATCATAATACACGTGAAGCTGCTAATTATTAGCTGTTGGATGTGTTTTGTCATAATACGGGGAAATATGATTTGACCATGGTCAAAGTTTGCCTTTGTTTTCACTGGTGCTAATATTTTGAGTACTCGAATCTTGAATACATTTGATTAAAGACCTCAGATCCTCAAGGAGTGTCTGACCTTTTGAATTTAATAGTATTGACACAATGGTGAGCAAAGGTTTGTGGTTTAACCGATCTACTTTTTTCTCTGTTGTGTTTTAGCATACAAAGCCATCTAGCCAACAAAAATCTATACTAGCTGGAATTAAAGACTATAATTTGTGTTCCTACAGCAGTATGTTAATGATACAGTGGTTGGTCTGTTCTTTCTGACTGTCTTTACGCTACACAGGTTATTGATTTGTTATAACCAATAACCAACTGCGTAATAAACAGCTTTTGTAAAGTGTTTTTTTTTAATTTTTATTTTTATTAGTTAATGCAATTTACTAGGTATGACGACTTTTTATCTCACAATTCTGACTTCTTATGAGTTCTTTACATCTCGCATTTCTTTCTCACACTTCTTTTTTATATCTTGCAATTCTGACTTTTTTTCTTGGGATTGTGAGATATAAACCCACAATTGCAAGTTACAAAGTCAGAATTGTGTTATATAAACTCGCAATTTTCACTTTTTCTCAGAATTGCATGATATAAACTCGCAATGTGAGTCAGAATTGTGATACAAAGTCAGAATAGCAGGATATAAACTCACAATTCTGATTTTTTTTCTCGCAATTGCCGGTTTACACTACCGTTCAAAAGTTTGGGGTCAGTACATTTTTATTGTTTCTTTTTTTTTTTTTTTTTTTTTTTTTTTAAGAAATCAATACTTTTATTCACCAAGGATGTATTAAGTTAATAATTAAAAGTTTATTAAAAGTTAATAATAAATAATTTACATTGTTATAAGATATTTATATTTTGAATAAACACTGTACTTTTTAAACTTGTTATTCATGAAAGAATCCTGAAAAAAAAAATTACAGGTTCCAAAAAATATTTGGCAGCACAACTGTTGATATTATCCAACATTGATCATTCTAATAATAAATCCGCATATTAGAATGATTTCTGAAGGATCATGTGACACTTAAGACTGGAGTAACAGCTGATAAAAATTCAGCTTTTCATCACAGGAATAAATTCTATTTTAAAGTATGTTAAAATAAAAAACATTATTTTATATTGTAAAAACATTTTGCAATATTACTGTTTTTTTTTCTATATTTTTAATCAAATAAATGCAGCCTTGATGAGCATAAGAGACTACTTTAAAGACTATTACAAGTCTTACTGACCCCAAACTTTTGAACGGTAGTGTATATGAAGTTATAAAGTCAGAATTGCAAAATTTAAACTGCCAATTCTGACTTTTTTCTCAGAACTGCATGATATAAACTCGCAATGTGAGCTATAAAGTCAGAATTGTGATATAAAGTCAGAATAGCAGGATATAAACTCACAATTCTGAATTTTTTTTTTCTTAGAATTTTGAGATATAAACCCACAATTGCAAGTTACAAAGTCAGAATTGTGTTATATAAACTCGCAGTTTACACTTTTTCTCAGAATTGCATGATATAAACTCACATTGTGAGTCAGAATTGTGATACAAAGTCAGAATAGCAGGATATAAACTCACAAATCTGATTTTTTTTTTTTCTCACAATTGCGGGTTTATATCGAGTTATAAAGTCAGAATTGCAAAATTTAAACTGCCAATTCTGACTTTTTTCTCAGAATTGTATGATATAAACTCGCAATGTGAGTTGTAAACTCAGAATTCTTTTTTATATCTTGCAATTCTGACTTTTTTTCTCAGGATTGTAAGATATAAACCTGCAATTGCAAGTTAGAAAGTCGGAATTGTGTGATATAAACTCAAAATTCTGACTTTTTTCTCAGAACTGCATGATATAAACTCGCAATGTGAGGTTATAAAGTCAGAATAGCAGGATATGAACTCCCAATTTAGATTTTTTTTCTTAGAATTTTGAGATATAAACCCACAGTTCTCAAAACTCACAATTCTGACGTTTTTTCTCAGAATTGCATGATATAAACCTGCAATGTGAGTTCTAAAGTCAGAATTGTGATATAAAGTCAGAATAGCAGGATATAAACTCACAATTCTGAATTTTTTTTCTCGCAATTGCGAGTTTACCTCCCAATTTTGACTTTTTTTCTCAGAATTGTGAGACATAAACCTGCAATTGCAAGTTATAATGTCAGAATTGTGATATAAAGTCAGAATACCAGGATATAAACTCACAATTCTTAATTATTTTCTCGCAATTGCAAGTTTATATGTCGCAATTCTGACTTTTTTCACTGAACTCACAATTGCGAGTTTTAAAGTCCAATTTCAAGGGCAAAAAAAGAGTTTATTTCTCACAATTTCCACTTATTAACTCACGATTTTGTGTTATAAACTAATTTAAAATATATATGCAATAATATATTTGTGCTATGAGGAAATAAAGTCTTGACTTCTCAGAATTCCAAGTTTATGTCTCTTTTATTCAGTGGTGGAAATGGGCTTCTGTAATTTACAGTTACTCATCATTTAACTATCTTTCACATTTATGTAATATAAAGTTTACAGCAATGATAGGCTAAGATGGGCAACATATTTGGATAAAAGTTTAGCTTACGCTCGGATAAATATGCATCAGCCAATGTGTTATAATTAGAGACATTTGCTAATTTAGTTATTATGGCACACAATGTAAAATATTAAAACAGAGGTAAGATGGCCCCTACTTGGGTAAGTTGAACCAAGTACTTGACTACGATACGTCCACAAATCCTTCAACAACAAACAACATAATACAATGCCATAAATCACTATTTTCCAGACATACAAAATTAGATCAGTTGACGTCAAAACAAGAAGGATACGAGAAGGAAATAACAAAATTAATAACAGCGTGGTCCTTCATAAAAAGTGCGGAGATGAGATTTTGTGCCATCGACTGTATGGTGAAGAGAAAAAATTAAGGTTGGGAGTCATCTTGCCTTATCTTACCCTATATATGAAGTAACGTCACCAATGGGATGCGTCAAGATTCCCTCCAAGATAGACTTGACCTTCAGCCTTCATGATCTGACCTTATGGATCATGGTCATGATGATCGCCTCTGTTTACAAAGAGGTTCATTATTAGAATAATTTCTAAAGCCTCAATGAGTTTGATCAGTGACAGATATGATTATGTGGATCAGTATGTATTTAGCAGCAAAGATCTCTCTAACCTTTATATGCAACATTTTTATGTGCAACATTTTTTCCAGTTTCTGACCCTAATTATGCAAATATGTTGTTAATCCTGCAGAATCCCCTGGATTGTGGTGGTGGATGGGGGTCATGAAGAGGCTAATCATTGCATAAGTGGTTGAGGTAGTTATCATGCTCGCTGATCTGGTTTTGGTGAGCTGTTGTCTGGACTACTGCGCCCTGTAATTATTACCCGTCCTCTCCGTTTGTCAGACAATCTCTTTGTGTTTGCATAGGTCAACATTAATGTTGTTCACCTCTTAAGGCATAAAAGAACTTGGCTGCAAACACAATAAGCTTGAAGTGCAGCAGAAATAATGGAGCCAATTTTTCGCCAGGAAAAAATCAATGGCTTCTCTATTGATATTTTTTTTTTTAAATCTTGCTTTAACTCTCAGAGGGTGCTTTTACATTTTGAGCTTTGGAATTGACTCAAAGACCATAAGTCAAACTTTAAATCCGTTTCTCACAGACAAGATAACAGTTGGGGAAATTATTTCCACAACACAGTAGCTGTTTTCCTGCTAGGCTTTTAATAATTTTGTTTTATAATACACTGTATGATGTTTGGCCCTGTCTTGAGGTTCACAGGGGGCTCTGAAGAAAACTGTGAATATATGTGCATATTTCAGATCGTACTTTCCCCAAAAAATGTGAAGTTTAATGAAGCCATAAAACCATCCTACCCTTGGTATGTCCTGTCGTATGAACACACCTTTGTGAATTAAAACAGGGATCATGTAAATGGCAGCGATTGTAAGACACTCATGGTGTTGCGTGCTGCCGGTTGTAGGCCCCGTGACCCGTCTGGCTTATCGGCTGTAATGCACAGCAGGCGGGAGCGTGTGACTATGCATAAGCAAGGTGCCGACATCATCTGTAGTACAGAACATGGGCCTCCTGGGCGCACTTGATATTGTCATGAACATAATGAGGTAATTTAAGGAAAGCCGGCCTGTGAGACAGATAAAGAGCACATCACAAACACGTCTGACCTTTACTGGTAGGGTAGAGCAGATCACTGTACGTAGCACAAACCTCCACGCGCTTCCAACCTGGAACAGCGCCGTGTGCCTCAGCAACCTGATAGCCATTTTACCACAGCTGCTTTCTGAGTAGATGTGCTCTCTGCTTTATATTGGATGATGTGGATTCTGGTCAAGGCGGATATTCCTGGGGTGGCTGAAGCAGGTTTGCAAGCAGCTGACAGAGCATGCAGTCTTGGCAGGTGTGCGGCTTGTTTGATAAGTGAGGATGGTGCGCTGGTGGTGGGCTTTGTGGTATATTTATTTATTCATTCATTCAGTCTTAAATATAACCATGATAAGGTTTTGATTATAATAAAGTCTTTTTATTTTTGACTTGGCATAAATTGGCATTCTGACAAGATAAATTCTATATTCTATACTAATTAAACAAATTACATTTTCCATATAATCTAATCTATGTAATGCTGTTAATCAAAATGAATGCATGTGTTGAATTTACATGTAAATGTTCAGTTTATTATATACACTACTGCTCAAACAATTAGGGCTGATTGAAACAACATTCTTCTATTTTAATATATTTTAAAATGTAATTGATTCCTGCGATGGCAAAGCTAAATTTTCAGCAGCCATTACTTCAGTCTTCAGTGTCAGTTAATTGTTTAAAACAGTGATATCTTTTTTTTTTTTTTTTTTTTTCTGGATTCTTTGCTGAATAGAAAGTTCAGAAGAACAGCATTTGTTGGAAATAGAAATAGAAATATTTTGTAACATTATAAATGTTTTTACTATCACTTTTGTTTAATTTAATGCATCCTTGCTGAATAAAAGTGATAACTAAAAAAAAAAAAAAAGATCCCAAACTTTTGAACGGTCATTACAAGTATTTAGATGAAATTAAATAAATAAAAATAAATACATACATTCACACACCTTCATTAATAGTACATAAAAATCATTTAGATTAATGATATGATTTAAATTAAATATTTTATTTTTTATTGATATTGATTAATAAATATTATTGTAGTAAATGTTAATTGTTAACTATCAGTGTTGGGGAGTAACTAGTTACATGTAACGGAAATACGTAATTTAATTACAAAATCAATGTAATTAATCTGTTACAGTTACTGAGAAAAAATGTGTAATTAAATTACAAAGTAAAAATGTTTCAAATGGAGTTACATCTGAATATTTTCACACACATATAGATTTGATTACTTTCTTTCCAAAGTTGATTGCTCTAAAATATGAGACACCAGTGTTTCAGGAGTTCAGGACACAGAATAGGACACATCTTAATTCAAGTAATGGAAAAAAAAAAAAAAAAAAAAAAGTCTGACAGTAATCAGTGTTGAGTACTACTTTAAGGTTAACCCTATCCTGCTTTAAATGTTTTAAAATGATGAACAGTAGGGTAAATAACCCATTTAACAGTATCACCCTATTTAACAGTAGGATAAATAGTGTAACTTTAACCTATTACATAACCTTTTCAACACGGTTAACTTGTTAACTATATATTTTCATTTAGAAATACTCACTTTTAGCAGTCTGTTAACAGCCAAACCTCAGTAGTGATCACTGCTGACAGTGCATATTCTTGAAAGTGAAAATGTTCAAATTTCTTTAGTTTCCTCAAAACTACAATGTTTTAAATTATGCCTGAGGCTACGATTAGTGGGGCCTTTATAGTTTCAGTTTTATTTAGAGATATTACTCGCTAAAATGAAACATTCTAATATCTCATCAAAGGATGTCCACATATGCATTTATCAACCCAGGCTCATCAAAATCCATGCCTCTGCAAAACTGTAATTATGTACCTTACAGCACGTTTCATGTCAGTTTCGAAGTGAAATGTCCAGAGAGTGGCACTAAAACACACGTTTTTTATGCGTGACTGTGGCACCTTTTTATTATGTTTGTACAGGCACGTATTGCAGCGTTTTTATTAAGCTGCTTGAGGTAGGCCTACATATTGTGACTGTTCGGAATTCAAATATTCAGGGAGTCTCGCTAAAGGTTAGTGCTCTATCGTGTTGGAAATCTCCTCTAAACCTACCCGATAGTGTTAACAAATGCAAAAATTATATAAAAACGCATTTGTTGACGCTGCCGTGTGATTTTAACTTCCTTATCCGGATTTAAGCTGTTTTGTTGAACCACAATTGCACGATGTTCGTACCAGAGCTTTTCACCTCTCAAGTGCAATGCCATATCGTGTGAGCTACCGAGCAAACCTACTGAATTAGAAAACTCGTGCATCGTGGATGATGTTAAAATTGTTTTGTAGTCATAACATAATATTCTGCAAGTAATGCAGTAACTGCATGAAAATTAGGCTTTATTAATCAAAACTCTGTAAATCATACTTTGTATGTAATAAAAGTTGTTTTACTGCCTCTAGTGTTCATTTCAACTGGAAACTAATTTGTACATTTAGGTAAGTTTTTTCAGTTTGCAGAAATGTATGTTGGCACATATTTCCAATGAGCCTAGATAGGTATTTACAGAAGGCCTGAACCTAGAAGCCTCTGTGATGAGCAGCCGGGTGTGTTCTGTCGGGTGAGTGGTGGAGCAGTGCTGCTCCCTCCGGGGTGAGGAGAGGTCTACAACAGCTGTATCTTTTACGCCCTAATGCAGGATGTGTGTATAAAGGCAGCACTCACTGTGACACTGAGCACGGTGGAAGTGTAAATGACTTTCGTCTTGAGCCCCAAGGGAGCTCAAGTATGCCTGGGCTCCATGTAGCAGCATGAACCTAAAACACCACAGTCGCCCTCTTGATCTTAGCGTGTACACGTGAGCCATGACATCCTCTACAACACACGCAGCAAGTGCCTCAAATTAGCCATCTGCTCCCTCTGATGACTAACTGGCCGAAAAGGAATCCAGCGTGTTTAAAGGTGTAGAGCCTTAAATAGTGAGTTAGTCTCTTTTGCCTTGCGTAGAGATGACAGGAAATGATGAGGAACGAAAAAGCGGGATGAGAAACGATGTGAGCCAGATGAGCTAACAATATGATGCAGCTTTGAACAATTTAGTTGAGTTATGCAAAAAATAAAACTCAACAAAGATTAAGATAAAGCTTTCTAGTCAAGACAAACTCTCATGCACTTTAAAGCTAATGAGCTGGTTTGGTCCATGAAAGCATCTAATTTCTACGCCTTGTTGTTCGTTCATGCACGCACGGATGTAATTATTAAATTAAAGCTTACAAGGTTGATTAAACATTTCAGACTAAAATAAATTCATAAGCTTGAACCCTGTCAAGAAAATGAAATGAAAGTGAAATTAATTGACCCAAAGTGTGTAAGCTATTATTATAGGCCATTTCACTCCTCCTCAGGTACATACGTATATTCAAGAAACATGCCATTAAATGCCTAGGCATATTTTTTGAAGACTAACATTCATCCATACAATTCATTTTCATGGTCTTTATGTTTTTTCAATCAATCAATCAGTCAATCAATGTGCATTTGATAAGATTGCTTACTTTTGACATTTTTTAAAATCATTTAATGCCTTATATTTAGTTTAAATGTGATATACAGGACAGGGTTATTATTTAGCTAATACTACACTAAAATTAAATAAAAACTATGTAGATATTAAAAAATACTAATAATGACTAAACCTTGAACTAAAATTGAAATAAAACAACAACAGAAATGAAAATAAAATCAATTCAAAATATTTAGAAAAATAATTATAAAAATTTTTGTATCTCAGTGATACTAAAATAACACTAATACTAATACTAGGGTTAGTTGTTTTATCGTTATGTTGTATTGTTTCTCAGAGTTTGTTTTATTGTTAATCATTTTTTGTTTTGTTGTATATCATTGATTTTTTGACGAAAACGTACCTGTGGGAACGCAAAATATTTTGCGTGGGTACGCAAAATACGTACCAATAAATACATAACACTGCAGTTTCCAACAGAAATGTCCGCTGAGTGGTGCTAAAAGAGTATTCTGCTTTTTTCCCCGGAACTTATGAACGTACATATGGTACGTTTTATGTGATGATGTGATCTGCACTACACCTAAACCTACCCGACAGTATGAACAAAAGCGAATGTGATGTAAAAACGCAATCGCAAGCATGCCATTTTAGCTTGTTTTTAGATCTTTCATCTTTCATCTCTTTCATTATGAGCCATGCTTTTCGCAGGATTCGTAGCCAAGGATTTTGCATCCTAAATCCAATTCCGTGCCGGTCGAGCTACCAAGTAAGCTTGTGATGGCCGATGTTGTATCCATTTTCGACCCCCTGCCAAATTATTACCCCCCCTTGTTGAAATCGCTACATGATTGTCTAACCCTAATGCCACAGCTAACCCTAAACCTACCAATACTAGGGGGTAGTAATTTGGCGGGGGTCAGAATTCGGCACAACACTGGAAAGTGAAACATATGGAGCTGTAATCATAACTGTGTATGAAAATGATTAAGTGCTCACTGTGTTTACCATCTCTAGTGTTTATTTCAGCTGGAAACACCAGTGATATGTCCTTATTGGTACGTATTTCGCATCTTGCAAAAAAAGTCCCCACAGGTACGTTTTCATCATTAGATCAGGCAACGTTGATCAATTTTTATATATACTGGCTACAAAAACCTATTGAAATGTACTGAATACCACCATTACTTTGAAAGCAGTTCAACCATTTGATTAAAAAAAAAAAAAGCAAAAAAATGATGTTAACTGTTAATAAAATAAGAAAGTTTCAAGTAGGGTTGGGCCAACAGATAATGCCATCGCATTTTACTTTCACTTTCGAGATTTGCGATCGCACATAGTCTGTGCATACTAAAGCGGCAGTACTTACTACACATTTTACACGATTAGATGCTTGTCAGTGGTGCTCAGGATCTGAAAATTATTCACCATCGTCCTCAGTCATCTCTCCTTACTCTGATTATGTGGTAAGTGAAATTGTATGTACTGTAATGTTCACTGTAGACATTGTCCGATGCCAATTTGGTAGACATCGCCCAGCCCTAGTTTCAAGATGTTTGAAACCAACATACACAAAAAAAAAAAAAAAAACGCACTTGGATTTTGACTCACCCAAAAATTTAAATCCTGTCATTAATTGAAGAAGAAATTGTTGAATAAAATCGTAATTTTTTTTATTTTGCACACAAAATTTCTTGTAGCTTTATAAAATTATGGTTGAACCATGGACTATTTTAACGATGTACTTACTAACTTTCTGGGCCTTGACCATTATAGTGGGGTTTCTGTCTATGCGGGGTGAGAAAGCTCTTGGATTTTATCAAAAATATCTTAATTTGTGTTCTGAAGATGAACAAAGGTCTTGCGGGTTTGAGTAATGAGGATGAGGATGAGTAATTAATGAAAGAATTTTCATTTTTGGGTGAACTAACTCTTTAAAACTTCACTTCCTAAGATATGGATCTTGTGGCAAATACCTGGTGTGACAACTATCCCCAGTTTTCCCTAAGTAGTTTGTTCTATGCAACTCCAGGGAAAATGGTTTTCTGTAAACTTTGTGAAGCAAATGATAAGACAGTTCTCTGCCAGGCAGAGACGCTCCACTGGATGAGTAACATGAGCCTCAGTATTATTATGTTCATAAGTTACGAGCCAGTCAGATTTATGTTTTATATGCCGTGATGTAGACTGCTGTAGATCATCCCACCTGGCTTGAGGCTGCAGATTAGAAATGTCATTTTCAAAAGTCTAACTGTGTTTGTGAATATATGGCCTGTGATTGGGCCAGTGTGTGGACCGGTAACAGGGAGAGTGGAGGAGATCTGCGCCAGGGCCGAGTGGACGCGCTGAATATAAAGCATGGCTGTTTTGGCTGCCATTGACATGGTAATAAACCACCACCCCCACCTCTGTCAGCGGACAGGCATCTTTAAAAAGCGCCAGCGTGACTTCGCGTCCGCCGGCCCTTGATGCTGCCTGAGCCTTTGTCTCTTTACCCAAGATGATTTTGAAACATTGCATCACATCAGAGGAATATTTGCCCCTCTTTGGTGAGGCGTAACAAATGTCATGATGATGAAGGTGGAGACAATAATACCGTATAATCTCTGCCCTCCCGTTCGCCTGGTATTGAACGAGAGTGATACCTGATTAATGACCCGCTCCAGAGTAAAGACTCTCACCTGGATGAGGATTTTTTCCGCAGCGTACGCGATCACGCTTAGGGATGCAGCTCTGGCAGCAGCAACTGTTCATTTCTCTTATCACCGAACATGGCAGAGGATTTAAAATGATAAAATGATGTTATGAATTCAAAATGAAAAGATCTGGTAACGTGAGACTCACATGAAACTCATTTGACAGCTCTGAAATCTTGTTAATGTGGCGACTCGGAAACGTTAAGACCCTGACTGCTTGGCAAAACCAATAAATACTTTAGGCGCACGCTTTCTCCTCAATCTGTTCAGCGCTGTGCTGATTTCGAACACCTGTTTCTTATGGATCTAATTTTGTTGTGACTCTAATGCAGCTGGGACGATCTTATCTTAATGGAGACGAGGGTATCGCGTACATACGTACACACAAACACAGAGATTACCAAGGCTGATTTTGAGACGGCACACTTTTGATTTTCAGCCCACAAGAAAGACTTCCAAAGGTCAACTAAAAGTAGAAGTTAAAATTGTCCATTTGATTTATCTTGGATTACTGTTGTGTTGCCAGATTTCTAAAGTAAAACAGTGAGGACTCATAATTCACAACACAGAGAGATCATCTAAAGGACTTCTGTAAAGCTCTAATAGCCAGGTGCCATATGGCTTTGTGAGTTTAGCTAATTGGACAGCGCAGTTCTGGTGTGGCTCAGCAGATCATTACTAACTCGTAAACTTGGGAGGAAAGTTCCTGTGTCACAAAGCAGAAGAAATAATAATGTAATACATTGACCTTTTCCACGGCCCCTTTTAAAGGCAAGGCTCTGCTGACAAGCGCTAATTAACATTTGCTTCCACTGGCTGCTGTGTTCAGCCAAGGGATCTGTGAACAGCGAGAGAGCCATTGAAATGCCTTGAGAGTACAACCGCAAAAGGCATCACTGGGTCCCCAGCCCCCATTTATAACAGTGACCAGCTGCTTCATCGGAATGTATAAATAGTCTCTCTTTCCTAATGTAAACCTAAGAGGATTCTTTCTTGTCTTCTACTGTTAGTACTTTCATTTAAAATGACGCTCACATGTAGGACATCCCTAAAATTTCAACAGCTTAAAGGGATACCCAGAAATGAAAATTACCCCGTGATTTACTCACCCTCAGACCATCCTAGGTATATATGACTTTCTTCTTTCAGATGAATACAGTTGGAGTTATATATAAAAAAAAGCTTTATAATGGCAGCGAATGGCTGTTGAGATTTTGAATCCCAAATGAGTGCATCCATCTATCATAAAAAGTACTCCACACAGCTCTGGGGGATTAATAAAGTCCTTCTGAAGTGAATCAATGCGTTTGTACAAGAAAAATATCCATATTTAAAGCTTTATAAAATGTAATCTCTAGCTCCACAATGAGAGAGTGGCGTTCCAGTGGATGATGTAGGTGTAGCGTAAGGTCCAGAGAGAAGTGACAAATGCGGAAGCACAGAGGAGAGAGCAAAACAAAACACCAGTCACGAATTAGAAGTACTAAACGAGGATTTACAAAATGGGGAGGATTTCAATATAAGCCAAGAGAAGACTGGTTTTGCTTTGCTGTAAACAAAACTTGGTTCTCAGGAGACTTGCATATTCACACTGCTGGAACGCAACTCTCTCGTCAACACGCGTATGACAATTAGCAGAAGCTAGAGATTACGGTTTATAAAGTTTTAAATATGGATATTTTGCTTACACAAACGCATCAGTTTGCTTCAGAAAGACTTCATTAACCTCCTGGAGCTGTGTGGAGTACTTTTTATGATGTATGGATTGTACTTTGTTGGGCTTCGAAATCTCAACACCCATTCACTTTTCAAATTATAAAGCTTGAAAAGGCAGGGTATTTGTCTGAAAGAAGAAAGTCGTATTTGCTTAGTAAATCATGGGGTATAAATACAGTTACAAGATATTTTCATATCAGATATCAAACACAAGCTACAATGAGATTAACATTATTTGAGATTAGTTTGTTCATAATGTGAAAGTCAGTGGGTCCAAATCAAGCACATATGAAAAGGACATAAACGTAGTGGGAATTTAATCCATTATTTCTGGTATATTCTGTACACGACATGATCACTTTCTATGTTGACACAGATGAAATGTATGCCATTTTTCGATCTTAAATCAAATTTAAACACTGAATAACACTTGCATACACAAACCTCATTAAACATGGTGACGCAAACCTCAAATGTCAACTAACGTTGAATGTTATTGTTTCTCGCATTTATGCAAGATTTAATCACCCTCATTCCAAACCCATATGACTTCTGTTCATCTTGCAACACAAAACAAGAGCATTTCCATTTTCTCTCATCATTTTTGTCCATCTGTTCAATCCACAAAAACCACCATTTTTAAAGAGGTCATCGGATGCCCATTTTCCACAAATTGATATGATTTGGTAGGGTCTTAATGAGACGTCTATAACATACTTTGGTTAAAATTTCTCAGCCGTTTTGTTGCATTTGCCTTTAAATGCTAATGAGCTCTGCTCACCCCGCCCCTCTCTTCTGTGGGGTGACAAGCTGTACTGTTTAGTTTAGCTGCATTTAGATGCAAAACTTGCTAACTAGGCCATTTTAAGAAAGGCAGTTTGAAAATAAAAAACCCTTACACTCACTTCTGCTGTAGGTGAAGCTGGATCCTTACATACGCATTCAAAAACAAAAGTAATGTTAATCCTCTGTGTCTTCAGCAGCTCAGATGTTAAGAGTAAATGACAACTGCTATGTTCATTATTACATCCAACAACAGAACACCTCAATCGCTCAATCTGATACATTCTTGTCTTCCTCTGCACCGGAGTCGACACAATGGCGGTTGGACTGTTACAGCTCAGTCAGGGCGGGTCTAAGGTAAGACCATTGTGTCAATCAACTATCGTGGGAGCGGCCTTGTTCTGAGTGATGTCACACAGACGAAATGCAGAGAATGGCTTGATTTGAAAAAGGGATATTACAGTACTTATAAAGATTAAAAAATACCACAGGGTGGATTTTTATCATTATAGGGTGGCTGTGTATACACACTGCCAACACACATTTATGTTCAAATAACATGTAGATGTGGGTTTTGCATACGATGACCCATTTAAGACATTGTAAAAGTAATATATAAAGTGAGCGGTTTAAACCAAGTCTTCTGAAAATATTTAATTGCTTTCCATCATAAACAGATTAAATTAAGGCTTTTATTCACAAAAATATTGATTGACACACATACAAAAATCACATGTATCTCCATTATGTAACAGAATGATAATAGAGTATACGTTTTACGTTTTAAAAATATTCTCCTCAGGAGAGCATTTCTTTTGTATGAAAGCATGTGTTAAATCTATATTTTATCTTGCAATTGTCAAGGGAACACATAATCAGATGCTCCTGTGCTTGTGTACAGTTTCTGATTCTTCTGTCTGCTGTTTATGATTGTAAAATCAATAATAATTTATCAGCTGCAGCAGGGGCGCTCATTCCTCCACATCATCAACTCATAGTCTTTACCTTTCGCAAAAATTATTCCCAAAACATATAACATGAACCAGCTGACTCTGAGAGAAAGCTTGCTTTGCATCCATCCTCGGAATGTTCGCAGAGTGCTGGGTTGGCTAACGTTGTGTTAGGATTGGTCGTTTTCTGCTGACAAAAGCAAGGTGCTGTTAATGCCGTTGCTTTTTTTTTAGGCAAGAGCGTGACGAGGTTTGCCTTGATCTCCACATCTTCAGGGCATCATCAGTGACACCTGAGTGGTCATAGTGGTTGCATAGGTAAGCTAAAACTATCCATGGGGAATTTTATATTCACATGACAAGTGCTTTGTTGTGAGGTATGTAATTTATCACACTAAACATTTTACGACTTCAGTTATGAGCATCTACATAGCTTTTGCAGGCCCATCATTTATTTAGTGTTTGCATTACATGACTGCAATTTTCAATGCTTAGCATAAGAAGATCAGATACACACTGAGAGAGATTAACACTGAATGTATGAATGTAGCTTAAGCCCTGTGCTCACTGATGTGAGTTTATTGGCTTATTTTGCAGAGGAATATTGCATGGTGGCAGTCACACATCTGTGTTGAGTCACTCATATTACCTCCCTTTAGACCCTAGATCATGAAGTCAGATAATTGAGTAATTCTTGCTTTTTTTAACCCAGGTGTAATTTGATTACATTGTGCATATTTGGTACTATTTTCACAAATACTGTCATGGTAAATTTCTACACATCTTTTTTTATTATTGTTACTGTTAAAAGGGTTAGTTGAAAATTGAAACTTCTGTCAACATTTACTCATGCTGTCCTGAAAATTATATCGTAGAAGTATCTATATGAATCGAGCAGTTTACTCCTAATCTTCTGGAAATTCACTTTATGTGATAAACAGATCACATTTTTGAAGGCTTTTACATATAAATATTGATCAAGGCACATACATGTAGCGCATCAGATATTTTGTACTTTTTATGTGTGAATATTTTAGTAGAATATATGTGAATGCAATTTTTGTCCATCCATGGAAAGTACATTCAACCAAAACATTCACTGGACAAAAATAATGAGAGAATATTAAAAATATCTTCATTTGTGTTGCAGTGTTTTCAATCTCAATGTAATTAGCAAACTGCATCATAATTAAATCTATATTATGTTCATTTAATCCATATTAATTTTGTGTTATCAACATATTAATTTAGTTTCAAAATGTCTATGAAAGTATAAGTCACCAGTTTATCTCAAATGGTACTACAGCTGTTCACCCTATTCATCAGGAGTGTGATACACTTCAAGGGAGAGGAGCCAATCAATGACTATTTTGTACAAGAGGCCCACCAGAGAGGTCAGAGAGCTGGGTATGGGTGCAATGAAAGAGGCAGACATGAGAGAGAGCACTGCAGAGGGCAGGGAAACGTTGTGTCAAATGATGTTCAGGCCATAACTGTCCACCATGAGATAAACAGAGGTCTTATCATGGCAGAGGCCACCAAATTACTGTAACTCAACCCTGTCTGCAAAGGTCAACTGTAGTATCAAGCCAGTCGTACTGTCATAACGTTTTCTGAATGTTCCTTTTCAGTTCAGTACAGTGAACCATGAATGGTTTACAGAGTGCATTATTTCAAGTACTTGATACCCAATGTTGATGGTACATTTTCTTCTACTGCTATAAGTAACAGAAGACCTCAGTTAATTAATAAACCTTTGATGATGTGGATAGATGTTGTAGGGGTTACTGGTTTTATGTAAATTTGGTTTGATAATGTAAGCATATGAGGTTACAATAATGTAATGTCTTGCATTCAAAGCTTAAAGGGATGGTTCACCCAAAAACAAAAATTCTGTCATTAATTACTAACCTTCATGTCGTTCCAAACCCATAAGACCTTTGTTCATCTTCGGACAAATAGGATATTTTGTATAAAATCTGAGAACTTTCTGACCCTGCATAGACAGCAATGTAACTGAAATGTTCCCAGACCTAGAAAGGTAGTAAGGACGTTGTTAAAATTGTCCATGTGACATCAGTGATTCAAATGTATTTTACAAACCCGTTTTATTCATCAGTACTAGTCTAACCGTTTCTCCTCCTAATCTCATCCATATTGCTATAAAATATAGCATTCTGTGTAGAATTCAAAAGGGTCTGATATGTTTTGAGGTCTACACTGACTCGCACATACGATCTGCTCCGGGCTACCGTGTCTCTACGGCGGTTCGTGTGAAACAGCGCAAAACTAGACTTCTTTTGCCCCAATGGAAAGCATGTTTACACTGTCTGAATCGTTCCCTATCCCCTATATAGTGCAGTACGTGCCATTCGCCGTACAGGAAATACTAACTCTGTGACCGATTTCAGCTACAGACTGCAGAATGTTCCCAGAAATCCCTGCCTAGGAACTAATTACGGACTCCTCCCATTTCCTTTCAGGAGGACTATTTAAGTTGCACACTCACACACACACATTGCTGAGCATTGTATGTTTGTTAGCCTTTAGCCTATTAGTTTCCATGTTTCTTTCCATGTTCCTTGTTTCCTAGTTTCCCTGTTCCCTTGCCTTCATGTTTTTGACCTTGGACTGTTTTCCTTGTTTTGATTGATTGCTGCCTACTGTGATCTTTGCCTGTTTTGTGGATTACTCTTTCACCTTGCCTCTGCCATTGTTGTTTGCTGTTTTTGGACCACGCCTGTTTTGATTTGGAGCTTGATTGACAGAATCAACCATTTTGTTTGCCAAACAAACCAGACAGAAGAGTAGATTAACATTGGTGAGCTTGAAAAATGGTGTGTATTGACATCTGCGGTTGAAACAAGATACAATTCTGATGTTCATTCATGTTTATTTTGTGGAAGAGATGATCGGTTGACGTGCCGCTTGAATTGAGGTGCTCTACAGCGATCTGTCACGACACATTAAAGAGCCACAAAACGGTATTTATTGTTTGAATTTCTTACAAAATTACACAATTTGAAAGCTGAGACTTTGTTTTATACCAAAAGTAACCTGATCTTTCCTGTCTGTCAGCACGTTGTCAGTTTCCTCTTCGTGTGAATGTATTGTAAACATGATGTGTGGCGTGAGAGTGCTTGTCGGACATAGCAGCAGTAACGAAGGGGGGAGGGTCTGTGCAAAGGGTCAATTGAATGTATCTTTGCTGAACAAAGTATTAAATTGCTTTTAAAAATGACTTTCAAATGGTTGTGTATGTCAGTAAATGTTTTTGACTGTGTCGGCACAGCTCTGATTCAGTTTGAAGCTTTTTGAAAATTTAGCGCTTGAAAAAAGCAAGTGACTAACTATAAGAAGCAATGTACAGTATCAGCAATGAGCATTACTCAAATAAGCAATGAAAATGAGCAAATTCAGTACAGAAGGACCAGACAATGAAATGAACCATATTAACATTTCGTGAGTTACCATGGAGACCGCATCAAGACCATGTTTCCTATGTTCATCGTCCATGGCGACATTTGACCATGACACATTAATCAGCAGCTCTGATGACTCTCTTGGAGATTAGTAGCCAGCCGGCCAATTACGGTAAAGCTTTCAATCTGACAATTACACTAATGGTGTGGGCAGCTTTGTCTGTGTGCTAACGGCAGCGGCACAAAGTCTCCCCGCTAAGGGTCTGATGGATTCGGGGTGTGATCTGAGGGCTATTTTCACACTCTCTAATCATCAAGGGACTGATTGTTTTGGCTTAGTCGAGTCGCATAGCCCCCTCCCCCCATTAGCTCGGAGACTTACATTGAGGCACTCGCGCACTGACTGACCTTCTCCTACTTCCCGTGATGTGATACAATGTGACATCCAAGTATGTCCCCTGGACAGAACCTCCGCTCTGAGTGCTTTTGGGCGCGCTTCGATGTCGAGCACTCGTCAAGAGATTGACCCTGCACTCCACATGTCTTATGGTGCCCACTCCATCCCGACAGCTTCGGGAGGTTGAAGGGCAACGTTTCATTGACAGGAAAAAATATTAGAACACCAAGAAGGTTGAACCTCCTTCACACCAGAGCGTCTGATTTTCTTGAGGTGGTCTGTGGGATATTTTTAATATCAGACGGCATGTAACGGTCGAATTAAACACATTTTACACTCTCTCGCTAGGGCTGTGTACAGTTGCGGCATATCTGAGTGCAACGGAGTGTGTTAGGAGTGAATGTTAAAATTTCCCCGGCCCGACTCTGGCCAAGAGACATGAGTCACCCTATTGGAAATCAATGAAACCACTGGCATTTAAAATGAGGCTTGATGAAATGTGTGAAGTGGCCAAGAAAAAGGAAATGAATTGATCCAGGAAAGTAAGCATATTGACAGCTGAAAGTCACAAGATGTGCTTCTTGTATGGCTGTCTGCATGGCTTCAACAGCCCAGAGATTCTGACTGTCTGCCTCAGAAGCCCTGCTGGTCCCGAGCAGGTCTCCCTAACAGATACTAATGGCAAACGAGTCAGAAAAATGCTTCTTTACCTGTTACATAACCAGTCTTGCTATTAAGGGTTTAACAATGCATTGATTATAGAATTAAATAATCGGTTATGAAAAATATAATAATACCCCATGTGCTACAGGAGTCGTCTCATATTACACAAGCACTGGACACAGAAGACTGAAGAAATAATTGCACTTTAAATAAACGAAATTCATGCTGCTTTTGATTTTGGCATTATTATTCATAATTGGCATTGCATACATCCACTTGAGTAAAGTTAATTGTTCCTTTTATATTTTATTACGGATATAGCATTTTATTATGCATATTATGTAATATTTGAAGAATATGTGCATTAACAGACCTTGAACGCATAAATGTATATTTGTTTATTTTATGACCGTGCGTGACATTATTCAGTAAGGATTTTTCTTTTAAATAAACTAATTCCTTCATTCAGCAATGATGTATTCAGTTGATCAAAAGTGTAAGTAAAGATATTTATAATGTTACAGAAGATTTTTATTTCAAATAAATGCTGTGCTTTTGAAGTTTCTACTTATCAAAGAATTCTTTAAAAAATGTATCAGTTTCCACAGAAATATTACATAACACAGCTGTGTTTGACAACATTATTGATAATAATAAAATGTTTCTTGAGCAGCAAATCAGCATATTAGAATGATTTCTGAAGTCTCATGTGACACTGAAGACTGGAGTAATGATGCTGAAAATTCAGCTTTTACCATCACAGGAATAAATTACATCTTAAAAAAGTACTGGGTTAAAAACAACTCTTTCTGGGTTATTTGGCAACCCAGTGCTGCGTAAATATTGGACAGAACACATGCTGGGTTATTTTAACCCCAGCATGTTGGGTTTTATACATTAACCAATTTGCTTGTTTTCTGACGTAGTGCTGGGTCAGACAACCTATTGAACGTTTTTCATTTTAAATAATAAAAACACACCAAAATCTGTTCTGTATATATATATATATATAATGAAGAGTTCAGATGCAAAAGCCTCTAAATCCATCTGACATTTTTCTTTAAAATAAGCATTTTTATCAGGCTCCTATAAATAGGTTTCTATGTAAGTTCCAGCACTTCTAATTGAGCTGAGGTTGGGATTTAGTGAGTTTGAAGTAAAAGTATTTGATGGACGTGTACTATGTGTCAAAAGCATTCACTCGGCATCATCTCATTTTGGCCGAGGTGGCTTTTAGCTGGTTTTGCATCTGAACTCTTCATATATATATATATATATATATATATATATATATATACATATATATATGCAGGGGTTAGACAATGAAACTGAAACACTGGCCAATATAGTGTTGGAGGTTTCATGGCTATATTTGCGTAGCCTGGTGGCCAGTCTTCACTGATTGCACATCCCACCAGTAAAAGCAAAGTCTGAAGGTTGACTGTGTGCAACCAATGATTCAAACATTGTACCTGAAGGTGGTGCCATGTATCAGGATGATAATGCACCAATAAACACAGCACTAATGACAGAGTGGTTTGATGATCATGAAAGTGAAGTTGAACATCTCCCATGCCCTGGACAGTCACCAGATCTGAATATTATTGAGCCACTTTGGGAGAGTTTTGGAGGAGTGTGTCAAACATCCCTCTGGCTACTGTGCAGGACTTGTATTTATCATTCCCAAGACGAAATGATGCTGTATTGGCCACAAAAGGAGGCCCAACACCATAATTGTAGTCTAAAACCCGGTGTGCTTCTCAATGTCACTCCTTGTTTCCTCGCTCCTCCGTCCTCCATCCTATGACCTGGAAACCGATCAAACTCAGCCATCTTGTAGGGCATATCAATTCTCTAATTGCACCGTGAGGATCGAGGAGTAAGAACGCTTCCTGAGGAGTCATGAGGGAGGATACACAGGTGGATCCTTTGCGGAACTGTTTTGTCGAGTAAACGTGACACACGTATAAATTTTCCTCCCCCTCCACATCTGTGGTTATAATTTACATTTATGTTTTACATTTGCAGTTTAAGTAATGTCATTTATTTCAACAGGGCATCTTGCTTAATTTTTATTATGAATGCCTTAAATAATGGACTTTAACAACAAATGGGCAGATCCCTTTAGCGCAGCTGATGACGCTTTGAAGTGACGCTTGAGTGGTCAAGAATATTCCAATGTTCATCCTTTGATTCCTCCATGCTCATTTCCTTTCCTTGCATCCTTCCCTCGTATCCTAAGGGGGGTGGAACTAAGACGCGAGGAAGGGAAACGAGGATGCACAAATAAGAAATTAGAAGCACCCCAGGTGTTTCAGTTTCATTGTCCAACCCCTGTATATATACATATATATATATATATATATATATATATATATATATATATATATATATATATATATATATATATATATATATATATATATATATATATATATATGTCAATCATATATATATATATATATATATATAAATATACACATGCAGAGTTCTGGCATGAAACTCTAGATGACTTAGTGAGATAGGTCTAACTCGATCTGACCTAATGACATCATTATCACATGACACAGCTGATTGGTTCTCTCCTGTATCAGTAGCCAATTAGCTCACTGCTCAGCGTTCAAATATATGACGTCTGCTTGCTGTAGCAGTTTGCAGCATGCTTCAGAAATCCTCCACCTTCCCCAGCTCCACCTGTATAGATCTGCTATGAGGTGATTTATGTATGCTATATGGAGGTTATTCATATGTATTATATGTGCAGCAGCAGTATTTCTTACATGCTCACAGCAGCATGTTGTGGATCCACTTCATTGCTGGTGCACTAGATCAATAGCGCTCATACACTCTTAAAAATAAAGGTTCTTTATTGGCATCGATGGTTTAATGAAGAACCTTGAACATCCATGGATTCTTTCAAATGCAGAAAAGAAACTTTATAGTGGAAAAAGTTTCTTTAGAATTTTAAAATGCTCTTCAAAATGGTTCATTGAAGAACTGCTCACTGAAAGGTTCTTTGGGGAACCAAAAATGGTTCTTCTGTGGCATCACTGCAAAAACAAGCCTGTGGAGCCTTTGTTTTTAAGAGTGTATTGTAGTCAGTGGAACACATGGAAACTGTTACATATAACTGCAAAGTCACATCATGTTTCAGCCCTGGTTGCGCATTCATTTGGCTTAAAGTGAAACTTCCATGGTGGCGCCAGCACGTGGTTCACTTTGAGTGTCGATCCGGTGAATGCTGCCTTTGTAGAAGGCTAGCGTTCGAATCAGATGTTAGCTGCGACGTACATTTAAACAGAAAAGGAAAAATGTGAGACTACCTGGTGAAAAAAACAGCATATGCTGGTAGCTATGTTTTGATGCTGGGATGCTGGTTAGGTATGTTTTGGTGCTGGTTTAAGCTGGTCCTTTGCTGGTTTATGCTGGTCCTTGACCAGCAACATGACCAGCATAAACCAGCTAAGGATCAGCTTAAAGCAGCATCAAAACATAAATAACCAGCATCCCAGCATCAAAACATACCTACCAGCAAATGCTGTTTTTTTCACCAGGGTATAGATGGCTTCTTGGCTATACAGTAACCTGATAGGAATACAATGTAACACAAACTTTAATTTAATTCAGCAAGTTTCCCCTAAGGAACTTTTCTCTCAGGACTGAACACAGAATTACTGTTGACAAATGTATCCGGTTTTAACTGGTTTGGCACAGACTACCCAGCACTGGAGTTACACTGACCCAGCGCTGGGTAGGTATGTGAGGTGGTTCATTATTTGTACTCACAGGGAAAATGACCAAGCTGATGAGATGAGTTACAGAAAAACTATTTAGGACCAGGTTAAAAATATAAAAAAAATAACCCAATGACTCACCAAGGTGAACCCAGCATTTTTTAGAGTGTGCTTGCTATCAGAAGGAAAACAGCTTAACGTGCTGTAGTTCTAGAAGTATAAGGGCAACTATTACCAGAGCTGAATAAAAGATACTCCATCACAGACATACTTAGCTGATGTTTCAAAGACTGTTGCATTGCATGATGGGTAGTGATCAGTGAGAGACAGTAATCCACAGAGCTCTCAGCAGGGGGTGCCGAACTTACACAATGGGGCGTGTGATCAGTTTGAGTCTCTTCATCTGAAGGCCTTTGAGATGCAGGAAGTGTTCTCTGTCACAGGAGGAGACGGGAACAAGTGCTCAGCTGGCAGTATATGTTCACCACCAACATAAATCTCGACTCGCCGTTTAGGACTAATGATTCTCATTTTAGCGTCTGTTTTACTTCGAGAGCATCTATTGTTTGTCACATTCTCCAAAACTTCGGCAACTCCTGTCAAAAACTATTTCAAATGTAGACCTAAGTGTTGTTACCTAATGTTAAGCTAATGGCTCTTTCCACAGGTGCCTTTCATTTCAGACAAGAAGTGGTGCTATTTCAGATTGGTATTCATTTAGACAAGTATTTGAAGCTGCAAAGAGTTGGTCTTGGAGGTTCATAGCCGTCTCTCAGATTGGCAAGATGACAGCTGCTCGGGCTATTTTCAGCTGCTCATTTTAAATAGATGATCTCTCCAAGTGTTTGAGACTTAATGGCCATTAAAAGCTTATGATCACTTAATATGTCAGCCATTAGCCTTTGTGGGTGTGTTAACTGCTATAAATTGCCTAGGACTCTTGAAGAATACAGAAGAATTTTACTTACCGGCAGGAAGTTTGAAACACCAACTGGGGAAACTCAGCATGTAAATAACACATGTGGTGTGGATTGTCAATCATATTCACCATAGTTGTTGCATAAATGTTTCATTATTTTGCAGAATATTAGTGCCCCTATTGAATAAATGGAGAGAAACGCTATATGTTTTTTTTAGCTAGAGGTCAGAGTTCCCATATGGCTTAGGTGACCGTTTTATTTTTTTCTGTTGAAGCAAAAATTGATTCAGGGAACATTTCCCATTTGGATTTAACACTGTGCCATTTCGGCTTAACTGGGAACAATCTTCTCAACCCATTTAAATTGAGCTACTGAGCATAGCCAGTAATTCATTATCAAAATTCATTAGCATCCAACCAAATCCAAACGTGATTTGCCCGCTGTTTGCATTTTCACAAAGCAGGTGGCTTGCTTGGAACGCCTCAATATTTTCCTCAATATTTCTTCGATTCATTTGCTGGGTTCCCATATGCGAATCTTGATTTTGTGCTAAAGAAATCCTAAATGGGAATGGTTTCTATGTGGATAAACACTCAAAATTCACATAAAAGTTTTTGCACCTGGAGGCTCTCTGAATATGAGTACAGCACAGCTGATGGGAACATGCAATGTTTCACATTCTCTCTAGCTGATTTTTCAGAAACGCATTTCAAGGTTGAATGGAAATCCAGCAAATAAAAGATATCCATCTTTAAGACGAGCTAAATATTGGACATGCATAAATTGTTTAATCTCAGTACTATATTCTGAGAGCATTGTACATTTCCAGTTAGAAGTCTTTGAAGGCATTAACCTATGAGTTTTAGCATAAGGTCAAGTGGAAGACACCAACAAAAGTGTTTTGAAAACCATTCGTTCATTGTCCTTGGTAATGAGTGGATGGTCTAGGCCTTTTCAAAGAAAGCTGATGTGACATTTCTTCCTTGGGCAATCCACAGCATTAACCTTATGAGGGAACCGAGCCTGTACACTTTTCCTTTCTCCTTCTCATTTCTTCCTTTTTTTTTTTTCTTCCAAACCCTTTCTCTCTCATCTCTACACTCATATTTCATGCTCATCTGCTAATCAGAGTTGTAAGGTTAATGTCAGCATGGAACGCTCGCTTTATATGAAAACAAATGAACAGGTACACAGCAAATCGAGCCTCATTTTTCCACCCACTGAGTTTTTCTTTTCCAACACAAACTTTGTTTTTATCTCACAGGGGAGATGGATACATCCTCCCGCTCCTCTCCCAGAATAAAAGCAGAAGAAAAATAGTTCAAACACCTTTTGTTGGCATTACCATTAACACTTTGAGCAGGAAGGTTCATTAGAGGCCACAAAGCACCTTTAAATGCATGCATTGAGTACATTTACATTTTAGTCTCGGCTTATTATCCAGTGGCAGCTGTTTATTTCTCCACTCTGATTTTTGTCTGTTGGAGCCCATGTGTGAGGTGATGGTGAGTCTTAGGTCTCCAGAGATACTCGCTCATCATTCCTACTGAAAAACAAACAGCCCGAGGGAGAAACACCATGCTTTTAGCCCGCAGGGCAGCCGATAGCATCAGCGGTGCGGTTGTTCGTGCCGGGGTCTGGGGCCTGGCTGAGGCGGAGGGACTATCATGAGGGTTGGCAGTCAGCCCTCCCCTGCCCCTTCGCTGAGTGATCTCGGCCAGTCAGCCTCGCTGAGCAGAAAGTGTGTGTCGGCACCAGAAAGAGGGAGATAAGAGCTTCCCATACCCTTACAGATTAAACAGGGGGATTAACCTCCCCTTTCCTCCACCAGTCCTTATCTGCCCCCCACCTCTCCGTCTGCACCAACATTTGCCACCATACATTTAAAAAGATGTCACGATGGGCATAATGATGCTTTTTTTTTACCCAGGATAACCTGGATTTAGGGGAAAAAAAACACAACTTACCATTAGCGTAAACGTATTACATACAGTATAAAGGTAACACTTTTTTAGTTAACTACATTACACTGTAAAACTTTCCTGTAAAAAATAATCTAATCATCTTTTTATTTATAACTTGCTTTAAAAAACAATTACAAGTTAACAATCATTGGAGTTACTACAACATCTTTATTAATACTGATCTCAGCAATTACTAATAAACTTTTAAAAAAATTATTTTACAGTTATTTTTTGAAGATTACTGGAGTATATTTAACAGAAAACATTTTAGTTTTTCTACTTTAAATGTATGTTTAATTCAGTTTTAATTGTTCATGAAATTTAGTAGAATTGTAATTCAGTCTGTTACTTTAAATTAGGAATTTTCCAAATTTTTGTTTAATTCAATGTGTTACTTTAAATTTAGAATTTTCCAAATTTTTGTTAAATTCGATGTGTTACTTTAAATTTAGAATTTTCCAAATTTTTAATTCAGTGTTACTTTAAATTTCGAATTTTCCAAATTTTTACATTTAGTTCAATGTGTTACTTTAAGAATTTTTCAAAATTTTACATTTAATTCATTGTGTTACTTTAAATTTAGACTTCTTTACATTTTTACGTTTAATTCAATGTGTTACTTTAAATTTAGAATTTTTCAAATTTTTATATATAAATTTAAAATTTTTCAAATTTTTACATTTAAGCCTTAACTGTCACCGTCCACTCTGTGGGACGCCTAAGTTTACTTCACCATTTTACAAATAAATCCTTATCTAATCATGACAAACTATACATCGTTGCGAAGGTCTAAGACTCCTAAATAGATATTTTACCACTCTTTTGTGTTACAAATTATGTAGGAAAAGTAATAGATTAATTTATGACAAGAGTGCACCCCAAAAATCTATATCATAACAGGAGTTCTGACCTTTGTCACAAAAAGACTTTCTTTGTTGCCTTTTTACCTATCACGCAATAGAAATCTTAAGAAATTATATATCACCTGAAAACTTATAATCTCAAAATTCATCCTTTGATTACCATGGAAATTTTTATTATTTTTTTAATTCAATTTAACTCTGGATAGTGCATTTTCATGTCTATGTTTAATGTAGGGTGTGACAGTTAAAGGGTTAATTCAATGTTTTACTTTCCAAATTTTTACATTTAATTCATTGTGTTACTTTACATTTTTAATTTTTCACATTTTTACATTTAAATTTAGATTTTTTAAAATTTTTACGTGTAACTCAATGTGTTACTTCAAATTTAGAATTTTTCAAATTTGTGTTTAAATTTATAATTTTCCCAATTTTTACATTTAATTCAGTGTGTTACTTTAAATTTAGAATTTTCTCATTTTTACATTTAAATTTAGAATTTTCCAAATGTGTACATTTACAAGTAATAATTTAATTGTTACTTGTGATTTTATGAAATTTATTAGCAATTTCTGAGTGAAAATTGCACCTAATTTTTTTCAATGGTCATTTTTAAGATCAAACGTTGTATCTGATAATATAATATTAGCAATATTAATGCACTGATTATGAACTAATATGAATATATTTTTTATCTAACATTAACAAAGGTTAATAAATGTAAAAAATATGTATATTCGGTAACTCTTTACAATAAGGTTCATTAGTTAACGTTAGTTAACTACTTTAGTTAACATGAGCTAAGAATGAACAATACTTCTACAGCTTTTATTAATCTTACAGTAGTTAATACTAATTTCAACATTTACTAATGCATTAAAATCAAAAGTTGTGCTTGTTAACATTAGTTAATGCACTGTGAATTAACATGAACTAATGATGCATTTTCATTAACTAGCATTAATAAAGATTAATAAATACTGTAATAAATATATTGTTCGTTCCTGTTAGTTAATACATTAACTGATATTAACTAATGGAACCTTATTGTAAAGTGTTGCCATTTGTGTTTATGTTAGTAATGGTAACAAATGAGTCCTTATTATAAAGTGTTATCCATATAGGCTAAATGCAATTAATTATAATAGTGATAACAAGCGCAAATTGTAATTAAAAGCAGCTCAACAAATTGCATGTCTACATACTAAGAACTTGAAAAGGGTCTGATCTTGTTTTTAACTTCTAGAAAGTATAACTGACTTCAAGCACAAGCACTGGATGTTGGATGTGTCTAAAATGATACATTAACTGAATTACAATAGTGATATTTATTTTTTATTTTTTTTTTACATATTCACAGTATGCAATAACTTTGAGGATTCCGACGCACATTTGAGTTATTCATGTTCAAAGTAATGAAGGTGCCAGCAGCTCCAGTAAATTGAGAATGTTATAACACTGTCCTCAGCTGTACCACCCTGAAGCCACTCGACTGAAATGATTTGTAGATATTTATTTATTTTACAGCCTCAAGGCTCTCTGCCATACCCTTAACCAAAGACTCTGACTGCCCTTTTTAAAAAAAAAAAAAAAACAGGCACTCTCATGTCTGCTATGCAAAATGTTATCTGAAGTGAATTCACTGAAATGAAGTTATTGTTATTTACATAGTTCAGTTTATGATGCAGCCTGAGGTGGTTTGTGTTGCATCATAAAGAGCGGCAGCAGTGTGTGCCAGACTATAGCGACATACTGTGTTTGCAGTGACTACACGGAAATAAAAGCTGGAGTTTGTAGATGTTTAAAAAATGTTGACATTAAAGATCTCTTCTTCAATTAATTTAATGAATCTAAATATATGTTTCGAGTAAATGTAGGTATTTAATAGTTACAATAGTGAACCTTCCCTTTAAAATATTACTATCATTTAAAGGAATAGTTCACACAAACATGAAAATTGTGTCATTGTGTACTCACCTTCCTGTCATTCCAAACCTATATTAGTGTTTATTCATATATGTACAGTAGATTTGTATTTTCAGTAGAGTGAAAGTCAGTAAGATCCAATATTCTTTAACCCTTGTGTTGTGTTCAAAATCATTGTAAATCTCCCATTATTCTATATTCTTACCATCTTGAAATGAATCTTTTTGTCAACTTGAGTAAAAAAGCATTATTTGTGGATAGTTTTGGCAGTGTTCACTAAAAAAAAACTGAGGTGTATACGCTCAGATCAAGTCTACGATCAATCAGTTCCAAAGAAATACAAACCTGTGCTGATAAAATGAAAACCAGTTGATAAAAAGATACAATCCAATATCAACCCAATAATATAGCATAATGAGAAATTCATGAGCCATCCCCCTTGCATTTTCAGGAGAAAGAAAATCCAAATGACTAGAACAACTTGAGCATTAAAAAAATATTTATGTTCCACAAAAATGCCCCTAACTGACCTCAAAAGTTGGTACATGAAACACAACAAGGGTCACAATGCACTAATGGAACATTTTAATTAGGAACAAGCTCATTCTGAATTCACAAGACAATAATTTACTAAGGGTTATAACTAAACAACAGCAGTGTACATAAAACTGACAAATGGTCTAACGATGCAATTGTTTTTATTACGGATGCTAGAAAGACTGAACAATAATCAAGTATATTTTTGGTTACTTTTTTAAAAAAACATCTTCGGTCAAGTAAATAATGCTGAAAGCATGCATGAACCCAAGTATATTCCATTTGTGTATGCTAGAAAACCTTTAAACTTGACTTAAAAATAAGTATATAAGCTCAAAAACTTACAAACTATACAATATTAAGTACAAGTATATCTTTGGCAGTGTTGGGAAGGTTACTTTGGAAATGTAATAGGTTACCCTATATTTAAAATTTAATAAGTAGTGCAACTATTTCAATTTAGTATAGTAATAAATTTAATTAAATTTCTTTACTGTTATTGTATGCTTACAACTTTCATTGGACCCACCAACAAAATTTTACATGCAATCTCCACATGGAATGCAATCAAAACTAAAAAATAAATAAAATAACAATCTAATGTATAAATAGACATAACATTATTTATATAATTATATAATGTAACATTACTTTAAAATAATGTAATGTTACATTTGATTACTTTTGTAACGAATGTTTACAACTGTTAATCATTTTCAAACATTTAAACCAGTAGTACTCAACACTGATTGATGTCAGACTTTCAATTATAAAAATTAAGATTAAAACATTTAATTTTAAATCACAGCTACCACAAAATCAGTCTTTAACACCTCTTTTTATTTTGAGATCATTCTGAGGTTAAATACAGATCATAACAAGAAATGGTAAATATTAATAGAAAAGTATTCAGATGTAACCCCCTTTGTATTAGTTAACATATTCATACGTAATTGTAATTTAATTACACATTTTTTTTCTCCATAACTGTAACACCATTTATATGTAGCTATTTACTCCCCAACACTGATCTTTGGTAATGGAACTGCCAGCAAAAGAAATGAAGTGAAATAGCAATGATAAGATGGCAATAATTTAAATTTTTTTTTTTCTTGCAGGTTCCTTTTACTTTCATCAGTCAAGCCTTCGTGACTCGCATAGCTTCACAATACTTACAGTTTCTAAATGCATCTAATGAGGATATTACTTGGACATTTTTAGAGCAGCTTGTTGGCTATGTAAGCAATTTATCAGACAGCTTAATTCTACAAAATGATGCTGTAATGTTAATATGTAATTAGTTTCGAAACGGCAATCAAAGAAACAGAAAATCAGATCACAGCTGCGTATAGGATCCCTTTTTAACATGTTTTGGTGAAAACGACTGGGATAAACTCTCAAGTAAGATTTTTCCCAACGTCATTTATGAAAACTTGTGCTGCCTCGAATCAGGACAATTTGTGCTGCGCTAAATACACGGCACTTCACCATCCGAACGTCAGCTATTAGCATAGGCACGCTCTCTTGCAGCCACCTGCGATAAGAGGGCTAGTGACCAAGCCAACTATGACATTCCATTGATCCAGAAAATTGCTGCGGAGCCAGCCTTGAAATTAGTTTAAATTGCTGAATCAAAAAATGTTATCCCTGATTTTGGCAAGGCCAGCGTAAACCCCTCTTCCTTAATCCCTGGCTGATGTGAAAAGTTGTCAGGGATCGTGTTTTCTGCCACCCAGCTGATGGGGGAATTTGGATTGCCTGTGACAGAGAGACACACAAGCAGGCAAGCAAGATTTGACGTAGAATTGCACTTAGGGCTTGCCGGGGTCGTGACTCGCTTGCAAATTCGCAGGCTCCGAGTAGTTTTGAATGCGATCTGCAGAGGCTTTGTGCTTTTCGATTCAATTATATGCCATCTCTCTCCTCAGACCTGCTGTTAGTCCTGTGTTGAGTCACACGCTGGCCCCGGTGCACTCGCGGTGTTCGGTTGGAGAAATAATTCAACGTCACTTATGCTCTTTTATTTTTCCGCCCATTTTTGGTCTCCTAAAATAGAAGGGAAATGGAGGTGCTGGTGAGCTGGGTTTGCTGGGCTGAAAACAGGGCTAATGTGGCATAAGTGCTCCTAAGAGGATTACTGATGCAAACTGAGTGGGGTGTAATGCCCAACTCAAGCCACATCCATCTAGGAAAAACCTACCTTTTCATCATCCCATGTCCATTACAGAGCACACTCAGAGAAATGAAATTTTTAGACACATTTTGCCTTTTTTCTCCTCAACAATATCCAGACCCACTCGCCTCATGTTTTCCTTGAGAAATGCTCTGCATTACAGTTTCAAGGAGACTGTAAAACCTCAGCTGTTGACAAGTTGAACCATACATGTACAATAACCCTTTTGTACCTTCACTATTACAAGCTCAGTATTAAGCGTAATTGTCCTTGTTCAAGATTTCTATTTGTTATATAACTCTGTTATGCATTAATGCTGTTTTTAAGCCAACAATATAAGCTATGTTACAATGTCCACGGTGCACGTATTCTTAACTATAGATATTATATTATATTATAAGACATTTTTAAAATTGTCAGTTTGCATATATTAAAGTATTAGTTCACATCCAGAATAAAAATTTCCTGATAATTTACTCACCCCTATGTCATCCAAGATCTTTTTTCAGTCAAAAAGAAATTAAGGTTTTTGAGAAAAACATTCCAGGACTTTTTAACCATATAGTTGACTTCAGTGGGGATCAATGGGTAAAGGTCCAAATTACAGTTTCATTGCAGCTTCAAAGAGCTCTACATGATCCCAAATGAGGAATAAGGGACGTATCTAGCGAAACAATCAATACTTAGTTTATATACTTTTTAACCACAAATGCCAGTTTTACACCAGCTCTGCAATGCACGCCTACATCTACGCATTACGGAATCACATTGGAAAGGTTACATGTGGTTAGTTCTCTGTCTGTGTACTTCGGTTTAAAAAGGTAGGGTAGAGCAAAAAAACTCCATCTCATTTTCTCCTCCAACTTCAAAATTGGCCAACATCGTTGTTTTGCCTTTTTTTGTAAAGGCCGTTCGACTTTCTTTGCACGTTCGATACTTTCGCTAATGTCACGCTTGACCTTTCCAATGTGACTACATAATGCGTGAAGTCAAGGTAGTGCAAGACGAGCATTTTTGGTACAAAAAAAAAAATAAAAATTCTTGAGTCAACTTAAAATGATTTGTTACCTGGCAGCCTTAAAATTTTAGGTTCAGTCAACTCAAATAACTTTAGTCAACTTGAAATGTTAAGTTGTACTAAATGAAAACTTAGATATTTGAGTTGATTAAACAAACAATTTGGTTTGTTTAACTTAAAAGCTGGGCTTGTTACCCAGCTGCCTTAAAATTTTAAATTGAATGAACTCAAATATCTAAGTTGTCAGTTAGTACAACTTAACATTTCAAGCTGACTAAACTTTTTTGAGTTGACTAAACTTAAAATTTTAAGGCAGCCAGGAACAAAATTATTGACTCAACAAATTGTTTTTTTTTACAGTGTATATATGTATATATATATATATTTTTTTTTAGAAAATGACTGATCGTTTCGCTAGATAAGACACTTATTCCTTCGTGTAGAGCCCTTTGAAGCTGCATTGAAGCTGCAATTTGGACCTTAAACCCACTGATTTTCTCTGATTCTCTTGAAGTCCACTATTTGGAAAAAAATCCTGGAATGTTTTCCTCAAAAACCTTTATTTCTTTTCGACTGAAGAAAGAAAGACATGAACATCTTGAATGACATTGGGGATGGGTAAATTATCAGGAAAGTGAACTAATCCTTTAATATATTCAATATATGCAGTAGATACAGATGTTAGTTCTACCGAGGCAGGAATTAAAGACAGATGCTTTGCTTATTTCCATCCTCCACCAGGCTGTATTCAGGTACAGTGGAGTAGTTTCCCTTCCAGTGCGTCATTTTACATATTCACAATTGGAAAAATGTCAACGTTAAGTATAACAGATGGCTTTCATCTGCCAGTTTGATATACTGTAAGACTGGTGCAATTGTTACCTTAAGAATCAATTTCCACTTGACTTAACGCATGAAATTATTTTTGTCTGTGTAACTTATTTTAGTCAGGTTGATTCAGTCATATTAAATTATATTTTAGACTTGAACATTTTTTGAACCACACAAAGCATTACCTGACCTTTTTTTTTATATATATATTTTTCAGTTTTTTTCCCCCTCACAACCTATTTTTATTTGGTTTTATGTTGTTTTCATAAATGTCAGTGGGCTCTCGGTACAAAACTGGTCTTGTCTTGTTTCGCTCCAGATCCTCTGGCTGGTCTTGTAGAGGCTAGGGCTCTAAATCTATCACTTAATCCCTCTTTACAGCTGATGGGAGTGAGACGTCCACTCTATTGCCACTCAGCACACGGCTGTAAGGAGCAAACTGGAGGATAAAAGAATGCCCCACTGGATATTTAAGGATTAGAATGTCCTATAAGAACTTATTGATTAGTGTCATTGCTAACAGCATGCAGTGTATTACACATAGATTAAGACATTATCTGCCAATGACTAAACATACAAGCAGGTACTTCAGGGTTTATTATTTGTTTAAGCTTCGTAATTTACCCAAGGCTTGGGATGTATAAAACCTACATAATATCAAAATCGACCATGTGGGTTGTGTGGATGACTAGTTGACTAATCAGGTTCACCTAATCCATGTCAGAAGCATTTCTAAGAAATTATATGATATGTTCTTGTGTTCAAAAATAGCTGAAAGGAACACAGCAGAATGCAAGGCACAATAGGAAAAAAAAATAAATATATATTTAGTGCACATTTTAATTATTTGATATTTCCCATCCTCTTTTCATTCACTGGCAATTTGCATATTTTTCCACAGCCATGGAGGAATATCCCATTGCTCAAGTAAAAGTTTATCCCAAGTTCTTCGTAAGTAGAAGAGTTGTTTTTTTTTTGTCGTTTTTTTTTTTGGTAAGATATCTTACATATTTTGTAATATAAGATCAACTGCTTTTTTTCTGCAAGATATTGCTTTAATCCTCTGATCTCCTCAAAAAGATCCATACTGAGTGGGTGAATTGCATGAAATCGTCTTTATATGCTGTTTGTCAATAGAATAGAAATCCTCCGTCAGAACACAAGCTGCATGAAAAGCAAAGCTTTGGAGCGGCTAAGCTTTCCTCTGTGAATTGCATGAATTTCAGCTTGTATACATATCATTCACACACCTCAGACCTCAATCCCCACATGAATTCTTCAATCAGCTCTATGTATGGAACACTGTTTGCATTTGACACAAGTCTCGTGATCGATTCAGTATGATATTTGCTTCCACACATTAATAAAAAATGCACCAGGCCGGGGCCTTTGTAATTGACCGTTTTGTTCTACAGCAGCAACGCAAGACCCAGAGGAGTCAAATGCTCTTCATGAAATACATGCATCAAACAAAGAGCTCTAGCCTCTCTGAGTAAAACAATATTTCTCCTGAAGGGCCAATATTGTATTCAGCTTGGTGTTCTATCTAACCAGATGTTCTTCTAGTGAAGATGGATTTCAAAATCTGACGATAACATCCTAAATGACCCTCTTCCCATGAGCATTAGTTCATTTTCTAGAGCACATTTAAGATTCAGTCACTGTACAGGTTGAACAAGATTAGTTATGGGATTTTTAGCTTTCTTTACACTACATTTACATTGAGAGGATCACATCACTTCAGCTGTTACTTGAAACAAATCAGTCTGATTTATCATGAAAGCCAGAACGAAAGATTTTTTTGTCTTTCTTTATCGAAGGATTAGTTCACTCCTGATAATTTACTCACCCCTATGTCATCCAAAATGTACATGTCTTTCTTTCTACAGTAAAAAAGAAATGAAGGTTTTTGAGGAAGACATTCCTGGATTTTTCTCCACGCAGTTAGTTCTTCATCCTTGTACTTCAGTTAAAAAAGTTTGGGTGAAAAACTCCATCTCATTTTCTCCTCCAACTTCAAAATTGTCCAACGTTGTTGTTTTACCTTTTTTTGTAAAGGGTGTTTGACTTTCTTTGCACGTTTGATTTGTAAACGCAAGGCAAGCATTTGTGGTAAAATATTATATATATATATATATATATATATATATATATATATACAGTACTGTGCAAAAGTCTTAGGCCACTAGTATTTCACCAACAAAAAAATGGTTTTAAGTCAGTTATTTCTATCTTTTGCTGTAGTGTGTCAGTAGGAAATATCAGTTTACATTTCTAAACATTCATTTTGCCATTAATTGTAAAAATCCAGTGAGATTTTTGTTTGCACAAGGAGTCTGACAACAGCCAGTGCTCCACACAGAGATCTGATCTCACCATCATCCAGTCTGTCTGGAATGACATGAAGAAACAGAACAAACTGAGACAGACTAAATCCAGAAGAACTGTGGCAACATCTCCAAGTTGCTTTAAGAAACCTACATGCAAAGCTACCTGAAAACTTATGCGCAAATATACCTAGGCCAAAAGCTGTTTTAAACGCAAATATGGTTTACCAAATGTTGATTTAATTTAGTTAATAGAAGTTAATTGATAAATAAAATCTATTTATGGCATTATTTTTGACAGCATCCTCATTTTACAGCATTTTTACACAAGTGCCTAAAACATTTAACAGTACTTTGCAGGTAGGTTTCTTGAAGCATCTTGGAGACGTTGCCACGGTTTCTGGATTTAGTCTGTCTCAGTTTGATCTGTTTCTTCATGTCATTCCAGACAGACTGGATGATGGTCAGATCAGATCTCTATGTGGAGCACTGGCTGTTGTCAGACTTCTTGTGCAAACAAAAATCTGACTGAATTATTATTACAATTAAAGGCAAAATGAAAGTTTGGAAATGTAAACGGATATTTCCTACTCACACACTACAGCAAAACATAGAAATAACTGACTTTAAACCATTTTTTTGAGCTGGTGAAAATACTAGTAGCCTTTTACACAGCACTGTATATATATGAAGAGTTCAGATGCAAAACCAGCTAAAAGCCATCTCGGTCAAAAATGAGATAACGATACTGAGTGAATGCTCCTGACACATAGTACACGTGCATCAAATACTTTTACTTCAAACTCACTAAATTCCAGCCTCAGCCCAATCAGAAGTACCAGTACTTACATAGAAACCCATACAAAGTAGCTAGAAAGAAATAATTTTAAAGAAAAACGTCAGATGGATTTAGAGGCTTTTGGATCTGAACTCTTCATATATTTTTTTATTTTTTATTTATTTTTTTTAGAAAATGGCCAATCATTTCGCTAGATTAGACACATATTCCTTGGCTGGGATCATGTAGAGCCCTTTGAAGCTGCATTAAAACTGCAGTTTGGACCTTCAACCCACTGATCCCCAATGAAATCCTATATATGGAAAAAAATGCTGGCATGATTTTCTCAAAAAACTTTTTTTTTTTTCAACAAAAAAAAAAAAAAACACAAACATCTTGTATGGCATAGGGGTGATCATGAAATATTAATTCTGGAGTGAGCTAATTCTTTAAAACACAAAAAATTAAGAATATGATCATGGCTTTTATACATTTCAAAACAAACAAAAAAATAATATTGCATAATGTACAGTTTAGACACAATATTGAACATTACTTTCTGTGCTCTAATGGAAATAGTTTCAAACAAAGTCTTAGAATCAGTCACAGTAAGTTTATGAGCAACACACAGTAAATGTGTTTCTGAATTAATCAAATCAGTTCAATGAATGATTCAGAGGACTCACTTTTAAAAACAGTTGTTTTCTTCCTGAATGTATCAGTGTTGTTAAACATATCGGTTGAGTGAATAATTCAAATGACTTACTTGTAAAGACAGTTACTTCTTTTGTTCTTAAATAGATAAAAAATATCTGAGGAAAAAAAAAAATATTCTCTGTATCTATTTTTAAAAAGTGGTAATTCCAATGAATGTGTTTAATAAAAAAGAAGGAAGCACAGGATGTGCCATGGCATGACTGCACAAAGCAAAGGTAACTAACACTGGAAATGGCAGAAGTAGGAAAGCGCAGAAGCACTAATCACAAGCACTCAGCACAAGATCAATAGTGACAGGGGTCTACAGCACCACAAAAGATCCCAGACTGTGTAAGAAAGCCCCTGAGACTGTCCAACACCTTACAACTGGAAGTTAGATGCAGGTGGGAACAGCATATACAGTGAATGGCACAAACAAGTCACTGACATACATCAGTCCTGAAACTACCAAGTCCAAAATGACAAGCCGGAGATCCGGTGGGACTTCAACATCCAGTCAAAAGCAAATACGGGCAAACCTACCCAACATAGTGATCATAAATGGGAAACAGGACATGGATGATAGATGTGGTGATCCCAACTGACAGTCACATTGAGTAGAAGATACTGAAGGAAGAGTATGTCAAAGTAGATCCAGTAGTGACTTCAAAACCCCAGCTGAAGGAATGTCTTTTGCAGATTCCATGGAAAAACAAGAAGATCTTGATCCATAAGAAATCCACAATCCTAGGAAAAGCACAGTGCTAAGTCCCAAAGCTCTTAAGCCTCTGTTAGGAGATTGAGGGAACAATACCACCCACAATATAAATTATACCCATATATTTATGTTTATATATCTCTAACAGTTTGTTCTGCATGCTGCCATTGCGTACAAAAGCACCCAGGCTTGCTCCGGTGGAGTATATTCCCTCAGCACCAAATCTCAGTCAGGCTCTGACTGCAAAGCTCTTCAAAGGATCCATTGTGCTCGAGGTGCAAAGCCTTGCTGCATAGTTTATGCATTCGCAAGGAACCCGTTTCAGCAAACCCGCGTTGCGTTTTCCCACATAAAGACTACATTTACTCTGACCATGTAGGGGTTGGTCCGGTGTACATTGGAGGTGATTCCACACGTGCATTAGCATATTTGCACACCGTGCATGTTTTAGAAGGCAGAACAGATTGATTTTGTACTCTGTGGCCTAACACAAAAGAGCCCTTTTAGATCAGAGTTGGGACACGGTTTGTATTGTACCAAAGAGTTTTTATGGTCAGGTGTCATGAAAAGTGCAATCCGGCTGTAAAATACTGAGATGGCTCTCAAGTGACGTCGGGCTGAAAAAGACCTTACCTTTTGCTTACACACTGTGGGCTTGTCCCTCCCGTTGTTAAATACTTGCTATGCCCAAGGTCTCGTGGGAAATTAAGCTGTATTGTTGCGAACTATTTCCCTCTGACTGGAGGACTCTCTGGAGAGGACACTTTTTAATTTTTTTCATTATTATATTTTTTTTAATAAAGGAGACCTTGAATTACTGTATGACAGACTGGGTTTTAATTAAACTGGGATTTTGAACGGGTCAAGGTTGAGTTTGTTGATCTGTTTATGGAGTATCGTGTACTCAGAACTAATGTGTGGGGTTATAGGTCATTGAGAAATGAGCAGCACATTAAAACAGATACGGTGTACGATCTGTGTGGGCTGGGAAGGAAATCTCCCTCGCTAACGGCAGATCACAATCTGTTACATTCAGTGTGAATTGCCAAAAATACAAACCGCTTTGATGAATCAACTTCATCAGTGGGTGATGTATGCGGTTTGGATAGTGCTCTATATGTTCTGGAGTGAAATTCAGTTCACGTTAGCCTTCACGGTGCCTACAGCGGACAAAGGAGCCACGAAGGTTTAGGCTGTCCAATATCTTTGATCCAATTTGCTACTCGCATTCTTTGATATCCTACAGAGAACTTCAAGACGTACAAAAGAGGAATGAAACTGGCACACGCTTGTCCCACCTCTTTTGTAAATTAATTTTCTGTCTGGAGATTTCGCTGGAAGGGTCAAACTTCATTTAAATTTTGAGCAAGACTGATGCAACTCTTTCTGTGGTTTGTACAATGAAAGGTGGAGGGATTAGGTTATTGTACAGACCATAATTGATTATGACAATATGATTTATAAAGAAAGAAAAATATTTGATCTGTTTCTACTGTGAACATAAAATTGAACTTTTCTTTTGCATTTTTAGTCAGTACTGTTACTAAAGTAGTGTTCTTTTTTTTTTAAGTTTTTGTTTTAGTCATAGTTTTTGTCTTTTTGACAGTGAAGACAGACAAAATGTGAATAATTTTAACAAAGTAAGAGAGATCATACAAAATACATGTTATTTTTTGTTTAGTACTGTCCTGAGTAAGATATTTTACATAAAAGATGTTCACATATAGTCCAAAAAAAAAAAAAAAAAAGCTGAAAATCCCCTTCAAAAGTTTGGGAACCCTTGGTTCTTAATACTGTGTGTGGTTACCTGGATGATCTACGACTATTTTTATGTTTTGTGATGGTTGTTCATGAATCCCTTGTTTGTTCTAAACAAAAACAAACATTTAAACATTTCACTGATGCATTAAGAGCCGGGGTGTGAGAACTTTTTTAAATTGAAGATCAAGGTAAATTGTACTTAATTTGTCTTCCGGGAAATATGGAAGTATCTTCTGTTGCTTTCAAAGGGCAGTACTAAATGGGAAAAAAAAAAAAAAAAAGATATTTCAACAAAATAAAACATGGACATCTTCATCCTTTTCAAAAGTTTTCACCCCCCGGCTCTAAATGCATTGTGTTTCCTTCTGGAGCATCAGTGAATGTCTGAACCTTTTTTAATAGTTGTGTTTGAGTCCCTCAGTTGTCCTATGATTTGGATCTCAAAATCATACAGTCACTGCTGGAAAGGGTTCGAATATGCAAAAGATGCTATAAAACTGAAGAATCTGCAGGACCTGGAGGATTTTTCTGAATAACAGTGCTCAGATTAACTGTTTGGAATAAACAATGGACTCATAATAATAATAATAATAATAACTTTTGAAGGGGGTCATTTTAATAATTTAAGCCGTTTTTTTTTTTTTTTTTTTGGACTATATGTAAACATCTTTTATGTAAAATATCTAAAATATGCCACTGTATTTAAAGGGATAGTTCACCCAAAAATGAAAATTACCCCATCATTTACTCAACCTCAAGCCATCTTAGATGTATATGACTTTATTCCTTTAGACAAATACAATCAGAGTTATATAAAAAATGATCCATGGGGTTAATAAAGACCTTCTGAAACGAATCGATGCATTTTTGTAAGAAAAATATCCATATTTCAAACTTTATAAACCATCATCCCTAGCTTTCCAGTGGATGACGTAGGACAGTGTACGACAGTTAGTGGAAACTAGAGATTACGCTTTATAAAGTTTTAAATATTATATAAATATTTTAATTTTTTTCTTACAAAAACAGAGTGATTCACTTCAGAAGGCATTTATTAACCCCACGCATCCATGTGAAGTACTTTTTATGATAGATGGACGCACTTTATTGGCCTTTAAAATCTCATCAGCCATTCACCGCCATTATAAAGCTTGGAAGAGCTTTATAATGACGGGATATTTTTTAGAGGACATTTTTTAATATAACTCTGATTGTATTTGTCCGAAAGAAGAAAGTCATATACACCTAGGATGGCTTGAGGGTGAGTAAATAATGGGGTCATTTTCATTTTTGGGTGAACTATTCCTTTAACAAGAACAACATGTGAAAATTGTCCCTGTTGTGAAAAACAAGAAAATCACATTATGAGTACACAAATCACTTTTTATCTCATCATTTTTGTTAGAATCAAAAACACTTTGTTAACAAACAACATTTTGTTTGATGAGATTAACGGTGCAAAAAATACAGAAAAATAAAGAAAACAACGTTCTTGAAATCAATGCATTACTCTCATCCTGTAAATTTAAATTTTGCAGTCCATGAAATGTAGCATTTTATCAGTCTATTTTTACCTAATTTAAAACCAGAAAAAATACAAATACTGGAGATGATAACAAGATATACAGTACATTAATTAAGATAAACTTTAAAGTGTCAGTTAAGAGGTTTAAGATTTATAGCTAAAACTGAAAAGTGTGGGAATGATGAATGAAATAACAGCAGTCTCGCTGGTGTTTTTTGGGCCCTGCTGTGTTTAAAAATGACCCATCAAGCAAACCGGAGGGTGGCTGCTGGTGGTGGACTGGAGGAGGTGGACATGGCTGCTTGAGAAATCTTTTAGTTCTTGCACAGGCCTCCCTGGGTTGAGCACAAACTCCTGGACATCAGTATCAGATGTCTAACTTCACCCCCCTGGGTGGGAGCAAGCCTGGAGTTGCCACCTCTGCACAAAGCATTACCACCAGACAAAGAGCAACTCAGGGAATCTAACCTCATTGATCTATATATTCACCGTCCCCCACAACCAACACTAACCACAAAACACACACACGCGCACACACACACAAACGCATCGATAGAGGTGCATACCCTTTAAAATGTGCACTGTGTATTTGTGTGTGTAAACCTCAAGGTGTAGCCTAGACCTTGAAGATTCATTGAGGTAGATTGATTGCTGTGCATTTCACCTCAGGGATGCCATGACAATCTAGATGATTGTCAGTTTCAAAGGTGAAGTGTGCTGTTTCTGCACCACTAGCATCACCAAATGAATTGGAAATATAATGGCTGTTTTAAGACAGGTTTTACAAATAGTTTTCTTTTGTGCCATTGGTTGGTCAAACAGAACACCCCCCAAACTCATGGCAGGAAATAAGTTTTGAATTTCAAATTTATATATTTACTATATATTTTTTACTATTTTACTACTGATTTTATTATTTTAATTGTGTTAATTTATGTTTTCAATTTAGTTTAACTATAGTTTTCGTTATAGTTTTTACTTAGAAGTTTCTTTTTTTCAGTTTTTGTTTTTATTTCTTTCATTTTAGTTTCATATTTTTGTGTTTTAGTCTCATATTTTTGTCTCACATTAATTTACAGTTATTGTTAACTGGTACAATTTAAATAGCACTATATCATGTTATCGCTAATGTCATCTAGTGACATTTTCATATTCAACTTAATAAGTGTGTTATGAAATGTAGTAACCTTTACACTATATTCTCTATCAAAAGCTAAAATGTAATTGTTTAATTTTTTCATTAGTTTTAGAGGCATAAAATAGTTTTTAGTTTAGTTTCTAATGTTTTCTGTTTTCATATTAGATTTTCTCTGTCAGGCTGTTTAATAAAATTATTGTATATAAACTACCAGTCAAAAGTTTTTGAACAGTACGATTTTTAATACGCTTTAAAGAAGTTCTTTTAAATAAGTCTCTTCTGCTAGCAAACCTGTATTTATTTGTTCCAAAGTACAGCAAAAACAGTAAAATTTGGAAATATTTTTACTATTTAAAATAACTGTTTTCTATTTGAATATATTTTAAAATGTAATTTATTCCTGTGTGATCCTTCAGAAATCATTCTAATATTCTGATTGACTGCTCAGAAAACATGTATTATTATTATTATCTTGAAAACAACGGAGTATATTTTTTTCAGGTTTCTTTGATGAATAGAGAGTTCAGAAGAACAGCATTTATCAGAAATAGAAATATTTTGTAACACTGTAAATGTCTTTATCATCAATGTAAAGCATCCTTGCTAAATAAAATAATTAATTTCTATCATGTAGAAAAAAAAATAAAAAATTAACAACTATTAAAAAGGTTCAAACATACTTCTGAGTGGTATAGTGTATAATGTTACAAAAGTGTTTTTATGTCAGATAAATGCTGATCTTTGGATCTTTCTATTCATTAAAGAATCCTAAAAAAATTACAAAATAAAACCCTTAAATAATGTGATTTTATAATAAAATAATAGTATTTAAATTAAAATATTAAAACAACAGTAGTATTTAAATTATACTAAAAATAAATAAATAAAAAAAACACTGATTACCATTCTGTCTGACTCTTTACACTGATCACTAACAGTTAATAGCAAATGTTAAAATACGTGCAAGGTGATATGAAGGACATACCCTGAATTTAATGCTATACTAGACCTCTAGACCATGATTAATTCTGTTCTTTCATCTCAGGCAGCAAGCAGTCACATAAAATTCTGCCAGCTCCCCTTTTACAGGACAGTATGTCCACATCAAGAGACAGAGATAGACACTGAGAGAGAGACGAGCTCGCATCTGTCTGACAGCTTGGTAATTTATTTTGTCTCGCATTCTAAATCAAATTTTTATGGATATCCGGACCTCTGTCCTTTGTTTATTCACCAGTCAAAGTAGATTCAGGTTATTACCGAGAATAAATTCAGCAGAGACTAATTGATACAGTTAAACCATTTAAAATGACAAAATCCCTCTGACTTACAAATTCATGCCCTCGGTATTTACATGTAATGGACCCGTGTATCAAGATTACAATCTCAAAGCGTTAACTCGCTATATTTTCTTATCTCACCGCCAGCTCGCGTTGCTGTTTACATATATAATGTGTGCTACTGGGAATTGTTAAAGCATTCAGTGATGAAACGCAGTATTTTGTATTCTGCTGTGATTAGGTTCAGCTGCACGACTAGGTAGAGTGAAAATCTGTCAGCTGCTGTGGTGGATAGCAGCGGATACATTTCCATTTCTCTGGTCCCCTGTTTCACGACCTTGAGATTTGATTGAAAAAATAATCAAAACAAGATCAAACTCTCTGGAATTCAACGTGGCACCCGACTCTGGCTCTCGCTCTGCTCGGAGTTCACGTCTCCATTATGAATTTGAGAGGTGCATCAGATTAATTTTAAAAACTCTTAATTTCATTCGGTCCAGATGAAAGGGCAGATATTGAAGCATGTTGCTCGGCTCGCTCGGCTCAGGGCCGTCTGGGCCTCATAAGGTGAATCAATCAATTAACTTCCCTCTCATGTCGGTCTTTGAATAAAAAAAAAATCATTCCAGAGATGGGGTTTATGTCATCAGCGAGGGCATCCGTGTCACTTTTACCTCTCGAGACTGCACAGGACACAGGTAGAATCGGGGCTAACCAGCAGGAAATTAATGTGTCATTGCCACTGCATATGCAAAATCATAAAGAACCTTTAGAAAATGAAAAATTCAAATGATGTTTGCGCCGAATGCAAATGCCAAGCAACAGGCAATTTTTTCAGATGCACATTATTTGACACCCTCTCGCCTAGAAATAGTTCAGCGTTATTGACGCATGTTAATAACACATGAATTTGATTGGAAGAGAGACTGTCTTTACACTGGTAAATGGGGGGAGATTTGTATTTACCTTCATTTTTGTTGACACCAAAACAAAGTCTTGAAACTTTGTCTTGCAAAAGCAGTTTTCTGTCCTTCCCATTGAAACAAGAAGGGTAGGACATACCAAAGGGCTAATTCCATTTTAAAATTATTTACAGCCATAAACCATGATTTGCTACTCAGTTGGGGAAGGACAATATATGGAAGACTGGATGAAAGTAAAAAAAAATACAAAGGAAGTTGTGACTTTACATCACACAATGATGTCTTTATATCTTAAAATGGTCTTTTTCTCATTTTAAATTAATCTCACTTACTTTTTTTTTTTTTTTAACTAAATGGACTTCTTAATCATGAAAGCATTTGATTGGACATAAAAAGTGTAAGTCTTGAATAAGCTGTCAGTATTTCTATTGCCCAGTGAAGAAAGACTGTACCTTTTAAAGCTAACATACACTTATTGTTACCAAGGCTGCATTTATTTTATCAAAATGCAGTAAAATTGGAAATATATTATTATGAATTTTCAGCATCATTACTGCAGTCTTCAGTGTCACATAATCCTTCAGAAAATATTCTAATATGCTGATTTGCTGCCCAAAAAACATTTATTATCATCAATGTCAGAAACAGTTGTGCAGCTTAATATTTTTGTGAAAATATTTAATTTTTTCCTCTGTATAAAAGAAAGTTCAAAAGAACAGTATTTATTTGAAATACAATTAACATTATAATGTCTTGACTGTCACTTTTGATCAATATAATGCATCCTTGCTTAATAAAATAATTTATCTTGTTCAAAGAAAAAACTTACTTACTCCAGAAATGTAGTTTAGAAACTCCACCAGTCCATCTAGACATGATGTCAGAAAAAAGAAAGAAAAATGTAAGCCAGAGAATATCACAAACATATTTCAGATGTCTGTTGTAAGCTTGTAAGCAGCTCTGATGTAGAATCTTATGCTTTTGCCATACAATGCATCCGAACAACATCTGTCACTCATTCAGTAAGAGATGAAGAAGGAAAAAAAACTATTTAAGACATGTTTGCCAGATAAACTTGCAAATCAAGCAGCTGCAAGTCAGCAGTGTGAAACTTTTGCAGTCGTGTATTTGAAAGTACTAGGCTTATTAGTTGCTCTTTATGGAAGGAGAATATTGACCATCTACTTGGCCTTGATGCTGGGGAGTCAGACTGGCCTCGCTGGAGAACCTTGCCGTCTCGCGATCCCAATTTGGCAGGCGTGGAGTCCACATGCCGAACATCTGCGAGGATGGCCCTGCTCCACATCACTAATAGCAGACCAGCAGTTCTAGATACATCTCTTCATTTAGAAGAGAGAGAGAGAGAGAAATGCAGACGTAGTTTCCATAGTAGGCTTGTGAAAGCTCTGAATGGACCGAATGATTTTGATATTTTGTAAGGTTTGTCACATCAAGTCAGACTTTCAAGTTTTCCATTTCATTTGATTACATGGTGTTGTGTAATCAGCCCCTTTTGACCCGGACATTACAGATTCCAAATACTTTTTTTGCTTTTTGCTTATATGTTATGTTATTTTGTGGCTATTGCACCACCTTGTGAATAAATCAAGTGTTGCATGTCTTATTTACATAAGCAGTAAGACATTCATTCCTCTGTCACACACACACTTTGTACTCTGAGCACTTTTAAAACCTGTTTGTTTAGTGTTTGGTGTGCAGTCTGATTCCGGAGGCTGTAAAAACATGAACATCTAGGGTACTTAATTCACTTATATTTTCCTACCATTTTAATGAGGACACAGTGTCATGCTGATAGAACGTAAGGAAGTTATTTTGCTTTCCTTTTTGGCTGATCGTACCGAAAGAGCTGTTCTGTAGTGTCAGTCAGGGTTGATATTTGTCTGAGCCTTGGTATGATGCTGCTTCTCCGCAGAGAGAGGCTGAAAGCAGGGGAAATGGAGGCTTATGTTAACAAGAAAGGCACCTTAATTAAAGCTGAAGGAAACAAAGTGTGTCTCAAAAACACGGGCAACAGTTAGACTAATGCTGCTGGCAGGGTCTTTGCTTGTTTGCAGATACAGTCAACAATCACTGAGCGCCAAAGTAAAAATGTGAAGAAAAGGGGATGAATGAATCCAAAAGTGGTCCATGTGGCAGATGGTTAATGAAAAATAATTCTTCAGGTCTGCAGAGCCACACAAGCAGCACAGCTGCAAATTTCCCCGCTCAACTGAGCTCTGGACCAGGTTATCAAAGTTCACGTAAAATTGTCAGAAGGTTTATCTGACCACCCTCAGGCAGAGAGTGTATCATCAGGTCTCAAAATACTTACTGCAGCAGCACTGTGTGTACAGTAAACAGATGACATATGTGATAGCAGTATAATATTCAATACTCTCAGCCTCTAACTTTCTGAAAAGGTTGGGAAATAAAAAAACAGGCCTATATGAAATAGAAAACCCTTTACTATTTTTCAGACGTAATATACTACATATATACTACCATTTAAAAGCTTGGTGTCTGTAAGATTCGATTTGATTCTCATTCACAAGCTTTCGATTCGATATTGATGATTTTGGATATATATCAGGTACAGTACATGCCAAATTTTCTCAAGGAAAAAAGTCTCTCAACCAATGCTGTAAAATATACAAGTGATTCAGTTGGTACTACATTATAATATTAAGGTTAAAATTGACTGATTTGTGCTATAAAACTGCTTAAATCACACCTAAGTTTTTATAATAAAGTTACAATTACTTCAGTTACTTCAGTTTCAGCATATAAACATTTAAATAGATGTTTACATATAAACATCATAAAAACTTGAAAGGATCAAACATAGAAGAACGGCAAAAAATTATAATGAATATGTTATATGGTGCATATATTTAGCAAAATGCTCCTCTCTACAGTTTATTTTTCTGGCTGACTAACGAGTTTATGATCATATGCTTTCTGAGGTAAATGTGATGTTACATGAATAGTTTACGAGCTGTTATATTGACGTCTTTGCGCGGCTGAAACACTGATTAAGCGATTACAAGAGAGGGGATACAGATGTACTTTTTTAAAAAGTAACGTTACTTTGAATTTGAATGCATCACATGTCTCGCAGCAGCCTTTTTATTCCTTCTGCGGTGAATTCAAACGCTTCTCACCAGATCTCGTAGCAGTAACGGTGTCTGTTAAAGCTGTTCTGAGCTCGAACAAGTTCGTTTGCGTTGCGGTCCGAGCTGATAAATATGGAGTCAAAATAGGGCCATATATATCTGCAAAATAAAACAATGTTTTGCAAACAAAAAATATGTTTTGCAAATAAAAATAGAGTATTGAGAAAAAAATGCTTTTTTGCAAGTAAAAAAAATAATTGCAAAAGAAAAGTTAACCCCTGAGAGAAAAAATAAAGTTTAGCAAAGTAAAACTTAAGCAGCATTGACTTTGCCACACATATTTCCCTTTGCGCCGCTCCTTTAAATCCGCGTTTCAGTCATCCGTGCCTCTGAGGCGCAAGCTTTCCTTTGCGCTTCATTTTTCTATGCGCCTCGCTTTGTGTCACTGATTTGACGTGGGGGAGGGGTCAAGAGGTTGGGGTGTGTACAAGGGACGAAGGCGCGTCCCTCTCGTTACGTCATCAGCGCGAGCCCCAGACCGAGTGGATCGATCGAAATGGCGGAGCAGAGACATGCGGGTGATGGATCTCAGGTATGTATTATTGATCGCTTTCTTCAAGTTCGCTAGATAGACAGATAACTATATGTAACTATGTGTATCAACGCGTTTGCTCAAGTTAAGTAAGTTAGAGATCAATTAATGCGGTTAATGTGGCGATTAGCTACTCGGTCTGGGGCTCGCGCTGATGACGTAACGAGAGGGACGCGCCTTCGTCCCTTGTACACACCCCAACCTCTTGACCCCTCCCCCACGTCAAATCAGTGACACAAAGCGAGGCGCATAGAAAAATGAAGCGCAAAGGAAAGCTTGCGCCGCTGAGGCACGGATCACTGAAACGCGGATTTAAAGGAGCGGCGCAAAGGGAAATATGTGTTGCAAAGTCAATGCTGCTGAAGTTTTACTTTGCTAAACTTTATTTTTTCTCTCAGGGGTTAACCTTTCTTTTGCAATTATTTTTTTTTACTTGCAAAAAAGCAATTTTTTTTCTCAATACTCTATTTTTATTTGCAAAACATATTTTTTGTTTGCAAAACATTGTTTTATTTTGCAGATATATATGGCCCTATTTTGACTCCATAGTTAAACGGTCCGTGCTGTGCATCTCAAACGAGCAGCGGGATTTTGTTTCGCTTTCGTTTCGTTTGCCCTTTGATGTTTCTCATATGAAACAGAAATGGTAGAGCTTATGAATTGATCAACGCGGTGGTCGCGCCAGTGCGACCGCTCACAAAATTTAGTTGCACCGGCAGAAAAAATGGTCGCAGTCTGGAGCTTGGAAGGAGATGATCAGTTTGCGTGATTGAGGCTCTCCAGCAATCTGCCACTCCACATTAAACAGCGCCAAAACGGCATTTAGAATACTGCAATACAATAGGCAAAATTTAAAATCTGAGATTTTGTTTCAAATTGGATGTTCCATCCATTAACTAAAAACAGGCTAGAGTTAAAAAAAAACGATTAAAATTGAGATATCGATACCCAGGCCTAGTAAAAATCCACCCATCATTTTTTTTATAATCTTGATAAATCATAAACAGTCTCTCTGAACAAGCCATTCCAAATTCTCCCTATGTACATGTCATAGGTGAGAAAAAGTCCCGCCCATTTGTGATGATCTCTGCCCTATTAGCATAGACACAGCCCTGAGCAAGAAGCAGTCCGCCATTAGTTTTCTTGCTGTAGCTGCTGGAGATATGCAATGTCAGCACCAAAGAGGCATTACAAGTGTTCTGTTTTGGGATGCACCAACAATCAGGAGTCTCCATAGACTCCCTCCATCTGAGCCGCTGAGGACACTGTGGTTAAATATCATTTTCGAAGGAAATGTCCCGGAAAATCGGTAAAGTCCCCTATGTTTAAGGATCGATACCAGTGCTTTGTGCGTGAACGTCAGCTCCAAAGTAAGTATCGTGTTTGTTTTCCAAATTGCCTTTCTGAAAGTGCTTCTTGGGATTCTGTAATGCTAATGGTGTTAAAGCTACCATTGTCTCTGTCTGTTTTCACTGATGCTGCCTTCACGTGCTACCAGAATGATCGTAAACAGGAATGTGGTAGTTAAAAATTGCATATGAAAGCAATGTGATGTCGATCACTTGAATTTGTCGAGCTCATATCACAAGTGGAACTTACAAAGTTCGTAATAGCACGTGATGGCGCCATGAGACCAGCTGTGTCTTATTTATGCACAGTACAATCAGATGACTGGCTTTTAAACCAAGTACATTTTCTGTAAAGATAACAGGCTTGTACTAATAGTGGAATGTTTATTTTCAAAATACAGCACCAGTATGCTGGAGCATGAGCTCTTGAAGCTCCGCCCTCTTCTGAAAAGGGGGCCAGGAGCACCAGCTCATTTGCATTTAAAAGGGTCAGGCACAAAAACAGCGCGTTTTGGCTCATACTCTAAAAGTAGCAGTTTTAACAAGCTGTAAAAAAGCTAAAACTTCACATACACATTTTGGGGACATCAGAGACTTATTTTACATCTTGTAAAAAGGGGCATAATAGGTCACCTTTAATAAGGATGCATTTATATGATTAATATACACTAAAAACAGCAACACTGTAAGATATTAATGCAATTTGAAATGGTTGATTTTTATCATTACTCCAGTCTTCATTGTCACATGATCCTTTAGAAATCATTCTAATATGCTGATTTGGTGCTGAAGAAATTTCTTATTATCAGTACTGAAAACAGTTGTGATGCTTAATGTTTTTTAACTGTTATCTTATCTTTTTTATTCTTTGATGAATATTTTTTCTTCTTTAACAATGTCATTTCTACCTTTATGGGCCTCAATTGTTCAGTTGTATTGCTGTTTATGCGGGGTCAGAAAACTCTCGGATTTCATCAAAAATATCTTAATTTGTGTATCGAAGATGAACGAAGGTTTTATAGGTTTGGAACGACATGAGGGTGAGTAATTAATGATAGAATTTTCATTTTTGGGTCAACTAACCCTTAACTAGCCACTTTTAATGAATTCATTATATCATTGCTGAATAAAAGTATGAATTTCTTTCACAAAAACAAAATTATTGACCCCAAACTTTTGGACAGTAGTGTATGTTCTCTAGAGCTCTGTGGATTTTGAAAGAGGGGTACTTCAGTTTATATTTGTAGTTTTGGGTCAGAAGCGTTGTGGACATCCACGGTTCTATTAAAAACTGGCATGCTCCAACATGTAGAAAGTGGAAGAAAGGGAAGAGGGAGGCTTACCTGGGGGGTCCCTTGAGATTATCAGCATGTGCCTTTTAATGGTGTGGCAGCACAGAGGGAAGCTTCAGCATTTCATCCTTCCCCTTTTTCAGCCTCTCTGGAGGTCTGAGTGAAAGTGTTGAGGAGGACAGCGACAGTTTGAGAATAAGCCATGGTGACATCCCACCTTGAAGAAGAGTGCAAAGACATCAAAATCTACTATAGGCATACCTGCTAACTGTGAGCCATATTTAAGGAATACACGGAAGCATGTAAATGCATTGTAATTGCATTACTGTACACTTAATTTTGTTTTCACAATCTGAGCAAAGAGTCAGAATGATTGCTTGGGGTAATGGACAGGCAGAGCTGAAATATTTCTGTAAGGATGTAGGCTACAATGCTTCTGCCAGTATTCTCAGTTCGTAGCACTGTAATGGAAAGTTTTGATGTTATCTTGAACGGATTTCCCCAATATATTCTTATTACACTCCCATGCTCCCTTAGACCTGGAAGTATTTGACTGATAGTCCTCTTTACTGTGATTACTTGATGTATTTTTCAGTTTATGAAGATTCACAATAGAGGAGCTCTTCTCAGTGGAGAGGGACATGATTTTGTGCTGATACGTCCCATCTGAGTGTCAGTTTGTGTTCGGATCTCTGAGCATTTCTATCTCAGATTGATGCCTAAAGATAAAGAACTGTGATAATCCTCTCGGAACAAATGTAAAACGGTGTCGATGAGTCCTCGAGACGTGGCCCATTTTTCTGCATGGTGTGCATGAGGGATAAGCTGCTTAGGAAAAGATACTGCCAGTCAGTTGTTTAATGAAGTTAAGAATTGATACAATAAATGTAATGTGTTTGATAGCCTGCCAAAGAGACACCATAGATGCGGAGTTGAACGGCTGCCCACGAGAGCTGAACTAATGGAGCGTAACGCTGCACGGCACTTTCTGGCTCAACTGTTTAGTCTGACTGTTTAAAAGTCTCCACCGTTTACTCTGAAGATTTTGATGTGTTGGGTAAAGTGAAACTAGCGCTCTGTTTTAAAACCTGAGCTGCCTACAGAGGCAGTATTTTAAGACTTAATTTTTCTATTTTATGAAATATGTATTTTAAAGTTTAATTTAGCATTACCTTAGTTACATGTTAATGTTTAAAGCTTAATAATGGCAGTGAATGAGTGTTGGGTTTTTGGTTTTTGTAAGAGAAATAACTACGTTTAAAACTCCATCATACTATTAAAAACTATGCTTTTAACCACAAGAGCTGAAATTCTAACCACACAACTTTGTGATGCTGTTTGTGTTTCGTTGGAACTATGAATTTGTGGAAATCATTGAACCGCTATGTTGATTATGACAGAAATTGCGAGTATAGTTGGGTAACGATTCTTTTGGGAAACGCACCCCAGATTTGCCTTCAAATTTAGCTAATTTAACAGTGAGATCCCTTCAGCAATAGCTACCTTTCAGATACATCTCTTGAGTTAATATTTGAATCACCATCCTGTCAGTCAAAGCACCACGTTTGACCGCACCACAATTTACTAGGACCAGGGAACGACTGATAAATTTTACACTCTGAGCACTCTGATCCTTACAAATTTCTTATGAGGCAGTTAGCTCAAATCCTTCAAACACCAGTGCTGAATTTAAACTCGTTTTTATACTCAGAGACTTTCCACCAACTCACATCCTGCATGTTAAAAAACTGAAGTTCTCATGTAGCTTCCCTGGATAATTGAAGAACAGCGAGCAGTGGAATCTGTCAGATGCCTGCCATAAATGAGAGGCTTTGGGTTTTACTTCATCTTTGCGCTGAAAAGAGAAAGACAGTAAAGACACATCAAACTGAGTGGAATGGGAAAGAAACAAAGCAATTTAGAGGGGAAATAGTAGCTGAGGACAGTTAATGGCCAGACATTAAGCTCAATTAAGTTGGGTGTTAGTAGAAAGGGAAGATTTATGCAAATGCTTTGCAGTCAGGCGTTTCTCCATCAAAGGTTGCGGCTGAAAGCCTGTAGTAGTAGTCCACAGTGAAGGGAGGGTTTCAGAGGGTTTCAAAGGTAAGCAAATATTGTATTTGTCAAAAATGATCCTCTTCTCCTCTGAGAAGCTATATGAAAGTCATTTCAGATAATTCATTAAATTTAGGTTAGCTTTTGCAAGTGGGATTTGTGTTTCCAAAAATGGATTTTCTGTAGTGACTAGAAACCTGAATATGGATTCACTATTCTGGCACATTCCTAGTAGTGACATAAGCATTATTTGTAATGATATATTTACATTTGTGGAGAATAAATGTTTTTAATCCCAGACAGCAGTGTGTGTGTGTGTGTGTGCAGTTGAAGTCAAAAGTTTACATACACAATCCTTCAGGTCCCACAAATTCTTTGTTTGAACCCTTTCCAACAACGACTGTATGATTTTGAGATCCATCTTTTCACACTGAGGGACTCATATGTAATTATTACAGAAGGTTCAAACACTCACTGATAACTGAAAAACAATGCATTAAGAGCCAGGGGTGAAAACATTTTAACAGAATGAAGATGTGTACATTTTTCTTATTTTGCCAAAATATAATATTTTTTTCATTTAGTACTGCCCTTCAGAAGCTACAGAAGATACTTACATTTTCCCCAGAAGACCAAATATGTAAAATTTACCCTGATCTTCAAATTCAAAAAGTTTTCACCCCCAGGCTTAATGCATCATGTTTTTTTTTTTAAGCTACAGTGTTTGAACCTGTAATAGTTCATAAGAATCCCTCAGTTATCCTCAGTGTGAAAAGATGGATCTCAAAATCACAGTCAATGTTGGAAAGGGTTCAAATATTCTGCAAGGTGTATGTAAACTTTTGACTTCTACTGTATATGTGTTAAATTAAATATTTTCTTGGCCCTAAATAGGTCATGACATGGATTTTTTTGTTATTTTAATATGTTCCTTAAGGTTTACTTATAATGTTAATAAAGTGTGTTGCACAAAAACAAATATGTAGCACGATGATTGTGCAACCCTCATTCTGACCCTCTGTCTAAAACGAGCTGTTTTATGGAGCAGGTCCTTTAAGGCTTCTCAGTAATCTGCCACTGTTATGATTGGCTAATGTCACTGCATATGAAACAGTATCAGCACCCTAGCCCGTCACTATTACAAGTGAGTGTTTTGACAACATGATCAAAATAAAAAATGGTAATTTCCAGACAAATCATTTTGAAATCATTTTACTTACAGTTTGTGATGCAGCTGCAGGCAGATCTAGTACCACTTCATCTTTCAACAAATATTTTTTTGTGAACTCATTGTGCCTCATTGTGTTTACAAGACAAAATATTCCAAACAATCCTCTGGCACGATCTGGATGTCATTAAAAATAAACTATCCACTTGTTCCCTATGCTGAGATCCTTCTAATATCTGTACAAAGATGCAAACGAGCTGTTTAAACCAAACACGCCAAAGTGAATGTTCTTTCACCCCATTTGTCCATTTGACAAAAGAGTTAAGCTCGTGGACTGTATCAGAAAGAACGTGCATCTGTATATTGTATCCAGTGTAGACAAGATAGTGGCAGTGATTGTCATTTCTGTTTGCTTTTGATGTGACACGACACTCGCATTCAGGGTAATCAAGTGTCAGCCATTAAGCGACTGAATGCCAGTGGGCGGAGCTTATGTTCAGAAGAAAACTATTTGTCGATGTCTTACTCTGGAGGCTGTATTTATGCAAACGACTGACGTCACCCTGGCACCTCAGATCCAAACGAGCCGTTTTCTGAGGGTTATTACAGAAATGCTTTTTTATTGATGATGAGGACATTTTAAGTTATGAAACTTGCAGGATATATTAAGCATACAAGCAAAATTTCGAAGATGTTCAGTTTGAGATTTCCCAGATCTAATACATATACACTTGTTTTGCTAAAAATAATTAGATTTATTTAAAAAAATTAATAAACTTAATGTCAGTAACCTTTCAGACAGTGGCAGGTGTGCACCTGGGAAAATTCAGTAACAGGCTAGTCTGGATGGCTGTTTTTGGGAACAGACTAAAGTTGGACTGTTTACCTTTGCTGACTTTGGGCGAGATGTTACAAGAGAAAATGGTCCATCAATCAGAGGTGCTCTGGGCGCTGGGCTCTAAAGTAGAGAAATGAGGCAGAGGAGACTGTGCCAGCAGCCGTTTCCACTGCTGCATGACGGGAAAGCTTCCATTGCCCCTTCCAAAAATCATTTGTGAACACAAAGTGGACCGTCCCCTGAAAGTTGAAGTTTCAGAACTAGAATGAGAGGTCTATCATTTCTTTCTGTATAGTCCCCCTTGGTTTCCAATTGGACCGGATTAGAACGGCAATGGAAACTTAAACATGTCAATAAACAGGACTGAATCGATTGTTGCTGGACCTCCACTGCTGCTCCACTGCCCCATCTCACATTAATAGCTCATGTCGGTCAAAAAGGCAGTTTGCACACCATCATGCTGAAAACCTCTGACTATTATGGTTATTAAATGTCATATTTAGCACTTGACCTTTTTAAATGTTCTCTCATATGGTTTATACTAGATATTGGAATTGATTATTACTTTATCATGTTGCATTTGACACGGTTACACACATTTATACATGCTATACAGTAGTATACAGTAGTGGTGGTAATGTTTGTGTGTTGTCTATTTGCAGTTTGATTATATAAAATGATGTTTATATCTGTGTTCTTTTATCCCCTTTGACCACCGTCTGCTTGTGAAAACACTGGCTGTCTCCAGCCTTAATTACAGCTGTATGGTGTGCGGCGTCCACAGCTGCAGCTGGCAATTACTGCACGCCCATATTGCTCGGAGAGCCCTGCTTTGATTCAGCATGGAGCCAGCTGAGATCAGACTCCATACGCAGGCTGCTAAATGAACAGCCATGTGTTACATACAAGTGTGGCCCCTAAAGGTCCCTTCTCATCAGAACAAGCCTCGCTGTTGGAGAAATTTGGTTGATTTATAACAATAAATTTTAATGCCGAACTGCCTGATGAAAAGATACCAGCTTATACCAGCATGAATTTCTTTCCCATGCTATTTACGTGTAAAACTTATGAGTTTAGCAGAACATCTAAACTGCTCTTTTCCACACAGTGAAAGTGAATGGTGCTATTATATTGCTTTAATTTAAACCTACTTTGCATAACTGTATGACTTTAAAAGACTTGAAATGTAGTGCATACGTTGTAATTACATTTATTCTGAATAGTGTTATTTATATACTATTATAGTATATATTACAGTATATATACAGTGTACACTAGTACACTATTACTATTTAAATATTTTGAATTAGCCTTTATTTTTTATTTTCATTTTAATTTCAGTTTTATTAGTAATTTTTTATTTTTATTACTTTATTTTTTTATTTTTTAAATATTTCTATTTAGCTGTGTTTTTATTCCTGTAATTTGGTAATTAAGCTTAAACTTATTTTAGGGTATTTGCCAAAGCACCAATTCTATTTTTACTTTTGTTTGTTTGTTTTGAGTTAAATTCAATATTTATCTTTTATTTCAGTACTACTGAATTAACAAAAACAACTTTTGAACTTTAGTCAGTGTGTGGTGTGTATGTTTGGATCCACTCCAAAACTCTTTAAAAAATCCCTTTTCGAAACATGCCGAAGCCGCGATCTACTCCGGTTGCCGTGTCGGAGCCGTAACGCGCCGTAGACGTGTGCAGTGTGTGGTAAGAGATTTATTCATCATACAGTGTAGATAGCTTAAAATGCATAAACTAGAACAGGCTAGGCTAATCAGTGATGAAGTCCTTTCATAATGTTAGGCTGCTTTTAGCCTAATGCTGGAGCTGGTTTCGGGCAATGAAACTAAGTAAGTAAAATAATTAAATACATTAGCACGATAATATCATGTATTGACGATCTTGCAGTCTGATGATAGGACCCAACACTACTGTAGCGTATTATTTACTCACCCTCCATGCATCCTACGTAGGTGTATATGATTTCCTTCTTTCAGACGAATGCAATCAGAGTTATATTAAAATTTATCCTGGCACTCCCAAGCTTTAGAATGGCATAGACAGGTGTTTCTCCTCATCAGTCCAAAATAAGTCCAATAATATGCATCCATCCATTATAAAAAGTGCCTCACGCGGCTCCGTGGGGTTAATAAAGGCCTCCTGTAAAGAATCGATGCATTTTTGTAAGAAAAATATCCATATTTAAAATGTAAGAATCACTTTAATCTAGCTTGCGCAAACAGTTGTACACGAAACTTGCTTCTTTGAAAAGGGGCGTGGCAGTACTGAAATACTGTCTAAGCTGTTCGCCAATCGCAACGCAGTGGGACAGCTAACCAATCGCAACACATTTAGTTTTTCGGAAGGCGGGCCTTCCTTAAACCCGAAACTAATCAAGCCTTATGTGCCAGGCTGGGAGAAATGTATTGTACTAATGTAAATTATGTAAAAAATAATGTGTTTTTTGAACCACCAAGCATGAAAGCATGTTTTAGTACACCCTAAACAAAATCAAGACTTTGTAGAAGAGCATAATAGGACCCCTTTAACAGCAGTGGTCACTGGTCAGAATCCACATTTTGTTGTCTAGACAAGTGACAGAATTGTCATTTTTGTAAGAAACTATCTCTTTAACCAGAATGATGGAGACATCAGCCAGCATCCCTCATTGGGACCAGCATCCAAAACACAACATATGCTGGAGCCCAGCTATACTGGGCTTTTCAGCAGTGCCAAGAGTCTTTCTCACATTTGTTTCTTTCTTTGTCTGTGTTTTTTTAGTCAATCCAACAAATCAAGCTTTGTTTTTATTTGTGGTAGTGATTTGATTTGGCACGGTAGCTAAAGATTGGAACCAAAAACATTCCGAACAAGAGGTCAGAACAAGAGTCAGGCGTCCAGAACTGAAGCCAAACCTCAGTTTCTAGATCTGTCATGAATATGTTTTTTTTTTTTTTTTTTTTTTTTTTTTTTTAATTGTTTCTCTCCTTTCTTTATTTTTTTTCTGTATTTTGAGTCACTGGACACCAATTTAGAGTTCTTTTTCATCCACCTGTGCTTTTTGTTGATCCATTTTCTCCTGACAATTATTTGTCATTGTTTTTGCCTTTTATTCTTGAGTATTTCATTATGCAGCCCTGTGCGTCAGGCTGCAGAGTACCTGAATAATAGTCTTTTTGACACATTTGTTTGAAGAGAGACAGGGTCTATAAATAACAAATTAGATGCTTTTTTTAAATGTATCTATTTTATTTTATTTTATTTTATTTTATTTTATTTATTTTTGAGTAACTGTGGTTTATGTAAGTAGTAAGTAGTTATGTAAGTCTTTTTGTCACTTTTGTTTGAAGAGAGACAGGGTCTATAAATAACAAATTGCATGCTTTTTTAAATGTATCTATTTTATTTTATTTTATTTTATTTTATTTTATTTTATTTTATTTTATTTTATTTTATTTTATTTTATTTTATTTTATTTTATTTTATTTTATTTTTTTTATTTAGTAAGTAGCACAGGTATATTTTTAGCAATAGCCAACAATACATTGTATGGGCCAAAATTATCCATTTTTCTTTTATGCCAGAAATCATTAGGATATTAATCCTTTAACTGTCAGTCCCATTTTTGAACAGATGTGAAACTTCTTCTAACTTAAATTTTTATAATTCATGAACAAAACCATTTTGTAATATGATTTTAATGTACATTTTCCATGGTAATGCAATGTCTGATTTTAAAATGGTTTTCAAAGGATGAATTTTGAGATTTTACGTTTTCAATTGGTATATAATTTCTTATGATTTCTAAACCATGGTAGGGAAAAAGGCAACGAGGAAAGTCTTTTATGACAAAGGTCAGAACTCCTGTTATGATGTAGATTTTAGAGGTGCACTCTTAAATCTATTACTTTTCCTACATAATTTGTAACACAAAACATTGGAAAAATATCTATTTAGGAGTCTTAGACCTTTCCAATGATATATAGTTTGTCACGAATATATTAGGATTTATTTGTAATATGGTGAAGTAAACTTAGGCGTCCCACTGAGGGGATGGGTGACAGTTAAAGGGTTAAGTAAAGATCATGTTCCATTAAGATATTTATTAAATTTCCTACCTCAAATATATGTTAATTTAACTTAATTTTTAATTAGTAATATGCATTGCTAAGAACTTCATTTGGACAACCTTAAAGGTGATTTTCTCAATATTTTGATTTTTTTTTTTTTTTTTAGTTGTATCTCTCCCAAATATTGTTCTATTTATTTATAGCTTATTTATGCAGCTTTCAGAGGATGTATAAATCTCAAAGTCAAAAAATTGACCCTTATGACTGGTTTTGTGTTTTAGGATCACATATTAACCCCAGTTTCAGAAGTTATTACCTTTGATTTTGTGTTCTCTTATCAATATTACCCATGTGGAGCAATTATTTTAATGTGATGGTTTCATTGTGGAGGCGGATATATTTCTGAGGATGTGGGCTATTCATTTTCTGCTTGTTTGAGGAATAAACGTATTGCATGATAATGCAGTATGGATTGTATAACTGTCTCTCTCTCTCATCAAAATGAATATGACAGGAATGAGACAGAGAAAACATTGTTTGTTATGCCACCGAATACAAATGGCCACTGACAGAATGATAAATTGTAACATTTTTAATCAGCGTCTCTTTTGGTTTTTTATGTGAATTGGAAAACTATCTTCTATGACGATTCGAATGCCTCAGAACTTTTGAAGTTAAAAGTGACCTTTTCCCTGATTAATCTTAAGCATTTTAAAAGACATCTCTTTGAGGGATCAAAAGGTTTATTTTTTTAAAAATTAAATCTTAGGGAAACAAAGGTTATGGTTTTCAAAGATTGTAGCTTGCTATGGCCTCCTTAATATGAGAATATTATATTTTTAATTATTCACTGCTGTTTTTTTTCATAGGTCTACACAAGATATGGGAAATGCTACACTTTCAACGGGAACAAAACAACCTCCAGGAAGACGAAGCAAGGAGGAATGGGGAATGGGCTGGAGATAATGTTGGATATCCAGCAGGATGAATATCTACCTATCTGGAAAGAGACAAGTGAGTTATAATGCCACACAGAGATGATTTCTGGCTCAAAAGTTGCAAAGTCATTCCATATCTCATGGTTCTCAGATGTGTCTGCGCAATCTGTTAAGATAAACATGTTTAAATTCAAGGTTTATTTGTGATGTTGTTTTTCCCATTTGTATTTATGGAGGGATATGTGAGGCTTATCTTTGTGTTCTCGTTCATATTGCTTGTTCTGCTTTCTTACCCTCTCTCTGTCTCGATCATCCTCTTGTTTTTATTTTGTTTTTTTTCTGCAGATGAAACATCTTTAGAGGCAGGAATCCGTGTTCAGATCCACAGTCAGGATGAGCCACCCTACATCCATCAGCTGGGCTTTGGAGTCTCTCCGGGATTCCAGACTTTTGTATCCTGTCAAGAGCAAAGGGTATTAATTTCATGTTGTTCCAAACCTGTAAGACCTTCATTCATCTTCGGAACACAAATTAAGATATTTTTGATGAAATCCAAGAGCTTCCTGACCTTGCGCAGCAGCACAACTACCATGTTTAAGGCCCAGAAAGGTAGTAAGGACATCATTCAAATAGTTTATATGACATCAGTGGAGAATATTTTTTGTGCGCAAAGAAAACAAAAATAACTTTAACTTTAACTTTTAAACTTTATTCAACAGTTTCTTCTCTTATGTGTCAGTCCTCGACATGTTTACGAGAGTACAGCGCATGCAAATGAAGTCATTATTTTTGATCTCTTTGCACACAAATAAGTATTGTTTTAGCTTCATAACATTAAGATTGAACCACTGATGTCACATTGACTATTTTAACGATGTCCTTACTACCTTTCTGGGCCTTGAACCAGTTGTGTTGCTGTCTATGTAGCGTCAGAAAGCTCTTGGATTTCATCAAAAATATCTTAATTTGTGTTCTGAAGATGAACAAAAATCTTAAGGGTTTGGAACGACATGAGGGTGAGTAATTAATGACAAATTTTTCATTTTTGGGTGAACTATACCTTTAATGGTTTAGTATTCTGTCATTCACTCACCATCATGTTGTTCCAAACTATATAATGTTTTTTGAAACACAAAAGTATATTTTTAAAATAACTGTTTCTTGATGTACAGAATTCCAGAGAAAACATGCTGGTACTTGTTATATTGAAGTGAAGCGATAAATAAAAATAGCAGCCAGTAAGCAAGCAATTAGCAGAGGAGGTTTTTCTTGCAAGTGTGAAACACCCTCAGAGTTGAGAAAGTGACTGACAGTTGAAGGGTCACCAAGCTTGTGAAGTTGAAGAATGAATGTGTACATTACAGTATTTCTACATCCATTCAAATGATGACATCTAGTAAACTATCTGTGTGCAATATGATATCAAGTTTTTTTCATTTTTTGAACAGGAAAATTAACCATACTGAATTGCTGAAATGAATAGTCCAGAAAGATGACAAAAAGATTCTACTTAGTTGCGATGAAAGAGAAGAAGCAAACATTTTTTCTGTATCATAACATCCAAGTGAAACCAAGATTATCGTAAAAGAACAAATCTTGGTCGGGGACTTGGCCCTATCCATCAGCTGTTGATTGGATGGAGGCAGATCTAAAAGCAAGATTGTAGTCAGGGGCGTCGCTAGGGCTAATCATTCGGGGCTTGAGCCCCGAAAGATTTTTCTCTAGCCCCGAATGTTTTTACGGGTTGGTATCGCCCTATGATTTCCGAGGAATTCACGGAATTTGTCAAAGTTTGAATGAATTAATCAAAAGCCGGTCATTACACTTCAAGCAAATGGACTAGTATCTGTAAATATTCAGCCGCAAAATACCATTTAAATATAATTTTTGCATGTTCTGCGGGTCTCTTTATGAATGAATGGTGAAGACGTACGCGTTTCTTTTACTACACACATGTAATGCTGGCGGTGATTTCAGCGTCTGCCTTAAAAAAAGTGCATAAACAACATCTCCAGAACTGCTCTGAGAGTACTTAGTGAGCATTTCACTGTTTCATTTGAGTAAAACCAGGGTCATATACTCACAGAAATGTAAAGGTATTCACGCCAACCCTTCACAATAAAAGTTCAGTTTAGCTTGTAGACATTGTGCCAGAAGTATATTACTATCATTATGTAGAATGTACGTACCATAGTACTACTACTACTACTGTTGAAAAATTAATAAAACTTTGTTACACAATATTTCTTCCATCTTTTAAATTTTAATAGTACATCCCCTTTATTTGCCAAAAATAAAATTTAATTTTCATTAATTAAAAGATAAATTAATATTTTATGCCTTTATTTGATACCCAGAAAAATGTTAATACACAACAAAGAATTTCATAAGGCTGTTGTAGAAATAATTAAAAGTCATTTTATGCATTCAAATAAACAGACATGTGAAAACAAATTTGGTAACAATTTTAAAGGGCCCTAAACATAACTTTTTATAAATTGATGTTAAATTGTATAAGTTTCATTGTTTTAATTAATTACACGTTTTTTTATATTAATAAAATTAACTTTAACCATTAAAAAGGAGAAAAATGAAAACAGAAAAAAAATGAATTTAGAAAAAATAAAATGGGGCCCTATTTTTGCATGCAAATATATATTTGTTACAGTTGTAAATACATTTTCAAATTTATTATTGTATTTGTGTAATGTATAACACAAATTTATAATTTTAGAATTTTGTTATAATACTTTTGCTTGCTATTTGCAGTGATTTACAACACTGTTTTGTGCCACTGCTTTGGCAAAGTATCTGTCAAAATTAACTAAAATCGAAAGCACAATATGACTTTGCTCACACGATCAGTTCATGATCCGATGTTTTCAGAGTATCAGAAGATGGCTGAGTCAGTTCATAGACCTTTTTTCTTTCAGTTTGCACACTGAACATGGGTTAACTTGGAACTCTTATTTTTGAACTCTTAAAGTGCACCAGATTAATGAATTTACCTTTATCAATTTATCAAATTTTCTCCCGGCGGCATGCCTCAAGACCTTCCTAGAAGGATCCAGGTTCACCCACCTGTGTCTAACAAAATTTTACGTAAATATGATGTTAGCTCCCATCCACCACCACTAGCCCCTGATGTTTTGGCACCAGCCCCGGATGTTTTCAAATCCTAGAAACGCCCCTGATTGTAGTTAACTATATATTTAAGCAGACTAAATGAAAAGTCTTGTATAAATCACCAGAAAGAAGTCTGTCATTTGACTTTAATGACCATTTTGATTAAACAGTTATGAGAAGAAAAAATGTGATTATAATTTGAACATAACATGCGTTCAGAAAATAGATAGGGTGAAGTGCACTCAAATATACTTTTGTACTGCAAATGCAAAATTTTGTTGTCCTGACACCTGTTCAGACACCAGGTATATTTTTTTGATATTTTTGTTACTAATGGGTGCAATACATTATAGTTAATTTATGAACATGAGGATAGCAAAATAAAGTAAACTGTGACATGTTACGAGGAAAAAAATCCTCATACAGTGGACTACCAGTAAAACTGATAAAAAAATAAAAAAATTGGGACCAAAAATTTGATTTGACACTTTGACCTGATGTTTTGTCACATACCTTTTCCATCAAAGTTATATTGCATTTTCAAGATGAATTTGTTCTGACACAGTTTAACTCTTGAGTTCTTTTAATATTTTATTACCATTTTCAAAACTATATCAAATAAGTAAGGGATAATCAACGGTTTGCACTGCATTTTAAATGCACAGCGTGGAGGCTAAGAACGCCAGATGCGAAGCGGAGGGTGTTTGCCTCTGCAAAGTGCATTTAAAATCCTTTAATGCACGACAAGCCGTTGATTATCCCGCTTATTCCATGGCCATTTGCTAAGTTATAGAAAAGTTAAAAATAGTATTGCTCTTTGCAGTGCAATATTTGACCGAATGGGTAAAAAAGATGGTGATTTTTGTCAGTTATGACACGCAGCTCTAGCATTCTGCCCGCTTCAAATCAGACACAGAGGTGAAATAGTGCAGTAAGATCACATTTATTTGAATGAATTATAGCATTTATTTCAGTAAATTATCGATCGACCGAGAGAGAGAGAGAGAAAGAGAGAGATGACAGTTGTGTGTTTGTGTGTGTCTGTGTGTATCTGCCTGCATGCTGTCTACAAACAACGAATTTATTCAAAAACAGTGGTTTTACCACCTCGTTGCTGAGGAATATAATGTAGCTATCTAGTATCTAGGCTATTTTATTAATGAGAATCATGGGGAAGCGCTGACAACAAGTTTATGTATGTGCGCAGCACAATGCGATCTACGACCTCTCTCTCTTTCTCTCTCTCTCTCTCTCTCTCTCTCTATGTGCATTTGTGTGCATCAGTCAAAGCAGTGCATTAATATAGAACGGTGATTAAACTGACTTGGAACTACCTGTGAATTAAACGGTTTTACTGCATACCTGCCAGCCAATCAGAATCCAGTATCCAGACATTCCATGGAATAAACTGTGATATTGTGAGAAAGTTTGAAGGTGTCTGAATAAATTTTGGTTTGACTGTAATTCATTTGTGATTATCAAGATGAATTTGTTCTGACACAGTTTAACTGTTCTGAGTTCTTGTCATATTTTATTTCCATTTTCTAAACTGTGATAATGTGAAAAATGTGTAAGGTGTCTGAACCAAATTTTGGTTTGACTGCATATTGAAATGTAGGGCAACGTATTCTTAAAACTCACATCTGTCTAGAAACTGTCAGACTGGTTTCACGATTAATCTCATACTTAAAAATGAGCGCCTAATACAATATTTGTTTCAAAGGCAGGCCACTTGTTGCGCTTTCCTTCTGGAAATGAAGCTGTGTACAAATAAAGTCTTGCTCTTTTGTCAGTCACTTCCGTTTTTCTGCTCTTTTCTGCAAATTGTGGCGTAGCTTGAGAACGCTGCTTATTTGCATACTTAATTTGCATGTACTAATTCTCTCTTTATTTCTGTCTCTCCTGCTCTTCCAATCTGTCTCCCTCTCACTTTATCTCCCATGTTCTCTTCACTGCTCTCCCTCTCTGTGTGTAGTTGACCTACCTGCCCCAGCCTTGGGGGAACTGCCGCTCCACCAGTGAGCAGATGATCCCGGGTTACGATACCTACAGTATCAGCGCCTGCCGCCTGCGCTGCGAGACTCTTGAGGTTCAGCGTGTGTGCAAATGCAGGATGGTGCACATGCCGGGTAACGCTACACCGCTGCATTCATTTCCCACTCAACCTAATCAGTGCGCTAATGTATTCTGCTAATTGCTAAAATACTAAATGAATAAACTCTTCTCATCTAATTTGCTCCAGGCAGTGGAGCCGAAAGCTTAATGCAAGTCTCTAAATTAACTTACTGTCTAGTCACACAATACGAGGAGCTCGGGTAGTTCATTTGGCGATTGCAAGGAAAATTTAGATGATCGCAATCCGACGGCAACGACGAACCTGGACCCGCTGGTTCATTACTCGAAGCAGCTGACAAACCGAAAAAAAGCAAATAGCTTTATTTTCTCTTTTGAAAACCAATGACGTATAGACCGGGGGACTTTCTCTGTCCCCAGAAACCTCTTTTCTAATTAACTCCACTACACCTGAGTTGTTATCAGTGTGGCTTTTCAGAGAGCGTGTGACTGTTGGTGGCCGGGCTCTAATGGAAGCTCTGCTTCTCTGCTTTTCTCCTTTAATGTTGCTAAATCAATCTCCCATAATGCAAATTGAAAAGAGAGACTGTTCCAAAAGCATTAACTCAAAGGCCATTTTCTCTTAGGTGCCGTATGTATTTCCTCGAACCGCTTGCTCTTTTGATGGATTCGGGTAGCGAGTTGGACCTCCTGCAGTATTGTGTGTCGATGGGGATTGGGTTTTAAAGACTTTATAAATGTGCCTTTGGGGAGGGTTTGGATCAGTCCATTTTGGGTGCAATTAGGCCTAGACTGATGATCATGAGGGAGGCGTGGTGAAAGCAAACCCATCTCACGCTGCCTTCCATCATTTTAGGATGAATAACAAAGCAGCGGTGCGCTGTCTCTTTCTCTGCCGCTCACGTTTTTTTTTTTTTTTTTCCTTGGCTGGCGGTGAAATAACAGCGATCATTTTGCTTGTGATTGATCAGAGTCATTATGTATTTTGTTTCTCAGGAGATGCCGATATCTGTACTCCCAGCAATATCAAATGTGTGGACAAAGCACTTGGTAAGCAAGCATTTTTCATTTTTGCTAACGCCCTGGAGTGTAATATCTCTGGAGGTAGTGGGCACAAATAATTAAATCCCAGATAAACAGATGTTTCTGTGCGTGGTCTGGGGTGGGAGACACAGGATTACTCAGTCAGTCCATGAAGGAGATTGTTCTCCAGCGCTTTGACATCTTTTACAGGGCAGCATTAAACTGGAGATCCCTGCAGTGCATTACCCTCTGATACCCTCACTGCGTTATCGCCTGCTGTAGGTGTCTTGTTCCACTGATTTTATGACACTCGTAAATGGAGCGGCTCATGAAAAGTTGATGATGAGAGATGTATCGCTACAATTATGATAGTCCTTATCTAATAAGCCAGAAATTTAATTATCTCCACAGTCAAAAGGAAACCAGACCCCATTTAATGGGTGGTTGAACTAAATCCAGATATGTCTTGAAAGAATGGACTGTACTACCGTCCACTGTACTGACTTATTCAAATATTCACACTAAAATCTCTACTGTGATAGTTTATTTATTTATTTTCTCACCCAAAATCACAAACATGTCTGTAGATGTAAATATATCACCTATAACAACACAACATGGTACGATGGTGTTTTAGTGCTATGTTAAAAGAAAATAATAAAAAGATTGCAAGATAAAGCTGTAAAGCTGAAAGTTGTAATATTTCAAGAATAAAATAGAAATTACGAGAATAAAGTCGAAATATTTGGAGAATAAAGTCGAAATATTTCAAGAATAAAGTCGAAATATATCTAGAATAAAGTCAAAATGTTTTGTGAGTAAAGTCAAAATTACGACAATTAAATCGTAGTAATTAAAGTTATAATATTTTGAGAGTATAGCCTGTGCATGCAAATGGCCCAGATTGGGAGCACAGGGAGAAGTTGACAGGCCACTGGAATTGATTTGAATATATGTGGGATTATTAGCAGAAATCATAACATGTTTTATACTAGCAGGGACAGTATGCTTAGAAATAATATTTCGCGTCTTCGATTGCATTCATTAAAGCAGTCCACTTCTAAAACAAAGATTCACATATAATGTACTCACCCCCTTGTAATCCAAGACGTTCGTGTCTTTCTTTTTTCAGTCGTAAAGAAACTGTTTTTTGAGGAAAACATTTCTGCATTTTTCTCCATATAATGGACTGATATGGTCCCCCGATTTTGAACTTCCAAAAGGCAGTTTAAATGCGGCTTCAAACGATCCCAAATGCGGTTGTAAATGATCCCAGCCGAGAAAGAAGGGTCTTATCTAACGAAACGATTGGTTATTTTCATAAAAAAAAATACAATTTAAATACTTTTTATTCTCAAATGCTCGTCTTGCCTTTATCTCCCTGAACTCTGTGTATTCTAGCTCAAGGCAGTTAGGGTATGTTGAAAAATTCCAATGGTATTTTCTCCCTCAACTTCAAAAATCATTTCAAAATCATCGTACATCACTGCAGAAGTACCGACCCAGTCTTTGCAAAGTGAACATGCAAAGAAGATCAAACACCCTTAACCAAAAAGGTAAAACAGCAATATAGAGCGATTTTGAAGTTGAGGGAGAACATGAGATGGGAGTTTTTCGACATGCCCTAACTGTCATGAACCGGAACAAAAACAGTCCAGGCAGAGTAAGACAAGACGAGCGTTTGACGATAAAAGGTATATAAATTGTATTATTTTTATTAAAATAACCGATCGTTTCACTAGATAAGACCCTTCTTTCTTGACTGGTATCATTTACAACCGCATTTGGGATCGTTTGAAGCCGCATTTAAACTGCATTTTGGAAGTTCAAAATCGGGGCACCATATATAAAGAAAAATGCTGAAATGTTTTCCTCAAAAAACACAGTTTCTTTGCGACTGAAAAAAGAAAGACATTAACATCTTGGATGACAAGGGGGTGAGTACATTATCTGTGAATCTTTGTTTTGGAAGTGGACTTCTCCTTTAAGCCTATTTGTAGTTCGCCACCCACACAATAATAGCAATAAGCTTTGTGCTTTTGGTACTTTTAATATAAAACAAATGTTACTTCTCACAAATAGCAATTGAGTTACATCATTATAAAAGTAACTAATTACCAGGGAAATTAACTATTGTGTTACTTTTTCAAAAAATGTTCAAATATGTCAAATAACTTGGGTGCCCCAATATTAAATATGTTAAATGAATGAAATTTAAATGAAATGAATGATTTTTTTAGTTAACTCACCAGACTAATATTAAATATCTGATATATATAAAGCTTAATGGCACAGTTTTTTAAATATCCGACACTTAGCATCAGTCAATCAAGCATTATAATATGACATGATAATTTAGCATTAAACTTAATTAAAATAATTAGAACTTTAGTAATTAGAATAACCACATATGAATGCATTTTTATCATGTTATCTGAACTTAGGAATGGTGGTGGTGCTTAAGATATTGTTTGTAATTTAGCATTTCTATTTAAAAAAAAGGGAAAAAACTAAAAATAATACTGATAAGATAACAAATCTACTACGAATTATAGTACTAATAACAATATAAAACGCTCCAAGGATTAATGAGCTGCTGAATGTATATTAATGAATATTAATTACGTTGTCTGCATTCGCCAACAACATGATTTGTTGAAATCAAAACAGGGACGATAATAGGTGAACTCCAGCCAGTAAGATTGTCGTTTGCACCTACAACCGGAGAAAACTCTGTTATTTTGACAAGAAAATACAGCAAAGAATATCGTTTACATGTAGTGTGTCAATTCTGCATGGGATATAAGACTCTCTCGCTCTGTATCTTTTTTTGCATGTGTGTGAGACAAAGCGACAGCTAGTCATGTGCCTTCACCTTAGAGTATACAGTTCGTCAAATACAGGTACGCTGCATATACATTCAGATGAACTGAAAAATAAAATAATAATATTATAATAAATTATAGTAACGGCACATTTTATTGTCAGTAATGGGGAAACAGTAATTCGTTTGATTACTTGTTACTGAAAAAAATAACGCTGTTAGCGCCATTTATTTGTAACAGCGTTATTCCCATAACTGCTTGTAATTGCTATGAATTTATTCTTGTAATTTTGACTTTATTCTCAAAACATTTCGACTTTATTCTCAAAACATTTCGACTTTATTCTCTAAACATTTGTTTAACTGGTGTAGAAACTGGTGTTTCTAGTCAAATTGACGTATTTTCAGAGGCGATAATATAATGTTAGACCTATGAAAATGGTTTTAAAAAGCACATGGCACCATGGTTTAATTACTTTGCAGTGTCGCAGTCTTTTTGCAGTAACTCACATGTCATAGTTTCTTGAGCAGGAAGATGACATAAAGCAACCTGTGGTTAGCTGCACTGAAAACAGATGAGGGCACATATATACAGCTCCCGATCGGGATGAAGTTTGCAGGATTTTGTCCACAAAATGATAAGAGCACGCATTATTTTAACATTTTATTTTATCATTTCACACACAGTGTTTTAAGCAGTGCAAGCCATGCTTTTTTTTGTCAATGTTTATGCAAGGCATACAGCGCCAAACTCAGACAGATTTGCTGGTAGGCAAAACAAGTAGGCCTACTTTACAAGAATTCCTGAAGTTTATTGCTCTTACTGTGGCAGCCAACAACAGCACAGCTTCAAGGAGAAGTTTACTTCCAGAACAAAAAATTATAGATAGTGTACTCACCCCATTGTCATCCAAGATGGTCATGCCTTTCTTTCTTCAGTCATAAAGAAATTGTTTTTTGAGGAAAACATTTCAGGAATTATCCCTATATAGTGGACTTCAATGGTGCCCGCGAGTTTGAACGTCCAAAATCCAGTTTAAATGCAGCTTCAAATGGCTCTAAATGATCCCAGCTGAGGAAGAGGAGTCTTATCTAGCAAAGCATTGGTAATTTTCTAAATAAAAATGTAAAAATTATATACTTCTTAACCTCAAATGCTCGTCTTGTCTAGCTCTGTGATGCACATACGACCTCTGTGTAATCCGGGTCAGTGCAGTTAGGGTATGCTGAAAAACTCCCATCTCATTTTCTCCTCCAACTTTAAAATTGTCCTACATCACTATAGAAGTACTGACCCAATGTTCACAAAGTGAAAATGCAAAGAAGATCAAACGCCCTTTACAAAAAAAAAAGGTAAAACAACAATGTGGGACAATTTTGAAGTTGAAGGAGAAAAAGAGATGGGAGTTTTTCAGCCTGCCCTAACTGTATTGACCCAGATTACGCAGAGTACGCATATGCATCATAGAGCTAGACAAGATGAATATCTGAGCTTAAAAAGTATAGAATTTTTTGTTTGTTTTTTTGTTTGTTTCCCTAGATAAAACCCTTACTCCTCAGCTGGGATTGTTTAGAGCTGCATTGAAACTGCATTTTGGACGTTAAAACTTGTGGGCATGACAGCACCCAAACAGAAGTTAGAATCCATCACAGAGGTGTTCAACAGTTACTCAGGAAAAAGGTAGATACTGTAAGGTGCTTCACGATGCCATAGAAGAACCTTTTTTGTCTAAATGGTTTCATAAAGAATGATTAACATCTGAAGAACCTTTCTGTTTCACAAAAGGTTGTTTGTGGCGAAAGATGGTTTTTCAGATTATAAAAAGATAAGAAAGAGATGGTTCTTTAAAGAAACTTTGACTGAATATTTCTTTGTGGAAGCAAAAAATGGTTCTTCTATGGCATCGCTGTGAAGAACCTTTTAAAGCACCTTTATTTTTAAGAGTGTAGGCTATTTAACAAGATATTGCCCACCTAAACAACATCAGTGTAGTTAGATTCTAGTAGCTTGTAGTGTGCCTAGAGACTTTTTAAAAGGGTAGATGGACTTTAAATTATAAGAGGCTTGATAAATTTCGAAGTAGCTTCCCCAGAACTGCAACATCTGCATGTAATAATGTAAATCAAATAGGCGGTGTTGTGGCATGTCTACTAAATTTTGTTCTAAAAGCAGGAATTAATGTTAAATATGTGGTGCACTGAGTGTGTACTCGGCCAAATTTATAAGCATGACATTCATGATACTTACTCTCAGGGAGGTCGAGTGTGTGTAAGTGTGCATATGAGTGTGTGTGTGTGTGTGTGCTCTCTTCTGGATGCCCTTCAGAAACCAAATTAAATCTGAACAACATGCTGAGTGTGTTTCAAGCATCTTATGGATGATTATTTAGCGCTGGTGTTATCTCTCCATATTAGTTTGATGAATGAAGAATGGCTGTGCAGGTGAGCTGGAGCACCTGCTCTCTCTCACACACACACACACACACACACCTGTCTGCTGCTCTAAACTAATGTGTGTGTCTTCTTCGCAGCACTGCTGCAGTCAAGTTCAGGTGACACCTGCTCCTGTGAAACTCCTTGCAACCTGACGCGTTATGGTAAAGAGCTGTCCATGGTTAAAATACCCAGCAAAGGCTCAGCTCGCTACCTATCTAGAAAATACGACAAGTCTGAAGACTACATCAGGTGTGGCAACCTTTCCACCTTCAGTGTAGTTTGAAACTGATATAATACTGTACTGATTCTGAATATGCATGATTTACACATAAATGTTTTATTGTCCTTTTGTTTTAGAGACAACTTCCTTGTTTTGGACATTTTCTTTGAAGCTCTAAATTATGAAACAATAGAACAGAAAAAAGCATATGACGTTGCAGGATTATTAGGTGGGTTTCTTATGCCTCATTTTATCTTAAAGTAATTTTGTGTACACCTAATCTTGAGCATTTCTGAGCTTAATCCAATATGAAATTAAAACTGACTCTGTTAACTTTCTTAATGCACTTTCCTGGTGTTATTGCGAACAATTCATTGGTGAACATTTTTCCAAAGAAGAAACATGTTTGTATAATTTTGAACAGTTTAATCAAATTATAACCACTTTTACTTTCTCATAAATGATTTGACATAAATGCTTTTCTGCTGAAATCACTTATGCCACAAAGTTTGTTGGATAACGCAAAATCTTGTTTCAGCCTTGTTTTATTTTAGTACTATTTATATGCTATTATAGTATTCTTTAATATTGAAATAAGATTTTATTCTATAGTTGTAGTTTTTATTTCAGTTTTATGATATAATTTTATGTGCTTTTATAATTGTTATTATTTTTTTAAATCCCTATTTAGCTTTTATTTTTTATTTCAGTTTTAGTTAGTTTAACACTTTTACTTATTCAGAAAGTTAGTCAAGGAGACATTTCTAATTCTTGTTTCGTAAGTTTTTAAAAATATATATATATTTCAGCTTTATTTTAATTAAAAAAACATTTTTAATAGTTTTAGTTAACAGAAATCTGGCATATTAAAGATTATGTTGAAAATGACAATTCACATTGAAAAAAAAAAAAAACGCTGTTGTTCTTATTCTTATTTTTTAATTTCAGGGGACATTGGCGGTCAGATGGGTCTTTTTATAGGAGCCAGTGTTCTCACCATCTTGGAGATTCTGGATTATGTATACGAGGTAAGTGCACATTGCTTTGGCCCCCTTTTTCCCATTCTATAGCAATTCATTTTAACCAATAGCTCTTTTCCTATAGTGTTTTTTTTTTACATTGTATTTCCCATAAGAGCAGATAAGACTGGACCTCTGAGCTGAGCAGCAGAAATGCTGATGCTGCTAAACTCTGTTTATAGCCCTCATTTGTCCTACTTTCCCTGCTGCCCTCTTCACCCTGACTCCCCCTCACTTTCCTAGGTGATCAAACACAGGTTGGAGCGTTTGCTCAGGTCACAAAGAGATGACAAAAAGCAAACCCAGCAGCAGCAACAGGCCAGCACAGTCGCCACAGTAAAGCTGGAGGAAATGAAAGCTAAGGTGAGCCACATGCTAATCTCTGGAGCGTTAGTGTTAGGATGCAGCGCAGATCAACTCTGTGAATAGGAACAAAGCCCGGAGGGAAATATAACATCAGCAGCAGGATATTGAGCCATGATTGGGATGCCAGGCTGTCTGCTTAGACCAGGATTGAATCAAGTCTCCCTTGTTCTTATTGCAATCCGATCTTCTGTTCATGGAAGATCTTGGCAGAGCACACAGTATTCATGAGAAATGGAGTATGCTCAAAACTAATTCAATTTGGCGCATGGTCAGTGGGTCCTGACTCAAAATTGTTCGATCATTATAAAGTTAACAGTTACAGCTCTAAAATATGAATCAAGCTGAAGCCAGTGTAATATAGTTAATATACTGACCTGTGACCTTCAGTTCTACAGATGAGGTCGAACGTTTACATCCCCCTTTAAGAATCGTTAAATTTGAATTTTACCAAAATAAGAGGGATCAAACAAAATGCATGTTATTGTTTATTTAGTACTGACTTATAGTCGTATAGTCCACAAGAGAAAATAATAGTTGAATTTATAAAAATGACCCTGTGCAAAAGTTTACATACACTTGGTTCTTAATACTGTGTTGTTACATGAATCCACAGCTTTGTTTCTTTTTTTTTTTTTTTTTTGTTTAGTGATAGTTGTTCATGAGTCCCTTGTTTGTCCTGAACAGTTAAACTGCCCACTGTTCTTCAGAAAAATCTTTTAGGTCCCACAAATTCTTTGGTTTTTCAGCATTTTTGTGAATTTGCATCCTTTCCAACAATGACTGAATGGTTTTGAGATCCATCTTTTCACAGTGAGGACAACTGAGGGACTCAGATGCAACTATTGCGGAAGGTTCAAACGCTCACTGATGCTCTAGAAGGAAAAATGATGCATTGATGAAAACAGAATGGGGATGTGTACATTTTTCTTATTTTGCCTAAATATTTATCATTTATATTTAATTACAGAAGATAGTTACATGAGGGATACTATCACTAAACAAAAAAAACTGCTGTGGATCATTCAGGTAACAACTCAGTATTAAGAATCAAGGGGATGTAAACTTTTGAAGCGGGTAATTTTTAAAACAAAAAATTAAAATATTTTTTTTTTCTTGTGATCTTCTATGTGAAATATCTTATTCAGGTCAGTACTAAATAAACAATAAGATGCAATAATGATCCTTCAGAAATCATTCTAATATGCTGATTTGGTGCTTAACCCTCTACGGTGTTGCCATACACTCTCAGAAAAAAAGGTACAGTTCTGTCGCTGGGGCGGTACCCTAAGGTACAAAAGTGAAAAGGTACATCTTTGTACCTTACCTACCCTTAAACAGTACATATTAGTACCTTAAAGGTACATTTTAGTACTTTGAAAGTACATATTGGTACCTTAAAGATACACACTGGTACCTTAAAGGTGCATAATAGTACTTTAAAAGTACATATTTGTACCTTTTCACTTTGTACCTTAGGGTACTGCCCCAGCGACAGAACTGTACCTTTTTTTCTGACAGTGTATGGCAACAATTACTTTCTACTTATTTCGTTGTTATTCTGAAAAAAATACAATATAATGCAATATGTTAATTAAAAGGGCCGGCCTTAAGGGAGTCAATGATGTGCTGTTTTTAAGCCACATGACATTTGAATGTTCCTCCAAACACTTTTTTTCCACTGTCGCCCCAACATGGAGGACACCTGTTGAAGTGCTCCAGAAATTGTTCTGTACACTGTCAGAAAAAAAGGTACAGTTCTGTCGCTGGGGCGGTACCCTAGGGTACAAAGTGAAAAGGTACAAATATGTACTTTTAAAGTACTAATATGCACCTTTAAGGTACCAATGTGTATCTTTAAGGTACCAGCATGTACTTTCAAAGTACTAAAATGTACCTTTAAGGTACTAATATGTACTGTTTAGGGGTAGGTAAGGTACAAAGATGTACCTTGTCACTTTTGTACCTTAGGGTACCGCCCCAGCGACATAACTGTACCTTTTTTTCTGAGAGTGTAAACCTAATTTCTGAATGTCTCTTCTCAAGGGAGATTTTTTTGCATCATCTTTGGTTAGTAAATTACATATTTTTATTCAGAAATCAATATTATCTAACATAGTTTTTCTGTAAAAGGTGAAAATATCAATGTTGCCATATGGCAACACTGTACCACAGTGGAATTGAAGTAATGTATTTCCCCATTGGGATTTTTTATAGATAGTAACATCAATAATTTGATTGTAATTATTTATTTATTTGAAGTGTTTATTGTAGTATATGTGTATTTATGTATAAATAAGGAAATGATTTAGTCTTTGCAAAAAATGAATACAACAATATTTTACGGAAAAGGCAATAGGAAGAGTGCCGAGTTGCCTCTTCCATGTGATGTCAATGAGGATGAGTTATGGGAAAAAATATTTCATGGTTAGAACATAATGCGTACCATAGAGGGTTAAAAAGCTTTTTTTTCCCCCTTCTGAAAATGTCCCTGCACACCCCAATGATTACATATTATGATACTATTAGTTACAAAAATTGGTGTCTTTAATCATGGTACTGTTGCCACTATTTTATAGATGCAATAAGCCACTCAAGGCGGTGCATAACAGTGAGTTTACCATGGTTAAAGTAGTTTAACCATGATAAACCACACTAACACTCAGCCTCGAGTGGATTTTCACTTTATCACAACACAGATTAAACAATGAGTCACAGCCTTAGTCATAAGAGGCGTTTTATGCACAACCTAACAGCGTGCGAGATGTAGGAGTTGAAGTATCCTTGCAGAATCCCGTCTGACATTCTCTGTTCCTGTCAGGATTCTGGCGAGATGAGCCGGAGCCACTCAGAAGGAGCTTATGCTAACACCATCCTCCCAAATCACCATCACCACCACCGTACCCACCACCGAGTGTTTGAAGACTTTGCCTGCTAGGAAGACCTGTCTGGCGGGTCTAGTGCTGTTGACATCTACAGAAAGAGTTCTCTCAGTGCTGAAGGTGGGCTCAATGAAAGACCCTCAAATCTCAGCGCTAAGCTCTCTCGCTGTCACCAGTTAAAGCTACAGCCAAAGTCGAACTCTAAACCCTCGCTTCTAACCGAACGCAGGCACGGATCGGACATTGCGGTCCAGCAGGAGACTCTCTGAAATCCTGTCCTCCCCACCCACCCACTCCTCCCTCCTATTGCAGGAAGTGACATCTGTGGCAACTCTACGATTTCTACACTGAATACCTTGGAACTGGGCCTCTACTATATGAAGGCATAGACTGCATGACATCTAGAGCCACTTTATACTCCAGATCCTGTTTGAAGCATTACATTCTTACTTTAGATTTTGTCAGCTGTTAGAGTTTTATTCGGTGAGTTCTCATCTTGTGAAATATTATAATTCAGATTAATCTACAAATGTAAATGATGTATTTGAATCATGGCTATCAACCCTTAGGATCCAGAGCGTAAGAGAAATAACTTAACTCTGGCGTACTGAAATCATGGGGACGGTGTAGAATAGTTTAAGTGTTTCAGACAAGTAATATGTATCCATCTCTACTGGATATGTCTGGTAAATGTTTCCTTTATCTCAAATGGTTTCTGATTAATTTAACTTAAAGTATATTGAATAATCCACAAATTTTGTAATGTTATTTATAGAGCTGTAACGTGTGAGTGGTAATGGGTGTCATTAGCAGTAACAACATAATCTTCTTGTGAGGTTACTTCCCAACGGAGAGCCAAATGATGTGTACAGTAAAGCCCACCAGCCCGCCAGAGCCACAAGAAGCCACTGCGGTAACCATATGGAAAAGGTTCGTTTCATCCATCCATCAGCTGATGGATCCACTCTCCCAGACCTCCCAAAAGTGTTTAATAAAACAGACCTTATGTTCCTAGCTTCACTTTTGAACGAGACAGAGTGCAACGGTCCCACAGAGAATGATAAACCGGGTTTGCACAGCACACTCGCAAAATATGAGAAATCTGATGCGCCACAGCGTATGGCTACACGTTTAAAAGTCTGTCGATGAGTTTTTCTCAGGGTTCTTAGCTGTGAAATGTCTAGCAGTTTCTTTGACAAAAGACCAGATGTGCAAAGCATTTCAATCAGAAACCACCGGCTTTTCAGCAAGCGCTGACATTCAATGACAATTCACAGACTAAAAACTTTTCCATTTTAGTTACAGTCCTAACATCGCAAATGCTGGTATTGAAATTGTGGTTACAAATATGGCTAATATTACTGTAAGCTGACCGTGTAGCATCCCTAACTTTTTTTTTTTTTTTTTTTTTTGGCTGTTTGGAAATGCATTACTTTGTAATCAGACATTTCAGGTGCAGTTCTTGTATAATTAATGTCTGATGATTTCATTAGCTAAAAGGGTGTTACCATTTTATTACGATGTGTGTAAGACTTCACTGTTTAAAGGTTGTGCTATTAAAATGAGCAGAAATCATATATAATAAATAAATTATTTATATAGTACTATATCTCATATAACATTGCACACATATATACTCATATATATTGTGCTAAATGTACTATATAATTTTCTCCTTCATATTTGGTACTCATTTTCTGGACTTATTTTTTTGTTGTTGTTTACCTACACTCTAAAAAATGCTGGGTTAAAAACAACCAATACTGGGGGTTTTTGGCAACCCAGCACTGGGTAAATATTGTACATAACACATGCTGGGTTATTTTGACCCAGCTGTTTGGGTAAAATGTTTTCACCCAGTATGCTGGGTTGTATTATTTAACTCAACTTGTGTTTAAAAATGACCATACACACAAAAAAATATGGGTTTAAAATTGTACCTTTTGGGGTACAACAGCTTATCGCTGGAGCAGTATTACTACTCTAAGGTACTAATATGTACCTATTAGGAGTAAAAAGGTACAAAGATGTCCTTTTAAGGGTAATGCTCCAACGACAAGCTGTGGTACCCCAAAAGGTACAATTTAAACCCCTATTTTTCTGTGTACTATACAACCTACAAATGTAACATTTAAAAGCAACATTTTAATTAAAGTGTATTCATCCCTTTTTACCAAAATCGGGCTGATTCTTGTGCCGGTGTGTAGCCGAAAACTGGCTGATAGGTGATGGGCCACTGTTCGGCGGGGAACTGCGAACCTCAGACTGCCGCCCCGCGTTACACTCGTAGCTGAAAGATGATGAGACTGACTGACTGACTTAACCTGCCCATAAACAAAAAGTACAGAGTTTTGAGAACACGTTTTAACAAATTAAATCCAATATTATAACAATCAGAGGCATCATGCCCATTCAGAGTGAGGGCCTCAGATTTTTGAGCCAAGTGGATTTAGCCGCTTAATATTTTCTATATTTGATACAATTGCACTGGTGTGATTAGAACGTTCAGTGCGTCAATCACACACGATATTGTTGAGCTTATAATTGCAATGAGCAATTAGAGGTGTTCAGATGAGTCGTCACTAAAATGCCGCAAGAAAGTGCAACTCAGTGTTGGGAAAAGTAACTTTTAAACGTAATGCATTACAATTTTGCATTAAAAAAAGTAACTAATTACTTGGTTACTTTTTATGGAAAGTAATGTGTTACGTTACTTTTGCGTTACTTTTTAAATCTGGGCAGGGCTTGCTGCTTTGTTTTTAATATAGAACAATTCTAATGTAAAAGCCCTTTTACACCAAAAGTGAAATGAATTCACCTCAGGCTGAAAGAAAAGTACATTTATGCAGGAGATCACTCTTCAGCTATAAACAAATTAAGCACAAATGTTAATCTAAAATCATTTTTGCTTATTAGTATGGTTGAATTACATCATCGAAGGTCAGCAGTGAAGACACTGGTTAATAAAATGGGATTAAATATATAAAGGATATTTGTTTTATTTAGCACATTTAATTATCGCAGGGTTGCGTCATATTCTGAGTTTGCATTTCACTGTTTTTATTCATTTTGAGGAATACTGAATCTGTTTTTTTGTGAGTGAGATGAATTAATGCATTTTCACATTTAGTCTAGAATACAGTAACAACATGTTTACTCCAAATTTCCCGACAGGGGAATATATATAGGGGAAAAAGTACCTGGTGTTATTTGAAAAAGTAACTCTAAATATTTTCTTAGAAATTCAAAAGTAATGCGTTACTTTACTAGTTACTTGAAAAAAGTAATATTATTGTAACTTGCGTTACTTGTAATGCGTTACCCCCAAGTGCAACTATGTGTACGAATCTGTAAGATATTCATTTCATAGTGTAAACAGCTTCAGTGATTTTAATGAGTTTTTAAAGAGTTTTTGAGAGTGCTTGCACTCTAGACTGTTAGTAAAAATGTTCTTTGATAATGTAAATGTTCTTTCTGTACAATTAAAGTGTTATAATTAGTAGCCTAACTTACAATGTTTTTATTTACATTAACTTTAAATGTTAAAGTTGCCTCCTTTAAAATAAGATTGCATGACGCCCCTGAATACAATCATGCAGGGCAAAAGGCGTTCCATCACGCGAAATGACCGATGCTGAGGCATTCACTGGACATCTCGTCCCTGTATGTTGCATTGCATAAAATAATATAATTTACAGCGAAGTAAAATATTTAAATAGTAGATGGAATAAAACGTATACAAACCTTTAGCTTTATTCCACTAAAGAAGTGCTGTAGTTCGGCGGCGTTGAGAACCGCTCTCTCCTGAAATGGACGCAAAAAAGTCAGCCCGAAACAGCTGAGTTAAAGCGGAGTTAAGCCCGCGCTGGCCTGGGCTGTTTCCTCGGAGGAAGGGAGAGGGATGTATAGTTTCAGCTGTCGGTGAGACTGACCCACCTACTAATACAACGGCAGGGTACCACAAAATCTACCCAGCATATGACCCAACAGGCTCAACACTGCAGTTGGGTAGAAAAAAATAACCCAGCGTTTTTTTTTACTGCGAGTGTACATTCACAAACTACAGGATTCTTTTATATGTGACAGAGCTGTGTATCCTCTATAGATTAGTTCTTCTGTTGGGTAGATCCTATCTACAAGAGAGATTTTGCATAGTTGCTTTCATATTTTCTGGAATGCACCTCATATCAAAAACATGCATCATATATTCCATCCATATAAAAGTAATCATGGCTAATATGGGCTTTTAATATTCATAAAACTGTATCACAGTGGCATTTTTAAAGGTTCCCAGTCAGAGTCTTGACGGCACACTGAGCCGGTTATGCATAATAATACAGTTTACTGTCATAAATAACTGTGCTGTCAGCAGTGAAAGCAGAAGAGCTGACATACCAGTGCATGTCCGAGAACTGCACTGGAACAAATCACTCAGATTTGATTTGGCATTATCTGTCAACCTCATGCACGTGTACAGTTGTATATTTCTGCATTTGTGGCCTATCTTACCTGTGCAGAAGGAATTGCTCCAAATGTTGAAATGCAATTGCGTGTGCCAACTCACAAGTCTTTTTAAAAAGGACTATCTTTCATAGTCCTTGCCATTAGTGTGGAAATATTTTCTATAGCAAATGGTGGTGATTTTGTGCAATCCAGCATGCAGATCTGCATCAGAAGGAGGATGTATATGCTTCCACATCAGTTAGACACTTCTCCAAACTGAGGTCAGTGTATTGTCAAGCAATTAAGACAGCTATTATGTATCTATTCATGATTTCATACAAATTACATCATTTTCTTGGAATACAGGTGAAAGATTATGGGAGAGAAATAGGAGATAATGTAGGAAGAGGAAAGGGAAAAGAGCAAAAACAGAGGCACAACAGGAGCAAACGGAGAAACTTGTGGTTTGGGACAATGTCCAATTCAACCATGCAGCGCTGGTGCAAGAGTGGATTAAAAATCATTCCCATTTTAATTCTTCTGGGGATGGAAAGAGTTTTCAACCACAACTTCTATGACAAAGTAACTGGATTTAAATGGATTTAATATTTACACTTTTCTTTTCTTGGATCCATGGAATGTAAGTAAATTCCAATTCAAGCCGATTCCTATGTTCTGAATTTTGTACAACCCTGGCGTTTGGATGGCTGTGTTAATTGTTTTAAATATTGAGCTTAGTTTGGAGGAAAAAAAATGTAAAATTGATCCAAAAAACTAATATTCCTTCATCTGATATTTCATCTTCAGAGGTCAGTACCATTCTGGTTTGATTGGGGCAGTGTTGAGCTCGATGTGTGTATTTTTAAAACTGTGCTACGCTACTTTAACTTTGACATGCTGTTCCTTTCCACCCGCTTTTGCCAGCCAGACCACCATTTAGCTGCGAGAGGGGGCCATAAAACGAGGCACTGAAGCAGCATATAGCGCAAACAGACTGTTGAGATTTCCACACGATTAAAGGCATCAAGACTAATCAGGCTAATTACCCATTATGCTCCAGAACCTAATGGACTGTACACCAGACTACAGAGAACACATAATACAGTTTGTACAAAGGTCTGTTGTTATGACTGTGGTTTCTGTTAGAACACATTTTATAAATGTAACAATGGTACGTACTGGAGTCCAATAATAAAATGTTGATAAATGAATCATTTCGGTTCTGGTCACTGATATATAAGCACGTCACACCGCGTGCCTTTTGATGGTTTATGATTCCACTGAGGATTCTGGATATCTTAAAAGAATGTTTTGGGTTCAATACAAGTTAATGGGATAGTTCACTCAAAAATGAAGATTCTCTCATTAATTACTTACCCTCATGCTCCAAATTCGTAAGACCTGCGTTCATCTTCAGAACACAAATTAACATTTTTTTGATGAAATCCAAGAGCTTTCTGACCCTGCATAGACAGCAACACAACTGACACATTTAAGGACCACAAAGGTAGTAAGGACAGTAAAGAAGTTGTTGTATAAAGTCGTTATTTTTGTTTTCTTTGCACACAAAAAGTATTCTCATAGCTTCATAATATTACGGATGAACCACTAATGTCACATGTAATTACTACCTTTCTGGGCTTTGAACATGTCAGTTGTGTTGCTGTTTATGCAGGGTCAGAAAACTCTCGGATTTCAGCAAACATATCTTAATTTGATTAATGACAGAATTTTCATTTTTGGGTGAACTATTCCTTTAAACTCTTGACAACATCCATGGTGTGCTGTTAATTACCATATAAAATAATGTTGACTTGTCCTTTTAGTTTATAAAAAAAAAAAGCAAAACTGCAAAATGTTAATATTACTTTCGTAATGCATAACCCAGGGGCTAAAATGATACTTGAGACAACTTTACAGCTTAAACAACATGCATTTCTGTGCTATTTAGAACCTGGTCTCATGAGAAAACAACTATTCTACAAGGGGACCAAAACTTTAGATTCCTAACTAAAACGACCCAAATACCTACCTGCCACTTAACATTATCGAAGACCCTAATGGGTCGTTACCAAATACTTAGACCTTAACTGCTGAAATTTTAAAGTTTTGTAAGAGTATTTCCTACAATGTCATTCATATAGAAACATGATTTTTGAGAAAACTAATAAAAACAAAAACAAAAAAAAAAAAAACATGATGGTCCACCTTTAACATAACCATTAGCTGGGTGTAAGTAGATCATACAAAACCATACAAATGAGATTTAGAAATTGATATGAATTACCAACTTGCCAATACATTTTTGATCTGACAAAGAGTTATGAGAGTGTGTTGGTTATCAAAACAAAAAAAGTGATTTAAAATACAGTAATCAATAGCATGTCACAGATGCTGTCAGTAGATCTGTAAGATGGGTGGAAAAGCAAAAACAAAAAGACAAGCAGAAAAATATAAAGAATTAAATGTTGAATCTAAAAGACAGAGCATAATACAAAATTTTATGACATATTGATCAAAAGTTCCCACAATGGAGGTAATATAATCTAAATTTCAACAATTACACACAAAGTCCAAAATGCAAAATGCAGCAGTTTCAAAAACTTGTTGAAGAGATAGTTAAAAAAATAGTAGAAAAAAAAATAAATAAATAAAAAAATAAAAAATTAAATTAATTAAATTAATTAATGAATAAATAAATAAATAAATAAATAAAATAAAATTCTGTCATCATTTGCTCACCCTCATGTTATTCTAGAAAAAGGCTTGTCTTAGCATTTTTGTCTTGTTTCTAGTCAATATATCTAAAAATCCTTACATTAAGATACATTTACTAGATAAGCAAAAAAACATTAAATATTTAGTCTTGTTTCCAGGGGTAAAAAACTAAATTAAGTTCATTTTGCTTAAAATTAGTAAAATTATCTGCCAGTGGGGTAAGTAAAATACTCTTGTTTTAAGAATATTTTACTTTTCCCCCTGGAAACAAGTAAAATTATCTGCCAGTGGGGTAACTAAATTAAGTTCATTTTGCTTAAAACAATACTAAATAGCTAATGTTATTTTGCTTATCTAGTAAATGCATCTTGATTTAAGAATTTTTAGATATTTTGACTAGAAACAAGACACAAACGCTAAGTAAGATAAACCTTTTTTTTTTTTGCAGTGCAACTTATTTTTCCCATAAGAGTGGGCGCCAGTGTTGCCAGATTGGAAATGTCCAAGTATCGTACCAAAAGCTCAAAATTATTGTATTGGAAGAAAATTATCGTACACGAGTCAAACTTACAGAACACAGATATTTATCTAGACCAACAGCTTTTTGACATGACCTGCAAATTATCACAATAGATAAATAACTAGGCTATGTTAGTAGGACAGTAAAAACTCTACCTCTCAGTCGCTGTCATCAAAAGACCGCATATTGCTAGATGTTGAGGGGCTCCTTTTGCAGTACAGATTTGATGCTGTCATGGACCACAACATAGTGCTCGTTGGCTTAAAAGTAGGGCACTATAGACGTAGGATCCACAGCTAGATCAATTACTATAGAAGCCCGAAGATTACAATGACCATCATTTGAAGTGTCACAAAATTCGTACATTATGATTGTACATCGTACAGAGGTCAAAATTATCGTACAAATATAATAATTATCATACGTCTAGCAACAGGTGGGTTGGGCCATTTGTAATTTTATGGGTCTGGCTTCCCGTTTCATCCGTGTCCTGTACAAAAGACCTCGTTTTGCTGCTTGATATTGCATATTAGTGTGTCTTCCCATATTATTTTAACCTATTATCTTAATTATGAACACTTTGTAGTGCAAGCAGTTTTACCACTTAATGCACATTGTTGTTCTTCTCCTATAATGGCTAATGAATCTAAAGTCTCACCCATAGGCTTACTTCCACGTTGAAGAATAAGGTTGATATGATTTAATTTCATCTGTGAAACACAAAAAGATATTTTGACAAATGGTGGTAACCAAACAGTTTTGTTGACCATTGACTTCTAGACAAAAAATTGAGACAAAATGTCTTTTATGTTCCACAAAAGAAAGTCATACCAGTTTAGAAGGACATGAGGGTGAGTAAATTATTTCATTTTTGGGTGAGATATCTCTTTACGATATTAAACATGTTGGGTTTATATTTAATGTTACATAAAATGTTAGCAAATCGAAGTGATTTAACAGTTGCCACCTACAGCAATTAGAGAGAGAGAGAGAGAGAAAATGTTCCTGTTAAGATACGTTTCATACTATTTTAGTCTAATTTTGTGCTCAAGACGAGCTTCCCACTGATGATGTATCATGATGTCTGGAGTGACAAAAATGCAAGTGATTGTTGGATGTAAATTGTTATATAAGTGAGCTGCTGGGGAAAAGTTAGGAAGGAATAAAACTCCAGTGATGTAAAAATGAGTCATATATAATTAGATACTGCTGACTTCAGCTGCCTAGTGCTTATATGGGTTCAATGTGTGCCCAAAGGCAGTGTGTGTGGTTCAGGGCACTAAAAGAAAGGACATATAAATAGAGGTGAAAATTTACAGCGTCTCATTAAGCCTGATGTTAAAATCTGGAACGTATTGGTCTTGATTTGTAACCTTTGATGTATGCTGCAGTAACAGTCACAAAATATAAGCGCTTTCTGTCTTTTGTAAGCAAATCTGACCTGACAATACGTATCAAATGCAATATAAACAGTATTAAAAAGTGGCCTGATGAAAACAGACAAGACAAGCACTCATGTTTATCTGAGCCCTAAAATAAAGTCTTTATTAAACATTTGTACAATAATATTAAAACAAAATACAATAGATTTATAAAGAATATTTATAGTGAAAAAAAATCAAAGGTGAGGTTAAGAAACAGTCTTGTGAAAGTATACATATCCGAGAGCAGGTAATCCCACGCTCCTTTGCTGACCCCTAAAGGCCAGTAGCGGCTTCAATCTGTGCTCGTTTTGTGAAGCGTCCATTCGTGTTGTGCACGTGTCATTTATAAACGTACAAAACGTATCACGTTGTAAAACCTATTTCACAGCTCTTGTACGCAAAATCATCCAGCATCATGATATTGTGTAACACAAGTCACTTGTGTACTGCAGTGTACTGCATTAAGATTATGATTGCTTAAATAAAAAATAACAACAATTCAACACAACACTAAGTAAATACAGTAAACACATGTACCAAGAAATAGGGACAAAAAGGAGACCCACAAAAATAGATACAGGCTTTATACACTCACTTTGCAAAACAAACAAACAAATCTGAATGATCTTATATAACCAATATAATGTCACAAAAACACATTATGTTTTGTGAAGTGTTTGGAATGGTACGTAATAGAGGCTCTCTGTAGTGCATCTTCAATAGATGTATTTAACTCATCTGGAGTGTTTCCATCAGCAGGCTCTAAGCAGACTCAACACACTACACCATCTGAACAGTATTGCACTAGTATTGCACTCCTCTCTGGTAGACAGCACAGGACTAACACCAACCATGTAATGCACCCTATAATCTTTCTTAACTGAATGAAATGCTATGACAGGCATATTATGCAGCATTACTGATACACAAGACAGACTTGCAATGAAAGTATTAGTGCAAAAGTTTCCTTGTTTCATCGGAAAAATCTCTTTGAGGCTGTTTTAATGGTACAAATATTAATACGCATTTAAAATGCAGGTTTTTGCATGTGTTCCGCTGTTTAGAATTCAAGCATAAATAACATACAGTATGGAATACAGTTGAAATGCTTCGGACAAAAGAGTTTTTAAAACTTTAAACCGTCTTGACATTTGTTTTTGGCACTAACGGTCAATAAGAATGATTTTACCTTCTTAAAGGGACAGCTCACACAAAAATGAAAATTCTGTCATTAATTACTCACCCTCATGTCGTACCTCATGTCCGTTAATCTTCGGAACACAAATGAAGATATTTTTGATTAAACACAAGAGCTTGTGAAGAGAAAGGTAGTACACTGTAAAAAGTTTTCATCAGTTTCAACTTAAAAACTTAAGTTCAGCAGCTGCCTTAAAATTTTAAGTTAAATCAGCTTAAAAGTACAAGTGATTTTAACTCATTTTATTGTAATGCCTTGTAGTTTTAAGTTGATTTAACTTAAAATTAAGAACTTTTTAAAATTAAGGACTTTATTAAAATAGTCCATGTGACATCAGTGGTTCAACCGTGATTTTATGAATCTACGAGAACACTTTTTGTGCACAAAAAAAAACAAAAACAACAACTTTATATGCTCACGAGAGTACCACGACGCATTAAGTCAATATTTTTATACAAGTATGAGTATTTTCATAGCTTCATAAAATTATGGTTGAACCACTGATATCACATGGACTATTTTAACCACGTCCTCACTACCTTTCTGGGCCTTGAACGTGGTTGCATTGCTGTCTATGCAGGGTCAGAAAGCTCTCAGATTTCATCAAAATGATCTTAATTTGTGTTCTGATGATGAATGAAGGTCTTATGGGTTTGCAGTAATTTATGACAGAATTTCATTTTTGGGTGAACTATACGTTTAAAATCAGCCTCAGATTAAACAAGCTAGCCTTACAGGGTTAATAAATCTGTGTGAACTAACTGAAAGCATTTAAAAACATTTCAACAATAATAAACCCATGGCTATTATTGTTAGAATCTGGATACGGTTCCTTCATACTACAAAAACCCTGTTAAATTAAACAAACATTAAAAGTCTTTTAAACAAATGTGCTTCAGCAAAAGTGTCTGTGATGACAAGACAAAAGTGTTATGAAAAGACAGCATATTTTTGAAGGCACAGCGATTTAGATATATTACGGTAGTGATCGTTTCAACAACTAACAGCTGCTTGGTTTAAGAGCCAACATAAACCAATCTGCTCCGAAGAGAAAGATAGCAAATCATAAATCTCCTGTTGTCACAAAAATCTTCTATTTTTAAATAGATTCAAAATGTTTTGTAGTCTTTCTTTTGGTGCCGACAGCATTTTTGATTTTTCAGCACTGTGACTCCACAGACCGGCTACTAGTAAAGCATCAGCCCAATGGATAAAAACCGTTTATCTCCTCAATCTTCAGGGTTTGGTTTTAAGTACTGTTGCCCTGTTCCTGTTCAAACAGCAGCATGGCGAGCTGAGAGCGTGATCCAAGGCTGTCCAGGGTGCTCTGCACACACCTCTGGTAGATATCTTCACTAAGACGAGGATTACACGGCTGGTAGCTGTATTTGTGATGTAGGGCCGGCTCCACTGCTCGGAAAACATGGAGGCCAGAGTATTTGACAAACATGTCGTATATATCCAGGTTCTCCAAGATTTCCTCGTTCTCCTGGACATCCGAAGACATGCGCGTTCGGCTCGCCATGTAGTCCGCGTTGTAGAAACACGCTTCGGTGAAGGAACTGCGATCAAAGTGGCCAGTCTCTTTAACCAAATCCATCGTATTGGGAAGAGGCTGGTTATGATAAGCAATGTCGGGATTGTAGTATTGAAAATGAATTGGAAAAAACACCTGCCAGTTGTTGATGGAGTTCATCCGACAGCGGTTGAGGAACTCCGAGTTGATGCTGGTTTTCACAGTGGCGATGAAGAACAACGTGTCAACCGGGTGCTTTTTGGAGATGATGTCCATAAATTTGATTTGAGAGGGGCTTTCGCTTTTAACGCTGATCCAGGGGATTTTGACCGTTGGGTAGCGGTGCTCGTAAGAACTGATCTGCGCTTTGACGCTGGCGAAGATGTCATTCTGGTTGACTTGTTGGGCCTCAATTGGATCGTAGATAAAGAGAAAGGTCAAGATGGCATTCTCACTGGTTTCAAATGCGTTTGTGGCATACACTTCTAAAAACTGCTGAACGTGCTCTCGGTCTTGAAGAGTGACGGGTAAGATTATGTGAACTCTAGTTGCTTCTGTGACATAAGGCATTGGGATGATCTCAATACGACTGAGAGGCCTTACCAGGTGGACCCTCTTGGTAATAGAGCGACTGTGTCCTTTCTGGTTAACCACCTCCAGTTGGAGGTCCAGGGTGTACTCCATTCCTCTAGTGGGGTCGAAGCGCCTGTATCCGTTAATAAGCTGCTGCTTCTTCAGGTGAAGAACAGGCTTGTACTTCTTGTTGAGCTCACCCATAGCAGTCTCAATGACGTCAGCGACGTCCAGCTTATCGATTCCATGGAGCTCGCATTTCGGAGAGCCATCGATGCAGGAGTACACCTGATCCTCTGTAAAGTAATCCCACCGCAGGACTTCGAAACGTGTCTTTGGCTCAAAGGGTGGATTGATTCCAACTGGCCATAAGGCACTACGGTTGCCCTCGAAAGCCACCACGCTTACATTTTTTATTTCTGCCTGTTAAAAGAAGAGGAGAACAAGGTGCGGGATGCGATTAAGCATTTTAACGTATTTGATGAGCAGGTTATTACCTTCATTTGAAAATCCGTAATGATTGCACATTACCAAGGCACTTTGAAAATGAACAATGAAAGTGCTAGCAATTTTACACACCCTTATAAAAAGCCCATAATGAATCACAGTACTCAAAAGGTCAAGGGAAAGAATCTCTTCTCTCCCCATTTCTTCTTAGTTTGGTATCTTTATTAGTCAGCACAGGTTTAGTATAAGGGTACCTGCAGTTTTTCGATTTCTTCGTATGTCTTCTGCAGCTCAATCTCAGTGAAGTGTTTGTGAAGTCTGTACATCTGCTCAGGATCAGACACAGGGTGGACGGTCAGTGCATTCGTAAACTGCACATTATCTTCCTTGCTGGGGTCAGAATTTTTTCCCATTTCATAATAATAATACTTTTGGCCCTGAAAAACAAACAGCAACAAAAAAAGTATGATTAGTGAAACATTTCATTTCATTTGCTTGTGCATGCTTTTTGGTACTATTTTTACATTTGGATTACCTTGGCTATCATCTAATGCTCACTTAGGGATAGTTCACCCAAAAATGAAAATTCTGTCATCATTTACTCACTTTCAAGTTGTTCTAAACCTGTTTTTTTTTCTTCAATATCTGACGGTAGCTATTGACTTTTTTTTTTTTTTTTTTTTTTTAAGAATATATCGCCGCCTTGAAATTATAAGGCTCTATCTGCTTTCTGAGCACTTTTGAGATATTGAAATATTGAGCTTCAAAGTTTTTGCATTCCATAGACTGTAGATAGAACCCTTTTTTTCCCCCCATACAGGTTTGGAACAACTTGAGAGTCAGTAAATGATGACAGAATTTTCATTTTTGGGTGGACTATCCCTTTAAAGTTAAACTTTATAAACACTAATAATTAGGGATGTGCCAAAATACAAATTCTGGGCTGAAACCAAAAACTCTGGATGCACTTGGCTGCAAACTGAAAATGTTTTGTTAAATTTATTTATTATTTTATTAAATAACGGAATCATTGTATAAGGCTTTTTCAATTAACTCAATTTTAATGATACTGAATTTCAAAAACACAAGCCAATAAATTAGCCACGCTTTTTTTGAAAGTAACACAACAAAATTGGACAGAAAATAGTCAGATAGTGGGTGTGATCTTCAGCAAATCTGCCTAAATTAACTTGATCCATTTTCATTTTTATTTTTAATTTATTTAGACAATACAGTATAGAGTTTTTATACAGTCAAACCAAAATGTATTCAGACACATTCAAAATTTCTCACATTATTACAGTTTATTTGTAATCCTAAATCACAAAACCACTCATAAGTTAATAAAAAAGCTTTTCATTGATGTATGGTTTGTTAGGATAGGACAATATTTGGCTGAGATACAACTATTTGAAAATCTGGAATGTGAGGGTGCAAAAAAAATAAATAAATAAAATTATATATATATATATATATATATATATATATATATATATATATATATATATATATATATATATATATATATATATATATATATATATATATATATATATACACACACACACATACATACATACATAGGTTTTGATACATTTACAGTAGGAAATTTACAAAATATCTTCATGGAACATGATTTTTACTTAATATCTTAATATTATAATATTACTTAATATTATATTTACTTAATATAATGATTTTTGGCATAAAAGAAATCGATAATTTTGAACCATACAATGTATTGTTGGCTACTGCTACAAATATACTTGTGCTACTTATAACCGATTTTGTGGTCCATTGTCACATTTTCTATAGTTTCAAAACAAATTTTTGGTCCCAAATTTTTTTATCAATTTTACTGGTAGCCCACTGTACAAAGAATTTTTTGGTATAATATGTCAAAGTTTACTTTATTTTGCCATCCTCACTTACATACATGAACTATAGTGTCCTGCACCAACTAGTAAAAAAAAAAATTAATAAAAAAAATTTAAATAAAAAATCTGGTGTCTGAATCATTTTTGGTTTGACTGTATCTGCCATTAGCCAGAATTTTAAATATTAGTGCATGCCTTTGGAAATCAATATTCAGCAGAGGTTCTGGATCTCTTCTGAATGCGGTCTCCAGGTTGCAACAATTGATGTTTAAGCAAAGCAAATGCTTCCACGTTTGGCCCTGCAGGAGTACTGCTCCATATAAGGATGCAGGAGGCACTAAAGTGATGTGTTGAAAGAAAGGAGGTGCTTTGACGGCAAAGGCAGAGGTGGATTTATAACTGGATGAAATGCCAAATGGAGACAGTACATCATGTTTAGTGTGTCTGATCCACTGTCTCTCTTCCCAGTAGCTCCACACTGACATCCAGACATCTAATGCACCTCTGATGGATTAATAGAGGTCTCAGTACCTGTTTCAAGAACAGATTAACCGGAGGACCCCAGACCCCTCCAAATAAAAGGGTGACATATGGTTTGGTCTCTAAAGGTGAGATTCAATTTTGAGCTGTGAGTCTGTCTGGGCTAGAGGTGCCAAAGATCAATAGCATGGTGACAAAGCAGACAAACATTAAAGTTTTTCTTGTTAACTTATTATCTTAAATGTGAATTCATTTTGAGAGATGCAAGAGTCTGCTTGAGTTGGTATGAGTCTGAAATGTGTATGGCAGTAAGTTTGAGCACGTTTTCTTCTAAACATTCTAATGTCCGGAGTCCAGTACAAATTTTAGCAGGTGTTTATACAAGCCAAATAAAAGACCACATAAAGACCACTGTAGGAAATTACAGCATAAGAAATTATAGCATTAGATGTTTTCAGAACTACTTTAACCACACAAGAGAGAAAGTGTGAGGGCTATATAAAGACTGTATTAGGCATTTAGTCCATTTCTGGGCAAATTACATGTTCCTCATTTTATACCTGGATCTATAATTTATATAATTCAAATAGACAAGAAATTTAAAAAGTTTAAAAAAAAAAAATAAATAAAAAAGCAGAATATAACCAAGGCATCCACTTCTGAATGCAATGACCGCATTTATTTTGTTCTGTCTGCTCGTTCTTAGGCCAAGTAATGTATTAGATATGAAAATTATCATATTTAGTGGCTTCTCTTACTTTTCTTAGTGATTTAGTGCCAGTTTATCAGGAAGTGACTATTTTGTTCTCTTTGACTCGTTGGATGGAAACAGTTCAAATTTGCAACTTTGGATGGAAACCCGGCTAGTGAGATGATCAGGTGTCTTTGCCTGCCCTGTTTTATTTAAAGTCTGATCATGTTTATGGAAGTAAATCATGGCACAAACAAAGGAGATCTCTGAGGACCTAAAAAAACAGTTGCTGTTGCTCATCAGATTGGAAAAGGTTATAACCCCATCCCTAAAAAGTTTGGGCTCCATTGTGTACAATTGTGTACAAATGGAGGAAATTCAAGACCATTGTTACCCTCCCTAGAAGTGGTCCACCAACAACGATCACTAAAAAGCAAGACGTGTAATAGTCTGAGAGGTTGCAAAGGAACCCAGCGTAACTTCTAAGCAACTAAATGCCTTTCTTCATCAGGAGAACACTGAACAACCATGGTGTGCATGGCAGAGTTGCAAGAAGAAAGCCACTGCTCTCCAAAAAAAATTGCCGTCTGTCTGCAGTTTGATTAAGATCATGTGGACAAGCCAGAAGACTATTGGAGAAATGTTTTGTGGATGGATGAGACCAAAACAAAACTTTTTGGTTTAAATAAGAAGAAATATGTCTGGAGAAAAGAACACACAGCATTCCAGCATAAGAACCTTATCCTATCTAGTATCACGGCTTGGGACTGTTTTGCGGCATATGTACCAAGACAGCTTGCCATCATTGATGGAACAGTGAATTCTGAATTATACAAGCAAATTCTAAAGGAAAATGCAGCCATGCAGCAAGACAACAACCTCAAGCACACAAGTCATCCTACCGAAGAATGATTCAAGGAGGACAAAGTAAATGTTTTGGAATGGCTGAGTCAAAGTCCAGACCTTAAACCAACTAAAATTTTGTGGAAGGATCTGAAGCAAGTAGTAGGAAACTCATCAATATCACAGAGTTGAAGCGGTTCTGAACCGAGGAATGGGCTAAAATTCCTACAAGTGGTTGTGCAGGACTGATCAGCAGTTATAAAAACGCCACCTGCAGTTTTTGCTGCAAAATGGGGTCAGACCAGATACTAAAAGCAAAGATTCACATACTTTTGCCACTCACAGTTGTGTAATGCTGTATCAATTTTCTCAATAAATAAATGACAAAGTATACATTTTCAGTGTTGTGGGTAATGCATTACAAGTAACGCAAGTTACGCAATCCGATTACTTTTTCCCAAGTAAATAGTAACGTAATTACTTTTTTATTTACAAGAAAATATCTGACTTACTATTTCAAATAAGTAACGCCAGTTACTTTGTTTTCCCATTAACTGATTGACAGCTCTCCTGTCACAATGCTGAGAGAAATCAGGAGTAAGTGAGTAGGCAAACTCTGAATATGATGCAAATCTGCAATAATTAAATGTTAAATAATACATATGTGATGCGATCTAGGAAAACCCAACACATGGTAAAATTTGACCTTTTTAGGCTTTGATACCATATAAAAGCCCTTTTTGTCCATAGCTTGAACGTAACAAAAGTTATGGCTATCATAAGTTGTACACTGCATCATTACAAAAACAGACTAATCTTACCCTAAATAGGACAGTTTTCCGTTGTTTATCATGGGCATAGTCTCTGAACTTTTGATCACCCCTTGTATGTTTAGATAGCACGAATAGATCATTTAAGTGAGCAGCTACTTCAGACTGTGTTGATCTCTTGCGCTCTGCCATCTCACAATATTAAAAAAGAAATAATTACAAAAAACTTTGCACAGGACTGGCAGGGAATGTGCACTCATACACCTTTATTAAATATGTTACATGGTTTATTTTGATAGGTTACTGTTTTTGTGGTGTTAAGAGAAAGCACCTCTGCAGCACATTCTTAAAGGGTCATCGGATACCCATTTTCCACAAGCTGATATGATTATTTAGGGTCTTAATGAGAAGTCTATAACATACTTTGGTTAAAATTTCTCAGTGGTAGTGTAAAAAACACCCTTTTTACCTTGTCAAAATCAGCCCTGTTCAGAGCGAGCTATTCTGTTTTATGTTCCTTTAAATGCTAATGAGCTCTGCTCACCCCGCCCCTCTCTTCCGTGGGGTGACGAGGCGATCTGTTTACGTTAGCCGCATTTAGCTGCGAAACTTAAAGTAAATGATGACTGCTATGATCATTATTACATCGAACAACATAACACCTCAATCACTCATTTGGAAACATGGTCTTTCCCCACACCGGAGTCGACACAATGGCCGTTGGAGTCAGAATGTTACAGCTCAGTCAGGGCGGGTCTAAGGTAAGACGGTAATGTCAAACAACTATCGTGGGAGCGTGACGTCACACTGACAAGAAGCTGAGAATGACTAGATTTGAAAAAGGGGATATTTCTTTTAAAGATTACAAAAATACCACTGGGTGGATTTTTAGCATAATAGAGCGGTTGTGTACACACCCTGCCAACACACATTTATGTTCAAACAACATGTAAAAATGAGTTTTGCATCCGATGAACCCTTTAACATAAGAGAAAGACACAATCACTTCTGCTTGCTGCAATAAATCGCCATTTCTCTGCACTAAACAAGTGAATTTTGCCAAGATATTTTGAGAGATGTTATAGATTAATAATTTAACGAAAACCTAATTTTGACAAAAAAAAAACCCAAAAAAAAAAACCCTATTTTTCGAATTTCCTGAAATCGTCCCAGCACGACATCCGAGATCGCATCACAAATATCCTTTATGTATTTAACCCCATTTTATTAACCAATGTTTTTGTTTCTGACCTTTGATGATCCAATTCAACCATACTAAGAAGGAAAAATTATTTGTGCTTTATTTTTTGCTGAAGAGTTTCAAACCTTCTTTCCCTGTGTTCTACTGTACAGATGTGAATTTACTTTTCCTTCAGCTTGAGGCTTATTCATTTCACTTTTGGTGTGAAAGGGCTTTTACGTTTGCCAAAAATAGAACTTTTTATATTAAAAACAAATATTTTTTACTCTGCATAAAAAGTAACTAAGTAACGTCATATTGTAATGCATTACTTTTAAAAGGAACTTTCCCCAACACTGTATATATTTTTTTCTTATTTGTTTTACTGGGCTCTCTTTGTCTACTTTTGGGTCATTTATGCAGAAATATAAAAAAAAAAAAAAAACAAGGGTTAACAAACTAGCATTGCTTCACATTTCCTGTAGTACTTCTGTAGTAACTCAAGTACAAGAAACAAAAACAAGACTGTGCTGAACACTATCTAGGTGTGCAATGGCCAGTGGCGTGCAGACACTAAGCACCTGAGCCGATTAGACCACAGTCAGAGAAAAGTGAGTCTAATCTGATCAAGCTATTAAAAGAACAAGAGAAAACACTAAGCCACAATTTGCACCATTCTAAACGAAATCACAGTCACACAAACAACCTAAGCCTAAAAAAAAGTTGGTCAAGTGGAAAATACAAAGCTGGAGTGAAAGATGCTTAGGGACATTTAAAAATTTCTACCTGAAAATTGATGGACAGGACTATGAATTCTTGTTTTTTAAAAGTCTGTGTATATCTTAGACTCTTTCTTGCTTACGCACTGCCGAATTCCCACACAGGCTCTGGGCAAACAGGGATCTGTGGATGCAGAAACAAAGCCTCTGACTTACATCACCTCTAACCTCCAGACAAAGACATGAGAACCGAAAGCTTTGAGATCCAAACTCTGTCTACGGGAGTCAGAAGAGACAGGCTGCAAAATGTAAAAGGTATTTCAGGTGAGAAAGGCCATGATGCCATATTATCACTGAAAATATTCCAAACGAGTACTGTTTTGTACGGTTTCTGTACTTGAAGAAGGTGGGAAGAGCAACTAGTACGTGTCTTGAATTTATTTCCAGCATTTACTGGCAGTGAGCGTAAAGACCTGAATAGAGGTGAAACTTCAGACGTTGCACTGACTGACAGACTAAAGCAGCAGACTGGAGACCTTCCCTTTAATTGCTGAGAGCAGCAGCACATTTCAAAGGAGACATGTGAATCTTGTCTTTGGTTATATATGTATGCTAGTGAGTTGAAAGGCAGCGAGATTTAGTTTCATCAAGAATAAGGCCCCGTTGGGTCCCACGTGGTAAGAGTGAGACATGCTACTAGTATAAAGCTGTCTGTCATCAAACACCGCAGGTTTACCACAGGGAGTCTGACTCTCTTTCAATCAAGGCCACAGAGATGGAAATTGCAGACACTGATAGCTCATTCAAATAATGTGGAGCTGAAAATATGCCAAGTATTTTTTTTTTTTTTTACACAAAAGCATTTCCAATAACACCACGTTCTAGTATCTCACATTCACATTTATCTACCAAACATAATTATGTGTGGAACTAAAACAATGATAATACTCAATATAGAATTAGATTCCTCATAAAGTGCCCTAAACACTGCCATTACACTTTCTTTTATGATTAGTGTATGATGTTCCAAGAATTACGTCATTGCGTTTAAGTGCACTTAAAACGCTGATTTTAGTGAAACTAAAACAAAAAAAGAGTGAGAAAAAGAGTTTAGAGTGAAATTGAACCAGACAGGTTTTGGTGAAGTCTGACTACTAGAGCTGGATAATGCGATTGTAGCTCGGCTTCCACAATGTAAACATGTTAATCGGACTACAACTGGCCTCAGCAACGCGTACGTGCTCCGAAAAGCAGAGGCCATGATGTGCAGTGTGTATTTAATCTTTTAAATATTTGATTACACATTATGTCATGTCATTTTGGAGAGAAAGACTGTAGATCAACAGCTGTACCTTGATTATAATTGCACATGTTAAAATCCTCTTTGTTTTAGGCCTTTTTGGCACTTTTTTTGGTTGGAATTTTTTTTAAAAAAAGACAAGAAACGATGCAAAGATGGGAGACAGGATCAGAAATTATGCAAGACGACCTTGAACTTGCATCACCCATGTGGGCAAAACATATTGAAGTATGTTAACTGTCAGTTGTTGAGTCTTACAAAAAAAAAAAAAAAAAAAGTTAAATGTTGTTTTACACAGCTGTACTTTTAAAAGAAAATCACTGTTTTATTATTTGTTGATCAAAACTGAGAGAAGAAACATTGTATAATGTTACAATTATTCAATATTTCAATAAATTGTTCTTTTCAACTTCCTATTCATCAAAGAATACTAAAAAATACATTATGGTTTTAACAAAAAAAATATTAAGCAGCATGTTTTCAAGCACCAAGAGCATATTGTTATGATTTCTGAAAAATGATGTGAAACTGAAGACTGGATTAATGGCTTCTGAAAATTTTGCTTTGCCATCACATTAGTATTTTTTGTTAATTTAAAATATATTAAAAATATAATAAAAGCGAAAAGAGTTATTTTCACTCATAACAATATTTGACAATGTTATGTTTTTACTGTATTTTTGATCTAAAGAGATTTCTTTCAAATACATAAAAAAGGTAACACTTTACGATAAGGTTCCATTAGTTAATGCTAGTTATTAACTAACATGAATGAACAATGAAAAATACCTTTATTACAGTATTTATTAATCTTTCTTAACACTTCAAGGCTCGACAATAAGGAGTGCCCGATGGCCCGGGGCCAGTGTGAAGGACGCTCGGGACAGTTGACGAATTTGTCACTGGCCCGATCGGGCCACTGCTGCGTCCTAACGAAAGTTTATCATTTGCACAGGTTTTAAGCCTTGTTAATTTACAATTTCAAGTGATCACTGAGAGACGTGTCCGTGACGGACTAATAGCCTACAAAAGTATGTCAAAATACCCGTCTTGACCAGTAACTTTGTAGCTTTAACAATGATTAATCTAATTTATACAGTGGAGTACAGATGCACCGATCGACCGGATATTTCAACCGATCTGTGCTCAAGGCTTGCACAAGAACTGCATGCAATCATTTTTCTAAATGTCATGTGTGTGGAAATATTACGAACCCTTTAAACATCCGTTAACAGAGGCCAGAAATGCTGAAGACGAACGCAAGGAGGAAAAAAAAATACTGTAGCAGACAGAGCTAGATCACGGTTCACAACGCGCGAAATATTGGAAATATCATCCTAAATATTAAAATGGGGGGTTACATTAATGTATCTCTGAGTGGAACTGACTGTTTTAAGAAAGGTTTACATGTCATTTTCTTTTCATTTGCCTCTGTATAATGCATTTAAAGTAGCGTTCATAAGCACGACACTGCTTTGTTTACAGCGGTAACCAGTGAAAAATTTGACCGGGCAAGTAAAAATGTGAAGCACTGGCCCAATTGGGCCAGCAGAAAAAATCCTTAGCGTTGAGCCCTGCACTTGTTAATGAAAATAGTCATTCATTGTTAGTTCATGTTAATTCACAGTGCATTAACTACTGTTAATACACGCAACTTGTGATTTCAATAATGCTGAAATGAACATAAACTAAGATTAATAAACGCTGTAGTAGTGTTGATCATTCTTAGTTCATGTTAACTCAAGTAGTTAAAGGAGAAGTTCACTTCCAAAAACAAAAATTTACAGATAATGTACTGGCCTCCTTGTCATCCAAGATGTTCATGTCTTTCTTTCTTCAGTCATAAAGAAATTATGCTTTTTGAGGCAAACATTTCAGGATTTTTCTCCATATAGTGGACTTCAATGGTGCCCGCGAGTTTGAACTTCCAAAAGGGCTCTAAACGATCCCAGCTAAGGAAAAAGGGTCTTATCTAGTGAAACGATCGGTCATTTTCTAAAAGACATTGACAATTTATATACTTTTTAACCTCGTCTTGTCTAGCTCTGCATGAGCTCTGTGTATCTCCAGTTCAATACAGTTAGGGTACGTCGAAAACTCCCATCTCATTTTCTCCTCCAACTTCAAAATCTACATCGCTGCAGAAGTACCGACCCAGTGTTTACAAAGTGAACACCCTTTACAAAAAAAGTAAAACAGCGATTTTGAAGTTGGAGGAAAAAATTTGAGTTTTTCGACATACCCTAACTGTACTGAACCCGTAATGCACAGAGTTCAGGCAGAGCTAGACAAGATGAGCATTTGAGGTTAAAAAGTATATAAATTGTCAATTTTTTTTTTTTTTAGAAAATAACCGATCGTTTCGCTAGACAAGACCCTTCTTTCTCGGCTGGGATGATTTAGAGCCCTTTGAAGCTGCATTTAAACTGCATTTTGGTAGTTCAAGCCCACAGGCACCACAGAAGTCCACTATATGGAGAACAATCCTGAAATGTTTTCCTTAAAAAACACAATTTCTTTAGGACTAAAGAAAGAAAAACATGAACATCTTGGATGACAAGGGGGTGAGTACATTATCTATACATTTTTGTTCTGGAAGAGAACTAATCCTTTAACTAATGTTATCTAAAAAACCTTATTGTAAAGTGTTACCAAAAAAATCTTACTGACTCCAAACTTTTGTGTAGAAAAAGAAAAAGCTGTTGTGTACTGTGAAGATCACAATATAATATTTTTGCCCAGATATGGATTTTATGGAATATAAAGGTTTTTTCCAAGGCAGAGTGAAACTATTTACATATTTGGAAGCTTCCACTGAATGCAGGACTTTTCTCACCTCAAATTCTTCTACGCAGTTGGTATCAGCATAGTCAATGATGCATCGCCCAAGCCACTCGTCATGTCTGGCGCTGAGAATGTCATTCCTGCAGTTCTCCAAGAAAGGCTGAAGCCTTAGCAGAAGGCTGCGGGACAGCAGGTATCCAAAACCCCCATAGCAATACCGTCCCTGCATCTCACCTCCGATGAACTCTTCTGGGCTGCCCATATACAGCACCCGGTCCATACTCAAGTGCTCCACCAGAGCTTTGATACGATCCGCCTGAGTGTACGTGTCGTCCTGGGCGAGGTAGAACCAGTCGTATTCTGTGATGTAGTGTTCTAGGATGTACTTGATGGTCTGGAACATGTTCCAGATGAGGCGTTCATCACCGTGGGTGACCACGACCATCCCGTGGGGTATCTTGCGGCTTCGCGTACCAGTGAAGAACACAACATTGTCCAGATGATGGCTGATGGTGCGGTTGACGGCCACACCTAGAGTGTTGATGCTGTTTTTGGAGGTGAGTATTCCCACGAAAAGGCGCTCTCGGATTCCCAGTTCTGTGCTGATGTATTTCGCCCTGTGGACACAAATAGATCACTACAATTTACAACTCATGATTGCACAACTCAGGACCGCAAATTTGTCATTGCGACATTTAACCACACAGTTAAATGAAAGCCTCTTTCTACATCAGAGTAAACAGAATAAACCGGTTATTTCAGAAATAAAGTTAAAAAAAAAAAAAAAGGCCACATTGTAAGATTTTCAGTTGCAAAGATGCAATTACAAAACGTATTACTACAATTAAGAGAAATAGCTGCACTAAAAATTAAACTATAACTGAAATTAAAACAGAAATATATACATTTTTATTGTATTAAACTGAAAGACTGAAATAAAATGAAACATAAATATTAGATGAAAAACTTATGAAAATTAGAAATGTTGCTAAAACTAAAACTGAAAGAAGCTATATAGAAAAGCTATATCGAAATATCGAAACTAAAACAAAATAGAAAAAAAAAGAAAAATGACAAAAGCACATAAAATCACTAAAATTAAAATAAAAAAATATATATATAATATTAAAAGCTAATGCAAAATGATAAATACTATAAAACTATATAAATAATAAAAATATATATTTTTAAAATGACAAAACATTACAATAAAGAGAAATGGTTGTATTAAAAATTCTAAATAAAACAGGGAAAAAACTAATAGAAATATATAAGTTTCAATAAAATAAACAAGACTGAAATAAAATAAAATGAAATATAAATAATAGATGAAAAACTTTAAATAAAAATTGAAAATTAGAAATGTTGCTACAACTAAAACTGAAATAAATTAAAGCTTTAAAGAAATATTGAAAAATAAAACTAATAAAAAAATGACAAAAATATAAAATAATGAAATGAGAAAATATAAAAATAAAAATATAAAAACAGAAATAAATCTAATGCCAATTAATTATAAATACTATAATAGTATAAAATAATAATAAAAATAAAATTTAAAAAAAAACACAATTGGGAGAAAGTTGCATTGAAAAGTCAAAATAAAACAGAAAAAAACTAAAACAAATATATTCTATTATATGTTTTTAATAAATTAAACAAGACTGAAATAAAATGAAATCTAAATATTAGATAAAAAAAACTTAAAATTAGAAATGTTGCTAAAACTAAAACTGAAATAAATTAAAGCTATAAAGGAATATTGAAAAATAAAACAAAAAAAGATAAAAGCACAAAAATACTAAAATATAAAAAATAAAATAAAATACAAAAATTACAATAAGTATAAATACTATAACAGCATAAATATGATAAAAACTACAAAACATATCACAATTAAGAACTAGAAAATTCAAAACTGAAAAGAAAAAAACTTACAGAAATATGTTTTCAATAAATTAAACAAGACTGAAATAAAATTAAATTTAAATATTAGAACTTAAAGAACTTAAAAACTTAAATGAAAATTAGATGTGTGGCTAAAACTAAAACTAAAATAAATTAAAGTTATACAGAAATATTGGGGGGGAAGATTATAAAAATAACAAAAGAATGTAGAATTACTAAAATTTAAATATAAAAATAAAAGCTAATTCAAAATAATAATAAAATACTATAAGAGTATATAAATAATAACAAAAACCGATTAAACAAAGTTGCAATTAGCCTTTTTCACACTTCCGTGTTTCTGGCTTCCGGATTGGCGCTTGCAGGGTAAACGTTTTTCCGGTGACAGCAGCGGCCGTACTGAACAAGAGTAAGTTCGGGAATCAAAGTCTATTTTTAGAAAATAGATACTATGATACTATGATATATACTGGTGTTTTACTCTAAAAATAGCAAACATTTATTCAAAAACTTTGTGTCAGCGTCTGGTCATCACAAATACTATGTTTATTTAATTATGAATGTTAGCACTTATAATACAGTACAGTTTTAAGTTTTGCCGTACTGTCTATTTGGTGCTGGCTGTGCATTATGACTCTTCACATCATTTTTTTTCACGATTAATATTGTTATTATTATTATTATGAAAGAAATATTGTATTTTCTACTTGCTCTCCTTTGCATTATTAACTTTAGGGTGTAAATGTACGCTGCATAATGTGCCCAGGGATATACATAATAAAATAATATAATACTAAATAAGACATGACTCCGATTAATGGCTTTATTCCTTTTGGATCTGGATTACGTTGTTGTATTGAGTTTATGCATCATCCGGACTCAGAATTGTTTCATTTATTCTTGGGGAAATGTGCATTTGGATATAAACGCTGTCATAATTTACCATGATGTAGTGATTCGAGGGAAATGACTGAGTAAGTTGAGAAAATACGCTTAAACATACCAGAGATGGAGAACAGAAACTATAGCTGGCGCTATGTTGCGCATATATTATATTGACGAGTACTGGTCTGAGTGCCCATATAAATTACAAACAAGTAAAATGTTGTTTCTTTGTTGATTATATAACAACTTGGAAAGCAGACAAAAAAGAAAAGGTAAAAGGCATTATTTGAGACAAGAGCATATTAATATAATAGGCACAGACCTGTAGCGGAACTGACTTTACCCTGCGCTGACGTCACTTCCGATTTTTGTGAAAAAGGCTGATTAAGTCAAGTTTGTGAGAGATATAAAGACGCAACTGTGAAATACAGTATACATTTGTAATTATAAGAAACAGCGAGAAAAAAAATATTATAATATATCATTTTTAGGCATAAATTCTGGATGTAAGTTTTGGATAAATTTAGCAGTCAACTATCAGGATGTGGCTTTGTGAAACCAGTGCCTGGAGGAAGAGGTTAGTATGAGGTCAACGAGAACTGATAACCAAAGACAACTGGCTCTTTCACGCTAAAGGATTTGTTAACTATAGTCTTTAACCTTCCTAATTTGCCTCTGGGCATTGTAAATGTTGACTAAAATAGAAATGAGCACCATGGGAGCCACCCTTAAGGATTAAAGAGTTCCCAATGGGACGTATTAAAAGAAGATTGTGGGAAAGAAAAAAAATACATAGAGTTACAGTACAATCCTGCCACAGGCGTGTTTCATCTAATTCCCATGAAACAATACTGAAATACTTCGTAGTGTTTGCAAAATGACACAATGAGTCATTGACAATCTTGTTGCAAAATTCTTTGAACAGCAAAAGCAAATATTTAATTTCTCTGTAACTGTCAAAGCCTAAACCACAAGCAGTGAAGTGCAGAGGTTTAAGTCACATTACTAGAAGTGAAAACCAAACTCAAAGCTGTGAATTTTCCAGTAAGAGTAGTGTTTTTGTTTTGTCTTCATTATGAGGAGAAAATAAAGTAAGGTTTATATTTGCACTGGCTGAAAAAATACTGATCTTTAACTACTTGTCAAAGTATCATTAATATGTAAGAGTGTCTCGAAAAACAGTAGGTACTAATATGAATAATGTAAACATTTTAGAGCTACATTGCATATAACACGATAATACGATTAACCTTGAAATTAATGAAAACGGCTTTCAATTCCAGCCAAAGTAAACCACAACACCGGATATGTATTTGTGTGGATCTTTTACGATTTTTAGTTAATCATTACAGAAATGTTATCTGACAGACAAAGAAGCTTGTATAATGTATATGACTTCCTATTCACAGCTGTCGTTCATAACAATTACTGTAACTATACGTTGACCTCAACCCTATTCCATCCCCAAAACATGGGCTATTTTAGATTTTAATAAAGACACTTTTTGTCTCCAACAGAGGTTTTGATTGTCTTTTGGAGACGCTTCGTTGAGAACTCCTGTCTTTACTAGTATACACGTACACAACGGTGTTTTAAAATTAAAAAATGCCCATTATGAAGGCCAAAGGTGTTACATACAAATACATGCAGTGATGGAATCGACTCGCATAGATAACTGTTCCTCAGGCTTTATTCTGGGATTGTATTTTATGTTGCGAGCCACAGTATAGAAGACAGACATGACAGTCTAATTGGTTAGTCTACCTGAAAAGTTTCTTGGGCTGAGACTGTTTCACTGGTTTATATGGGATTATTCTCGGCTGGAAATCCTCCTCCTCCTCCTCACCATCATTCCCAGTGGAAATGGAGTTGGGTCTCCGAGCTCCTTTCAAACTTCCATCCTGGGATAAAACGATTCCTTCATTTCCTAAGGTGCTAATATCACAGCTCTCCTCTACCCAGCTCACACTTAGCAAACTCAGAGTAAATCCCAGAGAGATCCCGATAATAACCGGGCCGATCGGCCTTAACAGACTGATCAACATAGAAAACCTCATTGTACTCCGTCTACTGGTGCTGTACACACCTCCTTTAAGCGCGACCTTCTGAACAGAATAGCACACATTAAGAACGCGTTTCGACTGCTAACGGAAATGCATTGAACGTATTCCTTTCCTGTAACTGTATCACCTTCCTCCAAATTACTGAGGCATTCGTACGTGTCAGTGGCTCTGTCGCTCCTCCCAGAGGAAATCGAGCGCCCCGCCCACAAGATCAAACGTCATTAGAAAGAGCCGGGACATCCCTTTAGAGGGCGGGGCTAATGTGCTCAATGGGCGGAGCGGTCCCGTTTGAAATCCAATGACATTTAAAGCTAATGTCTCTTTGTTATGACGTTTGATCCTTAAAGCTAAGCGGTCCCTTTGAAAAGCTAATGAAAATTCAAAATGTATTGACAATTGTAAAAGTCACTTTACAAACATAATAACTTTTATATATTTTCTGTCATGAGCTCGGAATCGATTATGTTTACTTCTTCTCTACATCTTATTACAAGAATTATTTTTTTCCACAAGAGGGCGATGTGATCTCATATTTTAACATAAGCTCCTGTAAGTTAAAGAAATGTGATATATAAAAGAACGTAATGAACAGTGAAAGAAAGAAATTCCACCTCACTTATCTATCGATGTCAAGAATATTATGGTATTAATGAAAAAATAAATGCTCCTAATTATTTCTTTTGGCATTGGGGCACTCATCTAAGTGCTATGATTTTCTGATGATATTTAAAAGCAATTATTAGACATGTTTCAAGCAATGACGAGTATAATTGCAATGGAATGTTATTAAGCTTTTTATTTTCATAAATACTTTGACATTTGAGGTTTCTAGGATACTTAGTTTTGTCTGTTAAAAAAAATAAAATAAACATAAAAAAGACCACCATGGATCCTCACCAGTAAGATTGTGTAATGGTTGCATGAGTTTAACTGTAGGGAGTTACACAAGTGTCTTCAGGTCCTTTTGGTCCTTTTAATAAACAAACAAATGAACGAGAATATACATATATATATAGATAGATATAGATATAGATATAGATATAGATAGTGTGAATATATATACTTACATATAAATATACCTAATCCATGCAGTACATAAAGCAGGTCAAGAAAGAGGGAACAAGATTTAACTTACTCATAAACCATCAGCCATAGGAAAAATTGTATAATGTAGTTTTGTTTTGGAGGGAATAAAGACAGTATTTCTGTAACAGAGTTATTGATTTATTTGTCTTTCCTGTTTGTTTGTTTGTTTAATCTTTCCTTAGCTTTTCTAATTTTTAAATCATCACTCTGAAGACCTCACTGGTTCATTAATTGTCTGTAAATGAGTGTGTTTAGTGTAAACTTATGTATCAAAGCAGTCATTTCAATAAATAAATCTGTTTCAAATATTCATGATTCGAGGCTTGAACGCTACAGTAACTTAACATGAGTGAAATTGTACAAGACCCACCCAAATCTCTCTGACACATCAGAAACAAACACACTGAATGGAAACAATTTCTTTACGGGCCACGAAAAGCCCAGAGGGAACGTTTCCCTCACTGAGCTCTTTGTTCTAATAGATCAAGGGTGTGTTAGATGTTATCAAGCATATTTGCATGTTTACCTAAGAACGACACATCACAGTGGAAGCCCTTTCCTTTGGAAATCACAGCACCTCACCTAGTTCTGCTCATCTGAGTGGGAAACATGATCAGCCTAGTCCCAGATTAAACCTATCAAGTCTCTGTCAGGACATGTTGGCTTTTCTAGTCGTGGGTTTTCTGTGGAACTCCGACAGGACATGTTAAACAGAATTTGCTTGATAGAAGTATTGCGTTTGTCATTTTCTACAGAAGGAGAGATTTTATCATTACTGAGACTGTAATTTCTGCTTTGGATTTTGCAGACGGGAGAGGTGAATGATTTTGTTGCAGAAGCCATCTGACAGCCGTGATCTGTCATCAGACATATTCACGTCAAGCTGCAAGGATAAAGGCATGTGTATGAGAGCTGACGTTTTCTTTCAACAGGTGTTCCTTGGCTATATTTGATTGTTTTTACTCCTGGAAGTGTTTAGCAGCTGGCATGTGAACGACTGTGATTAAAACAAATCCACGACAGTATCATGTCAAAATCATCTTAAACTGAACTATACTGAATTAACACAATGCACATTTTTCAGCACACCCATCTAGCCTCTGAAACTGTAGCCAAGGGTGCTTTAACAAAATCTGCCCAGAGCAACAAAACCTCAACACATGGTGGCGCTATACGCTCACACATTTAGAGCTCAACATTCTCCCCCTAAGATTCACAGCTTAATGAAAATCATATCCAGCTGTACGATTTTTGCTTCATACCACCATGTGCCTATAAAATAAATGGGATGTTTCAGGGAAACATCTGTTTCATCATCATACTATCTATCACTACCAAGAAGTTCAGAATTGTTAAAATAGTTTTCAAATAGTTTTCCTTTTTTTAAACATTGCTGATTTTCCTTTTCCTTTTCCCGTTTATAAGCTGAGTAAACATTAGGAAAAAGAACTGGATGAAAAGCTACTTATGCAGCGTGACAAAAAAAGCTGCTGATTCTAATTTGCAGAGCGTTTATCACACCAGTAATCAGTGTGTGGCCCATTATCTCCTTGGCTCATCTCCTTGCAAATGTGTATCTCACCAGAAAATGTGGCTTTTTGACCGCACAACGACTTCATCTTTTCCGTGCTGCATTACTCCAGTATCTAATTTTTAGGTAAAAAAAATCTTCCCAAAGTACAAATCTTAACCCAAAATCCATAAATATCCAAAAAATTCCAAATGAGTAATTTTGACTGTAATTTCAATTCTCAGGCTTTTTTAGAAAATTCCACAAAATCGGAAATGTTCCATCTCAGCACATTTGTGTGGTGAAGCATATTAAATGAATCATCAGCGTACCTGAGAAATTCCACAAGATGGTGTTAAATGAACCTGGCCAATACGAGAAGACACGGTGCCTAAAACGAACACCCTCCGTTGGGCCAAAGTTCACAAGTGGTGCTATTACAGAGCATTAAAAGTGACCCATTTGGAGGATGCGACTTCTTCTGGAATTAATTACTGTAGTCTAAGTGAAAACTCTCGCCGCTGATAGGGTGAGCTCATGATCTGTAAAACGGGAATGCTTTTATGCAGGAACTGAGTCTGCAAAAAGTCTTACAGAGCAAGCTCTGATTCAATGATGGCTCAAATCTTGTGGTGAGCAACGGCTTTTTTTATTGGAATAAATTATAATGCACAAAACAGATTATTATACGGTGCGCTGTGATTATACATGTTTTACTCTGCCCTCATGTTCAGAAGAGACAAAATCTTACTCATCTGATGCGAGTTCCAGGAAACAGCATGTCTGCCGAATCCCCTCCCATCCTCTGTTGTTTAGGTCATCGCATGACTTGACACTGTCCTTTCTCCATACTGAGCAGCCTGTTCGCAGACACACAGAAGCGTGTGGCAATATTGACGTTTTATAACACAAACTCTACTGCCAGTGGTGAAGGAATTTCATGAACTTGACTTCTCATGGGGATTCCAGAAATGACTGTGGCTTGTTTATAAAGGTTATGGCACATAAGCGTCATGTGGTTTTGATTTGGACGTAATTTTTAACTATGCTTAAAAAATATTGTGTGCAATGGGATTTCTAATCGCATTGGATGCTAACGTAACAGGGAGTTGTCTCACTCCCTGTTTGACATCAGAATGTTAAACAATAGGAAAAAGGGGGGAGATCATAATTAACAGCTTTTTTTCTCAATAATGGATCTCGAGTTTAGTAGCAAAAGCAGGGGCTCGGTTTTACCTGTTAGAGTGTGAATTTAGCCCCGAATAAATGAGAGACGGTTTGGCCACAAGGTCCTGTGTGGTGGACGACTTCTGCATGGGGATTTTTCTGCGCCGTGTGTCAGCTGAAGATATTCTCCTGGTCTTCAGAGGGCTGTTCCCAGGAACGCTCAGCCAAGACCCCAGGCTCAACACCCTGCTGTACTTTGAAATGGGATCTTTATTGTCCATAAAGTTTAAGCCAAGTATGAAGAATCGCTCCTCCCAAACAAAACACACACACACACACATATGTATGAAGAGAGAAAAGGAGAAAGAGCACACAGTCTGTTTTGTCAAAGCCATGTTTCCAATTATGCAGCAGATATATATATAGCTGGGATATGATAAAGTACTTTTCATAACTTTCTTTAATATAAAGAAAGCTCTTCATCTCAAGAACAAACCTGTCTTGGTGCAATTAAATGCTAACTGATTTGATTTTTTAAAAGCACATCTTTGCTAAATTGATCAATTTTGTACGAAATGCCATACACGCTAGTTTTCAGTAAATTTATTCACCTTCAGACCAGAATTGATCGCCGTTTCTTAGCAATTAAACTATCTCACAAGACAGGCAGGTTATCTTCCCTCTTTTATGTAATGATAAATTGAACTGCAACACACCTGCGGCTCAGACAAAACTGTTCCATATTTGCTGCTTTGAAGCTGGAAAACAAAGAGTGAAAATCAAAAAGACCTGACCCTGAGATAACAGATAAACAGCCTATCGCATCCCCTTTCTGCTCTCGGCTATCTCAAACGAGATATGAAAACAGATCCAGAGCTTCCATCTTTGATTGTACCTGTATGTGATGCAGTACATCACTGTATCTGAACCCAATAGTAAAGCGAGACTTCAAAAGAGCAGGGAGGTCTTGGATTTCAATTCGGGACCCCCTGGCCATCGGATAGATGAGGTAGAGCGTGTACGGCGGATGAAGACAACATCACAATGAAGAACTGTCTTGAGAGCCACAAATTACACTGGGAGGACAGTTAATGAGGGTGATAATGCAGATCTTTGCCAATGATGGATGAGGGGACAGCTATTACAGGCCAAATGTGTGAGATTCATGGCTTTGTTTTAAATGCACTACAGGCTAAATACGACGGTGTTTTTATGATTTGATATGCTCATAAATCATTATTTAAACAATGGCGGGCTGGAATGCAAACACACAAGCTGAATGGAATTTTTGGATTGTCTTTATACAACTAACCAAATCCTAAAATATTTGATAATGATTCTGAAGAAGCAAGACAGAAAGTCACTTGGAGTAAGTTGGGAAAGATACTATAGATACCTGAGCACAAGTAATGTAATACTGGAATAAAATGTGTCACCATTGCTCACCCTGTCTGGACTGCATAACTGAATGAGCATGTTTGTAGAATTCTTCTCAGAGACGTCATGTTGTCATAAATCAGTTACAAATCAATCATGTATATCAAATTTCTTTCTTTCTTTTTGTTGTTGTTGTTAAATAACAGTTCTTTAACAGATATTTGCAGGACATTTAGTTTCGCTTAAGATATTTATGCTACAGTAATATCTATCTATCTATCTATCTATCTAGCCTGTTCTATAAAGTTGTCAAAAAATGACCGCTTAACAGCGCTGGACATTCGTAATGTGTTGCGTACTACCTGATCCTCCAGAAACTGTAGATCAGAACCGTTTTTTCCTGTATGACAAGGTTCCTGACTCAAGCCCCGGGCGACGTCACTGAGTGGGTGATGAGCTCTGAGTTTCTAACACCACGAGAAAAAGGTCGCCAGCTGAAGGCAGGAAAAAAGCGTGACGAGAGGAGTACGAAATGCCTTCTAGACGTCTACCTGTTTGGATCAGGATGAGATCTGGAGCACTCGCAGAAGGGCGCGCGCACACAGGTTCAGCACATGGCACTCAGATCTCCAGTTTTGCGCTTCAAAAGAACAACTGAATATTTTACATTCCAAACGGAAAGTCTTTTTAAAAGTTCTGGCATTTTAGTAGTTCAGGAGGTTTGACTGCATTCCATCAAGCTCAAGATCTAAGTGCTCTTCTGAGTGGATTTTTCCCTCATTTTATCTGGTTTTGCTGGATGAAGATCTCCAAGAAGTACGAATGAAGATGCTGACCACTTTCCAAGCGGATTTTGCGATCGTCCTCAGCAGATGATGTGCTTTTCGGAAGCTTGTTATTCAGGGGTGCTGAGTCTCCTCAGAAATAACCAAACTTTCTCACAGGACAAGCCTCCTTCATCTATGGACTAGTTCTTCAGCATCGGACCTCACACTTTTGTCCTTCGCAAGGCATCTGACAATGACGATTCCACTTTCCAGAACGCAACTTGCCCTCTTCTTTATCCTGCTTTGTCCAGTCAACATTATCGGGCTGTGGTGGTAAGTAATATCTCAGGCGCGCTTTCAATCGCCTTTAGAAATTCAAGCAAGCTCCATATTTAACGCTCAATCAGTGTGATTAGTGGGGAACTCCAGCGTGATAGTTTAGAGATGATCGAATATGAAAATATGACAACACCGTTCCGGGCTATCACATAATTATTCAGTGAAGAAACATCCCTAGGCTCTCTTAACAATAAATAGTTCTCAGGTTCGGCAAAACCCCCTCTTCTTATCAAGTAACTTCTTGCTGTACTCCAGCGTGTGTTTTATGCTTCTCCAGAGGTTAAAAAAGTTCTTCATGTTACATATAGATTCTTCAGATCGGTGTGTTGGTTGTTGGAAAGGTTGTTTCGTAAAGAACTAAAGAATAAAAATATAATTGTGGAACTTTTAAAAGTTATTTTTGCGGCATCAGGCTGTAATGCGTTTTGTTTCTGTTTCACGTTTAGTGTTCAGAGTGCATGTGGTGCAGTATTGGTGAAACTACAATTGTGAAAATGAATTTTAATATTGTATGCCTTAAATGTGCCTTATTTAGTGCACATTCTGTGAAACGATTCACTTTTACTACAAAAATTCAATTGAGCACTTTGCACTAAATCAAAATTCAAAATTGTTAAGAATAAGAATGAATTATTCACAGTAAATAACTGCATAAATGTTATAAAATGTTTGAAAGATTGCATTTTTTTAAAGTATTTATTTAAATAAACTTTAAAATGAATTTCTAAAAAACAGGTGGATCAGGAGGTCACTCTAAATAACTTGGAATCTGTACAGAGAAATGTACATAAAAAGTTGTTAATCATAGCTTCCATTATCATGGGTTTACTAAGGGTTAAGCTGTACTCTGTTTCAGAGGTAGACACACTGGGGGTCAGAGTTGGAATTTTAGGTGGACCTCCGGGCTGTGGGTGTCATCATAAACTACTCCTTCCCTTAGCACTCTGAAATGCACGAGTTTGACAAGAAGGAGATTGTTTGCTAAACAGAGACAATCCAAAATGACGCATTACCTTTAACAAGGGTGTTGTTTAGCTAATCAAATTTTCAAATTTACACATCATAAAAGGTCATCTGCACCTAAAGTTCTCCTCACGCTTTTTATATGCGCACACACACACACACTCTCTCTCTCATACACCTGGAGGTCTAAAAAAGTTTGGAAAGACAATGATGCTTTCTTTGGGGCATGACACATGCCATCACAAACCTCTCGTCTGGGGCCGGGCTGTGCTGAGGGTCTCTGACAGACAGCGTGCCATTCACATGCTGAGGCTGAGAGGAGATGAAACAGAGGCAGATAAACTGGCTCTCAGGACTCTGATTGTGCTCTGATGTGCGGGGCTGAGAGCTGAGTGCTTGAGGAAGCGATGGGAAGCCTCACCTCTTCTGGAGTCTTCGGGGTCATGTGCTGGCGGCCCGCCAGGAGTCTGTCGGACAGGTGTGCCTGTGCACACGCCGTACCCTCTCGCTTTTATGTCTGTGTGTGTATGTATGTGAATACACTCTCAGTCAACATTTTTGTATTTAAATGCCAGTGTGTGACCCAATCTGTGTTCACCACTCACTTTATTCTACTAAAGCAGTGGTTCTCAGCCGTTTTGACTTGGAAGGCTTCCATTATCCAATAAAATGTAAACTATAATATTTCCTCCGGCATGATCTGCTGTAATAATGACAAAGCTACTTGTTTACAACAGAAATTGTGAATGTCGATACGTTAAATCAATTAACTTTGTTCCAGAATTTTTGAAGAGGTTGTAATAATAATAATAATTAAATGTTGCAATGAAATAGGGGATTTTTAATCAAATTTATATTTAGCTAATAAAAGAGAATTCTTTAATTCACACCTTTATTTTATGCATATTTAAATTAAATTACAATATTTTGGTAATTTTATTATTTCAGATTTAGATTAATTTTCCTGCCCCCCTGACTAAATACTACTGTGTTAAAAGGGACATTTCATCCAAAAATGACAATTCTGTCATTATTTACTTATCCTCATGTAGTTTTAAGCCTGTATAACTTTATTTCTTCTGCAGAAAGAAAAAAAGAAAAAAAGAAAAAGAAAACTGTTTCTTTTTATTTACCGTACAATGCAAGTCAGCGGGGTCCACACTGGCTTACATTGTATGGGCAAAAAACATACAGGTTTGGAATGACATTAGGGTAAATAAATGACAACAGACTTGTCATTTTTTATCCACTCACAGGTCTCCTATTGGAACTAACCAGTGTATATTAGTGTGTCCAAGACTGCAGAGTCTCCTCTCCGATGTTCAATCTGGGAGAAGCAAATCTCATTTGGAGAATGGAGAGATATCCAATCAAGCGGCCTTGAGAGATGGATCAGATAACGATTAGATGACAGCAGCTTGGCCCGTTTGGCACACTTACAGCGTTTCACCTCCGATCACGGTCTGCTGTTCGCTCGTACTTGGGGTCTGTCCCGTCTGCGTGTGACAGACAGCGTCGTATTGATGGAGTTGCGCAGCGCCGTGGTTCCACTCGCATGATTTAGTGGCGCACTCCAAGAGGAGATTGTGCCATGGCTCTGCGCCACGCGCCACAGAAGTGAACCCAAGCCACTCTGTGCAGTTCCAGCCCTGTCGTGACTGACTTCATATCCAGCATACTTGAGGGATTAAGTAGGGATGAATTTCGCTCTTTCACAAAGTGAAAAAAGAAGAGACTTATCTGTAACCATGCAATTCATAATGTAACCTGAGGTCTCAGCAGGCGCAGAGGACGACAGGTCTACGAAAAGATAAATGTGCATGTGTATGTTCGCACTGATTATTTGGATAACTTCTCTTAATCACAGTTCCCCCCTCTATTTCCCCCTCTGCATTATCTCTCTCATACATCACGGTGTGGCTGTTTTTGGATATTCCTGATTGCACAAGTTGGGTACATCTTTTTCCATGTTATGATTAGGCCCCATCTCATGCTTATCACATCCAGGAGTCTCACCAGATAAAGGCGAAGCAGGAAAGAGTGGCTTTGAATAAAGCCGTGAGGATAATGGTCCTCCACTTAGATACCATTCTTATTCCCCTATTAATGTGAATTGCTCTATGAGGAACGGCAGAAGTGATCCTAGAATAGTCATCGTCATGTCCAGATTGACTCTTTCTGCAGGCATGTTCTTTTGTCTTTTGTTATGTCTTGGTGGTGGCTGGTTTCGATTAGAGCCAGGGAAGGGATGGTTCATCAGACGCAGATGAATATCTTCATCTCTATATCACCCAAGCCATAATGTGACCACATATGCAACCCAGGGCCGCTTTTGTGATATTCAAGCTTTCCTTTAAAAGCCAGCGCTTTGCCTCGCCCCTTTTGACAGTGAAACAGGACTTGGAAAGAGAGAGTCGCTCCAACACTGTCTGCTCTTTTACGAGTCTACACCTCCTGCTGTAAAATGTGGTTCCATTATTTGAGCAGTGATCCTGGCGCTGAGAAGCTCGCAGGTTTGTAGATAATCAAAGGCTGCAGAGGAGAACGTCGTATCTGCACATCATTATCATGCAGGGGTGTGTGCGTCATAGATCAAGATCTGTGAGAGATACTAATAGAGGCTTTATTACAGGCCTGTTCGGAAACCAGGGATGGATTGGCCATAGGGAACACCAAGACTTTTCCTGGTGGGGCACTAGACTGTCAAAAACAAATTGAAAGATGCAAAAATCTTGATGAGAAACATTGTCTGAATGTCATTAAAATAAATGTGATCAAATGTGTTGCCAATAAATAATAACAAAAGATGAAAATGAGATCTGGAGTCACGGAGGGTTTAAGCATGGGTCTCTATGATCAAAACAATGTCTCTTAAAGAGACAGTTCACCCAAAAATTAAAATCCTGTCATTAATTACTCACCCTCATGTCGTTCCAAACCCATAAGACATTAATTCGTCTTTAGAACACAAATGAAGATATTTTTGGTGAAATCTGAGAGCTTTCAGACTCTCAACGCAACTGACACGTTCAAAGCCCAGAAAGGTAGTAAGGACATCGTTAAAATAGTCCATGTGACATCATTGGTTCAACCTTAATTTTATGAAGCTATAAAAAATACTTTTTGTGTGCAAAGAAAACAAAAATAACTTTATTCAACAATTTCTTCTCTTCTGTGTCAGTCTTCAACACGTGTGAACACCTGTAGTAAATGTCCTTACTACCTTTTTTGGCCTTGAACGTGTCCGTTCTGTTGCTGTCTATGCAGGGTCAGAAAGCTCTCAGATTTAATCAAAAATATCTTCACTTATGTTTCGAAGATGAACATATGTCTTACAGGTTTGGAATGACTTGAGGGTGAGTAATTAATAACAGAATTTTCATTTTGGGTGAACTATCCCATACCAGATCAACATTTGATTTTTATTTTTAGGGAGATTAACAGAGATTTATTTGGTGTTTCTGCTGGCTTTACAATACAGTGAGATACAACACTGTGCTTGTTAACAATTTTATAAATTAAATTGTTGTACGTCATCAGGTATTTGTGATAAATAAATACTGCTTTACAGTGAATGCACAGCGTTAACATTTCTTGCAAAATTTTGCTATAGGCAGGTTCCAAAATGAACACTCTTCAGGCGCCGAATGCGAGTAAAAATTGACATTGGCGAGTATGTGCCAGTTGGCCTGTGATTTTATTAGGAACTGCAACGTAATACATGGTTAAAGTCAAACTGTAAAAACAATAGTCTGACCTTCACTGATTTGAGAGACGTGCAATTCAAAAAAAAAAAAAGACTATGAACGTCTACTCATTTTACCTCAGTGGAACACTGACCATCGAAAATGTATGTTTATAAGTTTATTGTACTCCATGTGGCCAGATATATGTGGAATATTTCTCACATCAGACCACTAAAACAAATATGCATTTGAAATTAGAGAAACAGGGAATGTCTCATGACACAGTGTCATGCTATAGTGAGAATAAAAAGACTATTTTCAATTAAGTATTTACAATTAAGTAAAATAAATGAACTTAATTTGCCTATATAAAATGTAATTTTGAATGTGTAATGAATCCGAAGTGGCCTTTAAGCATATATCACAGCAAAACGCACTCGCGCTGCTCCATGTCTAAAGACTGTTGAATGGTCGTATGCAAATGAAATATTAGGCCTATCAAGATGGGATGCATCACTTGTAAAGCCTGTTATCTCCCCTCTCATATTTCTTATCGGACCGCCATGGAAGGCGACTGGCAAGAGCGTTGGTTTGACTTTTTAAAACAAACTCGCACGGCAGATGAATGTTATTAGTCTGAAAGATTAGCCTTGACAGGGGTGAATGAAAAGCAATGAGGTATTCGCACAGAGCTCTGCTCCCCCATACGGCAACGTAATGATAAAAACCGACTCGAGCTGCACGGATCACAGACGCTGAACTCCGCTCCAATACGGCGAGAGTTATTAAAAAGGAAAAAACGGAGGATTGTGCCGTTCTCACATTACGTCATAGCGACTGTCACGGGAAGCTCTGGCAGGCCGCTCAACGCTTTGGACCTGAGGCCTCTTCTCCCATTAGCAGTTGAAATAAACAATTGATTCAAGTGTAAACACACGTCTGTCGTCACTTTTGATAAAACCCAGCAATTAAGATGCAGCTTTTTTGCTTTAAATGTTATCTGTTTATGTTCAAAGGGGTAATTCGATTACCGCTGACATTATAGTGTGTCTGACTCTAGTAGTTGTCTTTTTTCTGTATATTTTCTTTGTCATCCGCAAGGAACAATGAGTACGCCTAAAAACCCTAAACGAATGAGGATCGGCTCAGACCTTAATGTGAACCTTGCGGTAAAGCAACAGAACATTAAATTTATAATGCTTTACATCATTTAAAGTGGTTTGTGTGCCGTGTGGTTTGAGAAGATAACCGCACTTTATCTTGCGAAACCTCGTGTAGCTCAGATGAGTCATCTGATGAAGCTTTGTTCGTTTCAGGGCAGTGGGGAGTCCCTTGGTCATGGACCCGAACAGCATCTGCAGGAAGACCAAACGCCTGGCGGGCAAGCAGGCCGAACTCTGCCAGACCCAGCCGGAGATCGTCAACGAAGTCGCCAAGGGCGCCAAGCTGGGCGTGCGCGAATGCCAATACCAGTTTCGCTTTCGACGCTGGAACTGTACCAGCCAGAACAAGTACTTTGGCAAAATTCTCCAGCAAGGTGAGCGTTTTTCCTGACTAGGTTCTCAAATCAATCCTTGTCTCGATTATGGGTCAGCGACGTCTTTCTGAGGCCATGAACTCTGGCCCCGAGACCTAGAGACCTGTGCCCTCATATCAGCATGTTTGATCCAAGTTCAAGAGAGAACAAGGCCAGCTGTTGTGTCCAGTTTACCTCAGTACCCTTCTTCTGTTTTAAATTGCTCTCTAAAAACCATCCCCAAATTGCACAATCATTGATCTGCCACATTTTTTAGCCCTTTGAAGAGTAATAAACTAACGTAGCCTCTACAATTATTAGGCCATCGGCAGGGTTCAACCCCTCCCTTCTCACGTTGGATTAACCTCGTTCAGTAGAGGCAATTATTCTACCTCACAACAGTGGCGTAGATGCTACAATGTCTGTCATTATCTAATATTATGGAAACGCTTTCCTTTAAAGATCTTACAAACAACCCAAACCCCAAGTATAAATGCTGTCCAAGATGCATTTTTGATGGATAGCAATCAGAGGTAGTTCGATACATGATAGTGTAAATGCATCTGGTAGTTTAAGCCACAACTCTGGTAGCACTTTATTTCGATAGTCCACATTCTGCTAATAATAAATTACCTTGCAACTACATGTCAGCTACCAATCATCAGTTTTGGGAGGGTTACTTTGGAAATGTAATAGGTTACAGATTACAAGATACTCTATTTAAATGTAATAAGTAGTGTAAATATTTCAATTACTTCATTAAAATAATGTAACGAATTACATTTGTAAACATTTAAAATTTAGAAAACATTTAAAGCAGGCAGGCTTAACCTTACAGTAGTACTCAACACTGATTACCGACAGACTTCTCAAAATCTTTCATCACTTAAATTAAGATTATAATAATTTATTAATAACGTTTATTATAACAAAATCAGACTTTAACACCTCTTTTTACTTTGGAATTGTTCTGAGTATATATATACAGATTTAAAATCATAACAAGAAATAGTAACACTTTATTTTAATGTGTGCTTTTTACAGGTTAAATGTACTTACTATTATGAGAATAATTAATTATGTGTAATTACACGCAAGAAACCCTAAGACAAACCTTAATCCTAACCATATTGTAAGTACATGTAGTTAATATTACTCAGTACTTAAATCTATAATTACACTGTAACAAGGACACCTAAAAAAAAAAAGTGTAACCGAAGAAATAGTTTAATAGCTCTGATAGTGTTTTTGAAATCAAATCTTTGCATAGCTATGATAGGAAACTCTGGCATCTAACTATGCCTTGGAAATAAAAAAAAAAACAGTTAATGTTAAAAAATAAAGCATGTACATGAACCCAAATAGGAAATAATAGTTATTGAATAAGTGTGCTATTCTGTGTCCCAAAGTCATGAAATATTGGTGTCTCATATTTTAGAGCATTCATTGCAATCTGGGAAAGAAATCAATTAAATCTGTATGTGGCTGTGTGTGAAAATATTCAGATGTAAACCCCTTTGTAATCATTAACATTTTCATAAGTAACTGTTATTTAATTACACATTTTTTTTCTCAGTAACTGTAATGGATTACAGTTACGTTTCTTTTGTAATTAAATTACGTAACACCTTTACATGTAACTAGTTACTGCCGGTCATGAGAGTATTAGTAGACTGTTTGCTTAATGTCCCCCAACAGACATTCTACTGACTATAGTCAGTGGTAACTTTGCAAGTACATGTCAACTTATTCTACTAACCCTAACCCAAGAGTCTACTAATATATCTTTTTTGGGGGCTTCCGATGAATATCCATGAGCAAATCTTTAAAGAGTATAATGTCGGTAGTAAATTTTACAAGATGCATGTTGCTCACCTTTTCTGTCTGTAAACAGTCTAATTGGTTGTCACCAGTAGAGGGCGCTATTTTGGCTGAGCATACTCTGCCCTGAGCCAGCAGGGTACGAGATTAAGATGGTCATTAGAATTTTTTGCCTAATTTCACATGAGATTTGTCTTTAGACATGCCCATATCGCAGTGATGTAGAGAGATGCAGGCTTGTCATATCCAGGTCTGGAGCTGAGAGTTCACGATTTGGCCTCCAGTGTGGACGTGTTCACACACGGATTGCAACATGATTCCTCTGTCTGCATCAGCCCATCTTAGACTGAGCACTGGAGACTGCCTCACAAAATGGAAATTAATCATAAATTCCTCTGTGTCTATAGGTGAGGCTTAAGTGCTCTTCTGTTTTCATGCATTTACCACAATTACCGTGAGCCTTGGCTCTAATGACCACGTGTCAGAGCTGAGATCTCTGCTAAGGCAGGTTCACTTCCTGCACCGAGTGATAGGGTTGTACAAAGTGTGTCACATATTTCTTCCATTGCTAAATAACTGGGGGCTATTTTCTTCCCCTATTCAAACATGTAAACCAGAGCTTGTTTTCTTGGCCCAAGGGAGCGGCCTCCTAATGCCAGAATTTGCTGGAAATGCTGCCGGCTGCTCTTACATGTTGTCTCTGAGGTTGTAATGAAGTCGTTAAAATCGCTCACAGACAATATGCGGTTCCAATTAGAAACCCAAGAAATGATAAGGACGCCGTGTGTGCGTAATTTGCCCTGTCACCTCAGGAATGTGCCTCATTATTTTTGCTGTCAAGACCTCTTGTTTCTGTCTGTGTCGATAAATGTGTTTGGTATCACGCATTGTCTCAGGTACAGAGGTTACTGACATTTTACCTCAGAATGACAACAAGCATGCTCCTATACCCACATTTTCGAATTTAAAACTATATTAAATTATATTTTAATTTATGCCATAAATGGTGAGAGAAAGACAGGTGTTTTTACTTGAGTTTATTAAATCTATATAAAAAAAACTAAGCTTTTAACACTCAACATATTTAATATACACTACTTTTGAAATATTTAGGATTGGGAAGATTTTTTAATTAATGTTTTTAATGTTTTTCAAATGTATTTGAAAGACTCTTATGCACCAAGCCTGCATATATATATATATATATATATATATATATATTATATTATATATATATATATATATATGATAAAGTCAAAACAGTAATATATTAGTTTAAAATATAGTAGTATCAGTAATTTTTTAAAATTCAGTCAAAATAACTGTTGTCTGTTTTATATGTATTTTAAAATGTAATTTAATCCTACGATGGACTCCGGTCTTCAGTGTCACACGAACCTTCAAAAATCATTTAATATGCTGATTTGGTGCTCAAGAAAATGTATAATCAATGTTGAAAACAGCTGTGCTACTTAATATTATTGTGGAAATCATGATACTTTTTTCAGAATACTTGATGAACTGATAAATATAAAGTTCAAAAGAACAGCCTATTTGTAATATATATTGTAAAAATCTTCCATTTAAATAAATTTAATGCATCCTTGATGAATGAAAGTATTATTTTCTTTTGAACTGTAGCGTATATAAAAATAGGCTAAAATGAGTCTAGATTCCTAATAAGTCAAGAAGCATTTCACATCTTATCTTGCAAGTGTCATATAGTAGGTGCATGGTCCCCCCTCTCGAATTTTACTATTAGAAACAACATCCTCGTTTCCACACATCAGCCATTTGTGCAGCAGATGTGTTCGGTATCTTCAGTATTCTGATAGTTGTGAACTCATATTTGAACTCGTAAGCATGCGTGCATTTGAAAAAAGAGCAGGGGATAGAAAGAGAGGAAGAGGCAGGGGAAAAGATAAAAAGGTAAGCTTATATCAGAAAACAATTCTGCAGTACATCTCCAAGCCCGGAGGCAGATCATTTTTGCAAGCATTAAGCCTATAAATGCTCCTTTTTTCTATATAATCCCATTTCAAACCCCTAATGTATGCTACAAACCAAAGCGCATAACACACGTGGCATTCTTCAGTCCTGTTCAAGAACGCTTTATTTCAAACCCCACTGTTGGAACAGGTCAGAGGCCAGTGTACACAGCATGAGGGACTGCATGAATACGTGTTATCATTTAAAGGGACAGCCAGTCCTGTTGTAATGGATCCCTTGTGCACACAAGAGTAACTGTATTGGACATTTCTGAGAGCTGAGACAGTCCATTTGACGTCAGACCTCACTTCAGTTTGTTAGTGTGAAAGCGAATTTTCAAACTAGTATAGGTTACGCTTCATGTGGACCCTGGTATAGTTTGCATTTGGTATTAATGCACAATTTACTTCTTTGTCATGCTCCAAATTCTGGTTTAGACCAAGAAATTGAGGTCAAATAGCCTGAGAATTACTCATATTATCCATGAGGATGTGTATGTGTGTGTGTTGCTGCGGTTGCCTGCAGTTGATAAAAGTGGATCCCAGGTATGCAACAAGATCTGCGCAGCGTTAGAGATTGTCTCAACCCTCGTTGAATGCAGGCAGCACATGGTGGCAAAATAAATCAATCAAAATGATTCCCGCCCGTCAGCACTGGTGGAGCCGCTGGAGGGGCCCTGCCTTCTCATCTCTTTTCATCCTGCAGCCCCATGCTTCATTGACTCAAAGATTGAGTATTAAAAAAATATTTGCTAATTCTCACAGAAGCCCCTTCTGGCATTAAGTTCTCGCTCTCTTTTCTAGGCAGGCCTGGGCACAGACAGCTGCACAAAATTTGTTTGGAATTTGTGTCTTGGAGGAAAAAATAAGAGAGGGAGGTGAAATCAAGAGACTTTTACCCTCTGTCTGTCATGACAACCTCCATCTTATGAATGTATTGGATTAGATTAATGTGGATCCAGATGGACGAATTTTGTCTTTGTCGTAGTTCAAATGCTGGATGTTACACTGTTTACAAAATATAGTTTGATCATGATATGTCTGACTTTCAAAAAGGCTGGGGTAATACAAGGCTTCCCGTGGGGATTGAAAATCTGGAAATATCAGAAATTTGATCTGGAAAAGTCATGGAAATTTTAGTTCCATAACGGTAATTTTAATAATGATTAGAAGCAATCTGGATTTTCTCTGCTCTACAATACTTAACTAGTTATTTCAGATTAAAACTTACCCACAAGCCGGCATGACAACATCAGTCTGTGTTTTAGGAGACTTAAGAGACATTTGTACAGTAATACGCAGAATATATATAGCCAAAGAAAAGTCATATTTCTTCTAAATAAAATTATTTCGAAAAATCTGATATTCGTGAATGACTAAAAACCCTGTCATTTACTTTCAAAATAACTTTTGACGGGGTGAGTAACAAGTCGTTTTCCATGTTTGTTAGGCCTACTTAGCAATTTCACCATCATGTGAATGCTAATATAAAAAATAGGATAAACATGAAAGTAACAGCAGACTAATGGCTTATTAATGATGCATTGAACTGGCAGTTCAGTAAGTGAGTCACATAATGATACAGTGGCTATTCTGATGAATTCAGTTCAGTTTGAGTTCATCAGGTGGATTCATCAGGCTCATTCATAACAGAACCTGTTGATAAGAATCATTTGTTCGTGAAGTGAGCTATACAGGTCTCCCGCATGTTTGTCATTGCTTAGGCCTACAGCACATGAGCAGTACCAACCTTGAAATACACTGCGGGAAGCACTGCTGTAATCTGTGACACATGCTGCATCACATCTGTACCAGTTAGGCCATCAACAAACTGGTTAACTGAATTAGAAAATGTATGTTTTTCATATTTCTGATGTTGTATGAACATGGTTTAACCATTCTTACATGACCTACGAGTGGCTCACGACCCAGATTTTCAAAACTGCTGGTCTAAAATATGTGAAGGAAGCTCCATAATGATGAGGACATCTACTAGCAGGGGCTAATGGGATTTGAGCTAACACCGCGGATCTTAAAAAAAGTCTTAAATTGCTTTTCTGTGAATTAAGGCGTTGAAAAGGTCTTAAATCAGAGTAGCAAGTCTTAAATTCATATGTATATGGCATTAATTCTAGTGAGGTATTGTTTCATTTTAAAGTGAAGCGAAAGCATAATTTTTGTGCTACATGGTTTAGGTCGGTACCACGGTAGATGGCGGTATGTTTCATCCGTCAGTCACCACAAGAAGAACTTGTCGTTTAGATTTTTTATAGTAATAAAAATCATTTAGTTCAGTTAGAGAACAGACAATACAATTAAAACTGAACGTGGCTGCTCAATGCGGTGTGCCGAACGACAGTCGCATCACAAATCAGATTTCATTTAGGCTATGACGTGAAGAGAGTGAGTCGAGCTGACTGACAAGAAGAGAGAGGTGAGAAAGACCACTTTTACTGATTTTCAGTTTTGTATACCCATTTAAACTTTGTGTAAGTTATTATTTTATATTAGGCATATAACATGGTCTATTATTATTCGTTTTGTTAATAGAAGTTTGTTACGTTACGTTAATGCTGCTAATTTAAAAGTGAAAGTAAAATGCGCATGACTTTTTTACAAGCTACTTAAAACTGAAGGAAAGTGAAGAAAAGAGGGAAAACTCAAACAAACTAAAAACAAACAACTGCTAGACGCTGAATTGCTGCTAATTTGAAAGTGAAAGTAAAACTCTAACTATACTGTATGTATAGAGAACATATTTCAGTATTGTTTTAATTTTTTTTTTTTAGTTGGTCTTAAAAAGGTCTTTAAAAAGTCTTAAATTTACCCTCATAAAACCTGCAGAAACCCTGGTATATTGTGATTTACATATAATACGGAAAAAAATAGGATGGGAACTTGGTTCTTTCAGTCAGTTGTTGATTATATTTTGACATGTGGCTGTTGCACTTAAAAGTGTTCAACAGATGAACATAAGCTTGGAGGGAATAAATGATTTGAGAAGTTCTGCATATGTTGCCAGAGAGAAGAAAAAAAAAACAAATATATAACATACATAACAACAGTAAGACCTATAACATGTATTTAGAAAATAGATGTGAATTTCAATGTCATTTTGACTTTAAATATCACCAATATACATTCTGATTGGCTATGATTTTATCGCATGACAAAGTATCTTTACCATACTGTAGACAGATGAATCACTTATGTGGTTTATGATGCCTGTTCATTTGTAGGCATTATGTAATCTAAAAGAATGTACTCAGAAAGATCAGCATGCGTCAAAAATGATCAATTTATAATTGAATATAGTGATTCCTGCCACACACATGCAGGTGGTTCATGACATCTTGAAATGAAACCAGATACTGCACTGTCTAGTAATGCACAACAGACCTGCAACCCATCCCAACAGGGTTATGTGGGGTTTATATATCTGTTTTTTATTTACAGTTTATAACAGTATTTCCAGTCATTGGATTCACTTATTACATATCCAGTAAAACAAAGTACTTATTTAAAGGGGATATCTAATGCTATTTCACACATTCTGACTTATTTACACTATTAAAGAGTTGGATCCTAAACATGGCCGAAGTTTAAAAAAAATTAGTTGGACTTATGACAGAGTATTTCTGTGCCAAAGACAATCCTTCAGGGTTTATATAAGTCTCAGAAAGTTTTTTTCAAGTATGGCCCTGTATGACATCATTCCTTGTATAGGCACTTCTTCAGGAAGAGCGCGCACACATCAACCAGGGGTGCGTTTCCCAAAAGTATCGTTAGCCAACTATGGTAGCAAGTTCCATCGTTACCAACATAGTTCAACGATTTGGTGTTTCCCGAAACCATAGTTCAAACAAACATTCAGCGTCACAAACGTGGTTGAAACTACAGCTCTCGACCTGTGGTTAGAAGCATAGTTCCTTGTTGTTAAGACATATGGGCTCAATAAATGATGCACAATAAGCAACAGAACATTCTATATCTTCCATTCTATCTACATATAAATGCATTTTAATCTATGTATTTTTACGCGTCTTCTATAAGCGCCGTTTTTGAATAGTGCGCATGTGCAGACATGCCTAAGGGAACCCCGGAGTATGACGTAAGAGGGAAACTGCGGTGTATCAAACGTCAAATAAAGCAAAATGACAGGAAACAAAAAATTAGTAAATTAGTTATTAGCTGCCATGTTCAAAATAGCTGCATTTTAGAGATCTCAAATCTGTTAAATAGCAGAAGTTTATTACTCCACCACAACATGTGACGTCATTAACGATGGCCCTACACTGTTGAACTAATGTGGTTCAAACGATGGAGATGCGACCGTGTTCGGGAAACAGTCGTGACTAGCTAGTTTGTTTCCACAACAATGGATCATACTATGGAGGTTTGTGACGATACATTCATACATTAATTCTACCAAAAATCATTCATTTTACCATGGTGAATATGCCGAGGTAATGGTTGCTGCACGACCAATTTAAAAGTTCTGGGCGACTGCCACTAGAGGGAGAAATATTTCCAAATGTCGGAGACAGCAGAAAAGCAGCTTTAGGATGCGGAATCCTTGGGTACGAATCCCATGAAAAAATGCTTGCAATTGCGTTTTTACATCACATTGGCTTTTGCTCATATACTATCAGGCAGGTTTAGATGTAGTGCAGATGGTACGCTATTTTAAAACGTCAAATAAATTTAATTTTCTACTTATTAGATTGTGTTTTATTAATGTCTACACCTACCCCAAACCTAAACCTACCCCTTACAATAATACCTCTGGTCTCATGACAAAAACGTACCTGGGGGAACTTTTTCGCAAGATGCGAAATATGTATGGCATACTTCCGTGTTGAGAAATAAGGTGGAGAGGTACTCAAGATTAACATTAGATTGGCAGAAACTGTGTGCGTTATGTCCGCTTTAAAGGGGTCATTAGATGTCTATTTTGCACAATGATTCATTAGGGTCTTAATGAGAAGTCTATAATATACTTTGGTTAAAATTTCTCAGTGGTAGTGTAAAAAACACTTTTTTTTGGTCTGCTCGCCCCGCCCCTCTTATCTGTGGGGTGACGAGCCGTAATGTTTACCTTAGGCGCATTTAGCCACTTGCTAACTATCACAAGGCGATTTGCAAAGATACATAAAAAACCCTTATACTCACTTCTGCTGTAGGTGAAGCTGGATCACAAATGATTTGCGCGAACATAGATGCATTTATGTAGATCGCCAGGCGCATTTCCTTCAAAAACTAAAGTAACATTAATCCTCTACGTCTTCAGCGGCTCAGATGTCGGGAGTAAATGATGACTGCTATGTTCATTACTACATCCAATAACAGAACATCTTAATCGTTCAATCAGAGAAATTCTTGACTTCCCCTGCACCAGAGTTTACACAATGGCAGTCAGTCTGTTCTCAGCTCACACAGCTCATTCAGGGTGGGTCTAAGGTAAGACCGCAATGTCACTCAACTATCGTGGGAGTGGCATTGGTCGGTGTGACGTCACACCGACAAGAGGCTGAGAATGGCCTGATTTGAAAAAGGGGATATTACTTTTAAACATTATAAAAAATACCACTGGGTGGGTTTTTATCATTATAGGGTGGTTGTGCCAACACACATTTATGTTCAAACAACATGTTAAAGTGTGTTTGGCATTCGATGATCCCTTTAAATCTACTAGTGAAATAAGTCATTAGGAGCACTAATATACATATTCAGTATTATATTTGGAAGTTTAATAGTATTATTAAACCTTGAGGAATTTCCCACGCACTTAACACATAAATATAAACAAGACACTGGATCGCTTGTGCAGCTGCGTCTCTTTAATTTCATTTTTGAAAACAATACAGTTGGAAAGACAATAGACAACTGTAGGTCATGAATAAATGATTTGGAGAGATCGTTTGTAAATATTAAATACGCTCTCCATTGCTCAAATGGGCTTGCCTCATATTAAAGCAAATATTGCTTTTCCCCGTCTCAGTTTAACATTTTTACATAAGCATAAATGCAAGCTGCCTCAAATATTGTTTGCCTGATTTTGCATTAAATCCTGCCGTCGTGAAATCCTGGAGGGACTCATAGTATCCACATAATAAGAGTATCAATGCATGTCGCAGAGGAGCTGCTTCTCTGCATGTTTGGATAACAATGTAGTGTACAGTGTTCAGTTTATACAGACTTGGTTGGTGTTTTGTGCGCCAGAAAGCTACAGGTGTTTTCAGGTGGGGTGCTGTCAGAATGCCTATGATACATGTATCAAAACAGGAACACACACACATTGCTTCACAGTATGACGACGACAGTGGGCGTGTGAATGGACAGCTGGGATTAATATCTGTATCTGTGTGTTTCTGTGTGTGTGTGTGCGTGTTCACTCTGAGCTCTGATTCCATTTCACTGGCTTTAATGAATCCCATTCACTGAATCATGCGATGCAGAATTGGCACAGGGCTGAAGAGTGACTGCACGCTCACTGCATCCAGCGTTTACACAGGATAAAAGTCATTCTTTTCAACTCCCTTACTACGAGTTGCTAAACACATCTGTCCTTTCCAACCTCTCCAATCTTTTCCTGTTCTCTTGTCTCTTTTCTGTTATTGCAGAGAATTTGTTTTCAATTACCATTATTAAATGTTAGATTTTAATAAATATTTAGTGAACTGGCTTATGCCCTGTCATTTTCTTTCAAAATAACTTTTGACAGGAAGAGTAACGGGTCATTTTCTTGTTTGCAATTAAAAGAAATTTAAAACAAATGAAAGATAAGCTACACTATAGTCTTTAACAAAGTCGCTAATGTTTGCGGTAAAAACAATACAATTTTAAAATATTATTACTATTTAAAACAGTTTTTTTTATTTGAATATACTTTAAAATAGGTCATTTATTCCTGTGATAGCAAAGCTGAATTTTCACCAGCCATTACACCAGTCTTCAGTGTCACATGATCCTTCAGAAATCATTTGCTGCTGAAGAGACATTTCTTGTTGCTGAAAACTATTGTGCTTCTTAATACATTTTGAGAAAACTGTGATAGTTTTGAACCATTCTTTGATAAATATAAAGCTCCGAAGAACATAATTTATATGAAATTCACTGTTAAAAAGAAAGTCTGTAAAAATATGGCCCAATGATAATACAAAGGAAATTTCCGTACTGATTTTTCTAAGTTGTTTTACTCATATTTTGAATCACTCATTGCATTATGTTGTGCTTTATTGTTAAAATAAATGTACAGATAATGCCCTCACTGTAAAAAAAATAAAAAATAAAAAAAATTAAATAAATGTAAAATTTAGCAGTCGTGGTTGGTACAGTAACAACATTTTAGGTTTTATGGATTTAACATAAATTTACATAAAAAAAGTAATATGCTGTTAATATACCAACCTATTGATGCACTGAAATCTGTTTAGTACCTTTCTAATACACTGATAGATTTAAATTAACAATATTAGATGTGACATACAACCCTAATGAACATAACTGGTAAGATAAAACTAAGAAGAAACATAGTTATTTCAGTTATTTCAAAAAAAAAAAAAAAAAAAAAAAAAACATCAAATATGAAATGTAACACAAGGTATTCTGGAAATGTCAATTTACGGATTTTAACTGTAAATTACAGGGCTCTACAGTGCAACCATTTTAGTGACTGAAAACTACTGTGTGCAACTATGAAAAAAATATTTAGGAGCACCAGTGCGACTGACCCAATCAGCATATTTGTGTTTGCGCTGAATGGAGCTTAAAAGGTTTCTACGTGTTTTTGCAATGTTGAGTAATGTCACAGACATACATCACGAATCCTTTCGTTAACAAAGTGTAAATAAGAGATTCATTGTTCAGTGTAGAGCTTTGTTGATTATAATGGAGCTTCGTGAGATCACCATAAACTAAGATGAGTGACAGCTTTTAACGATTTTTAAGGGAGACTGTAAATGAGATATTGATTTAAGTTAACATTAAGTGTTTTAAAAACAAATCACTACTGAGCCACTGCGCATCTCCATTCAAACACAGTGCTGTTTCGTTTATGAATGAACGATGTGCTTTTTAAACAAATCTAGTGAATCAGAGATTCAATTTCCCATTCATAAAGACAGTCACTTACTTTATTCCTGAATGAATCAGCCGTTCGAACGAATCAAATGAATGAATGATTCAGTAATTAAATCAGTGACTTGCCGCCACCTACTGGCAGTTTTAGTTTTAAAATATCTTATGTTATGATTTTTAAAATATCTTTTCAGTTTTTTAAATCATTTAATATTTCTATATTCAAAATTTTATATTTAAATTGCACTCATGCCACCTCTGAGCCTACAAACATATGAAAATACACTTACAAGCCACTTCTGTGTTCTTGTGTGGCACCTCTGTAGTACAAATTAATTTTGTTAATACTGATTTAATTTGATTGGTATTCTGCTTGCTCTTATTTGGTTGTTTTAATTAGAAATTTTAAAAAGTTTATAAAATATGATTTTTCAGAAATTTGACATAAAGGATGGCATATTTAAATAAAGTTAGAAAAATGCCATTACAAAGGTAAAAACAAAATTCCCCTGTAAATCACTTTAAGGAGTTAAATATCACCTTTTAATGGGAAGACAAATTTTTGATCAGATTTTTTGATTATTGATTAGAAGGTGCTCCTAGAATTTTGACAGTGCTCCTAAATTTTTTAAGTTAGGAGCACAAGTACTCCTAAAAAGAAATGTAAGCATAGAGCCCTGAATTATACATTTTTTTTTACATCCAAAAGCCGTATTTTACTGTAAAATTACATGAATTGTTTATTACAGTTTTGTATAGTAGTTTATATACTATGGGAACTTACCATTAACCTACAGGAGCCTACAGCTCCTAATAGGTTTTTACTGTAGCATTTTTACAGTCTTTTACATTTAAAATCATGATTATTTTTTACAGTTTTTTACACTGAAAATTTACAGTACATTTTCCTTTCTTTTCCATACAGTGTAGAAATCTTTTGTAACATTTTAAATGTCTTCACTGTCACTTTTTAATCAATTTAAAGGGTCTTCTCTAATTAAAAAAAAGTCATACTGACCCCAAACTTTTTAACTGTAATGTACATGATGTGACCAAGAAATTGTTTGTTTCCATTTTTTAAACATATATAATCTAAAAGGCATTTAATGCCCTTGTTTATTAATATTTTTCAGATTTTCCATCTTTTTGAACAAATTTGATAAGTAGTGTTTCTAGTTCTTTTCTGAAAATGGGAACCCTGATTTTCAAGGGTTTGTTTAATTTTGGGTTGTTTGTTTAAAAAAAGAGATCTTGTATATTGTAACATTATGGAACAAGATCTTCAGTTTGCTCTGATTCAGAGCGGAGCTTATTCTGGTCTAATATGACCTCGTATGGCTCATTGCGCCACAGTAGTGCTGTCATTGTGGATGAGACTGCCTTGTCACAGAAATAGCCCATGCTGCTTTAGGATATCTAAAGTGCCATAATTATCAGAGTTCGATGTAACCCAGCCTGGCCAACAATCAGAAGCTCTCTTTGATGTCTCTTTGTGTGTGTGTGTGTGTGTGTGTGTTTGTCTTCACAGACATCCGAGAGACAGCGTTTGTGTATGCTATCACGGCAGCGGGTGTGACGCATGCAGTGACTCAGGCCTGCAGCATGGGGGAGCTGCTGCAATGCGGCTGCGAGGCCACACGGAGCAGAGGGCCGCCTCCGCGTTTAGCCGGTATTGGCCCAACCGAGGGGGTCAAGTGGGAGTGGGGGGGCTGTGGAGACGACGTGGAGTTCGGCTATGAGAAGTCCAAGCAGTTTATGGACGCCAGGCGGAGGAAGGGCAAGAGTGACATCCGCACGCTGATAGACCTTCATAATAATGAGGCCGGACGACTGGTACGTGATTTCACCTTTGTCTTGACACATATAACTATGAATTAAAATAAACAAATAAACAATTGTTTACACAAGTTTTTCACAGTCTTTTAGTAGCAGTATATATGCAATCCGACCTATATATTAAATAACAATATTAAACAAATATAATGTGTTAATATACACAACCATTCAAAAATTTGGGGTCAATAAGTTTTTTTTATTACTTTTATTTAGCAAGGACACATTAAGTTAACCAAAAGAGACAGTAAAGAAATTTAAAATGTTGCTTAACTTTCTGTTTGTCAAAAAATCATTACGGTTTTCACATAAAAATATTAAGCAGCACAACTGCACAATCCTTAACACTGATAATAATAACAAATGCGTTCTTAGTTCACACAACCGTTATTATACATCAACAATAAACAAAATTAGTAATACCGATGACTAGCCAGGTATCTTGTATTTACTTAAATTTTTTTTTTTTTTTTTTTTTTTTGGTAAAGGTAGCCTCACAGTACCTGTCGCCCTCATGCAGGTTTGGTGTAGATGTTTTTTGTTTTTCAAGTTCCCTGTACGATATCAGTGTGGATAGATTTTTTGCATCGATGCATAGATGATACAAGCACAGTCGTGTGCTGTTTTGCCTGTACAACTTTCAGAGATAGTCAAGCTTAAATGAGCAGATGGTGCACTTCAAAAGCCCAAGCATGGAAAAGCTCGGAAATGTTATGGAAATATACTTGGCAGAGGATGGAGAACACTCTATGAACTGAGTTGAAACTAGTTTCATAACATCACCACTCTCTCTGTTCCCTTATTTACTGTCTCGATTCATTTAATAGTTAAAGGAGTGCCATTTTCTTTCTTTTTTTTTTTTTTTTTTTTTTTTTTCAAACTAGGAGCTTCAAACTACATTTTGCATTAATATTTTTAATGTTAAATTAGCATGCATTTATTATATTAATGCATTTATTTGATTTAACATGGAAAGTGTTTTGTTCTGTTCTGTGTGATTACTAAAACAACATTCAGTTTGGAAGTGATCAGAGCTCCAGTGCAAGCATCCATTTTTTACACAACCACTTGCATAAACACACTAAACTCCCTAGCGAAGCAGGCTTTTTAATAATAAATCTCAATAAATCATATACACCTACACATACAGTATGCTCTGCAAGTGTAAATCACACAAACTGCAGAACATATTAATTACAAATATTATAATTACAAAATATATATTTATATTGAATTAATAATATTTACTTTTTTCTACTCTGAAAGAAACTGGATGCATTAACTCATAATAGTATTTAGCTGTTTAACGTAATATAAATTAAATATTTAATTGAGTGACATACTTACACTGCCATTAAAAGAGAAGTTCACTTCCAGAATTATCAGATTTCCTGGAAATTTGCTTACCCCCATGTCATCCAAGATGTTCATGTCTTTTTTTTTTTCAGTCGAAAAGAAATGTAGGTTTTTAAGGAAAACATTTCTGAATTTTTCTCCATATAGTAGACTTCAAAGGGGATCAACGGGTTGAAGGTCCAAAGTGCAGTTTCAATGCAGCTTCAAAGAGCTCTCAAAATGATTGGTTATTTTCTAATATAAATACAAATTTATATATTTTTTAACCACAAATGCTCATCTTGAACTAGCTCGACCTCACGCATTAAGTAATCACGCATGTGTGTTGGAAGTACCAAAGAAAGCAAAGGTGCAAAAACAGTCAAACACCCTTCACAAAAAAGGTTAAACAACAAAGTCTGACAATTTTGAAGTTGGAGGAGAAAACCTTTTTGAATCGGATTACACAGGCATCACAACTAACTGCGCGTGACTTTTTCAACATGATTATGCAATGTATAAAGGTGCACATGCGCACTGCAGAGCTAGTGCAAGATGAGCATTTGTGGTTAAAAAGTATAGAAATTTTACATTTTTCACTAATAAAACCCTTATTCCTTGGCTGTCTTCGTGAAGAGTCCTTTGAAACTTTGAAACAACAACCCATTGAAGTCCACTATATGGAGAAAATTCCTGTAATGTTTTCCTCAAAAACCTTATTTCTTTTCAACTGATGACAGAAAGACATAAACATCTTGGATGACATGGGGGTGAGTAAATTATCCGGAAATGTTCATTCTGTAAGTGAATTTCTCCTTTAATATGTTTGGGGACAGTGTGATTTTTTTTTTTTTTTTTTTTTTTGGTTAGGAAATCAATACTTGTATTAAGCAAGGATCCATTAAACCAGTCAAAAGAGACAGCACATACATTAACAGTGTTTAAAATTTAAAGAAATTGCTGTTTTTATACATATATTTTTGTATAATCTTGAAAAAGAAATGTATCACAGTTTCCCCCTGAAGCAGCACAACCTTTCAGCAGTGATAATAAGAAAGGCTTCTTAAGCAGCAAATCTGCATATTCAGTTATTTCTGAAACATCATGTGACATTTAAGACTGGAGTAATGGCTGCTGAAAATATTATAAAAATGTAAATATTTCACAATATTTTCATAAATAAATGCAGCCTTGGTAAGCATACAAGTCTTAAAAACACATTAAAAGTCTTACCAAACTTTTGAATGGGCAGTGTTTAAATTTTTTTTTTCATATTTTAGTATAGTGTGCAGAAACAAATTTGAGTGTGAGCGTGTCTTTAAGCATTTTTTTAAGCAATCGCCTAATGGCAGCAGTGTAGATAATTATGTAATGTTGCACAATAGAAACCTCTGGCACATGTGTGAGCTTGATCATTTTAAAATATACAACTAGTCTTATCTCAGTTTACTATTTTATAGCTCATTATTATTCAGAATTCTAAAGAATTCTGATTTACGGTTTCCTTCAAGCTATCATCAGTCGGCCACTGGCCGAAACCTCAAATCAGTTCTGCACAAGTGTCAGTAGTGCTTCATCTTCCAGGGGTCACTGCCTTGCAGCCTCAGGTCCCGTTAACATGGGGTCAGTCCCAGGTAAATAGGCATTAAGGAGGCATATTGACATGTTTGTCAGATGGTGATTTTCTTCTAGGACTCAAATGCCCCGGAGCAACTTGTTTGGAAATTAAATTGAGAAAAAATGTTAATGCGGCATTTATCAGATGTTAATTTCAACAGGTATAGAACTGTACGAATCTGTTTTCAAGCTCTCGGATTGGCTTTCGAGTGGCCGGAGGCTAAAGAGGGAGGGGAGAGACGAGGGTAAATTCCTTCTAAATAGCTTCTCCTTTTATCTCACTGAACTATCTTTGTGTCTTGAACTGCAGGCGGTGAAGAATTATATGAGAACTGAATGTAAATGTCACGGGCTGTCTGGCTCTTGCACTCTGAGGACCTGCTGGAAGAAAATGCCTCACTTCCGCGAGGTGGGCGACCGCCTGCTCGAGCGCTTCAACGGGGCATCCAAAGTGATGGGTGGGAATGACGGTAAAACTCTCATTCCAGTGGGCCAGAACATCAAACCTCCGGACAAGCAAGATCTTATCTACTCGGCCGAGTCGCCGGACTTCTGCCTGCCCAATCGGAAGACGGGTTCATTGGGTACGCGCGGGCGGATGTGCAACAGCACGGCGCTGGACGTGAGCGGATGTGACCTTCTGTGTTGCGAGCGGGGCTACCGGGACGAGACGGTGGTCCTGGAGGAAAACTGTCTCTGCCGTTTCCACTGGTGCTGCGTGGTCCAGTGTAAAAAGTGCTCGGTCAGGAAGGAACTGAGTTTGTGTCACTAACCGAGAACCCTCGATAATGGGATTGCGAAGAGCCATTCTAAACAAGGAAGCGGTGCCAGCCTCAGAACAAAAGAATCTAGAACATTCCAGATTCATGCATACACATTTCAAACCCTGAGGCTTTGGAAAAGCCTAGAGGAGTGTCTGCCTTGTGATTCACCCCTCAGAAAACCCAGGACTCAAGATTTAGGAGGGGTTCTTCAGCTGTGAAGTCAAGACATTCAGATATCTTCTAATCACAGGGCTTTTTCTCATCACAGCCCTATATACAGTACATTCTGAATGCAGACGCTGCAATGCTGTTCATGCTCTGAAGTGACAGAACATCAAGAAAAGGACATTTGGCACATTGCTCTGTAAAGCGGGCTCGATATGGAACAAAGACTGTTATTTATAAGCATTTAATACCATCATGACTACTTCTTGTGATTAATGCCCTGTCATTTTCTTTCAAAAGCACTTTGAGAACTTTTAACAGAAAGAGAAAAAGCTCATTTTACTCTGAAACTCAAAGGTAAAAAGCAAATGCAAGAGAAGCAACATGTAAAAACTCTTTATCTTTGTGAGATATTTAATCTATGGGGCTTTTAATGCACTTTTACTGATACTGATCACTATTTTTTCAGCGGTTTGCTCCTTAGTGAAATGCATTTTGTTTCAGTTTGTTGGTTTTTAAGAGTTTTTGTATTGTTGACCTCATATATATGCTCTGAAAAGCCTTTCAGTATGCTAACACTGCTCAACAGTTCTCAAAACCGATCATTAATGACAATAATCACAGGAACATATGAGAAATTGTCATTGTTTTATCACCTTATTGTTTTTGTGTTTTTGTTTCTCTCACTGGAGGGTTAACAGGTCATCATTTCAAATTCATTGTCATCCAAATGCATTATGTTTGAAATATCATATTTCTGCAGTCTGCTGTACAGTTAATGAAATCAGAAAACAGAAATGTTAAGAAACAGATATAAAGAATGCAGAGCTTCACAAGCTACTTAAGGGGTCAGCCATGAGACTTTCATCAAGTGGTAATCTCAAGCACCCTGTCCTTTGTTTGGAATGTATTGCATTTTTGGAAAATACCTTCGCAAGGTATCATGTGGAGTTTGGGCTTGAGCCACAGACCATTGAGAAATATAATTTTCACATGCATTCATAAATGACGGCATGTCCACTAAATGTAAATTAAGATGAAATTTGTTGTTTGAACAACTACATTCAGCTCTAGACTCTTCTAAATTTGCGGTTCCTCTCTTGCACAACCTCATATCTTAAAAAAAAAAAAAAAAAAAAAGTGGCGGAAAGATGTGAAAGATTATCTACTGCTTCTCAAAACAACTGTTTATAAAGTGATCTTGCAATAGTTCAGACCAGAACTGTATTTGTTTAATCATAATGCATTTGAAAGGAAGATTTCAGATTTGAGGACTGGATGTGAGAATCCTACTTATAGCTGCTCATCACTGAATAAAATACACAAAAACTTGTTTCCTAGTTATTCTGTCGTATTTATTAGTATTCTGTCTATCTATCTATTAAGTTTACTATTCTCTGACATACTCAAAATGACAGACAAGACCTGGCGAGAATCCATTTCCAAAGGTTTGCGTCAATAATCTAGTCTTTGTCTCTCATATTTATATAGACAACATAATGAAGCTTATGTCACACTTTCCTTCCACTGACGTTAAACAAATCGTACAAATGTTGTTCTAACTGGCTCACTTCACACAGGGTCAAGGCTCAATGCTTCCCACCCCGCTCTCTCGCTACGGCAATTCAGAGATTTCAGCTTCAAGTGTATCGCTTTGCCACTCAGCAGAAGAAAGGTGTTGTTTTGAGTTATTTACGCAGTTGGAAAAGACTCCCTTTGTATTAGTATGAGTCCTGCAAGACGGCACAAGTTCATATTTTCCAGGAATTCGGGCTGCGTAGCCAACAGTGTTGAAGATAGAGGGGAAGATGGAGACCGGGAATGTGCCAGGAGCATTGGTGAGGGAATGAGAGACAGAGAGAGACACACACAACGCTAGACAGCCCAGAGCAGGGCGACAGCAGACTCAGCCAATAGATTTATAGAAGCGCTGGTATTAATATAGCTGTGTTTCAATGTACTTTAACACACACACACAGTGGCTGTGGAATGTACAGGATGAGACAATCGTTCTGTCTTTGCCTGCTGATAGTAAAACACACACAGCACTAATGAAAGCCTGCCACTGTGGGTGGATACACGGCATGATGGGATACACTCTCATTTCCTCTGATCACCCAGACAATGAGGTGCAAAGACGTTCAGACGAGAGGCCGTGAACTCTAGTTGCAAGTGTAGAGGGGGTAATCATCATTTAAGCTGTTGAATAATGAATTTATGATTCAACATTTTTGCAGTAATGGAGATTTTGCTCTAGGATTTATATCAGCACAGAGCAAAAAACGTCTCGTTATGGAATGCGCAGACAGGATATGGTTTATGTGCATGTGTACACAGGTGCATGTGTGTGGCAGATAGCCTGAGCGAATAAAACTGTAATGTAATACCACCATGCGTCCCCCTTGTTCTGACAACTAGTCTTTATCTAAATAGAGATGCTTGCTTTAGGAAGACATACTCATAAAAGTCGAGTTGTGAATAAAGGCACTAAAACCTCGCGGGAGATTTTATCAGGAGGTAATCAGTCTAATTACAACTTAGGCCCTGTCAGACTCTGTTCTGTGAATCTGTGAGATGCATGATGGGATGGAAGAGTGCACTGTACAAAGTTTAACCTGTACTTATGGTATTTTCATGGCTACTAGCTGCGTACTGTAAAATTTATTACAATTACTGTGACTTAACAGGTCAGGGCTAGTGCATTACAGTAATCTTTACTCATTACAGTAATAGTGTGATTTCCATAATACTATGCTGCTGCTTATTTTCCCGGAATGCACGGATAGAATACCTTTAATTTGTAGTTGTTGTTTTTTTCCCTTTCCTCACTTAAGGAAAGGTTAGGACAGAAAAACATGGCGTAGCACTTTCCAAAACATCTTTTCAAGACACATGTGCAAATTTGGCTAATGCTTGATGTGATTGTGGGCATCAGCACAAAGTTGATTCTGTGCTTACTTGATCTAATATTTGATATTTTTTTTAAATTTTGTTGATTTAAGTAGCAAATGAGAACCTATAAAATTCTTGAATATATCTTGAGACGGAGGTCTTCTTAATGATTTTCAGTTTTGTTTAAGATAATTAAAGCAACAGTTTTTAAATAATAAAAGAATATGTAAAAGTATAGTATTTGTGGTAAAAAAAAAAAAAAAAACACTTCTGCTGTTGGGGCTAAAAGGCACAATAATTAACATTATAATTAATAGAAGACTGACTTTTCCATTTGTTGACATGACATTGTTGGATTCAGATGGTAAATATCATATATTATGTTGGGTGTCCATTTTAGATGTAATCACCATTTTTAGAAAGAACCCATCTTATTTAAAAACATGACATTAATCATATCATATAATAAAATATTATTTGTTGTTACTACTGTAAATTTATATTAAATTATTTTGGGATCTCCTTCAATGCTTTCGGAATCTTTACATTTCAAAATGATTTTGTTTATGTGTTTTAAAATATATGTTTTATAATAACATATTTTCATGACAGTATATTTATTGAACAAATTATTTTATTTATCAAAATAAGCAGAAAATAGTACAAACTTTGTTAAAGTGATCGTTTTGGACAAGTATTTTTATTAAAAACAAACAAACAAAAAAAACATTATTTTAGCTTAAGTATTAGTATCAATAAGGTGAGCCTTTTACCCTGTGTGGGGGGTAAAAGGTCCACCCTTGCCACGTCACACATTTATAAGATTTTTTCAACAAAATAAATGACTTCTATGACTTATTTTTTACACAAATTCTGTTCTTAGGGTGTGCCTTTAGCCCTTTTGTACCCTACTGTAAATTTAATAAGTCAATCACTAAACTTTTTTTTCTGCATTTCTTTTTCTGCATGTAACAGTGCAACCAATTGTGTTACCACGGTTGCAGTAGCTATGAAAATGTTAGTTTAATTCGAATTTAATACAGCTGTTATTATCCCACAATGCAATATAATGCAGTAATGATTTGTGTTACCGCAAAAAGTGACCTAACCTGGATTATTTTCACAGTAAAGTTCCGAAAACAGTTTAATTGTAATAAATTACTGCTAAATCTTGTAAAACCCTGGAGGGTTTTTACAGAGTGATATTTATACGTCCCGCTACAGGGCATGGAAGTTCAGCGGTTTCGAGGAGGGCCGAAACAGCCTCATCTCTTCTGCTCGGTAAATAACACAATTACCTGCACCATTTCTTTTTGTGGATAAACGGGGTTTAGTGCTCTCACTGGGTTGTTAACCTTTCAATGTCAGGATTTTAAGTGCTGATAATATCTCCAGAAGAAAGCTTACTCATACTTACCATTTTTGTCTCTTTTTGGACGGCCTAAAACGTAAAGAGCCCCAGCGTGCAAGTCTCTGTCAATAAACAATGTTTGCGTGCTCTCCGCACTGGAATCGCCAGATGGAAATTGAGTCCCTGTCCTCAGTTAGATCTGGCTTGCTGTTTCCAAAATGGACCTGCAATGAAGTGTTTATGGATTTGTGGTTTGCAGGCATACGGTCTCAAAGGATTATGCCAACCTCTGCGCGCGCACACACGGCTTTCTATACAACACACTTCTTGCCACTTAACACAAGATGGAGCTATTTGTCTCATTTCATGGCTGCATGCTTCACAGGAAACTCTTCAGATAATTTTGTGTCTTTGAAATACACCGATGAAAGACAACACGGCGTAATTTGGATCATAAGTTGCAGCAAGATCAGTACAACCAAATTAAAGACAACAGTGAGTATAGTGTATTCTCTAACAACAGGGCGAACAACGGTAATAAGAAGATGCATGAAATGCCACTTGTGGAAAAAAGGTCCACTTTAGCATTCGGTTAAAACCAGTCGGCCTACTACCGAAATAATACACTTTAAAAGAATATACTCAAGTGTGAACTGAATGTAATATTTTCCAGGACTTAATTTCATGTTATTTACAATTGAATGTATTATACATTACTGAATGTGCAGTTAGTTGAACTTTAGAGTTCTTTTTTTATCCACTTAAGTACATCTTTATATGCAATTTCATAATTACTAATAGTGTCTTTGAAACTATTCCACTATTGGAACTTGTATGCCATGTAATTAAATATATTTATAATTACACATTTGTAATTATTAAGTTGCAATTTAACATTTAAAATGTATATTAAGTTTAAATATAATATCAAGTAACATGCTACAGTTAAAATAATCAAGTACATTACGTGCTGTAATTAGTCAAAACATCAAAAGTATACTTTAAAGCATGACAAGATTATTAAAACATAATGGTTTAAAATGTACTTTTAATTTGACATTTACATAGTGCACTTTTTAAAAGTGCACTTAAGAAACTAAAGGTCCTTAAATGAACTTTTGTTTTATTAATATTGTATTATCTGCAGAGACATTTTTTTTAAATATATACTTTTAAGATTTAAGATACACTAAGTGCACATTTAAGCACATTTACAGTTAAGCACACTTAATTTTCACAAGGGACTTTGGGAAAGTTGATATGTTGAGTCAAAAACTGTTTTAAAAAATACTTTATATATCTGTAATAATTATTGTGCATATACATAATACTAGTATTCCTCAAATGAACTGAGAAACCACTGTAAAGTGGTGACTTTCAGATATGTAACCCTGGACCACAAAACCAGTTAGGGTCCATTTTTTGAAAATGAGATTTATACATCAAAGAAAAGCTTCAGCTTTCAGCTTTTATTCAGCTTTTAGTTGATGTATTGTTTGTTAGTATATGACAATATTTGGCCGAGATACAACTATTTGAAAACCTGAAATCTGAGGGTGCAAAAAAAACATTAAAATATTGAGAAAATCGCCTTTAAAGTTGTCCAAATGAATGCATGTTACTAATCAAAAATTAAGTTTTGATATATTTCAGTAGGAAATTTACAAAGTGTCATGATTGTCATGATCATTACAAAGTAAACATGATCTTTGGCATAAAAGAAAAATCAATAATTTTGACCCATTTTGATGTTACTGTAGTTAACTATTTATTTACTTATTTATTAATTTATACTTTAAATAATTACTGTCACACCACATTTTGGCAAAAAGTGAAAAAAAGTGCATTTAAATTTTTTTAGTTTCTCTTAAAAATGTAAACATATTTTAACTAGTAAAATATTGATTTTGGTCAAAACAAAACAATACTGTAGACATGTTATGCATAAACTACCCATGCAAAACACAACTAAGACCAGTTTTTACAGTGATGACACGAAGCCATGTAGTTTAGCAAACAGAACAATAAAAATGATCTATAAAGAATGTGTTTCCAATCAATACAGTACATAAAATGAATGAGAGTATGAAGTGCAAAGAGGATGCAGTTGTTTATTGGTAGCAGAGCAGTAGCACCTGTCAGACAGTCGAATGGGATTAGTATGAGGGTTAAGAGCTTGGCTGAAATGGGAAGATACTCTTCTGAAAGCCGGCGGTCTTTGCGGATAGGGATTTGTTGTACATTCCACGAGAAAAGCTGGAAGAACTGATGCGCAGAGGGATAAAAGGGATCATAGATTATTTTGGTGTCGAGTGCAGTTTTTCTTTTGTGGAGGGAATGCCTGCATCTGCTATTCAGTTATAGGTGATGTCAGGGTGCTTTGAGTGATTTCTAAAAAAAAAAAAAAAAAAAAGTTGACCAGAAGCTGCTGTTTAATTCATCAAATAGGCTCTTCATTTGCTGGACTTTTCTGTTGTTTGATTCAGAACCTTTCAGACAGATTTAGTATGTGAGTGCAGCGCATCGTGGGAGGTTTACTCATAGAATCTTGATGTAGACATCCTGCAAGGTCAGAAACGTTCACCGTGTCCAGCTGTTCATAGGGAACGACCTCTGAATAACTCGTGCTTCAGTTATCTTCACCATCATCTTAATGACCACAATTCACAGGTGAAACGTCTCCCTTAGTTTTATACTCTCTGTCTGCCATTGTCACATTTCTCTGTTTTTTTTTTTTCTCTCTCTCTCTCTCTCTCTCTCTCTCAGATCAGAAACCACCAGCATGCAGAATTCATTTTGGAATGGGGTTTTCATTCTTCTCTGGGTAAACGGTTTGCTCACGAATGAATACCAGAAGCACAGATCTGTGCAGAATCAAGGATATGTGCCTCAGCGTAAGAGGAAATCCCCTGTGACGACCCCACACCACAAACTTTGTACACAGTTGTTTCTGCATATTGTAAGTGGGGTTCAAAAGACATAGACCATATTGAAAATATAGGATTTAAAATTTAATTAAATTCTGGATACAAACAAAAAAATGTTAGGACTGTTGAACATAACTTGAATGGTTTTTAAAAAAATAATTTCTAAATATTTCTTTTTCGTTTTCAAATTCACATTTAATTTTTTTTTTTTTTAAATTAGTTTTTCATCTTTTTTTAGTTGTTATAATTTATATATAATATAATTGTTCAGCAATGTTGCATTAAATTGATCAGAAGTGACAGTAAACGCGTTTATAATGTTACAAAAGATTTCTGTTTCAGATAAATGATGTTCTTTTTAACTTTCTATTCATCAAAGAAAAAATATCATTACATCTGTTTTCAGTATTGATGATAATAGCAGTTTTTTCTTTTTACTGCTTGCTGTACATATTCAATGAAAAAAATGCAAACTAGAAGCATTTTCAGTGGTAGTCTCAGACTTTTACCCTACTGTACTTTTAAGAATGGCAGTTTTTCTTTATGCTATACTAAATTGTGGCACACAGCCATCAACCCGAGCATACTTCTGTTAAACGGCAAACGACTTTCTTATCTCTAATACATTCTCCTGCTTCACATACCTTTATAGTCATATCATCTGCTGCAGTAACCCAAACATTTTCACAGTACCACGAAAAGCAAGCAAGCAAGCGGGTGTCATTCTGCTCAATTAGTGATAGCAAGCAGTAAACCCAAGCGGTAAAGAAAACAAGCAACGCTCTGCTGTTTTTCAATAGCCATGGCTTAGCCACCTCAGCAGCTGGGCAAGTACCTGACGGCAGGAATCTCTGAATATCAGAATTTGTGGAAATTGTTTGTGATGTACAAACCGAACATCTCCTCTGATTGCCAGTAGGGGGAGCCTCAGATATCATGTCTTAACTGCAAGTTTGACATGTTCAGGCATCAATTACTAGTGCAGTTGTACATTGTAGTATGGAGTTCATTACGCTTAAATACAGAACGCAAAATGTATTTATCCATTAAAATAAATATTTAATCCATCAGCAACTCTAAAATTTTATCGACATATTAATCTTCAGTCGTTGATGGAAATGTTTATTTTTTTAAGGAATTATGTTCCGCTGTTGAGATGAATATTTAAGTGTCTTAATTAAGTACAGGTTTCCATCAAAGAGAAAACTTCCTGTTGTGCTGTTTTCAAAGTGAGTTTGCATGTTATTAAGCCCAACAACTAGTGTACATTATAAATAACCGCTAATACCGCACCGCAGCGAACAATTTTACAAACGATGTGACTATGATCAAAACAGACCACATCATTCCATGGCCTATAAAGATCGTTTGCGGCCAATTTAAAGCATCTCTTAAACAGCACAAGACACTCTTTGTTTGAGTTGCTAAGACAGTCAATAACAAAAGTTCTCTAATCCCCCAAATGTTTAGCTCCAACACAATGAACATTTAATTGATTGCAACCATTCCACATATCAACAAGCAGATCAGAGGGCAACGGTTCTTGGGAGCTGCGCACGCTGCGCTGTACCGTACCGCACAATGCTTATTTTCCTCTATTCTTTGAGCGTCCCCACTTTCTGCGTCCAATACCTACACCATTAGGCCAATCAAAAAGTCCTTTCCCCATCATGCGCTAATGGCTGAACGACAGAAAAGAGACAAATATTCCTGTGGGAAAAACCGAAGCTCAGTACTCATCTTTATTCTCCCCTGAAAAAAGGGAAGGTTTCGCTGCAAGAACTCATTTCTCCACAGATGTGTCATTGCTCCTCAGCAGGGGGTTGAACTTTCTAATTCTTTTAAAAACCTTCTTAGTGAGACGTCCTGCGGGAGCCCCAGTAATTGCAGTGCTGATCTTTTTACCCTCTGTTCTGTTTCTCCTGTAGCGTCACATCTTTTGCCCACTCATTAAAGGAGGAAATGCTCTTTAGAGGACGACTGGGAATTGTTTAGCCTCCTTAAAATCAGCATAATTGGGTAAATAAAGCTTGAATACATTTGAGAGATATTGCAAAGAGACATATTTGTGACCCTGGACCACAAAACCAGTCTTTAGTAGCTGGGTTATATTTGTAGCGATAGTCAAGGGTACAAAATTTTCTTTTATGCCAAAAATCATTAGGATATCATGTTCCATGAAGATATTTAGTAAATTTCCTTAATTTCTTTCATTTTTGATTAGTAATATGCATTGCTAAGAACTTCATTTGGACAACTTTAAAGGCGATTTTCTCAGTAATTAGATTTTTTTTTGCACCCTCAGATTTCAGATTTTCAAATAGTTGTACCTCGCCAAATATTGTCCTATCCGTACAAACCATACATCAATGGAAAGCGTATTTGTTCAGCTTTCAGATAATGTAAACATCTCAATTTCAAAAAATTGACCCTTATGACTGGTTTTGTGGTCCAGGGTCACATTTTTCTTTTCTTCCTTGTTTTTTTTTTGTTTTTTTGTTTTTTTTGTGACATTTTCGTGTCTCTGTGTTCTCAGTCTATATTGAATCAGCCATCAGGACTTTCTTGGAGAACTTCTGAAACCTAACAGACTGTTAATAATTGAAATGTCCCTGGTGGGACCGTTTGGACAAGGACAAGAGCTATTACAATCCACAATGCCATTTCGCCAAGGAAAAGTGCACGCAGCTCGCAGCACACCTCTTTATCGTGGGAAATTCCAATTCAGCATTATCTTTTGCCTTGGGGCTTCTCTGGTAATCACTACAATCAATGAACAAAACTGTTTTTTGCTCATATGAGTCATTACATCACAAGACAGAAATCATTATGTGATTAATCAGTGTAAAATTACTGTAATGATTTTGCCTTTTACTAAATTATGTCTTTCTCAGCCATTTAACTCATGATCAGAAGAGCATGAGTGTTGTTCAGCCGTGGATAAATGTCGTTACTAAATTATCTTAATGCTTTACAATTAAATAGATCATAGAGAAAGGGGTTCCCCAGTTGACACTAGGACACAATTAAAATCAGCATGTGTTAAATTCTTGACCGCAGATCTCTTGGCAAGGATCCACAGCAGATGGAAGCAGGATTTTGTTTTTCTGAACGTTGCGACATCTTACTGGTAACCATTCGAGCGGGAATGTGTCCGTTGTAATGTTTTTAACTTGTCATGAACTTGCAATAAAAAACTAAGCTGTGATGGTGCCTAATTGAAGACAGAGATCATTATCAGTTCACTCGGAGTCAGCGGGGGCCATTCACCCTCGTTCAAGACTGAAGCTTTAAACCGTACCGACTCTCTCCTTGTGACTTCACTGTGACTAAAACCTCCCTGCCACATTGAAGTAACTTTTTGCGGTTTGCTTTATTGATACCACTATGCACACACTCTTCATTTAAGTCTCAAAATGAAGAATTACAAAGGAGCATATGGAATTGAAACATTACAAAAGCTGCGGGAAGGTTTCAGCTTTAATGGGCTTTTGGCTCTTTTCTCAGCATGTAAGATGTGGTTGCATTTTGCATTTGTCATGGGTTTACTATAAATTCAGTGTCCATAATTGAGTTTCCAGGTAACATGAACACCAAGCAAGAAGTCTAGCGAAATTAAAAATAGACAGTACGTTTAAAGAATTTAGACAAACATTGTATTTTTCAATTATTAAAAGACTCACTCTCTGTGAAATTACTACAGGATGTAGAAAAATGTTTTGAATTTTGTATCTTGAAACTAAACACATGTTGACCTTCTGTGACAACATGCCCCAATAGTTTAAAACATCTTGGTTTTTCAGCAAAATAAGAAAATTATGGAACACAAAACAATTAATAAAATGACAAAATAAAATTAAAAGGTAACACAAAAATGTAAAGTGAAGGCTATAATGAACACATTTTTTAAATTTAGCTAAACATTTAAAACACAACTTTGATATTTATAAAAAATACCCTTATTTAGCCAGTTTAGCTATTATTTTCACTGGTTTACATTTGTTGAAAAAAATATGGTTATTAAATTTTATTTTGGAGGACAGAAATTCGATTAAATACATATTTATTTATTTTAATGTAAGAGAGCTTTAAAACTTTTTTTTTTAAACCAAAACATACAAAACCGCCCCTTAAGAAAAACATAAAAACATTTACGTAAGTGGAATTTCTGACTCAAGATCATTTAAGTACTAAAAATATATACATATCTGATATTTTTATCTCCTTTCTTTCTGTCTCAATCAAATCCCTCAACATTTATTTTTATCCATTTTCATAGCATGAAAGTAGCTCATTAGATTATATCATTCTCTATCTGTCCCCGAACAATCCCTCACATCCCAATGAGTCGTAACTTCCCTGTTTATCGGTTCCATCGGGATTTGTCTAATGAGGCACTTGTCCTGTACGGCAGTCTGCTCTGCCGTGTGTGTGTGTGAGTGTGAGTGTGTGCGCTGACGTAGAGGTGGGCTGGCAGAGAGTTAAGTGTAGTCTGAGTGCCATCAAGATAAGGCAAACATCAGAAGTCCTGAAGACAGTAGATAGCTCAGTCTGAGTACTGATGTGTACATGAGTGTCTTGTGTCAGATGATATCTCAGCGGATCCTCACAGCGTCGGCTCGCCTTTTCATTCATTCTGAAAGCTCAAAGTGATAGCTCCAGCAGAAAAGTTGTGAAGTGATTTCATGAATGAGGTATCACAACATCGCTTGGCACTCTCCAGCATCATTTTATTTTTCGTCAGATTTGGACGATCTGAAGCTGATCGCTGGAAAGCCGTGCGCGTATTGGACGGATCTTCTCCTCAGGCTAAAGAGTTGTTGTGAAAGAGTTTTGCAGAAGAGCACCAGGAGCAGCATGGATTACTTTTTATTTCGACTCTTCTGTTCTTTGGCTTTGGCGTCGCTTATAGTTCAAAGGTAAGAACTTGCTCAGTTGTTTCGTGTCAGATTTAAACGATTGCATTCGTTCCTGCACGTGAATATTTTTATTTGCTCACAAACATACACTAAATGAACTGACATGATATTCTGTACTTACGTGCATCCTAAGACTTTCAATAACAACACAGATGTTTTTTAAAGTTTTGGACATCCGTTTTTGGTTTTACATCTTTGAGAAAAGCGGTAAAAGGGGAAGTTTTGTTTTCACTCTTTTGTAATCTAACCAAACTAAGCTATTTGATTCCGTTTTTATTGATAGATTTTAACATTTTGGCTTATAAATAATGGCTTTACCAGAGCTTCATTTAATATCAGTTGTTTGCAGTTTATTTATTACTTTATTTGCATTTTCCCTCAATGTTATTATATTGTATTGGTAGTTTGCAATGTAGTAGTTAAACTATACGCTGAGGAAAGTTTGTAGTTGCTTATAAATACAGTACTTTCACGTAACTTTTCTTACATGTGCTGTAATGGATGAAGCTTTGCATCTGCTATTTGTCAAGTAAACTCATTTGTAATGGTCTCAAACCAGCTCCATTTGATGTATATGGTATCTATTTCCAGCACATGGTGTATTTTGTAATAGCCATGAGCATTAGGCTCCTCAGGGAAACTTATGTCACTGCCACCGCAGTTTTGTATGACCCAGTAAAAAAGCATCTTTGTGTATTATAAACACTTCCACAATGCAAAAGAACACAGGGTATTTATTATTTATCACCTCTTTATTTATTACCTGTTTTCGTGCAAATGTATTTGAATACTTGATAAGGTTTCATTCTCTCTTCTAGGGCAGACTCAAATGAGATCCTAGGACTAAAGATCCCCTTTGACCCCATTCTCAATGCCAACACTGTGTGTTTGACCCTGCCCGGCCTGACAAAGAAACAGCTGGACGTATGTATGAGACATCCAGATGTGACAGCCTCAGCCATACAGGGCATCCAGATTGCCATCCATGAGTGCCAGCATCAGTTCAGAGGACACCGCTGGAACTGCTCAAGTCTGGAGACCAGAAACAAGATCCCCTATGAGAGTGTTGTCTTCAGCAGAGGTAAGCAACAAAATGAACATAGTGACTTAGTTTTTTTAGTTCATGGGACCAGTGTGAAATATAAACTGAATTTCAATTTTGATATATGTACTTCATTAACATTCTAAACTAAATCTAAATTATTTGGTGAGCTAGAAACTGATCCATATTGGGTGAATAAATCCTTGAAGTTTGTATATTGCAGACACGTAAATGTTTGATGGTAGGAAAGCTTTATCAGCCACAGGCCTATATCACTTAAAGAGTGGATGTAAATATCCTGCAAGAGGGCTTCCTTGGCCAGCTAATGCATTTTACTCTGTGCCAGTGCAAGTGCTGTGAATTTGCTTTCAGCATTTTCCCAACCCTCAGTGGCAAAAGCATAAACCTGTTTAGTTAGTTTCTGTAACCCAAAGTGACAGTTTCCTTCAATCTTTAATTCATTTTCCCACTTCCTCCACCATCAGCGCAGCCGGGCGTGCCTCTCACTTTAAATTATTTGTTAGATTGATTTGTTCCAGGTCTTTCATTGGCTTGGAAGGAAATCTAAAACAGCATTTCCATGTCCGTGTCTTCTGGCTGCGCCTAAGTGCCGTTTGCCCCCCATAGAATCATGAGAGGATTGCACGAAAAAAAAAAAAAAAAGCAGCATCGGCTGGTGTGCGCGTGTGTATCTCAGCATGCAGGTCTCCTCTGCGTGAGTGTGTATGTCACTGTGGGTGGGTGGGTTAATAGGTGTGAGTTCCTGTGTGTTTTGAAATGATCAATTGAACATCATTCAGCTATCTCAGATCTTTGCTCCGAGCCCCAAGGGCAGCTCTGCCATCAGCAAGCGTTTTTGGAAAACACTGTGAATTCCAGACACTGACTGCTTCACACCTGATTTAAGTCTTAAAGGCTCATTAGTCATTTGTAATCGCCAGAGATGGACAAAACAGGACACGGAGGTGAGGCGGGGCCACATTTACAGGCCTAATAAGACAAGCCCCAATCTGCATTAAACACTCTTTTTAAGTGGTAGACATGGGGTCATGACCAGTTTAAAACTTGTTCAAACTTGGAAATTTCTGTTGCTCTTGAATGATCATTTATAATAAACCAACTTAAGTGGTCACACGAATGCATATGAATGTAGTCAGACAGTCGTGCAAAAGTAATAAGCTTTCATATTTTTGTAGAGTTTTTTTCAGGTCTTGAACATTAACCAGACTAAGTTGTTGTTGTTTTTTTCCTTTTGATGATTTAACTAGAAAAAAAAAAAAAACATGATGATTTAAACAGCAGAACTTTTATATGAAAGATGCAAAGTAATAGACTTTCATTATACATACATATCTCAAAATATTTCACATTAACCATGCTGATTTTCCTTTTTTGATTATCTAAATGACAAAATAGAAATTTCAGAGCCTTTCATGTTTTACATTTCTTAATGTTTACAGGTAATTCCTTGCAAATGTCAACCTTACCATAAAAATTACGTTTTTGCCAAAGTTTTTAAAGCATTTTTTTTTTTTTTTTTTAGTGCATGATATTCCATAGTCTGGTAAGTGCTATTTTCAGGCTTGTCACATGCATAACAGTACATGTTCCTCATAAATAGACACAGCAAAATTAAAATAAAGTAACAATTATTGCGTCTGGTTTGTGCATTTTAATTCGCAGAAATCCTGCAATGTAGTCCCTCAAAAACTGTGTCCTTTTTTGTCACATCCATAACACATTATTATTTCCCTTTTTTAACATATATACCTCATGCATAGACTGATTATTTTTCTAATGTTTAGACTCTATCAGCAAGGGTTTATTAAAAGATAAACAGATGGTTTGGTGTATTGGTAACATATACATTCTCTAAGCATTTATGTCACATCCATAATGCAAAATGTCACATCCTGGATTTACCCTTACTTTCTTTCAGATTTTTGACATTAACCAGATGCATAAAGTTTTTTTTTTTTCCTTTGATGATTTTAAAAATAGAATTTTATATGACATCTATTTATCTCTCTAGAGAGATAGATTTATATGCTTTCAGATTTTTGGTCATTTAAATGGCAAGATAGTAATTCTTATATATATTTTTATATATCCATATTTTCTTTCATATTTTTGACATTTACCAGACTGATATTTTTTTATATATATAAAACAGGAATTTTATATGTGTACTTAAGTGGGTCTATTTCATGCTGAAGAAGTGCCCTTTGATTTCACCAGGCAGAAGGAACTATAAACTATTTAGCCTTTATGGGCTCTTTCATGTTCCTGAGCATGGCCTTCTTTAATTCCCCATCTGTCCCTGAAAGTGATTCAGGAGAGTCTGCTTTTATGAGACCTCCGTTTATTATTGTTTGAGACCATTAGCTTTCAACAAGCCTTTAACACGTGCAGGCACCTTTTTTACTCTGGAAACCGTGGAGAGCAAAAAAAAAGCACTGTAATTAAATATTCTTATACAAGAACAACAACATAACTTGCTACTGCTACATGTGGCTCTCATGTGTTCGAATGTATTTGCCCAGGAATTTCTTAACTCTTGTCGGAAAGCCTTAAAGTCTGCCGCACTTCAGGTCCAATAAAGAGCGCAGCGGATGAGAGCTAAAATCCAGGAGAACGGCATGTGATTAGCGCAGATCAAACAGCCGCTAACGGTAGCCAGGTTAATTGCAGCCACGTTTTTGAGCTCAGCGTAGAGCCTGTGCACAGATGAGCATGTCTGTGCTCAGCCACGCTAACCAGAGCCCTCCACACCTTCTCCATTGTTCCTGCATGTGCATGCTTTGGATGCTTAAGCGCAGTGCTGCATTCACTAGCTTTGTCCTGTGAGGTCTTTCTGTTGCTTGTTGTGTGAAGGACTATACTGGTACTGCTGTCAAACATCAGGGCTTGTGTGGTTTCTCCTAGAATATGATAGCGATCTTCTCCACAAAGCAGTGGGAGAACAATTCCAGGAGCAAAGACAGACTTTGAGTGAGGCTTGCCTGAATAATCCCTTGTATCGTCTCTTTGGCAGGTTTCAGAGAAAGCGCATTTGCGTATGCCATCGCAGCGGCCGGTGTGGTCCACGCCGTGTCCAACGCCTGCGCCATGGGCAAGCTGAAGGCCTGCGGCTGCGACGAAAAGCGCAGAGGGGACGAGGAGGCGTTCAGGATCAAACTCAACCGTCTCCAGCTGGAGGCCATCAACCGGGGTAAAGGCATGGTGCACGGCGTGATGGAACACTTTCCCGCCGACGCTCTCGGCCCCCAGGATTCCTGGGAATGGGGCGGCTGCAGTCCCAACGTGGAGTTTGGGGAGCGCTTCTCCAAGGAGTTCCTGGACTCCCGTGAGACGTACAGAGACATTCACTCCAGGATGAGACTTCATAACAACAGAGTTGGCAGGCAGGTGAGAGACGGCGTTATGTTGGCTGTGTGTGTGATGTGTGACACTAAGCCTGAATGAATCAGCAGTGTTGTATTGCACAGGGATCGACTTACGCTCCCTTTTAAGATGCGTTAAAACGCGGTGTTCAAAGATGAGCGCTTCTTTTCTACTGAGATACTATAACCGTGTCACATGTACTATAGGAGACAATAGCGGTTGAGTTCCTCCTTTTGATGTACCTAGAAGCTACAGATTTCCTCCGAGCGGCGGTTAAACATGAAGGGACGCTCATGTTGCAGCTGTGCTCTTGAAAGCTTCATCCCTGTCCGTTTTGCCAAGCGAAACATTTGTGTTTGTGCGTTCCCTGAGTCGTGCGATCGTTGGTTTTTCTAAAGCGAGGCCCTGGCATTGCGAGAGGCTTGTTGAACTTTTTGCCTGGGCTCCTGCCTGCGTGTAAACGCGCGAGCCGGTGCCCCGTCTATGCTCAATTAGGTGCTCTCATGAATCTTTTCCGATCTCCACGCACCCCCCGAACCACCTACCAACAGCAAAACACTTAAATGAGCAATAACTCCACTCGAGCAAAAGCAAACATGTGCTTCTCTGAAACGTGTTATCTTTGGATTTGGGAATGTTTAAAAGGCATTTAAGCTTTATCAAAATATGCCTTCCCTGGTGTTGCCTTTGATCAGTGAGTCCCTCCTGGTGGCAATGTGTGATGTAAGGGATCGAGGTGTTGTTTCTTTGCCTGTGTTGTACTAATTAGATAATAAGAGGAAGATTAGTGGCACTGTAGATGCACTGAGATGAATAACAAGATGTGGATAAGGTACAAACTGATGGATGCTAATGGCCTTTCTGAGTCATTACTTGTAACTTTCATAAAGAAAACAAATGGGCACTGCTCTTCTACATAATGCAGTAAAAACAATGCTATAGTAAAAACATAATGCTATAGTAAAAATGTCATTATTGTACCCAAGCAGAACCTGTTTTTTTTTTTAACGAAAAACGTTAAACAAATCAAAACTGTCTTATTTTAGATTCTTTACTCCTTGCTTTGATAACATCTTTAAGCACTTTGGAAATTTTCCCAACTTCATGAGGAGCATCCAGAGCTCTTTCCAAAAGATCTGAGGGATTTTCTAAGTTATCTGGCCACTTGTTTGCTGCTTTTTCTTCACTCCACAGTCCAAGTCCCCCATTCCAGAAACATGTTTACTTTTGTATATTTACTTCTCATATATATATAGGCAAAAATTCTATTTTTCTACAAAACTAGTTTCAGACGTAAGCATATAGGTCAAAGTTACATTAAGATCATGATAAGCATGTCCAAACTTTTCACTGGTTCTTTATGTATATCCACGTTTATGATCACTCAGCACTTGTTGCACAATTGTTCATAGACTTCTTAAATTGTCTTCTTAAATTAGGTAAGAAGGGTATTCTAACCTAGTTAGGAGTTGCAAGATGGCTGCATTATGTAGAAAGAGGCAGACACCACATAAATATAAGTTGGAATCAGCCTTTTTTTTTCTGAAGTGACAGCAACTACAAGTATTTGGACAAAAACAGTGTTTTCACAGGGCTATCACTACAACAGTGAAACAACTAACAGATGAGGTGACAAAGTACACATGTGGACAGCTTGGTTTTTGCACTTTTTCCACTGCCTGTGTTAGTTATTTCATTGTTGCACTGATACTTAATTTTCTCAAAGTGTCTCATACGGTGAGATAGTTTGCTTGTGCAGTTTAATGTTATTTACTGTAAATGTTTATCCCCTGATGTCCATTATGCATAACTTATATTTTACTGATATATTCTTTTGTAAATGTATGCGAGTTGCATAGTCTAACGGCAATGCTAGTTATAGGCTTAGTTCACCCACAAACAACAAGAAAATTGTGTCATTAAAAAAAGTCCACTTCCAAAACATATATTCACATATAATGTACTCACCCCCCTGTCATCCAAGATGTTCATGTCTGTCTTTCTTCAGTCGTAAAGAAATGATGTTTTTTGAGGAAAACATTTCAGCATTTTTCTCCATATAATGGACTGATATGGTGCACCGATTTTGAACTTCCAAAATGCAGTTTAAATGCAGCTTCAAATGATCCCAGCTGAAAAAGAAGGGTCTTATCTAGCAAAATGATCCGTTATTTTTATAAAAATAATACAATTTATATACTTTTTAATGTCAAATGCTTGTCTTGTCTTACTCTGCCTGGACTGTTTTTTTCCTGTTCATGACAGTTAGGGTATGTCGAAAAACTCCCATCTCATGTTCTCCCTCAACTTCAAAATCGTCCTATATTGCTGTTTTACCTTTTTTGTTAAGTGTGTTTTATCTTCTTTGCATGTTCACTTTGCAAAGACCATGTCGGTACTTCTGCAGCGATGTAGGATGATTTTGAAATGATTTTTGAAGTTGAGGGAGGAAATATGATTGGATTTTTTCGACATACCCTAACTGTCTTGAGCCAGAATACACAGAGTTCAGGGAGAGCAAGACAAGACGAGCGTTTGAGATTAAAAAGTATTTAAATTGTATTTTTTGAATGAAAATAACCGATCGTTTTGCTAGATAAGACCCTTCTTCTTCGACTGGACTCGTTTACAACCGCATTTGGGTTTGTTTGAAGCCGCAATTAAACTGCATTTTGGAAGCTCAAAATCAGGGCACCATATCAGTCCATTATTTGGAGAAAAATGCTCATAATTTCTTTACGACTGAAGAAAGACAGACATGAACATCTTGAATGACAAGGGGGTGAGTACATTATATGTGAATCTTTGTTTTCAAAGTGGACTTCTTTTTTAATTACTCACCCTCATGTCGTTCCAAACCCGTAAGACCTTTGTTCATCTTCGGCACACAAATTAAGATATTTCTGATGAAATCCGAGAGCTCTTTGACACCCCATAGACAGCATGGGTCCTACTATGGTCAAAGTCCAGAAAGGTACTTACGACAGTAGTTCAACCATAATTTTATGAAGCTACGAGAATCCTTTTTGTGCACAAAGAAAACAAAAATAATGACTTTATACAACAATTCGTCTCCTCTGCGTCACCCTAGTGCCTAGTATCATGACACATACACACGCTTTCCTCTGAATGTAAACAAAGCGTGGCGCACGCGTGTTCTACATCAACAGCACCATGCGTATGTTTACATGCAGATTTTAACTAGTCAACTTAAAAAATGTAACTACCACATGATTCAAGTAACTTTTTCTTTATTAACGCTCTAGTTAAAGAAAATTCAATTCCAAGTGCACCACACATGATCTAAATGTTAAACAAATCACTTGTTAAATATCTCTGCAGAAAAGATCCATGAATTACAACTACATGATGTATAAACTTGTCTTATACATATTAAGAAATAATACGAGGGAAATGCTTTTAAAAAAAATCGTAAAAGTCAAGGTAATTTAAATTCAAAATGACTGAAGGTATAACACCAGTAGACTATCAACTATAAATGTTTTGTAAAAACAATGAACAGCAACTTTCAGCCTGTAATCATGATGCAAACATGAAATATCAGACATAGAGTAGTAGTTCTTCACAGGTTTTTTATTCTATTGCGCTGCTTTTCCGTAGTTTTTTCTATGTAAACACAGACGTGTTTGACTGTCACACTTGCGCATCTTATGCATGAAACAGCATTCTAAAAATGCGGCGCTCAAGTTAAAAGAAGTTAACTCCCACCTTCTTGCATGTTTTTCCTGTTCCACTGCCCACGTAGATCATCTTTGTCAACACAAAAGCGCATTCTGTGTGAATGGCACCTAGCGATGAGCATGTCACACGTGAGCGGTTAATCGCATGCGCCGACATGCGGTTGGATCGCTCTGTTCTCTTTACTGTTATCACTGGCATATTGTCGAAGTGTCTAATTCTAATGTTTGTTGATATCTCTATTCAAAATTGCGATTGTTTAATTTCCAAAAAAAAAAAAAAAAAATGGTGGCAAAACATTAATTTTGAATTGATCAATAAAAAAAAAAAAAAAAATCATCCAGCCCTATTTCAAATGTGAAAGTTTACGTGTCCATCAACTATGTAGCAAAACTAAATGTTTTATTTTGAACAGAAGTTTAAGTCCATAAGATCATGAAAGTTAAGTAAATAAAATTAGTTGAAATAAATCTTGCATGCATGGTGTAATGGCATTCCTGTCACATTACTCTTGCAGGCCCACTATTGGCTGATTCAGTGGTTGAGGCAGTCAGTTTGGTTGTTGGCATTACTTCACAACACTTAAATGTGATTTCAGTCAGTACTTACTGCAGGAATTAAACAGTATTTGCTGAAACTTATTTTCAACTTGGATTAGAAATGTTTGGGCTATTTCTGCTCTTATACACCACCACGTCTTGTAATCCTGAGGAAACATTTTAAATTTGGCAGGCACTTTTATCCACAGAAGCTTTCATTGCATTCAAGAGATACGTTGTTACAGTTTATGCATTCCCTGGGAATCAAAGCCATGACCTTGGTATATGCTCTACTGATCAAGCACTATTTTAAGAGTTTCACTATTGCTTGTAACTTCAATATTAGAACTGCTTTTGGTGTGGCTGCTCCTCACACAATGACAGCTCATCAGCTGTGCATTCTAGACGTGGGAGGTAAGATATCATCTTGGATTAATCTGTTGTCACTCTTTATCAGGACGGTACAGAGCTGAAGTGTAAATGACCATGATAAGCTCAGATGTGCTACACTGGCAGGTTCACACAGACAGAGCTGCAGATTGTTCATTGTTTGCTGCTTCCTCTTCTATAATTTGTCTCTGTATCGTTCCATCAGTTTGCTGGTCCCCTTGATTATTCAGACAAAACATACTTGGTCAGTCCCAAATAAAGTAACAGATAGTAGCCGTGTTTGCCACCTAAAGTACTAATTCTCATGCCTAATTCTGTCTCGCTCCTTAAGCTAGAAGTTCTAGAGACTATACATTTGGTAGAATTTCCAGGATCTTTGTTATTGATAAATCATGTCATAGTGTCCTGATTAATTATTATAATTATCATGATCATTGGCAAAAGCCACCCATTCTTGGTCTCAGAGATGACACTTCAAAGGATCTTTATTGTTATCAGTTTCCAAACTGATTAATTGTTATTTATATTGGATGATGTATAAAGGATGCTGGAAGTTCAGGATTTCAGTCTGAGAAGCTCAATTAGGAGGTGTGGCGTTTGATCAAGCTGCCAGCGAGGGTGTGATGTACAGAGAGACGCCATTGTTCAAGAATATTTCTTAGGCTTTTGCCAGTAAGCCTATTTGGCATTCGAACCCGATTGTCAGAAAGAAGATAGACAGAAACTTTGCTGCTACTGAAATATGTTACTGTTGGCAGGTTTTCTCCAGGCAGTGTCAGCAAGATGAGAAAGAAAAATCGTAAAACCTTCCATCTTTAATTAAACTCATTTTCTCAAAACTCATGATGTATTTATGTTTTTTTTCTCTGCTGAGCCCATTGTCTTTGGCAATTGGGTCCCATAATTTTGTGACGAAGGGGTCTCGGCCGGGTTGGGCAGGACAGGCTCTATATCACAGAGTCTTTTTTTTTTATTTGCAAGGTTTGCGACCCAATAATCCCTCACCTCCCCACCTCCCTCTTCGAGAAAGGTAGTCGCTTGTCGAGGAATGTAGTGACTTTACTGGGATGTACATGTCGCCTCATGCCCACCCTCTGGTTCTCACGACGTTCAGTCTTGTTAAAAGCTCTAATTAGTGGCTGCTGGCTATTTGGAAACAGATGTTTAAAGCCAGCAAAAGATTTTAGACATCAAACACAGCGGGAAGTAGAAAGACATTCGCCCTTCCTTCCCCAAATACAACTTTTAAACAGTCTGTCACTGGCCTGGGCAACACAGAGGGGAAAAAAAAAAGAAAACTGCATGAAGAGAATCGATTTAACTGTATTGTTTTAGTATTTGCCATTCACTGCTTCTGGCAACGTCGTGCGGACCGGCAGGGCAATAAGAACAGGGCATGTTTTTATGTTTGCAGTAGTTGCCGATTACATGGCAACGTCTAGTGGGGTTGTAAATTATTTTTTGCATGTTTTCATTGGAGCGCCTTCCACTCAATGAAGACCGGTTGGAAAGCCAGGCGGCGTTTCTACTTTTAGAGCAAAGCGAGCAAAGGCTAGGAGTCGGTACAGAAACAGTTTAAAAGAACAATGTTTTGACCTAAAAGTATTAGTGACATTTCCTCTACATTTCTTTGCTGTATACACCACACAAGATTTAAATGTAAACATGTTTAATTGACCAAATGCATCACAGTCTGGTCACGCGTCTATCCGAGACTTTAATGAAGACGTGTGTTGGGACATTGAGGTTTTGGTGGAACGCCTCCTCTGAAACATCAAAGGAACCGAGCAATACTCATTCAGTAATTCATCACAAGCCATTAGATGGAGGATCATGTTGTCAGGCACCCTGTCATCATTTTGTCCTACATCTTAAGTGGACGCTCCAGCTTGTACCTAACGGTGTGTTACTGCGGCTGCAAAGCCCTGAACACGAAATCGCTCCACACACGATCGTCTCTGTCTGTGGTGACGCTAATACGTTCACGCTTTTTGGACTTGCATACAAAGATTTTAGACATGAATGTAGCTCTAATGCAGCATTAAATAAAATAAAATCGACATTTTCATTTTTCTTCATTCTCACGTTCACAAAAATGACACGAAATTGCATTGCTAGAATTAAAGGAAAGACTTTAAAGGAACACTCCACTTTTTTTGAAATAGGCTCATTGTCCAACTCCCCTAGAGTAAAACAGTTGAGTTTTACCGTTTTCGAATCCATTCAGCCGATCTCCGGGTCTGGCGGTAGCACTTTTAGCATAGCTTAGCATAGATCATTGAATCCGATTAGACCGTTAGCATCTCGCTCAAAAATGACCATATATAATGATGATATTTTTCCTATTTAAAACTTGACTCTTCTGTAGTTACATCATGGACTAAGACTGACGGAAAATGAAAAGTTGCGATTTTCTAGGCTGATATGGCTAGGAACTATACTCTCATTTCGGAAACTTTGCTGCCGTACCATGGGTGCAGCAGGCACAATGATATTACGCAGCACCTGAAAGTGACCGGCACTAAATTTGTGTAGATGCAGAGTTGCAGCCGGCAGAGTTAACGGCTGCATAATATCATTGCGCCTGCTGCACCCATGGTACGGCAGCAAAGTTCCTTGATTTTTACTATGATTATTACGATATAACTACAGAAGAGTCAAGTTTTAAATAGGAAAAATATCAAAATTCTTTGGTCATTTTTGAGCGAGATGCTAACAGTCTAATCAGATTCAATGATCTGGTGGAGTTGGAAAATGAGCCTATTTTCAAAAAAAGTGGAGTGTCCCTTTAAAGAAAGCTGACATTTGATTTTCTCTACAGTTTTACCTGTGTCTGCTGTAGTGCTGTTCTCTGTACATCCAGATTTCATACATAGAGGCTTTTGTTCTCGGATCAACTTTATCTGGAATAGTTTTACAGTAAATTGAAGGAATATGAACACTGCCATGTGGAAACTCTTTATCAAAGGAAAAACAGCCATATTGCCATATGGCGATTCTGTACTACATTGGAATAGCTGTAATGCATTTCCTCTTTGGGAATTTCTATAGATAGTAGCATTAAGAATATTTTCTGCTAATATTTATTTAAATGTGTATATTGTTTAGATGTGCATTTATTTGAATGCACAAATAAAATGTGTGCCCATTTTTCTGAACACATGAAAGAAATCATTAGTTTCAAATAAAATAAAAGTATGTTCATTTTTCTGAACACATGAAACAAATCATTATTGTTTCGTTATTTGTTTCATGTGTTGAGAAAAATGCGCACACATATTTTACAGAAAACACGAAGAAGAGTGCACAACTGACTAACCCTGAGCATGTTTTTAAAGTAATAAACAGGAATGATTCACTAAATTCAAATGGAGTTTGAAATGTACTTTATAAACATCTCAAATTATTAAAGAAACATGAATTTAATATGTTATTTGAAAGTTTTCTTTAGAATAACGTGTACTGATAAATTGTACAAGAAGAGGAAAGTTTGTCCTTCTATGGTACACATTATTTTGTAGAAATTAAATTTTATATTATTCCTATTATATTTTATATATGAATTTATATAGGGAAAATCTGGGGAACATTTGCCATGTGGAAACTCTGTAATGGAAACTAGTAAGAGACAAACACTTTTTTTTTTTCTTTAAAAATAAATAATATTTCTTTCATCAAAATGTAATAACTTTCACACTTGTAAAATTATTTTTTATAAAAGGCAGCATGACATATAAAAAGAATTTTAACCCATAACATCACAGCCTAATATTTTCACCCCAATGAAATGTGGACAAACAAAATCAAGTCCAACTCAGAAATGCAGCACATTGAGAAAGTTAAATGTGTTGCAAATGCTGTTTCAGTTTAATAGTATGCTTGAAAGTATTCAGCTGTATTACAGTGATAGTTCTGTCATTAATTACTCACCTTCATCTTGTTCCAAACCCATAATAGCCTTGTTCATCTTTAGAACACAAATTAAGATATTTCTGACCCCTGCATAGACACCAACGCAACTGAGATGTTCAATAGTCCATGTGACATCAGTGGTTCAGTTGTAATTTTATGAAGCTACGAGAATACTTTTTGTGTGCAAGGAAAAGAAAAGTTACTTTATTCAACAATTTCTTATCTTCTGTGTCTCTTTTAACAATGTCCTTGCTATCTTTCTGGGCCTTGTCAGTTTGCATTGCTGTCTAAGCAGGGTCGGATTTAATCAAAAATATCTTAATTTGTGTTCTAAAGATGAACAAAGGTTGGGTTTGGAACAACATGAGGATGAGTAATTAATGACAGAATTTTCATTTTTTCAGAAATTTTTCAGAAATTTCAATTATTGTAAAAGCTGCTTAATTTAAATATCAGTTTTTACACTGCTGACTTAAAGTGAAGGGAAAAAGCATCTGACTTGAGGGGTTGTGCAACTGTTTTGCTGTATACTGCCTGTGGTCCAAATGTGCTACCAATGTGTTTTACTTGATCTCAGTCTGGTGCCAGTTTATAGGCAAGCCTGTCTCACTTTTTCTTCAATTAAAATGGCCCAGATGTGGCTCTCAATTTGCTCTGCGCCAATGAAATTACAGCACACCCTTCAAAACATCCACATCCACTGCATGTCGGAAAAGAAAATGTGCAAATTTATAGGCCCTAATATGTTTTGCTTGCAGATCCATTTATAGTGGCTTCTGCTGTGTTACTGTAGCTTTTGGAGCCGCACATGTTGCCATACACATCAAATGCTGATGAATATCTGCAACTCTTCTTCTATTGTGAATCTGCCAAAGACATGTCAGCTGTTGCTCTCTTTAAAGTTGAATTATGCCTTTAGGTTTGTTCTGTGCTGACAACCTCTTTACATTTCCAAAACATCCGGTGATTTCATGCGCTTCCTCTGCATATAAAGCCTTGTACCCCTATAGAAACTGTAAGATACGTCGAATAAAACAAATGTTTCGATAAAGCCTATTGTTTCACAAGCTTCATTCTGTGCCAGCAGGGCAGTGCAGAGGCTTGACAGGCTTTAAGGTTGTTAATCTGTTCATGGCAGATGCAAGAATGAGCTGCGCTTCCTGCACTTCATCTGTAGCTCCCCAGGCTAGACGGTCTGCCAGGCTCAGACGCTCCACCTCTCCACACACCCGATAGATTATCCTGTTGTCACTTAAGCAGGGCGGCAGCTTCCAAGAGAGCACTTCCTGTCTCTTCCTCACTTCCTCCGCTGCCGCGCACCCACGCCGTTCCTGCCCTTAGGTGCCGAGTCCAGGCTGAGGAGGAAGAAGAGCAATCAGACCCTGCGATCTTCCATCCCAACCCTGTAGCTTCCTCAGCATAGGACGCATATGGCAAGAGCAGGCAGGTCCACTTCCTAACTGCTGGAGGTGAGACATTTAAATTCCCGCCAGGTTCTCGGCACTCAAAGCGACAGGATTTGAATATCCTCGGCCCTCAGGGAACTGATTTGGCTTCCTTTTGGAAGGCTGTAATCTCTTAAAACAGTGACCTTGAAATGATGAAAATGCTGGTGCTATACAGGGTTACTCCTTGTTTATGCCTCACAGAGGGTTAACTTGAGTGCCGCTGAGGTGTTCACCTCAGACGGAGCGAGATCAGCCTGAAATTCTGTGTTTTGTGAAAACAGTTTTGTAGTGCCTGATTTGCCATTGTGGGCGTATTGTTGTGATTGATCGTTGTTATCTTTGGCCTCAGTTAGGGTGTGATATCTGTTTCATATCTGTCTCTCTACTCTTTGAGCCCATTCATATAAAACAGACCTGCTCCATTTGCATGCGCACCTATGATGGCTAAGAGCTTGAAATAGAAACTATCGGCATGCAAACCTGAAGAAGCCTGAAGAATTCACGATCTTCAGGGATGGCATATGTCTGCTTTTGACAACTGCTGAAAGTGACCTGCAACTCAAGGTGAACAGCAACAGTTGTTCGCCGAATGTCAGAACATTCGGTTTTAGCAGACTGCGGCCCTGGAGGATTGAAAAGTTGTTTTGAGTCATCTCAAAAACTGAAAAAATATGTCCTGGATCGTGACGCCACTGCAAAACTCAAGAAAGAACAACACGAGCCATGGCTGAGTGACGTCAAATAGCGCAGTTTCATTTTGTACAGTGAAACCTAATCCGTTGAATTTTGACAGACAAAACTCGACTTATCTCTAAAGATGTTCAAACTGTGTTTTGTCCCGCGGTGAGCACTAGGAAGCCTGAGACAGTGTGAAATGTGGGATTGCTAAGCCTTAATGTTTGTGCTTGTGTTGTTGATATGGGTGGGTGCTGGGGCATCTGTCAGTAGTGAGGGTGGCCCCTCTTCCTCTTGGTAATTGGATCTAAAAGTTTATAGCTGCCGATGACAGATGAGTGCATTGTTGAGAAAATGGGAGGTCTGAACTTGTGAGAAGGGCATCCTCATCTCCAACCCTGACATGTCATGTGGCGGAACATGGAAAAAGTGCATGAGTAATACTAGACTGAATAAATCTCTGTCAATAACAGAACCCTTTTTCATCTGGATACATTTGTTTAAAAATACATTAAAATGCATTTTGTGCATGCTGACTTGAATATACCCCTTCTATGACAAGCATGTTTTTAATTTATGAATTAAAATTTATTTTGATAGTCTTGGGCATGCATAAAGTAAAACATGTCAGGGTGGTACAACTGTCCAGATTTTATAAATACAAGTTTCTTATAAAAAAAAAAGTATATTTTCGCATAATCATTATTTTCTAATGTAAAATATATTTCTGTCACAACAACTCTCTCAGGATTTTAGCATGGTAATGGATATTACAGTGTTAATGTATTTGGTCTTAGCAGAATAGATCTGCTATGCTGCTAAATTGTAGCTGCTGTTGGTTGTTACTGTTGTTGTAGATTATTGCTGCCTCTTAAAAACAAGTACAGGAACTTGCTACTGCCAGTACATATGCCTATACAATGCTTTGAATATTTAAGACATACTGCTTCTGTACAAATAGCATTTATAATAACCCGTAGCAGATCTATACAGGTGGAGCTGGGGAGGTGGAGGGTTTCAGAGGTGCAAAATGCTCTAGTGAATGCTAACCAGCCATTTAAATGGAAAGCAACAAGCTCATTGGCTGTGTATGCAACACAAACCAATCAGCTTATGCCAGGTAATGCTGTGACTATCATAAGTTTGTGCCATCTAGAGTTCTATGACAGAACTTGGCATTAACGAAAGATTTTCAAAAAATGTTGTCAGGCAAATCAAAGTCATGCAGTCCAACCAACATGCAGTAAACAAAACAAAATTGAACACAGGAACTAATATATAGAAAGGCTCTTACAGACCCTCATGAAAACTTTTTACTTATTAGTTAGGTTGTAATAGATGTCATTTTTAAATATGGCATGTACCTTCTGTGGTTTAAATTTGAAAGTTTAAAGTTTCTGTAGTTGGTAACACTGTAGTATAGGGAACAATTCTCACTTGTAACTAGTTACTTATTAGCATGCCTATTGTTAACATATTAGCTGTTTATTAGTACTTACAAAGCACTTATTCTGCATGACTATATGCTACATCCCTAATCCTACCCAATGCCTGAACTTAAGCACTACCTTACTAACTATTAAGAGGCAGCAAATTAGGAGTTTGAGGCAAAAGCAATAGTTAATGGTTTGTTAATAGCGAGAACTGGAACCATTTTTTACATATGTAATATGTGTAACGTGGTCCATCAACAGTTACCATGTTATGAAAATCAAAAGATTTTAAAAAATATTTTTGAATGTAAAAAAAAAAATACACTATATACTTTATAAATGTCAGTGACTCATCTATTAATATCTATATAAATTTCCATTCATCACAAAACAGAGATTCATCTAATAAGGGCTCTGATAATTTTTTTTTTTTTGCTAATGCAGCAGGTTCAGTCATTGCATTGCAAAGTCTAGATTGCCAACTATGGTCCAGATGCTGCGGTTTCCAGATATTAACATCTTCCTCATCTGTTTTGCTTGTGTGCAGGTTGTGGTGGACCACATGAGGAGGAAATGCAAATGCCACGGCACATCAGGAAGCTGTCAGCTCAAGACCTGCTGGCAGGTGACTCCAGAGTTCAGATCGGTGGGCTCGCTGCTGAAAGAACGCTTCAACATCGCTACGCTAATCAAAGCCCACAACAGAAACACGGGTCAGGTGGAGCACGCCCACCCAACGCACCGACGGAGAGCCAACGCCAATGCCAACGTCAACGATCTAGTCTACTTTGAGAAGTCCCCGGATTTCTGCGAGAGGGACCCTGGGTCGGACTCTGCCGGGACGCAGGGCCGGATCTGTAACAAGACCAGTCAGGGAATGGACAACTGTGAGAGCCTGTGCTGTGGCCGGGGCCACAACATCTTACAGCAGACTCGCAGCGAACGCTGCAATTGCAAGTTCCACTGGTGCTGTTACGTGGTGTGCGAAGAGTGCAGGATAACAGAGTGGGTCAGTGTCTGTAAATGAAATAAGCAATCATCTATGTACAAAAACAGACATTAAACGTAGGGAAAGACTGAGAAATCCCTCCCTTTTGCAATGGACTGCCATTTCCATGATTCGAATGGAAAGCACAAAAGCAGACTGAGATGAATTGAGTGCTAGAGAGGTGTGCACTTGTTTGCACACTGCATGGGTCCAAGCACAAGATTTCAGACTGATTTTGGACTTGCACTGCATATTATTTCATAAAGTATTTTTAATTTAAATAAATTAAGAATATGAATATATTGTTGAGTATATTGCCAACAGAGCACTCATCGACACTAAGTGGTGTTTATTTTATTTCAGTTTTCAAAGAAACCAATGGCTCCTAGTCCTGTAATATAGCACCAAGCAGACGCATGGGATTCCGGTACTTAAAGAAGAGAATATATATATATATATATATATATATATATATATATATATATATATATATATTATATATATATATATATATATATATATATATAGTTAGTACATCCATGATGTTTCATATACCTTTGCACAGAGCCATTTATCAGAAGAGTTTACCAAATAAACTCTGAGTATAAAAACGGTATCATATACCAGTTAATATCAATTCAAAAAGGCCAGCATGTCTTGTTTCAATTTCCAGTGATTGTATATATATAACCACTTTAATGCTGGTAAAATTGTTGATTGGTCTTCAAAGGCTTTTTAAGCACAGTAAAATGAATGGATTGCAAGCTGTGGATCAGTCCTGGTGACCAGCGGAAAGGACAACACTGTTACATGGATATGGACAAATCTCATGAAAAACGGATCGTAAAAAGGCTCTGAGGAGACTAAATATATGGAAGAAGCTGGACTAAACCTCTACAGATGCTTGTGTGTATGTTGTTTCCCTGCAAACTGTTGGCTGTGCCTCTGTTCACTGTAACAGGAACATATTCACCAGAGCTTTTAATGTCAGTCAGTAGATATTTAGACAGATGTATAATCACATCCTGATCACCACACACATAATGTGGTAGCTATAGGTACCCTCAACTCACCAAACTTTATATAAAAATAAATTATCTCAATTTCTGCCAGCTCATTCTTCAGGTGACACAACTGTTCAGATATGACTATTCAACATTCAAAGTTGTTTCAGCATTTTCTAGGTTGCTTGTAGTCTTATAATTTCTTCTATAAAGTAGTAAAATATCGCTGGATATTTTATGAAAATAACTGTTCATGGCCAGTGTAAGAAACTTCTGTTTCAGATTTTAAGTCTCAGATTTTATTATTTTTTTTTAAAGTTAAGTTTCTGCAAAAATCATTACTTTGATCAATAATAATTACACATGCAATAAGCTTTTGAACCATTTTTCTTAGTATCTGCTGAAAATATATCATAATTACCCAAAACATTTTAAAGGGAACTCCAATCAATGTTTTTTATTTAAAGTTTGTCCCATAATGAAAAAAGAAAAAAATATTATTTTTTGTTTGTTTTAATCTGCTAATTTTATGTTCTTCTGTTATGTTTTGTTGTTGTATTTATTTATTTGTGTGATTTTTCTCATGTTAAAATATATGCCAAAACATCAAGAATGCATTTGTAAAAATATACCGAGTCAGTTGAATTTTGAGTTGTCAGAGTTGAGTTCCGGTTAACGTTTAATTTACTTTGATTGTTTGCACATTTAGACCAATTATTCTGGAGAAAATGACTGACATGAAATACTGTGCGGGGTGAGCGCAAAAATATGCATTTTTTTTATTTTAAATGGTATAATTTTTTTAAGTTTGAATATATAAGTTATTTTATTTTGTGGATAACTTAATATTTGTAAAACAATAAAGAACTTAATTATACATGGTTGAAGAGTGATGTTGACATTCCTGCATACTAGCTTTCACATTTCACCTGTTTTGTGTGTGCAGCAGGAAGGAAGAAAACCACACATTATACAGGACTGATGTGTTGGTCATCATGCAGACCAATATATCCTATTGTGCATGTTTTTTTAATTTATGGAAAGCAGGAGAGAGAAAGCAAAAGAAAAAAGAAATCATTTTTCTGTTCTCTGGCAGAAGTAAACTATTTTTCATTTGTGAACTGCATGAACAGTGCGGACAAGTAGGTTGTTGCAGCCTGCAGAGAGATGCCCTCAGGCCTTCAGTCAGTTGACAACCATTTATAGAGTAGCAAAACTGATCATCTCTGCCTTTATATAAACATGTTGCAGCATATGTTAGTCAAGAAACCCTTTTAATCATTAATTGTCATAAAGAACATAGTAAAGTCATAACTTACAAAGGCGACGTTCACACAGCAGCAGAACATGGTTTGCACTTACATCACAATTTGGTTACATATTGGCGATACTCGGATGTAAACAACAGCATGGACTGCATGGTTAATGTACTACTGAATATGTTGTTCTGCTAATTTATGCTGTCTAAAACATGGAAAAATGTGTGGAAGCTGCTAAATCATATAGAGAAGGACTTAGTAAGCAGGAAAGGGCACAATATTTCAACAAACTTAAGTTAATAGGTGGTAAAGATACGTTCGAGCAGTATTTATTAAGATATTTGCCTAATATTTCACCTGCCTGACCGAAAATTAGAAGAACAAACACGAATGTTGTCAAGATTCTTGCCCTGGAAATCCTGGTTTAGTTTGGCCAACCACAAACGCCTTTTGTTCCTCAGACAGTTTATTTGAACTCTTCTCCTTGATTTGTTGTAACTTTTGGCAGTCTATAGTACTCCAAATATTTTTCCTGGTCCGACCGATTAGTACAGCCCAAAACATGACAATAATTGACCATTTTCAGCAGCAGTAATTAGCAAAATATGCAAGTTTCATTCGGTTTAGTGGCATTGTTTAGGTTCCGTACCGCTGTGGACTTGCTGACGCGTTGTGAAAACACTCTATTTGAGTCCCTAACACGGTTACGTTATTTACCGGAGTGACAACGTATTCTATAACCAAACTCACACTCGCAAATTTCAGGTCTCACAAGCGCATTCTCGGAAAACTAGACGCGTGTCTACCGTGTGTTGCGCGTTATGTGTGGTTTCCGTAACTTACAGAGACGCAGATATGAGCTGCGTGTCATCGGGAGGCTTAGATCCAGTCATTTCTTACCTTAGCTTTCAGTTCTACGTGCGACTCAGATGCTCCGCTCTCCACCCAAATATAAAAGCTGCTGACGGTTAACGAAGAGTTGACGGCTGAACTCTTGTCGTGTTAAAAAGAAGTTGGACGTCGCCATCTTGGATATGGTTATGGGAAATAGTGATGGGTCGTTCTTGAACGATTCGTTCATTTTGAACGAATCTTTAATGTGACTCGGGACGAACGAGTCGTCTCGGCGAGTGATTCGTTCAGTCGCGCATGCGCAACATCCTATTAGGTCCTGTACTGGAATTAGTTCACCTGTTTTAGAGTCGTTCGTTCACCTTATGGGGCTGTCACGTGATGAACGAACGACTCAAACCCGAAGACTCAAAAGATGAACTAATCAATTCTCTTTCCGGCTCAGGCTGCATAGGTTAACATTACGGGGATGTCACGTGATGAACGAACGACTCAAACCCGAGGACTCAAGAGATGAACTAATCAATTCTCTTTCCGGCTCAGGCTGCATAGGTTAACATTACGGGGATGTCACGTGATGAACGAACGACTCAAACCCGAGGACTCGAGAAATGAACTAATCAATTCTCTTTCCGGCTCAGGCTGCATAGGTTAACATTACGGGGCTGTCACGTGATGAACGAACGACTCAAACCCGAGGACTCGAGAAATGAACTAATCAATTCTCTTTCCGGCTCAGGCTGCATAGGTTAACATTACGGGGCTGTCACGTGATGAACGAACGACTCAAACCCGAGGACTCGAGAAATGAACTAATCAATTCTCTTTCCGGCTCAGGCTGCGTTGGTTAAGCTAATTGGGCTGTCAGGTGATGAACGAACGACTCAAAACCGAAATCTTGTCAGATAAGAGGTGAGGTGAGCTAATCATAGACTAAAGACACAGGTAAACAATGAATTAATATTTTCTGTTTCTTATAGCATTATAGTTTTGTTTTGTTTGTAGTGTGATCAACGTTTGTGTAAGCAGTAGATGTGTTAGGGAAGTAAAACGTGACATTTTAATTATATTTTGCTAAAATGAACAAAATGAACGAAATGACTCGAAAAAAGATTCGTTCATTTTGCTGAACGAGACTCAAAGGACCGAGTCGGTAAAATGATCCGAACTTCCCATCACTATTGCGGACTGGACTCCCGTTGCACGTTCATACAGACAGCATTCCAGACGCTAATGTAAGCTGCTGTGTGAACGGGATATTTCGAAACTCATCCCTGTAAGTAAATGCAGTTGTCAATCCCAAAAATTTACAGTGTGAACATCATAAAGCCACGCTTCATAAGAGACAAGAAATGCATCCCCACCTTTTAATTCTGATGTTATATGACTATGTGTGCAAAATAATTTGTTTACAAAAATTGCTAAATGAACTCAAACAAAATTGACGCTGTTTTTTTTTTTTTTTTTTTTTTTTTTTTACAGGCAAAACAAGGTTAAAGAAAAGAAAAAATGTGATTTATGGTACTGTATTTACAGTATATCTGCACTGACAGTCAGATTCTTGGCTGACACTTTCATACCCATGTGACTTCTAAGAAAGAGCTTATTTGCATATACTGTGTCGTGTTGTTTTCTATGCGGTTGATGAGCGTGCTCTGTGCAGGAAGTTGACACTTAGGGACACGTAGAGAAGTCTGAGAAGACATTGAGGAAAAAAAAAAAAAAAGAGGCCAGCTGGGGAAAGCAGCCGATGGAAAACAAGCACCTCAGTGCCAATGCCTGATGTGAAATAAATGTTCTGCGTTTTTCCCCAAGGGTGGATCACGTCAAGCTGATGTGATGGGCCAGTCTCTACAAGCACAGGACAGAACAGACAGAGAGACTGTACACACCACGCAAAGCTCAGAATGACACAGTTTTTATTGCAGCCAGAGATAAGTCATTATTATTTTGTTAGCTGAATCAAAAGCATGACATGCAAGAGGCAGAGACCATGCTGTGTGTATTGAGACCTGTACACTATTTGGCCATGGTTGTTCCACCATGCTAAAGGAATTATGATCTTGAGAGTCAAAGGCTCATTTAATTATCTGTTTGCAAACACAAGTGAACTTTGACCTCCCTACATGCTCAGAGACCACACATGAATGTTTGAGCATGCATTGGTTTGCAGATACATGAGGAATTCAGCATGAAAAGATCCTGTGCACACCGATGAACACACTAACAGGCCCTGGATGGTGGTTTACCTGCGCTTCACCAGAGACAAAACAACTGTCTGTCCTTCAACAGGTGAATTTAAAATGTATATGTCAGTCAGTTAAGAGTCGATGCAAATATTTTATCCTTAAAAAATCATTGTCATCATAAAAATAATGTCAGGGTGGTACAACTGCCCTGATATCATGAAGTAAAAAAGGAAATCAATTCTTGAAAACAGGTAGTCTGGTATAATCTATTATTACTATATCTCATATATCTACATTTAATAAATTTGCTTCAAAATTTAAAACAGGAAATAACCGCAATAAGAGGACCCTCGAAGACCTCCATGGCTGTGTGTCAAGGTCAATAAGTCTCTTCAAATATCAGACAATGTGACCTTTTAATGGCAAGACAAGATCAGTTCAGGTTGTTAACTGTCATGTGGTGCAACTCGTCAAAAGCTTAATGTTAATTATGAATTAAAGATTTTTAAGAATTCAATCATTTTATTCAGCAAGGACACATTAAATTGATCAAACGTGACAGTAAAAACATTGTTACCAAAGATTTCAAATGAACGCTGTTATTCTTTCTATTCATCAAAGAATCCTGGGGGGAAAACATATCACAGTTAAGCAATATTAAGCGATACAACTATTTTCAACATCAACAAAAATAAGAAATATTATAATAGAATGATTTCTGAATCATTCAAGACCAGTGTTGAGGGTAACGCATTACAAGTAACGCGAGTTACGTAATATTATTACTTTTTCCAAGTAACTAGTAATGTAACGCATTAATTTTTAATTGACAAGAAAATATCTGAGTTACTTTTTTCAAATAAGAAACGCTAGTTACTTTTCTCCCCATTTATTGATTAAAAACTCTGTTGTCCCCATGTTGAGAGAAATCTGGAGTAAGATGTTAGTTCTAGAATAAATGTGAACATGCATTAGTTCATCTCACTCACAAAAACAGATTCAGTATTCCTCAGAATTAATAAAAACAGTGAAATTCAACTCAGAATATGACACAACCCTGCAATAATTAAATATGTTAAATAATACAAATATCCTTTATGCATTTAATCCCATTTTATTAACCGATGTCTTTGCTGCCAACCTTCGATGATCCAATTCAAGCATACTAATAAGCAAAAATTACTCAAGATAATCTAACATTTGTTTTCCTTTTTTTTATTGCTTAAGAGTTGACATTTTTTTCTTCTGCGGTCTACTGTACAGACGTGAATTTACTTTTTTCAAAGCCTGAGGCTTTTGGTGTGAAAAGGCTTTTACATTTGCCAAAAACGGAACTTTTTATATTAAAAACAAACAAGCAAGCCCTGCCCAGATTTAAAAAGTAACGCAAAAGTAAAGTAACATATTATTTTCCATAATAAGTAACTAAGTAACGTAATTAGTTACTTTTTTAGGGAGTAACTCAATATTGTAATGCATTACTTTTAAAAGTAACTTTTCCCAAACACTGTTCAAGACATTTAAATCGAAAACAGTTATTTTAAATTGCAATATTTCACAATGTATTTTTTTTATTATATTTATTTGTTTGCAATCTCATTTGTTTGAGATTAATTTAAAAAATAAAATAAAACAAACAAACCTCAAACATTTGCATAGTAGCGTGTCAAAAAAACTTCAAAATAAATAAGAATGATTAATATGTGAACACTAAAGTTGCACCACATGACATTTAAAACTATATGAATACAAAAAGAACTAAATATCTTAAAACGTATTATGTTTCATATCTAGATTTTTAAAAGAGTATCACTGATACTCTTAAATGTCATTGTCCTTTTATGTTGCTGTCAGCATAATTATTGTTTTGTCTATGATAAATACTGATGTCATAATGCAGAGGAAATCAGCCACATTCCTTTTCTATCGATGCTATCAATTTGTTAGACAAGCTTTTTTGTGATCGCGCATTGTAATAATGTTTGGTAACACCCTTTGTTTGAATGTCAGACTCTGCATGCAACAGCTGCCCCCTGAAATTCTGTGGTTCTGTGATGCGTGTGATTTTGTGAACATTCGAAATGAACAGGCAGGATTGAGCTTGTTTAAGATTTTTCCTTATTGTATAGCACACCCACCCCACCACTATCCAGTTTTGGTCTATTATCCACTCATTCAGTTCTCAACAATATTTGCTATTTGTCATCAGTTTGTTCTTTCGTTTTTCAACTGATCTCAGGGTCGTAAAGCACTTCTTAATGCCAGTAAAAATTCTTTAGCTCTCTGATGGCACCCATAAAGATTTTCGGAAATCTGTAAAACAGTGAAACCGCAAACAAAGGCCAAAAAAAAAAAAAAAATGGCTCAGTCAGAGAGAAGGTCCTTTGATTTGCAATAGGCCTCACAAGGATTAGAGCATGACGCACAGCGAGACAGCAGGAAGACAAAAAGCAGGGAATTCTCCACAGTCAGACACCAGAAAGGTCATGATGCAAACATGAAGCAACAGCAAGAAGAACTATGGATCATTCAAATTTCGATAAGACTTCCTGTTTTTTTCCGTCACTGAACTGCAAGTAGTTCCATGTTTTTAGAAAACATTTTAGCAAATAATTTATATTTGGATAGATTTTTTCCAGTGTATTCGGTGTTCACTTTGCTTATTACGTAGACAGGACATTTCATAGAAAACAGGATTTTCCTTGCCCTTTTGAAATTAGAGGGCAATCTGTGTTCTTACTTTCAACACAAAGCCACCCATCCAACAAACCCTTTAGAAAAACAAAAGCTGAAAATGGGGAGTTTAGAAATTGTCACGGTTATGACATCAGAAGCATAAGCACATGCTTCAAATGGCCACCCACATTTATATAGCAGGGTTAAATGACAAATAATATGAGCATGAGGAAGAAAAAAAACTTATGTTGTATTCATGTTGCATTTAATGTCATGGATTAAAAATGTTGATACCATTTTCAACAAAAAGTAAAACAATAATCAGTGTAACCATCAAGTAAAAAACAAAAATGAATAAATATTTTAGAATCATGAATGTCATTACATTTTCTGGTGGTTATACACTACCATTCGACATCCTCAAATAATTTTGCCATGTTATAAAAAAGGTCAGATCAAATATTTTTGAGAAGAACATGCTGATCTTGACACACAGTCATGAGGAGGCCCTTTCTGTGATATCACGTCTTGTTTTAGGAACAAAATGTCTTTCTGCAAAAGTTTGTAGCTGTTGGGTCCTTTTTTAATGCTGGGTTATTTTTCTTCTACCACTGTCTTCGACAAAACAACCCAGCTGTTGAGTTATAGTCAGAGCGAGGGCTTTTTGCATCCTCCACAGGAGAGTGCGGTTCTCAGCGCTGCCAATTTGGTGCACTTCTTCAGCGAAATAAAGGTTTGTATACATTTTATTTAATTTATAAAGTCTTTACTGTGCTGTAAATTGTATTATTTTACACAACGCAGCAAACAAGGACGAGATGTCAGTCGGTCGTTCGTTTTGCATGATGGAAACACCTTTTGCCTTGCATATCATAAACCGATTTAATTTGTTATAATACAGAATTTAATTTAATTTGATGTTAAAATATGTTCTCTAATGTCAGTACTGTTTGTTTATGGGCAGGTTATGGAGTCAGTCATGGCATCTTTCAGCAATGAGTGAAACGTGAGGTGACGGTCAGAGGTTCGTAGTTGCCCCGGTGAACAGCATCCCATCACCGTCTCAGATTTCGGCGACACACCGGCACAAGAATTAGCACTATTTTGGTGAAAAGTGATTACAGAGAACAGTTGAATACACTTAAATAGAAATGCTATTTTTAAATGTTACCTTTTTTTTTTCTAAAATGATTGTTAAACAAGTTTAATGGTATGCAATATTGTAAACTATGCAGTATATTCACCCAAAATATATTCAATTTGTCATATATTTTTGTCCATGGGTGTTCTTGCTTAATAATAAATGTTCATCTTTTGAGTATTGCTGTTGTCTCTAGAATTCTGTGTGTGATTTTTAATTTCCATCCCATTTTAATCCAGCAATATAATAATTTTTAAACAATAGTTAACTTAAATAAAACAACACAGCATGTTGGGTAAAAACATTTAACCCAACCAGCTGGGTCAAAATAACCCAGCATGTGTTCTGTCCAATATTTACCCAACGCTGGGTTGCCAAATAACCCAACTGAGTTGATTTTAACTCAGCATTTTTAGAGTGTACATAAACTGGCAAAAGATACTTTACTTAAAGTCTTTATGTATAATGCATCATAAAGGGTTATTAAAGGGTATACTGCTTTATAATTAGTCATAATGTGCATTGTAATACATTATATCTTGTCGTAAGTAATTATAATCTAATTTAAAATGCATAGTGTAACAACATGATATGCATGATACGTGTTATAATGTATTAACTCTGGTTACAATTATTCATGAGATTGTATGATGCATTATAAGATGCATTACAAGGCATAATTAATGCATTACAATTACTTTTATAATGCATTATACATAAATGTTTTAAGTAGTGTGTTACTGATAACTGCATAGTAATGTCAAGAAAATAAACTAAAAGTTCATCATGTACCTGAATTTCAATTATTAGTTGAAATATTTTCTACTCCAACTGTTTTTTAAACTGACTCAAAGATCCAGTAGGGAAAAAAGAGCCTGTTTAACAGTTTAACGGTTGATAAAGTGTGGACTATGGTCGTGTAAAACTAAAATATGATTTAAACATGTAACTATGTTTTTGATGCAGGAAACCTTACCAACCATATAAGACTACCAATATAGGTAAAAAATAATAATAATAATAAAATGCAGCAATAGTAATCTCTGAAATTATACTCAAGGCAGATCCAGAGCTGGCAGAGTCTAGGTGGTCACAGACTATAGCAAATACAAGCACCTGATCCACTTAAAGGTGATTAGAAGAGTTCAGGTTTGGTGGATGAGCTCTAAGATAAGCCACAGTCAGCACTGATCGAGCCTGCATGGCAAGATCAGAAGAGAACTCACACACACCAGCAGACTTAATCATCTTAAGCCCTGACTTATACGTCAAGATTAAATTGTAATATCTCACTTCAGTGCACCCTGAAGACATGAATTGTGCTGTTTTCTAAGTATCCTACTCTGTATGATTATCCAGTTCTACTTGAGCATCTACGTAATCCGCATTTTTCTCCAATTCAAAGATACCTGCTTATTTCTCCATGAACTCTCTCTTCTCCAATCTGTAATCAGTCCAATCCAGTTCCTCTCCAGGTTTTTCGCATTGCTCACTCCACAAATCTGGCTAATCCCCCTTAATTTGAACATAAAACCAGGCACAGGAATTTATAACTTGTGGTGAAGAGCTGTAATCGGGCCTTAAAAGTTAGGCCCGACAGAATTCGGCCAGAGCCCGACAAGTATATTTTGACTGACAGCTTTTTAAAAGCCCGAAGCCGTTTACAGCCCGACATTATTCAAGTGGACGGAAGCACACAGCTCTTTTGCCTTTTGTCAAGAATGAGTAACTTATACATGTTTTAACATAATTTATTAATGACTAACGTAGGCTATAGGCCACTTGGAAGTTGGAACGAAGAAATAAAATAAGTCCTCTGTAACATCGTAACATCTTAGCACTCTAAATAGGCGTACACTTAGCCTATAAATAGGCCAAAGCGCCAATAAAAATGATTCTTTCGTAAATTAAATTAAGATATGTTTTAAATTGAGATGGGTTTTTGGCAATAACGGAATTAAGATGAAGGCTCCACGGGATTTGCTTCGTCACTTCTCTCCACAATCCGGCCTCAACGCGATGATAAATAGCATCTGAAATGTAATAAGAGAATAATGCCAACATTAGCCTATACTGTATACTCTGTCTGCATTATGCATTTAAGACTCAATTAATATTTAGTTATAATTAAAAAACCTTTACTCACCAAGATTAGGCTACATATTTTTGTGGAGGAAAATTATTGAATCCACTGTAGTTTCAGCGCAGTCCTGCGCTCACTGATGGTGCGTCCAGCCGCACTGAACACCCTTTCACTGCTGCTGCGACTGGCCGGGATGCATAGTACTGATCTGGCTAATTTTGCCAAAACGTAATCACCAGAGGCAAGCCTCCGTTTCACCTCCTCAGCATCCATTTTCGCATCTTTCTCGCGCTAATCGAAACGCATCACATGACCGTTCATTTACCACGCAAGCCAGAGCGCAAGCCCGAGCCCGGCCTGAGCCCGTGTAAAATGATATAATTTAAGCCCGAGCCCGACCGAACCCGTCGGGTCCCGTTGGGTTTCATCGGGCTCGGGCAAAGATCTTCAGCTCTATTGTGGTGTCACTTCATTTCCAGTTACTTTGCCCGTACAAAAACAGTTGGTTATACTGCTTGATATTGTTTTGATACAGTTTTATCCTTTGTCCTGATCAGAGCTGGGTAGATTACTTACAAATTGTAATTCGTTATGAATCCAAGTTACATGACAAAGATTGTAGTTAGTAACCAGAGCTGGGTAGTAACTGATTACATGTAATCTGGATTATGTAGTCAGATTTCAAAAATTAAAAAAAGCACATGTAATTAGATTAATTTACATTTTAAAATACTCGTAATCAGACTACAGTTACTTTTTTATTGATTACATGATTGCATATTATTCACACAAAAGCAATATGTTATTCATTATTTATTTATTCTTCCTAACTCTTCTTTTTCATCTTTTAAATGTTCCTTTTTATATAGCTTACATACATTCATACAAAGACCAGTCACTAGTCAGGTGCCTACACAGCATTTGACCACTGGATTTACAAAAATCATTTCTGGTGCGAGAAGTGTTTCAACACTGAATCAACTACTGATGAACACATTCATTTTTATTGTAACTTTTTTTCAGTGGGTTATTCAACCATGCATTAATATGTCTTTGGAAGCCTCTTGTCTTTGTCAAACACATTAAAATCTACATATTCACATTATTTATTATTTACATAAGACATTTTCATCTGAACCTCTTTTACCTAATATATTTAGTTGAAGTACCCCTAAGATTTAAAAATAAATATTTTAATTATCACAATGTTCACAGTTCTCAGATGTTGCTTAATGGTTACATGACATGCAGGTAAACATAAATTATGTTAACTTTTTTAGTAAGTGTTTTTTTTTATTATTTTGATTTTATTTTAAAATTATTTATTTTAATTTTACAATTTAATTAATTGTTAGATTTTCACTGAACCCTTTAACAGTTCCTTTACGAAGCCCAGTTTGGGAAACCTTGACGTAATATAATGTTTAATGCACTTCATGTTATTAATTACAACAAACGGAATACATTTTCTTACGCTTTGTATTTTCATATCAATATGGTCCAATATTGTCTTATCAGTGTGATACAAACGAATTAAGTCAAAAGTAATCTAAATTTAATCAAAATGTAGTCTGATTATGTTACCTAAAATGTGTAATGTAATGGATTACTTTATTACCTACAATTTTTGTCATGTAATTTGGAATCAGTGACGGATTACCCAGCTCTGTTAGTAACATAATCCATTACATTACACATTTTAGGTAATATAATCAGACTACTTTTAGATTACTTTTGACCTACTCGTTTATCACATTGATTTAAATAGGATAATCTTGTTCTTGATTTAAATAGGATAATCCATTTGTTGTTATTAACAATATAAAGTGCATTAAACATTACATTACATCAAGGTTTCCCAAACTGCTTTGTGAAGGAACTGCAGGGGGTTTACGAAATTAATGAAAAGCTAACAGTTAATTAAATCATAAAAAAATCTATTTAATTATCAAATAAAATAATTTTAAAATCAAAATAAAAAACAAAATAAAAAAAATGAAATATTTTATTTGATACCTGCATGTCATGTGAGCATAACCAACGTCAGAACATGCAACCATAAACATGCAAATGTGATACTTAAATATTAAAGAATCACTTTATACCTCAAGTAGATATATTAGGTAAAAGAGGATCGCATGACCAAAAAAAATAAATAAATAAAAAAATAAACAAAAAACAAGAATGTGAATTTGTGCATTTTAATGGGGTTAAAACAGTAGGCTGTTTTTGAAAGAAAAATGTAATAGATGAAAAAGAGGAATTAGGGAGAATCAATAAATTATAATTTATTGCTATTATTGTAATTTAATGTAATTTAAGTACTTCATTTTTGGAATCTGATTACGTAATCTAGATTACATGTAATTAGTTACTACCCAGCTCTGGTTTTAATATAGTTTTACCTTTTACAGAACTTTGTTATCCCTGTATAGTAGCTAATGAATCTGAAGTCTCACACGTTTACGGAATCAAAAAGCTCCATAATAACTTTCCCTCCTCTTGGTGCCTCTTTTACTTCTGACTTCCAGTCAATAACTTACAACTCATTGTTTGAGCCATTTTAGGCCACGCTAGTCACTCCAGCTTTAATTGAATTAAATTCTTATGAAAGGAAACTCCACACTAAAATACATACATCTGCGCCGCATGCACCTCTTCCCCAGAGGCTTCATACCTCATTCTGTCAGCTTCTTTACAAATACTTGATCTGTGCTAACATCACAGTTTGATCCTTATGATTATTTTAATAGGCCGCATCAGCGTGGCAGGGTTTTTGAGGCAGCGAGAGGGATAATTTGCGCAGAGTTTTTATGAAATATTGAGACTGGGCCAGCGAGTACATGCTTTTAACACCATTTGCAACATGTTTGGGGTGACCTTAGGCAGCACTGCCAGCGAATTCACTTCCATTTTCAGAAAGAGAAGATGTGAAGTGGCGCTTTCCCCAGCGACTGCTCCACTTTACTCTCAGATTAGGCTCTGTGACAGCTGCCTCACAAGTGCGGAGATGGGGAACGACACTGGAAGCCATTCTTTGAAATATTGATCAACAGGGTTAAATATTTCCCCGTCGCTCGTGCTATAAATGGACCGGAGCCAGCGAGCGACGCTCTGCTTCCGGCCCCATGCGTAAAACCTTTAGCTCACAGTCTACCCACTCCTGTTCCTCGGCTCCCCCGCCTGTCCTTACAGCAAATCTGGACTTTATTTAAGTGCGCCCTCTGTATTGAGCCGCAGTGAATACTGCATGAGCTCTGTTTCTCATGGGCTCCTTAAGTCACTTGTTGCATGTCTTAAAGAACATCACGTTCTTTAGGCGCACAGCGGGAGAGCTGCGATCTGACAGACACACAAACTGTTTTTTTTCCCCTCCAGGTCCCAGGATTTCGTGTCTTTCTCAGAACTCCGAATACGTCGCCTGGTGTGCCGAAATGTTAAAATGGTAGCTGCGGGTTTTAATGGCGACTGGTAACAGCGCAATAACATCTCACTTAGCGGAGGCAAAACCACATTTGTTCAATTACGTTTTTTTGCAAGTGTTTACTTCCTCTTCTGAAAGAACTATAACAAAAGGCTTTATTTCCATTGACCAAATATTTATCACGCCCACACAGAAGGATATCAATGAGCATATGACATGGAACATGCTCATCTAACGAGGACCAGATCAAAAGCGCTCCATTTTCCTGAAGAAAAGAATATGTTTTGGGTCCCTTGATTGGAGAAATCCTTGTTTTATGGCCTGCACAGCCCTGTTTTATATAATGCAGCAGATGTGGCTGCCAGTTTATTACTACACTCATTTTTGAGGTCCTCTTAGATCATCTGCTTCCATTTTTACAGGTGAATGACCTTGAGAAGAGTTACATCAGGTATGCATCAGGTACTTGTTACTGTTCTAGCTTAAAATGTTCAAAAAGGCATCTATTTTCTTTCAGAACAGACAAAAATACAGATGATCTCTTTCTAGATTTCCGCCCCCACATATTTGAAGCCAAGCAAAACGAAAAACACAGGTAATGCCAGTACGTAAGGTAAGGAGGGTTATCTTTGTTTCTTTTTTAGGAGAGCCTTTCAAAGATTTTTGAACAATTTCACCCTTGATTGCTCTAAAATGCCTAAAATACCTAAAATACCTGCGAATGTGCCAAAAGGGCCTAATATCGGAAAAACAGGCCTTTATCACATATTTTCATGCATCTATCTGGAGGTTAGCATGCAGACGGCTGAAATAACGGGGGCCTCCCACCATCTCACCACATTCTGACATATTTAAATACAGTCTTTAAAATGTTTACGCATGGTCATCCTGGAAATCAAGTGTTCTTGTCTATGGCCCTTGATTTACCTCTAAGCTCCGACCCTCTCGCAGTGACCCTGGGCTCTACAGCTTTGATCAAAGTTATCTGCACTAAATGAGTTAAATTGCTGCATCATCAACCAGCCTTCAAAACTTCTAAAGAGTATAATTAGCAATTCCAACATTAATAACATAAAAAGTAGACGCAACCTTACCCTTTAATCTTAAGCTCCACAAACGTTTCTCTTTTTTTTTCTCCTCCTCCTTCCCCCGTCCTCTCTCCTCGTCCATTTTTTCAGTGACTGACCCAAACAAGCCACAACCTATGCTTTATGGTAGGCCTATATTGGATGAGAGTCATTTTATTGATAGTAAGAAGAGCAAAGGTTGAGACAAACCAAGAAAGGAGAAGAACAAATCCAGCTTAACGTAAAGGGTTAGTTTACCCAAAAATGAAAATTGTGTCATTAATTACTCACTCTCATGTCGTTCCAAACCCGTAAGACCTTTGTTTATCGTCTGAACACAAATTAAGATATTTTTGATGAAATCCAAGAGCTACCTACCACGTTCAAGGCCCAGAAAGGTAGTTAGGACATTGTTAAAACAGTCCATGTGACATCAGTGGTTCAACCATAATTGTATGAAGCTACGAGAATACTGATGTACGGACGAACCATTCTGGTTTGTGTTCTCTAGATGAACAAAGGTCTTACAGGTTTGGAAAGACACAAGGGTGAGCAATTAATGACAGAATTTTTATTAGCCGTGGCCTAATGGTTGGGGAGTCGGGCTTGTAACCGTAAGGTTGTGGGTTCGAGTCCCAGGTCCGGCAGGGATTGAAGGTGGGGGGAGTGAATAACCAGCGCTCTCTCCACCCTCGATACCACGACTGAGGTGAGTCCCTTGAGCAAGCTCCGGGTGTGTGTTCACGATGTGTGTGCGTTTGTTCACTACTCACTACTGTGTGTGTGCACTTGGATGGGTTAAACGCAGAGCACAAATTCCGAGTATGGGTCACCATACTTGGCCTCACGTCACGTCCTTTCCTTTTTTCCTTTCTTTAAGCCCCCCAAAAAATCAAGCCTTTGTCAAGCATTTGACTGAACTGGTATAATACATAACCTCAATACAGCTTCTGTTAAATCACCTTTTAATCTTAAATGCACACATTGCAGCAGCAAAAATACTTGAAAGGCAACCAAACACTGAAGCGAAATGCAAAACTCCTCTGCAATGCTGTCTTTGAGAGAAAATGTTTGTTCCTTCAGTCAAATGGCATATTTGCATACAAATGAGTGTTCCTCTTTTTGTGGCCACCTGATGCAACATCAAACAAGAGGTTGGTATTATAGGGATCTAGTGAATAGACCATTCATCTCTACGTGGTTTCCCAAAGGTATGTTTGACTTAGAAATTATGACATGATACTGAAATGACTAAAACATCAAACCCTCCGAAACAAAAACCCAAACCTACGACTACAATTGAACAAAGCGAAATCAAATTAGATTTACTTCCTTTCAGAGTACCACAATGTGCATCAGATTATTGCGTTAGCAGAGCATGCAAATAAAAATTAATTCAAGTCTTGTGCAAGCAGGATTAATATTTTGTCAGTCCGTTGGATGTGGAAGCTTTGGCCTCAGTGAGTGTAGATTCGATACACACTAATCAGTTATACTTCCAGTCCTTTGTTAAGAAAAATGGCTAGAGCCCGAGGCCAGTTCTGCTCGCAAACAGAAGTTCAGCATGCCGTGCACAGACCTGCCGTGCTGAGTGTGAGGATCATTCCTGGCATTTTTCCTCCTGTTTTCTGTGTCTGTCTAAATCTGTGCACTGAATGAAATCAAATACATTATTTCACACCTTTTCTCCTTGGAAGCCATCGATCTGTGAAAGATCAGCACGGAGTAAAATACATCTGCAGAGAAGATGAATGAGGATCGCTGGGTTTGTAGATTTATATTTAAAGCACATTTGTATTCATGCCTCTTTGACAGAGGTAAATCGGTCGCAAACATTAGCTCGTCCTATCATTACCTACAGGTGGGTTAGCATGGAATGTTCTTAACTTTCCCTCCCGTCTCGAGCCGCCCATCTGAACCCTGATTCACTGTGGAGCTGCATGACGATGTGTGTCACATCAAGCCCTCTCTTAAGCTTCATAAGCTTGCGCTACAAAAAAAAAAAAACGGGAGTGAGAGAGAAGAAAAATAAAAGAAGATGGAGAGAGAAAAGGAGGAAGAGAGAGAGGAGAGGGCAAATTGGAACATGTCTTAGGGGGAGTGCCGGTGCCTCTCAGTACTTTAATGTTATAACCTGCCTGATCTTAAATGTTTGTCCTTACATCAAAAAGTAATAGAGACCATAAGTGCCACAAATGCCATCTTAGGCTTCAGAAACAGAACCAGAATTAGGTAGTGATTATTAATGACCTTCAAATTTGAAGAAACCCAGTGAACTTGTACTCTTAAAGAGACAGTTCATCCAAAAATAAAACTTCTGTTATCGTAAATTATTAATTTATGAATTTCTTTTTTCTGTGGAACACAAAAGATGATTATATATATATATATATATAATGAAAGCATTCTTCAAAATATCTTCTTTTATGTTCCAAAGAAAAAATAAAATCATTTTTGGTGAACTGTCCCTTTAAAAGTCTTTAGTTTGCGATGTGGGGCGGGTTTTTGGTTTGTTTGAAGTATATTGTGCGTTTTAGCGCATTTATTCTTATGATAAAACATTAAAAGATGTTTTAGGCCTCCCTTTTCCTTGCAATAGGTGCCAACTAGACGAGCTGTGCCTTTTGAAACAATGTATGAGGGCCAGCTGCACCTCTTAGGGTTATGACATAAGGGTATTCTTTTACACAGATAAACAGAGCACAAAGGAGCTGAATAAGTTAGCTTGAAGGCGTTACAAACAGACTGTGACACAGGTATACGCTTCATCCTCAGGTGTCAACCACAACTGAGCGCAGATACCTCACGTGTCCTTTTGACTGATGGGTTACGCTTAGTCTTAATTGACATTTTTGCATTTTGACTAGAGGGCTAGGCAGTGAAGTCAACTCTGGGATTTTATTACGGTGGAGAAATCCCGCCCACACAACTCCTTCAGTACCTTTGCAGGTTTCATTGTCTGGTGGTTTGGTCACATGGAAATGACTGTTATTAGCTGTTCGGGTGATGTGGTAAAAAAAAAAAAAAAAAAAGGAAAGCCTCTCCACCCCCGAAACCATTACAGAGCAAGTGGTTGCCAATGATAGCTAATTGTCTGTTCTTTTTCTGAGAGGGAAGTCTCCCTTTTTAGGTTTTCTCTCTGTTCTCCCCTGCCAGCTCGGTGGTTGAACATGAAGACAAGTGAGTCACTGTGCATTCTTTGGATGTTCAGTAAGAAACAGACAGTAATGACACGCTGCCTGCATGAGAGTGTAATAAAACCAAAACAAGAAAAAAAAAAAAAAAAAACAAGGAGCGTCTGTGTGAAACGTGATTAGGAGAGGAGAACAGGGACACCCTTTGAAGACTTTAATCAGCGGTTGGAAAATGTAAGGCATGCCGCAAAGCACCGCCATTCCTATTCATTTCTGAATATTACCATTTGCCCAATTTGCCACTGATGCAAAAAATGCTTCATAGACAGGAATGTGTTTAATTATGGAGAGCATGAAGTGTGTGCCAGAAGCGAACGGAAGCAGTGTGAGGGGCTGCAGAAAAGGAGTGTGAGTGATGGATGTGTGGGGCTTCCCACACTGAAAGAAAAGCATGAGTCAGTGTGCAAATTGCTAAATTATGGAGAACGTGTGGATGAAGCAATGTGGATTATATCAGCTCAACAAGTGAGTGAGTAAATAGCACAATGATTGACTTTTTATAAGGAGGTTGAGTAAGTAAATAAGCACAGGAGTGAATGAATGAGACTTTCTTTATATTTATGCATTTGGGAGACGCTTTTATCCAAAATGATTTACAGTGCATTGAAGTCATATATCCTGTCATGTATTTCTTTGGAATCAAACCCATAACCTTGGCACAGATAGCGCCATTCCGTACTGTTTGATCTACAGGAACGTCAGTTCAGTATAAAAATTTCCTGATAATTTACTCACCCCCATGTCATCCAAGATGTTCGTGTCTTTCTTTCTTCAGTCAAAAGGAAATTAAAGTTTTTGAGGAAGGCATTCCAGGACTTTTCTCCATATAGTGGACTTCAATGGGGATCAGCGGGTTGAAGGTCCAAATTTCAGTTTCAATGCAGCTTCAAAGGGCTCTACACGATGCCAGCTGAGGAATAAGGGTCTTATCCAGTGAAACGATCAGTCATTTTCTAAAAAAAATAAATAAATAAAAATGTGATGCGATCTGGGAAAACCCATCAGATGACGAGCTGGGATGTTTTCAGGAAATTCGAAAAATAGGTCGAATGTCAATTTTTGTCAAAATTAGGTTTTCGTTAAATTATTCCTCTATAACACCTTGTCTATCATCTCTGAAAATATCTTGGTGAAATTCACTTGTTTAGTGCAGAAAAATAGCGATTTATTGCAGCAAGCAGAAATTACAGTCTTTCTCTTATGTTAAAAACACGCTGCTGAGGTGTTTTCTCCACAAAAACAGTTAACCTATTAAAACAGTCTATTTTATGCACACAGTATGTCCAGCCGAGTTTTTTTTTAAATCGCCCAAAATGTCCGGGATTCAGCTTTTGCTTTCTACAGTCGCTATTCATTGTGAGCGTTTTTGTATTAAAGCCTTGCGTGGGACTGTTTTCTTAATCCATGCATGGTCAAATTTATCATTGCTCTGTGAAAATTCGCAAGAAATTAGTCATTTCAGTGAGAACCAGTGCAATGAAGAATTTCACTGGATGGACATCCAGTGGTGAAGAAATTTTCCTATGCAAATTTCACATCAGGTTCAAGTTTGGTGAACTCTGACAAACAAGCTTGCAGCGTCAACCAATAGAAAGCCTCACTAATGACCTCTAAGTGTGTAGAGATTTGTAACAAAGTAAAACAGAATTTCTGTTATGACAACTCTCAAAAGGATTGGCATGGTAATATACATGACAGTGTTAAAGTATTTGGTCTAGGCAAAATAGATCTGCTACACTGCTGCTGCTGTGGCAGAGCAAGTGAACTTGCTACTGCCAATACATCCACAACACCCTACTGAGCATGTAAGAAATACTGCTGCTGCACATATAACATACATGGAATAACCCCCATATTGCATACATGCATCACCTCGTAGCAGATCTACATAGGTGGAGCTGGGGAAGGTGGAGGGTTTCTGAAGCATGCTGCAAACTAGTCATAAACAAGCACCAGTCATATATTTGAATGTTGAGCAGCGAGCTCACTGGCTACCAATACAGGAGAGAACCAATCAGGTGTGCCATGTCATAATGATGTCGTAATGTCAGATTGAGCTAGACCTATCAGACTGCGCCGTCTAGAGTTTCATGTCAGAACTTGTAGATGTGGCGTTCATACATAAAGGTTCCAAAAAGGGGGTTTTCACAGCGATGCCATAAGAACCAGTTTTGGTTCCCCAGAGAATCTTTCAGTGAACGGTTCTTAAAAGAATAATTTTTTTCATAATCTAAAGAACCTTTTTTTCCACTGTAAAGAACCTTTTGTAGAATGAAAAGGTTCCATGGATGGTAAATGTTCTTTGTGGAACCACTATTGCCAATAAAGAACTAGAGGTGCTCTGATTGATCAGCTACCGATCATTATCGGCCGATAATCCCTTGGGGATGTTTGATCGGATACAGCGGCACCGTCTCAGGCGCTTTTCGGCGTGGGTAAAACAATTATAATGCTGAAGGTGAGGTACAATTCATATTTCTTCATTTAATAACTTATAAAGTAATTTGAAAACCTTATGTGAGCCGTAATTTCACAAATAGCAAGAGTGAATGACTGCACGCCATCTCTCTTTCACTCAAAAGTGCGCTATATGGCTTCCAATCACCACATCGCATCTGATTATAAGCGAGCTGCACAGCTGACACATGAATTGTTACTTGCACAATAGAATCAGTGTTGCACCGTTGCTAAAGTTTGTGAACTGCATTTCTTTTTAACTCTTTCCAGTGTTTAACCATTCAGCTCTCGCGCGCTCTCCTGGAGACTGGGCGCTCATGCACACTTGAAGCGTAAACACATAACGCCACGTTCACATACCTCCGTTTGCAGTGCGTATTTTTCCGCGCTCATGTTAACGGATTAAAGCGTTCAAGCTGCACACGGTTGCGGTCTAGTAGTGCGTTCCAGGAACGGTGCGTTTGCAGCAGTGTAGAGATCGTTTCCGCACGGAGTCTGTGCTGCACGCCCAGAATTAAAGTGACAGCGCATTGTTTGCGATAAATATGCTGAAAAAGTATTTTCAATAACAATGTTTGGATTCGAAATCAAAAGAATGGATAAATGTGTTTATGGAAATCAGACTTGTGCTGTTGTGCAATAATTGCACAATTCTAAAAACAAAAATGCACTGCATGATCAAACATTTATGTGAGATAAATGTTTTTTTTTTTTTTAACAGTAAAAAAAAAATGCTCCCCTTAAATAAAAAAAAACTCCCCTCTCTCTCTCAAAAAAAACATCAGGCCCTGAATAAGTGTCTAAAAATCCTGATTGGAGTATCTCTATAAATAATTTTTCATGATTAATAGGAAGCTTTAAAAAGATCGGTATCGGTGATCGGATCGGCAGATACCGCTTCCTGTGATTGGCCTCAAAAATCCTGATCGGAGCACCCCTATAAAGAACCTTTATCTTTAAGAGTGTGGAGAAGTCTACTCTGCCACTTCAATGTTATAAAATGATCCATAAAAAAAGTCAACTTGGAAAGCAGAGCTGATTAGTTTGCTACCTGGCAGAACAGATTTAGATGTTTATCTTAATAATAATATCATCATTATTACAGAATCATTTATGGTATTTTGTCACACCTGGTTGAGCTTGGTTTCGCCTGCTCACATGCACACCCATTATTGCTTCATAAAACAGGGTAATTGAATGAATTAAAGTAACAGTTCACCCAAAAATGTACCCACCCTCAGGCCATTCAAGATGTAAATGAGTATGTTTCTTCATCAAGTTTTTTCACCAAGAAAAAGCTCTTTTTTCACCAAGAAATTTAGCATTACATCACTTGCTCAACAACGGATCCTCTGCAGTGAATGGGTGCTGTCAAAATGAGTCTGATAAAAACATCACAAGAAGCCACACAAGTCCATCAATTAAAGTGAAAAGCTGTGTGTTTCTAAGAAGCGAATCCATCACTGAGGCCTGTCTGGTGAAAAAATATCCATAATCCAATACATCCATAATAAAGTAATCCTCACACTCATTATTTTCACCCATGCACATATTTCACTCAACCATTCATTCTATCACTGACTCATTCATCCATGAAGGGTTTGAGTCATTGAGGAAGTGAATTAATGAAATAAATGAGTAAATGAATGGGTGAGTGAAGACATGCAAGAGTGAGTGAATGACCATGAACTGTGAGAGAGGCACTCGTGAGTGAGTGAGTGAAATGAGTAAGTGGACCCTGGGCAGCAGCAGCGGCAGCAGCAGCAGTGTGAAGTGCGGATCAGTGTGGAGAGCAGTAAAGCTGGTCTTTAATCTGGCTGCAGCAGCTGGCTGCATCTGACAGCGCAGAGGTTCTCATTATCTCCTCACTCCTCCACTCCGCTCTCTCTCATGTGGTCACACAGCTGCAAGTGGCGTGCCTTGACCCCATCACTCCCAATGCACATGGGACTTTCCACCAGAGAGCGAGAGACAGAACTGTGAGCTGAAGAGAGAGAGAGACAGCACGGGAGAGAGACAGACAGGTCACGGAGTTGGGACCGAAAAAACTGTGAAACAGCAGAGGGAGAGAGAGCGCAAGCGAGCAAACCTTTTAATCACAGTTTGAACAAAAAACGAGGGCCTCCTGACATGCTCTGTTATGTTTCAGTGGCGTATTGTAAACACATCTCATGACAGAACAGCGCAGCGCACGCGCTGACATTTCAACAGCTCGTGAGAGACTGCTACTGAGACAAATTATGATCTTTCTGCAGCAAAAGTATGACAGGCAGCTGATTGGCCATGCACATTTAATGTTTTGTGATTATGAAATGGAGTGTATCGTGTAACAATAGCAGCGATGGAGCATTCACAAGTTTAATGACTCATACTTTTCTCGCCTGCGGCCAAGCTCTCATAACTCAGAGGAGGGGAATGCAGCCATGCCGCTGTTAGTTTACGCACATCACGCTTTGTGTACACAGAGGTGTATATAAATACAATTATATTTGATTAGATGCTGAAAGAAATCGGTTTTATGATATTTAGTTACGGTTGTCGAAAAATAAGCAAAACTGTCAATGTGTAAATATGCTGTTAGGTGGTCAGTGTGAGAGATATCAAAACACATCAACGGTTTTTCAAGAGAAACATCTTCGAGAGAATGCCTCGGAGAGCATATTATCTGTGGCACCTATAATTGCTTTCAGCTGAAAGATTTACATGAGCATACAGAAACAGTGTCTGCTACATGCATTCTTGTTCTGTCTGGCATCTGTTGAACAGAAAAGTTTAACAACCGTTGGCCATTGGTACCTCTAAACTTTCGTTTCGTGACACAAAAGTTGCTAATATTAAAGTACTAGTCGCTAATCATGCACGGAACAGCAAATTCAATAGGCTCCCTACTGTTAAGTGCGAGGAATTCATTGTCGTAAATATACCACTGTCGTAATGACAGTGAATAGCTACACACATGCATTTGTTGTTGCCATAAAGCAATTTGCCCTTTTTGGTGGAATTCCATGCCCGTTCACCAAACTCCCAGAACAGACATTTGGGACGGAGCGTGGGACAGGCATTCACCTTAGTAAAAGTCAGTGTACCATCAGAATGATTTTGAAACTGACATTTCAGGGCAAAACACTTACATAGCATAACTTACTTTTTTTTTTAATGAAACATCAGTTTGGGTTCTCGCTAATCATGAGTGCTGACGATGCATGAAGAAGTTTTTTGGTTTCACAATTTTTCTCATGAAAGAAGTGCTCAGCGTGTGACACCACCTCTCTCTATGTTAGATTCTTATCAGTGTCTCAAAGTGGTTGGTGACTCACGGATTTCCCCATACGAAAAAGAGCAGACATGAGTTTATCATGTCTTAACAATTATTATTCGTTTATGACTAACTATGCATTATACTGTGCCCTTTTCCTTTGCAATGTTTCTTCATAAATTTCCAAAAAAAAAAAAGGTTTCACTCAATGCTTCCACTAATCATCCAGTACATACTCTGCATTCAATGATAATTTCAGGAAATTGAAATCACACTGAGATGAGATGTATTATAATGAACTGAACTGAACCTGCTGATCAGTAAAGGTGTCTTCAGTTCCAGGATAGGAGCCACATTAAACTAATTATTCTCACTATTATATACACATTAGGCACTTTGTTTCCACTTTTTAAATGAATGTTTTTAATGGGATGTGAATGGAAAAGCAGGAAGAACAGTACCAGAAAAAGATGGATTTGAAATCAGGTCATTCATTTCAAAAGTTAAAGGAGAAGTCCACTTCCAAAACACAGATTCACATATAATGTACTCTCCCCCTTGTCATCCAAAATGTTAATGTCTTTCTTTCTTCAGTCGTAAAGAAACAATGTCTTTTGAGGAAAACATTTCTCCATTTTTCTCCATATAGTGGACTGGTATGGTGCCCCGATTTTGAACTTCCAAAAGGCAGTTTAAATGCGGCTTTAAATGATCCCAAATGTGGTTGTAAACGATCCCAGCCAAGGAAGAAGGGTCTTATCTAGTGAAACGATCAGTTATTTTCATTAAAAAAAATACAATTTAAATACTTTTTAATGCCAAACGCTTGTCTTGTCTTACTCTGCCTGGACTGTTTTTTTTCCACTTCAAGACAGTTAGGGTATGTCGAAAAACTCCCATCTCATGTTCTCCCTCAACTTCAAAATCACCCTATATTGCTGTTTTACCTTTTTTGCTAAGGGTGTTTGATTTTCTTTGCATGTTCACTTTGCAAAGACTGTGTCGGTACTTCTGCAGCGATGTAGGATGATTTTGAAATGATTTTTGAAGTAGAGGGAGAACATTCGATCAGAGTTTTTCGACATACCCTCACTATCTTGAGCCAGAATACACAGAGTTCAGGCAGAGAAAGGCAAGACGAGCGTTTGAGATTAAAAAGTATTTAAATTGTATTTTTTTAATGAAAATAACTGATCGTTTCACTAAAAAAGACCCTTCTTCCTCGGCTGGGATCGTTTACAACCGCATTTGGGATCGTTTGAAGCCGCATTTAAACTGCCTTTTGGAAGCTCAAAATCGGGGCACCATATCAGTCCATTATGTGGAGAAAAATGCAGAAATGTTTTCCTTAAAAAACATAATTTCTTTACGACTGAAGAAAAAAAGGCATGAACATCTTGGATGACAAGGGGGTGAGTACATTATATGTGAATCTTTGTTTTGGAAGTGGACTTCTCCTTTAAAGCTGCAGTCTGTAAGTTTTGCCTCTTCGTCGCCATCTCTGTTTAAAAACGTGCAATTGCAGGAATTCGCAGAATTATCATCTGTATGGAATATGCAGCCCAGTTCCTCAGCGCGGATTAATCTAATGTTTTGAGGTGTATGTGTGGATGTCAGTCACCACACCGATGTGGATATTCACTGTACTTCAGAATCACAGATTCTACATCTTGGAAGTAAGACCCAAACAAGAATTTTTACTGGATATTGTCATCTGAACAAGTAAGTAACATGTCTGGCAGTTTTGTTCTGACCAGCTGCGGGAAAAAAAAACATTACAATAAATCGCGCTACCAATGCTGATTCGCTTAGCTCATATCACATCAAACGGTGCAAAATATTATTTTGTTCTCAAATTGTTAATGTTAACAACATTACCATTGCGTGACTGTGTATATAGTATTAGCGTTACATGTAGATTTCAATCTGTACATTCAAATTTCATACAAAGAAATTTTATTCGAATTTCATAAAAAGAAACTGCTCATCTAATCCAATAAGCAAATTTATGTTCCTTAGAACTGGCTCTCTTTAAAATAGAAATCTTGTGTAATACCAATTAGATGCACAATTAAAACTGGAATCTAATGTCAGTCACTTAAATGTGTTTCATTAATGCAATCCTTTCTGAATAATAAAGACGAGCGGTGGCATGCTTGTATTTCCCGCAAAAACCAGCAGGGCCGCCCCTGGACAATTTGCTGCCTTAGGCAAGATTTTGCCTGGTGCCCCTTGTATCACAGCCCATTCCAACAATAATACATTTTCTTATATAAAAAAAGCTGATAGTGAAACGGTAACATTTACAATAAGGTATCATTTGTTAACATTAGTGAATGTATTAACTAACTTGAGCTAACAATAAACAATAGATTTGTAATAGTATTTATTATTTTTGTTAATGTTAGTTATTGAAAATGTACCTTATTTTAAATTGTTTCCAGTGAAACTATAAAATATAGGTGCTGCCTAAGTCACATTATAAATTAAACACAAACAGCTAGAATAAGTACATCTGGTATTTTATCACAAAACTGTATTCATTTGAACACTTCTCTAGCATACAGTAACGTTACTGTTTAATCTTCAAAATAAATTTGAAAACTGTTCGACTTCCAGTAGATGGCAGCAATGTTTTACTAAACTGTAGCCCTTTCTAACGTTATCACCTCGAATTAAACTGAGAAACGTACATCTTTAAACTGAATTTTACATAAAATGTTGCTATTTTAATAAGCCCAGTTATATAGAAATATTACTAAATAAGCCAATTCCGTTAGCCAAATACCATAAATTCACAAATACTACACAGTACTACTAGCGTAAAAATATTATTAAAACGTTTTATCATGTCACACGAAAAATGACACCATATGTTACAAAGTCTCGGATCTCTGGAACTCTATTGTTATTACCCTATTTTAAACTTTTAGACTAACATTAAGTTTGTTCACAAACTTTTACCTCATGTAGTTTATTTATATGAATATCATTCATTACATCATATTACCTCTGTCTTTGTCCCGGTTTTCTCTTTCTTTTCTTATTTTTCTTCCCTGGGCATTAGATGGCTTCGGTCTTTTTGACATACTGATAATTTATTAGTGAAGTGAACATCTATCAGGTGTGAAAGTGCGACTGTGCGGGGGAAGACTGATCATGCGTCGAACCCAGGTGAGTCGGGAGAATTTTTTTTAATTATTATTATTATTATTATTTTTGTGATATTTTAAATTCATAAATTCACTTGTAATATTTTAAATAAAAAAATAAAAATAAAAATAAAAGCACTTTACTCATTTTGGCGCCCCTAGTGATCGGCCTATTCCGCCTATGCCACGGCCCGCTTAAATTAAAAAGCATTATTACAAGCTTACCATTATGAATCGGGCTAAAAAAAAATTGATTTTGAACATCGGCTGGTTATGTACTTGCTCAAAAATTGATTTTGGATCATTTTTACCAAAAAAAGTTACAAACTCCAGCTTTAAATCTACTCTCCTTATTCTCCACAGTATTGTCCTAGTTACTGGGTTGATACAGTATCTTTTGTAATTTTGTCTGGCTCAACCAGGCATTTGTGGACAGAGTTAGTGTAAACAGACATTGCCAGCAAGCCTGGCTATTTGCACATAGTGTAAATAGATACTCCATTAATTTTACGTCTTAATTACTTTTACTTGACAGGTTTTTACTGTGCTATAGTCTAGTTAGCTTGCAGCAAAGAGTCAGTTAGCTCTCCCAGACATTTCATCATGTTTCAACAGGCCAAAAAAAGGATTTTTTGATATGATAACATAAGTTGCTAATTTATAATGCGTTTGCAAAGATTGCCACAAAAGCTCAGCCTTGCAACTTGCAAAACAATGTGATGGAGCCATGTCTAAACATTGTTGATCTGAAATCATGTGATCAGGTTCAGGATGTATGCAGACTCAGTAGCTACTGTATCCTAGATTCACACAGATCTAAATAAAGCAATAAAAGCCTGGTTACAGATGCTCTCATCAATATGGGTGACCACAGCTGGGCTGCCGGCACATCTGCTCTTGAGGTCACCCATCCCTCCACATTATGAGAGTCCATGATGATGAATGTACAGGCCTCTGAGAGAGCGCTGTGGTCCCTATGTGGTCTCATACTCACATTCAGCCAGGTTTAGACTCACTCCGCTCCAAACCAATTAGCGAACAGCACGTGTTCTGATGTGCATTTGAAGACACGGTTGAGGTAAAGGCTAATTTAAAAGTTAAAATGACACAACTAATGACTTGTCGAGCGATCTCTCAGTGCTATTAACCTGTGTAAGGTCATGCTGATGAAGATCTGTTTCAAACGCTTTCTTTTTTTTTTTAAATGGTAAATGCTAGGATCTTTTCTAACCTGCAAATGACATCTGTACGCACAGTATTATGTACACTGAATCTTAAATCAGTGTCTGGCCAGTGTTATCCATTAATACTATGCGTTTTGGCCTAAAGTGCCAAAAACAAACCAGGCCATCACAGATTGTAAGTGGCAACAGAAGAAAGACTTATTAATGTTTGGTAAACTTTATGGCCGCTTTCACACTAGAGTTTGTGGTGCGGACCCGAGTCCGTTTGACGTCAGAGTTTGGTTCATTTGGTTGGTGTGAAAGCTGTTTTCCGAACTCGGGTACACACATCAGCGAACCACACCCGTCAGCTTGAAAAGGTGGTCTGGGGTTCGGTTCATATGAATTCTGGTACGTTAGGGATTTGCCCGAAGGCAAACGCCTCAACGCCCAAATAGTGACTGAAATAAATCATTCCTATCTAGTGATACATAAATATTTGTTAAACAAGCACAAAGTTATTTGTTTATGAACGTATCTAAAATTACAATGCAACTGTGAGTCTGTAAAGTCTTTTACTATGACTTACTGCACTATTATAAGATCATAAGTGCACTACTAAAAAATTGTTTAAAGAAATTCATATTTTTATTCAGCAAGGATTTATTCATCAAAAGTGATAGTAAAACATAAAAACATTTATTTTGTAACAAAAGATTTCTATTTCAAAGAAATGTCATTTTGAACTTTCTATTCATCAAAGAAACCTTACAAGAAAATGTATCATGGTTTCCACAAAAATATGAAGCAGAACAACTGTTTTAAACGTTGCTAATAAAAAGAAATGTTTCATGAGAAATATATTTCTTATCTTTCTAATATACTTATATTTCACAATATTACAGTTTGTTTGTTTAATCAAATAAATGCAGCCATTATGAGAATAAGGGAGTTTTTTCAAAAGCTTTTAAAAAACCCACAAATCTTTAAAGGGATAGTTACCCAAAAATAAAAACCACGTCATTTATTCGCACTCAAATTGTTCCAAACTTGTCTGACTTTCTTCTTCTGTGGAACATAAAAGAAGAAATTTTGAAAAATCTCTGAAGGGTGTCCATAGTCAAAGGGTCTGTTTTGTGAATGTGTACATGCTGAGTTTTTATTTTTGAGCGAACTATCCCTTTAATTATAACTGTAATTAAATGCAGTAGGATTTTGTGAGGATTAGATTTTGTTAGCGGTAGGGTGGTGTACTATAGCTGATACTGTAGCTGATAAAGATAACAAACAATCCCTGAATGGGCAACACCTTGTGCAATGTAAATCACACTGATACGTGGCACATTAAGAGACAAAAAAATTCGTTGTCCAGTTTGTTTAGAGCAGAATTATACATGTCCGTCCACATAAAATACCTCCACCCTGCAGAGAAGTCATGGTCCGTTTGAACATCTCACTGCAATTACAAGGACATAATCTTTATACGAGCGAGCGCAGGTCAGTAGTCAGCGAGAGACGATCAGACCACACAATCTGAACAATCATTGTCTCACTAAACTTTAATAGGCCTGCATCTATCACAGGCTTCCTCTAAAATTTCTGACCTAAAATAAAAGAGTGCTTTGAGAGAAATAAACTGAAAAGACTGAAAATTACTAGTCTGAAACGTCCAAAGGTAAGATGTCAAACACTTGACAGGAGGGGGTCAATTGTTCGCAATAGTCTAAGCCTTTGATTATAAAGCAAGACGATTACCACAACCGTCATTAGATAAAACAGAGGCCGGCCTTAGAGAGAGCCAATTTGCTTGTCCAAATGTCTGGGTACAAGTGAATAAATAGTTTTCAAACCAGTGTAGCAGGGGAAGATGAGTGGCTAAATGACTCATGTTGGCGGAGTTTATGATGAAAGAATCAGTATTCTGAGATGAAGTCATGCCTACAAAAACTTGAGCTCAGGTGAGACTCTGAACCACAGGACAGCAAAGAGTGATGCGACTATAATGGTTAACTGAAATCTCTCCAAGCAAAACAGAAATGAAGCCGATACTTTTTTTCTCCACCTTTGTTTGCATCTGAGATGTTTGAGGGAGGAAGATCACATGGATCTTATTTTGAATTTGTCACATCATTAAAGACTGAAATAACAGGGTGGTTCTTACTGCAGCTACACGCTGGCAATGGAAAACACCTTTAGTTTGAAAAGTTACAATTATTATCATAATTTTTCTTAATTGGAGATGAGTCAAAGTTTCTGAGACCGTAACCATTTCTCAGCTAAACTAAACAAAGCTTTGTTTAATCAGATCGTAAGGGATTATATTTTCAGTAAATCAAGCAAACTTAATTCATTTGATCACATTGGCAACATAACACCTGAAAGCCTTAAACTACTGTAAAAATGACAAGAACTATGGAAGGCCCTTTTCACCAATGAATAAAAACTAAAAACAGGTAATTTTATCTTACAATTCTGACTTTTTTCTCAAAACTAATCAGAACTGGATGATACAAAATCATAATTATGACTTTTTTCTCAGAATTGGTGATAAACTTATTAATTTGGACTTTTTTCCTCAAAATTGGGTGATACCAACTCGTTATTCTGACCTTTTTCCTCAGAATTGGGTGATGCAAACTCAGTTCTGTTTTTTTTCCCCTCAGAATTGGGTGATACAAACTATTAATTCTGACTTTTCTCCTCAGAATTGGGTGATACAAACTCGTAATTATGACTTTTTTCTCAGAATTGGTGATAAACTTATTGATTTTGACTTTTTTCCTCAAAATTCGCTAATACAAACTCATTATTCTGACCTTTTTCCTCAGAATTGGGTGATACAAACTCGATTCTAACTTTTTTTTTCAGAATTGGGTGATGCAAACTCAGTTCTGTTTTTTTTCCCTCAGAATTGGGTGATACAAACTCATTATTCTGACCTTTTTCCTCAGAATTGGGTGATACAAACTATTAATTCTGACTTTTTTTCTCAGAACTGGGTGATACAAACACAATTCTGACTTTTTCCTCAGAATTAGGTGATACAAGCTCACAGTTCTGACCGTATAGCATGCAATTGCGAGCTATTACAGTAAGTAAAAATTGAGAGATATATACTTGCAATTCTGAGAAAATATCAGTCTTTTTTTCCCTCCTCAGAACTGGACATTACAACTCGCAATTGCGAGTTTATATCTCACAGTTCTGAGGAAAAAAATAATAATTGCGGGATATAAACTTGCAATTGCAAGAAAAAAGTCAGAATTGCAAGATACAAACTCAAATTTTATACAAAATTGCAAGTTTATATCTCGCAATTCTGACTTTTTTCTTTAGAACTGCGAGTTTAAATCTTGCAATTCTGAGTTTTTTCCTCGCAATTGTGAGTTTGTATCATGCAATTCTGAGAAAAAAAAGTCAGAATTGTGAGATAAAAGTCACAATACCTTTTTTCTATTTTTTATTCAGTGGCAGAAACAGGGTTCCATAAACAACAGCTCAAATAATACACCATTAATAAAAAAAAAAAAAAAGACTGCTTTAATAAAATTATAAGCTTCACATTTCTGCTTTTAAATCCTCAACAGCTGGCTTGTTTTACTTACTTTTCAAGTGTTTCACTAAAACCTTGATACTTGCTCTTTAAAAGGCAATCAACATTATGCCACAAATGCTGTTGATTGCGCTTAACATGAACCTGGAATATTCCTTCAAGAATCCACAGGTGCTTAAAACAGGCCTAAGTTTTCACATTTTTTACAGCAGCATATCAATTCTTTCGCTGTCCTATATATGTTTGTAAACATTATCCTCTTTAACTGTGTGATTTCAGCTGCCATCTGTCTGCAGCTCGACGTTCAATCACTGTCCAAACATAATTAGAGCCGAATGACTTCCCTCTTTTCAATTAGCAGAAGATGGGAACGAGGGAGTGGATTTTACGGTAACCGCCCGTGTGAATTATTTTGTCATTTTGAGGCCGACCTACAGGCGAACCGGAGGTCAGGAGGGGTCGCGTCACAGGTTTGCACTGCAGACTCGTTTTCCCACCGAACGGCATCTTGTGTGGCTTCGCAATCTCGCCCCCTCGTCTGCACGGGTGGACGAGGGCCATTCTCCAACCGCTATCAGCTGAATGTTTAGCTGTGCCCACACTCGCAGACAGCAGTAAGCTGTAATGATAGAATTGTATCCAGATGATAAGCCGGGGTCTTTTATAACTCATCAGCCAGCGCCACGCTCCATGTGCACTTTGGTGCCAATTTATGGGGCCGGCATGTGAACCTGCTGTTGTTGCTGCCGCTTTGGACCACATCACTTAGATCTGAATCACTAAAGCCAGCCTTTCATCTGAGCTCCTGGACGGCAGCTGGGGAGGAGGGAGAGAGCGAGGGAGGTGTGTCCTCTCCTCCTCACACTAATTACAACCATACAGCTCCTTTGTCATGTCTGAAGTGGAGAAAGATCAAATGAAGGCAGCGCTTTGTGCTCGGAGCAGGACGTTTAAGGGCAGACCTGTTCGCATGGGGGAAAGTCTCAGATCAAGAGGGGACGGGAGACTCAGAGAAAGCAAACAATGGCAGTGCCTCAGCTTTACATCTGAGGTTTTCTTCTGTTTAACTGATCGACTGTCACGTTAATGTTAATTAACTTTTAATTTACAGTTGGGTTTCCTGTCTCGTCGCTGGCAGCTCTCCACGCAGAAGCAGAGCTGAGAGGAGAAGTTTCTTAGAGAGTGTCATTGCGTCTGACTCCACAGAGCACACCTGCGTGTTATTGCCTCATAAAATACCTATTAACACTTAGCTGGACTGAGCTGGTAATATATAACTTTAATTATTAGCTACAAATCTGCCAGAACTATTTTAAAAACATTTCTATTGTTCTTTTGGAGTTCAAGAGGTTCATCATTCTTCAGCAGTTCATTTAACTGACACTCTATTTCAGTCTCAAGACATGCTGTATGTCAGATTAGCAGGCTAATAGAGTCTTAGTTATGGTAATCTCGTAGGTTTAATGTATCATAGGGGATGATAATTCATTTAGATTTGTAAAATACAGAATGCATAATTCATAGAATTACAGTGCAAGTCATATGTATCTCTTCGACTAGGATTCTGTTGTTTTGTATGTCATTATTTACCAGAAGTTTCAATACATTTACATATCCTATTTAACATTTTACATTAAAGGGACAGTTAACCCAAAAATGAAAATTCTGTCATTATGCACTCACCCTCATGTCGTTCCAAACCCGTAAGACCTTTGTTTATCTTCGGAACACGAATTAAGATTTTTTTGATGAAATCCGAGAGCTTTCTGACCCTGCACAGACAGCAACACAACTACCACGTTCAAGGCCCAGAAAGGTAGTAAGGATATCATTAAAACAGTCCATGTGACATCAGTGGTTCAACCTTAATTTTATGAAGTTAAAAGAATCATTTTGTACGCTAAGAAAACCGAAATAATGACTTTATTAAACAACTTCATCTTTTCCTCTTCAGTCGCATGCATATGCATTCCTCTGCTTGTTAACAAGGCCTAGGGCATCCAGGTTCTACGTCAGAACGCCGGCTCCTGCGTCAGCAGAACCACATACATGCATCATGATACTCTCATGAATGCATGCCGTTTAATGACATTTTTTTTAAAGTAGTAGTAGTCGTAACTAAATTGACTTGTGTTTCTATTCACTTCTTTAATAAATTCGATGATTGATCCTGTACAGTACATGCAAAACTCATCTCTACATATGATACAATTTAGCAGTAAATGCATACTGCCCCTGCCTCCATTATATATTTTGTTTTTACACTTTATTTAGCCTTTTTAAGACAAACATTTGACTATAGGTTGCTCCACTTTGCTGATTATTCTGGCCAAGTATTCAGACTACCTATTATACTGATAAGAGGCCCGCTGACTAGATTGCATTGTCCTAAAAGTTAAGGATAAAGTGCAGTCAGCCAGTCATTATCACATAACAAACCAAGGCAGAGCGGGGGGTCTTGTAGGGGGTCTTGCATCACTCTCAGAAAGCTTATTTTGCAACTGTCTGATTACATTTTATCCCACTTATTATACAGTAACTACACAAATAGATAATTAAAAAGAAAAATACTGTATTAAAGATCACCTATTATGCAAAATTCACTTTAACATGTTGTTTGAACATAAATGTGTGTTGGCAGTATGTGTACACAACCACACTATAATGATAAATCTGCCCGCTCCCTTTTTTTTAAATCCCCATAAATCATAAGTAGTGTCTCAGAGCTTACTGATCACAAAATCCATAAAGTGTGACACTTTACCAGCCCCACCCACGATAGTTAAGTGACGTATTAGCAGGGACCACGACCTTAGAGAGCCGCACACAATCCGACATGTTTATCTTCACGCCAGAGCATTCAGAAGCATTCAAGTAAGAAATGTCCTTTCATTTTCATCTTATTACAGCTATCCGCTTGTTAAGTGGTGACGTAATGCGCACAACGAATGCTGTTTTCGGGTCAAAGCCTCAACTCATTTCACTTGAGAATACTATTTTAACAGCCGTTTATGAGCACTGTTTATTCATATTAAACATTTATGCTAAACGTTTTCAAACTTATGGTGTACACTACAGTCTCTGTGCTCACAGCGTCCTAAACACAAATAGTATTTATATTTATTTATTTTTATATTTTCATTGTCTGGCTATCAAGGATTTCAACATGAAGTTACAGGGGAGGATCGTGGAGGTTTTTTTTTGGTAGTATTATATCACATTGTGAGTATATATTACCACCGTTTGTTGTTTTCTTGTAGCATCTGATAAAGCGCTTGGACCCAAAAGTCACGCAAGTGGTGACGCGTGATGTCAGAGCAGTGAGTGGTTTTCTGCTTTTATTTTACTGTTTGGGTCATAATAACAGTGTAGAACGAAATAGCAGTATAGGTACTGTATATTACGTTGCTGTCACTTAATACACCGATCTAATAATAAACATGCATTTTTTTTCCCAACTGTTTAACTTCACAGACATAACTGACTGTGTTTTTGTAACTCATGCGTGTTTTTAACATAAACTTGTGTGTGAAAGTGTACTTAGTATAGTACTCACATGCCGTGTGACAGCTGCTTCCTGATTGTGTGCTTCGGATGTGTGCTTCCAGAAAATTCTATATCAGTATATCATAAATTTAAACTGATATGGCTTTAAAGCGCATGATTTCAGTGCGATATACATGATAATCAAAAACAAACAGATGTTTTTTGGCAGATATCTGAGATACAAGTTGAAACGTCACAGCCCTGTTCTGGAAAAGGGGGCGGGGAGCAACAGCTCATTTGCATTTAAAGAGACATACACTAAAACAGCGTGTTTTTGCTTTTACTCAAAACAGGCATTTTCCAAGTGATATAACAAATGACCATTTCATTTTGACCTGAAAACTTCACAGACACATTCTGGGGATACTTTAGATTTATATTACATCTTGTAAAAAGGGCATAATAGGTGCCCTTTAAGTTGAAATTACACTAGCATTCAAAAGGTTTGGGGTTGGATAGATTTTTTTATGTTTTTGAAACTAGTCTCTCATGCTCACCAAGACTGCATTTATTTGAACAAAATACAGTAAAAACAGTAATATTGTGAAATATTAAAATTTAAAATAACTGTTTTCTATTTTAATAAAAGTGACATTTACTCAAGAAACACTTCAACACTGAAAATATTATAGGATTAGTTCACTCCAGAATTAAAATTTCCTGATAATTTACTCACCCCTATGTCATCCAAGATGTTCATGTCTTTCTTTCTTCAGCCAAAAAGAAGTGAAGGTTTTTGACCTTCTCTACATGATCCCAGCTGAGGAATAAGGGTCTATGTAGCAAAACGTGAATGTAGCGGTTGTTTTCTAAAAAAAAAAAAAAAAAACACAATATATAAACTTTTTAACCACAAATGCTTGTCTTGCACTAGCTCTGCTTCCACGACTAATCAGAAAGGTCACATGTGACATAGGCAAAAGTACTGACCCAGTGTTTACAAAGTGAACGTGCAAAGAAAGTCAAATGCCCTTTACAAAAAAGGTAAAACAATGACATCAAACAATTTTAGAAGTTGGAGAAGAAACAAGTTTTTCAAGAAACAAGATTACATAATGTGTGATGTTATAGAAAATGACAGAACATTTTGCAAAAACCTTAATTTATTAAATATAAATATTTGGTAACATTGTCATTGTCATTGTCATACATGTCTTCACTGTCACTTTTAATTTAAATTTAATACACCATTGCTGAATCTTACTGACCCCAATCTTTTTAATGGTAGTGTACGTGAAAGAGAGTCACTATTAAAATTATTTGACTGCAGAATGCCTCAACTGACTAATCAGAATCAAGTATTTCAGAATCAAGCCGTGCAAAATGCAAAAGTATCATCAGATTGCTAAACGCCTTTCAAAGCTGAGCTACACTGAAGATGTGCGCTCTCTCACATCATAACACGTCTAAGCATTCAATGATTCAGGATCTGTCATTTACTATCACCCGTGGAATTTGGCGACAAGACGGAGATCTGCACTTTCATACTGTGGTGGCTCTTTCTAACACAGTTTTAGACGGCATCTCAGTTTGCCGCCATGCTTTCATCGACTGACTTGCACGGTCATGATATTACATCAGATGTTTGAGACCGTCATCTTACTATCACTTCTGGTTATTTTACAAGCGTACACTACATAGCAGTAAACAAGCCCCCACTTTAGACTGCATGCAAGTGCAGCTCTTCACAACTTCCTACGATTGCATGTTGTAGTTGTGTTTGGGTCTGAATACTGCCTCCAGTCTTTAGCTGGGTGGGGCATCCAGCATTTAGACGTGTGCGTGTCAGGGGAATGTAGGCAGGCTGCACTGGGCCAGCACTGATGTGGTAGCACTGCTTCACACACACGTCTATGGGCAGAGAGGGTATGAGGATGACTCTATGGGAACACGAGGGGGCCGGTGCACACACTCATCACTGTGAGATGCTCTGTGGTCTGTAGGGAATGATTCACTTCCCACTCAGCCTGTGTGCAGACGACCAAGCTTCCTAAAGCTAACCCCTCTATTTACAGAGGTATTATAGTAACATGTGGGCCAATGACAAATAAGAAAATCCATGACAAAGAAATGTAGTTTTTGTATTCATGTTGGTTCCAAATAAGTCTGAAATGTCATATGGGGTAACCATAAAGTAAAAAGTAAAAACTTATACAAATGTGAGCGTGTACATCTTAAACATTACTTTAGAAAACATTTTTTACATTTTTTTCATGGTTTTACAAATATTGGCCCCACTTTATATTAGGTGGCCTTAACTACTATGTACATCAAACATAAGTACAATGTACTTATTGTGTTAATGCTGTATTGCAAAACACTTGCTGCTATTGAGGTGGGATATAGGTAAGGTTAGAGACAGGTTTGGTGGTATGGGTAGGTTTAAGGGTGGGTTAAAGTGTAAGGGATGGGTCAACAGTGTAATTATAAATGCAATTACAGAAACTAATTACAGATGTAATTACATGAAGGTATTTTTAAAATATAAGTACAATGCAAAAACATCTATGTACACAGTAAGTGCGTTGTATCAAATGATTAATTTAAATGTAAATGGCCACTCAGTATAAAGTGGGACCCAAATAATTTAATATTAATTCATAAATATAATTGCTTTTGGAGGGACACAACACATGATTTTACAAACTGAAATAACCATTTCTTTGTCATAAAATATCAAAATAGCTGATGTTTTAAAATAAAAGTTTAAAATATTCATGAGCAGGTTTATTCTTTATATTTAGAAAATATAAATAATAAATAAATAAATAACAATAACCAATTTTTTTGTCATGTTAAAGTTTCAAGTGTTTTAAAAGTCATTTCCTTCATTATAAGGTCATTAAGGATCACATATCAGTTGAGGTCAAAAGTTTACATACAGAATCTGCAAAATGTTAAATTATTTTATCAAAATAAAAGGGATTATACAAAATGCATGTTATTTTTTATTTAGTACTGACCTGAATAAAATATTTCACATAATAGACCTTTACATATAGTCCACAAGAGAAAATTATAGTTTAAAAATGACCCTGTTCAAAAGTTTACATACACTTGATTCTTAATAATGTGTTGCTACCTGAATGATCCATGTTTTTTTTTCTCCTTTTTTTTAAGTGATAGTTGTTCATGAGTCCCTTGTTTGTCTCGAACAGTTAAACTGCCTGCTGTTCTTCAGAAAAATCCTTTAGGTCCCACAATTTTTTTATTTATTTTTTTTTTTGTGTGTGTGTATTTGAACCCAACATTGACTGTATGATTTTGAGATCTTTTATGCTCTTAATACACTGTGTTTCCTTCTGAAGCATCAGTGAGCATATGAGTCCCTCAGTTGTCCCCGGTGTGAAAAGATGGATCTCACAATCATGCAGTCATTGTTGAAAAGGGTTCAAATACATGAAAATGCTGAAAAATCCAAGAATTTGTGGGACCTGAAGGATTTTTCTGAAGAACAACGGGCAGTTTAACTGTTCAGGACAAACGATCACTAAACTAAACTACAAACACTAAACTATCACTAAACAAAAAAACACAGCTGTGGGTCATTCAGGTTAACAACACAGTATTAAGAATCAAGCATGTGCAAACTTTTGAATGGGGTCATTTTTATAAATTAACTACTATTTTTTCTTGTGGACTATATGTAAACATCTTATATGTGAAATATCTTATTCAGGTCAGTACTAAATTAAAAATAAGTCACTGTATATATCACTATCACTATTAACAGATCCAGACAAAAAATAAATAAATAAATAAAAAAGAAGAAAAGAAAAGGAAAAAAAGAGAGCTTTGTGACAAAGTGACCCACGTGTCATCGATATCATTACTTTTTGCTATTTACTATCGGATATAGTTCTTGCCAAAAGTATCCTTGCCATCAAACCTAACTTTTCTCGTAATGATATAATCCTCTTTTGTTTCCCAAATCTCTTTAATTCATTCCATTGTTGTTTTGCTTAATCCCTGGACTCGTAAAATCTTTTGCAGAAATCCCTGATCCAGCTTGTCTTAATTTTCGGTGTACTGTGTTTGTTCCCATGTATCACGGCACACATTTCTTGATTAAAAAAGAACCCTGGGCTTGTCGTCAGGATCATTAAAGGGAATTTCAAACATGATTAAGACAAACTAAAATACTGTTTGCTGTTGACAAAAAAAAAACAGAAGGAAAAACAAGAACATGGATAAGATCCAATCATGTGTTTGCTCGAGGCTAATAGGGAGATGGCGAGAAAAGCATGTGTTTGTCCCACAGTGAACACAGAAAACATCCTATTTCATCTGACAGCGGTCCTATCAGCCTCTGTGGCTCTTTGGGCTTCCCATAGATGTGATGTTCCTAATTGCTGCTGGCAGGAGACTGACCATGTTAAAAATAACTGTATAAGTACTGTGGTATCATATATCTGTTACACAACACTGCTCTCAGTAAATTGTGGCTATGACACATGTCGAGTATCTGGCGTGGTTCTGGCGGCGGTGGCCCGCGAGCAGCTGGGCCGCTCCGCTGCTGCTGACGGAACCGTAACGTTTCCAGCAGGCGACCCGGAGCATTTGAACTCGGAAGGCAGAGGGAAGTTCAGCTTTACCAGGGATCAAACGGCCTATAGGCTCCAGCCACCACAGCTGGCCACCGATCTGGGGGGAACACCCTCGCTGTGGCTTTCTCGACAAATATTAAAGACCGTTCCTTTCGTAGGGACAGGGCTGCTCTTTCTAGCCCTGCCAGCTTGCGGTTGTGTAAATAAAAACTGCCATGGACTCATTCATTTGAACGTTTAATATCTGAGAATCTAGTGAAATCTCAAAATACACAAGAAAACATGCACATGTTCTGTTTACCAGCTGCAGAAATACTTTCGCTGGCCACACTGTGCTGTGCTTTTCCATTTTTTCCCTCTTTTGACTCACAACAAAAATGTGTATTAGCATACTTGCTCGTATGCTGTGTAAAACGAATGTGCTAAAATTACGCCAGTGCTGACTAACGTATTTCAACGCTACTATGCCAGGCACAAAAAAAGACAGTCTCCATAACAACATGGAACATGTTTGTGTAAGCAATTCATTAAGTGATGCTCCATTTCTGTCGTGAATCACTCAGAATTATACTTCTGGCTCCCGTAAGCTCTTCAAACTCTCGCTGCCAAATTGTATGCGAGTGCAGTGTTTACTGGACGGTAACACAGCGAAGTTAAGCAAACTTTAAGTCATTTCATACCACAGGTAATCAACTTAGTATTGTGCTTGGCATGTTTCCTTGACAGTAAGCAAGCAATTATAGTCTACTGTAAAACGCACTGAGGATTACTCTGCCTCTTTTCCAAGTCGCTCATGTACTGCGAGCCGCTTTCATCAGTAAACAGGAGATAATTACTCTGAGCTTGTGCTTAGTGCTTCAACCAACTAGAACAAAATTGTTTTTCACCTTTACAGGCAGACGGTAGCAGGGCTTTCTGCTGTTTTACATATTCTGCAATCACTCTGTAGAAACAGTTCACCCCAAAATGAAAATTTGCTGAAAATGTACTCACCCTCATGCCATCTAGGATGTGGATGTGGAACTGTCTTGAACCAGCTCTGATTGTTTAGAGTCCTTTGAAGCTGCATGTAAACTGCATTTTGGAAGTTCAAACTAACAGGCACCACAGAAGTCCATTATATAAAGAATGCTCCTTAAATGTTTTCCGCAAAAAACATAATTTCTTCACGGCTACAGAAAGAAAGACATGAACATCTTGGATGACAAGGGGGTGAGTAATTATCTGTAAATTTTTGTTCTGGAAGTGAACTACTCCTTTAATGCATTACATAAATCACATTGGAAAAGTCACGTGTGGTTAGTTCTTCGTCTCATTTTCTTCAAAATTGTCCGACATTGTTGTTTTACCTTGTAAAGGGCATCTGACTTTCTTTGCACTTTTGCTTTGTAAACACTGGGTCAGCACTTCCGCTTACGTCACGCGTGACCTTTCCAACGTGACCACGTAATGCGTAAAATCGAACCAGTGCAAGAAGAGCATTTGTACGTAAAAAGTATAAAAATTTTCTTTTTTTATGAAAATGACGGATCTTTTTCGCTAGACAAGACCCTTATTTCTTGGTTTGGATCGCGCAGAGCCCTTTTAAGCTGCACTGAAGGTGCAATTTGGACCTTCAACCCATTGATCCCCATTTAAGTCCACTATATGGAGAAAAATCCTGTAATGTTTTCCTCAGAATCGAAAGACATGAACATCTTAGATGACATGGGGGTGAGTAAAAAATGAGTACATTTTTAATTTGGAACTGAACTGACCCTTCAAATGTACTCAAATGAGATGAAGCTGTTTTTTTTTGTTGTAGTTGTTTTTTACAGGAGCAGGTTGCCTCATAGGAGTAGCCATTTTGAAAAAATCACATGACCTTCTGAATGCTATTTTTCCTAGTGGAATAAATTAAGAATGGCAGAGCATAAATGGAACATGTTCTATGCAACAAAAACTTGCTTTTCCATAATACTGCATCCACACCAATAGGTGTCAGTATAAGCTCAGGACAACTACCAAATCAGCCAGAAACTTAAAATAGTTCACCTTTTACTCACCTTCATGTTTAAAAAAACACCCGATATGCCAAAGTCTCATAACTTATGGTACGATATGTTGGTGAGTAAACAATGACAAAACAGTGAATAAAAAATTCATAGTGCACATAAATAATTCCAAGACCTGCATCACTTCAAAACTCAGATGGGGTGTGACTTTTAAACTGCTTTAAAAAATCCAACAAAAATATATTGCAGAAATCACACACACCTGGATCTCCATGACAACCACAATAATCACAGCATACAGTATGTGCCAAACAATGTATAAGTGTTAAAACTTTCAGGTGCGTAAATGTTGATATGGAGAGTTTGAAATAGCATAACCTCGTACCCTCAGCAAAGTGCCGTATCTGGGATTCCCCAAAGTCGCCCTGTCATCAGGTGTAATTTCCCTTACCTCGCCTCACCTTCTTCAAGGTTAATACGCTACTGTAAACATATACCATGGTAGGAGAAATACCATCAGCGGTTAGGGCAGAAAGAGAATAAAAAACACAAGCTCTATGAATCATGGAGGACAAGCACAATGACATCTGGCAGGCAGGTGGGTTTCAGCATCACTAGAGTGCTTTTAGTGCAGAGCTTTAGGATGTGCCCCCTCTACAGGACGCAACGAGCATTACGTCTAAAAGTTAAGCTTACCTTTGCATGGGTGACAGCTGGTCTAGTAGAAACTACATCACTAGCTGGCTCAATAGCAAACAGTCTTGTTCCAGGGCTTAAATAAACAAATAAGTATTAAGCGTATTAAGCAGTCTCAATGTTAGGTGCATTACTTGTATAACATATAAACTAACATAGAAACTAGGTATAGTTTATTTTTTTTTAACTCGTAACAAAAGCTTCACAGAAACCCTACAGGCACAAAGCATCCTACTGATATTGTGCCAAAGACTGGAAACGTTTTTGCCTTCTGGTGCCTTCAGAAACCGCACAAACAAACTATTTAAGCTCATCACCTCTGATTGGTTCAATTTTCTGCAGCAGTTGATGAGCTGATGATATACGTGTCTCTGTGCTATTTTATGCAGCTGTATTTTCCTTCTGGGCATCTGCAATTATTGCTGCTTCATAACAGTGATGGTATTGGCTGCCAAGCAAGCATGGCAGAAGATGGCATGAAGTTATGAAAATACGGAAAACAATCAAATAATGTGAAAGAGTCAAGTAATTCTCAGTGGGGCAAAATGCTGCATTACCCTTGACCCATTTTTCATAGTTCAGGCCAGCACAAAAATAATCAACATCTGGAGCATCTGCGTGTATTTTAACGACATGTATCATTCCAAATTTTTGGTCTGGAACAGATAGGCTTGGTAACTCATTGGAAAGCTCAATGTAAGCACAAACACATGAAACCATATGGCCCAACGAGGTACCTAAGCCTCTCCGTAGTCCAAAAGGTTACCTTTGTTCCCGTCAGCAACGGCAACCATCCCAACGGCAACAAATGTCCATTTTCCCAGTGCCCACCAGAGAGCGTGTCCTCCGCTCGCTTCTCTCAGGACAGATTTATGTGCGCCTTTAGTGCTCTCGGCAGCTGTGGGAGTGTAGCGCTCTTGGCTAAAGCGGCTTGTGTTAATGATTAGTATGTTTATGGGGCTGCAGGCATACTCTCCCAGAGACGGTGACACCAGATGCAGCTCCAGCCAGCAGGCAGACAATGCTGCTGGACAGAGATGGATGAGTCTAGCAGGCTCTCGCTGAGATGCTCATATTGCCTTACAGCGACCAGAGGCCTCACTGCTGGCCATTTTATGGGCTAACACTGGCACATGCTGCTGCCCTCCGAAGACTGTCTTATAGAGTCGTTTCGGTGTAAATGTAACAGGATTGTAGACTTAAAGGAGCTGATGGAGCGCTATCTACACTCAATGAAAGGGAATCACAGAACGTGAACTCTTGTATCTGTCAAATTTCCTTTAGCTTTAGGCTTAAATCAGACCTTTGTACACTAAGTATTTATAATGGCATCTGGAAACATTTTTTTTCTCTGTGATATAAAGGGATACTTCACCCAAAAATGAAAATTACCCCATGATTTACTCACCCTCAAGCCATTCAAGATGTATATGACTTTCTTCTTTCAGATGAATACAGTTGGAGTTATATTAAAAAAAATGTCCTGGTTCTTCCAAGCTTTATAATGGCAGTAAATGGGTGTTGAGATTTTGAGGTCCAATAAAGTGCATCCATCTATCATAAGATGTACTAGCCATGGCCTCAGAGGGTTAATAAAGGCCTTCTAAAGTGAATCGATGCATTTGTTAAAGGGATCATCGGATGGCCATTTCCCACAAGTTGATATGATTCTTTAGGGTCTTAATGAAAAGTCTCTAATATACTTTGGTTAAAAATTCTCAATGGTTGTGTAAAACAACACCCTTTTTACCTTGTCAAAATGAGCTCTGCAAATATCATCTCTGGTGCAGGCTGCTTTAAATGCAAATGAGCTCTGCTCGTCCCGCCCCTCTCTTCTCTCTGTGGAAAGACGAGCTTGTTTACTTTAGCCGCATTTAGCCGCTAAACTTGCTAAGTAGCACCTTATTAGGAAAGGCGATCGCAAAGATTCATAAAAAAAACCCTTATACTCACTTCTGCTGTAAGTGAAGCTGGATCACGAATGATTTGCGTGAACATAGACGGATATATGTAGATCGGGAGGCGCATTCCTTTCACAAACAAACGTAATCCACTGCATCTTCAGCAGCTCAGATGTCGGGAGTAAATGATGACCACTATGTTTATTATTACATCCAGCAACGCAACACCTCAATCGCTCAATCGGAGATATTCTTGTCTAACTTACATCCCTGCTCCGGCAACGAAACAAAAAGGGTGGACTGTTACAGCTGATCTCAGGTAAGACGCTCATGTCAATCAACTATCGTGGGAGCGGCCTCTGTCGGTGTGACGCCACAACGACAGGCATCTGAGAATGGCTCGATTTGAAAAAGGGGATATTATTTTTACAGATTAATTAAAAACCACTGCATGGATTTTTATCATTATAGAGTAGATTTGTACATACACTGCCAACACACATTAATGTTCAAACAACATGTGAACTTAGCATCCGATGACCCCTTAACCCCCGAGAGCCGTGTGGGGTGCTTTTTATGATGGACAGATGCACTTTATTGGATTTCAAAATCTCAACAGCCAGATTCTAAGATTATAACACTTGGAAGAGCCAGGACATTTTTTTAATATAACTCAGATTGCCTTCATCTGAAAGAAGAAAGTCATACACACCCAGGATGGCTTAAGGGTGGGTAAATCATAAGGTAATTTTCATTTCTGGGTGAACTATCCCTTTCAGGAATGTATGAAATCATGTTCACATCCAGTAGGTGTTCTAGTAGGAGCTCTTCATCACATTAAATAGTATGTTTGTTTCCAAACACTTTTCACATTTATTTTCAAAACTACATGTACTGTTTTCTCTTTTGAAAACTTTTTGTAACACGTTTTGCTTCAAAGAAAAATGCGTTTATGCAATTAAATTAAATTATTATTAAATATGAAATTAAATCATTAAGATAAATGCTACTTGTTTGATTAGTATATTATCCGGCAATTCTCCATTATATAATATTATACCGTATTATATTATATTACAATTTTTCATACTGTGGACTGTCCTTATACAGTAAAGTAATCCTCTCTGCATTTCTATCTCATCACTGTGTCCAGACACAAGTCTACGTAGCAGAGGAACAGCTCTTGTCTAATATTTGTAATGAGCTTACACACAGTTTGCCCCAAAGATGAACCAGGATCATCCCCCCATGACAGTTCAGCTTTTGACATTTCTGTCTTTCACTATCAAGTGGTTGAGTCCACAGAGACATCTGCCCTCCACCAAGGAGCGCATGTCTGACCACAGGGAAATCTGTTTCATATGACTGAGCTAAAGCCTCTTGGAGTGTTCATTAGACACAAGACATCTTTAATCATTTTATTTCAATTAACTTTCTGGCAGTGCTTAATTCTACAGTCCCAAATGCTTTTAAGTTTACACATGCTCAATTCTAAATGACAATGAATATATATATATATATACACATTTATATATAAAATATATTTACTTGTAGATGGTTTAGATCCAGTGTTATATTAGTATAGTGTAGTGTAGTTTGTAATTTTCAGTTTTAATTTTAGTTTACTTTCAGTTTTAGTACTTACTTAAAAACCTTTTAACCTTTTTATCTAATATTTGTTTTATTTCAGCTTTATTCCCATAATGAATATTTGTGATAGTTTTAGTTGTTTTTACTTAACAATAATACTGAGTAGATCTTGTTTTTGACATCTACAGTAATCCACATTTTGAGTCTAAACAGCTAAATATTGGCATAAAACTCCTTTTAGTGAATTTCTGAGGAAAGATGAGGCTGTTTTTCAGCTACTGCCAATATACACAAGTTAAAGGTCCTAGAACACATCTTCTTTAATGATGTATAACGATGCATGATTAGACTTTTTATGGATCATTTTGTTGCTGCCCTTAGTTTCTGATGTAATAATGAACCTTTTATGCAATGTAGGGTCTAAACTGTCCTCCTTCACTCCATTCCTAATGATACACACATTATTACAAATAAACACCTTAATATGGACAAAAAGCACTAAAGAAAGAGCATAAGAGTCTCACAGAGCTGCTTCAGTAAATCAACCGAATCTTTATCTCACAAAGCCATCATTACAGAATTAGTTTCAAAAGTTATTATGCTTTCAGCCAAAGCATTTTTGGACTTCGGCATGAGGAGCAGTGAACCAAACAATGCTAAGTCAAAGCTGTTTACTATCTCTTTGCGTGTTGGAATTATAACAATGCATTTTCAAGTTAAATTGGCTTGATTGCAGTTTCTGATAGCAATCAGGTCTGCCATACCACTAGCTGCATGTCTGGTATTTGTTTTATTGTGTTTGAAGTCTGATGAGCTCATAAATAGAGGGAAAACGACCAGCGAAGGCATCGACGGGGGAAGCGTTTCTCGAGCCGGACACACACTCGCACGCTGCCGCACATCGAGAGCCGTCCCACCCCAGGTGTGGATGCTGGGACCACTCTCAAGCATTCATACCACTGTCAAAAACACGACCTTTATTGATCCGCGGAATCCCCCCCCTCCAGGCCCAGCTGGAACGGTCACTGTGTTTTTTCTCTAAACAAATATATTTGGAAATGTTCTGTCACTGTTTATGGGAATGTGTGCACGAGGCGAATGTTTGAACCGATACCGTGGAAACAGGCGATGTTTAGAGCTGATAGTCTCTCCCCTTTAATTGCGGGAAATGGGTTTCAGATGTGCGTCGCCCGCTGATCACTTTCGGCCCGGGCTCCCTCGTCATGTCTTATAAAACCACTTCAAGGAATGCCTGATGGGGGGATGATACCAGGGCTGGGACGGAGGCCTCGGCAGCTGCCTAAATACTCCTCTGGGTCCCTCTGAAATAACAACAGCCACATTAGCAGTAGCTGAGAGCTCCATCACCACATTTTTCAAATTTGAAAACAATTACTCTCCGTTTAGGCATAATGAGAACAGATGCTGAAATTATTGGCTTTATTTAATATCGTACACTTGACAAGGATTATGTTTTGCCTATACTTAGCAACTTTTTCATGCATTGATGAATCATTCTTGTGGGCACAAGGGTGATGGTTAAAATAAGAAATGTCATTTCATGTGAGTACAGAGGCTCAATTATGGGGCTCTGAAGCTGGTTTACGCTCGTATGTACATTCATCTGATATGGGAGCCTGTGTTGCCCTCTGTTGGAGAATCATTAAGAATGCTAACATTGCAACAGTAAAGATAAAACAAATAAATAAATAAAAACCAGCCACTGCTGTGAGTGTTTTTTCATCAAAACACAAGCTGTTTTCAGCACTTGGTGGAAAGTTTAAAGCCTTATTTCATACACTATTCTGGCTGTTTTATGACCGTATCGTGTAGCTGCTCGGTTGTGAAAGTTTATTCTAATTCTAGCTGCTTTAGGGATGCTTAATAAAAAAAAAAATGTTTACAAGGTTGCAATTTCTCCGCTTTAGTGCAGTGTATAAATTGTAAACCGATATAGAAACGAAATAAAGAGCCTCTATTCTTAGCTTTTAGAGAGTAGAGCATTTGCCTCTTTCTCATAAACCGAAGTCACATGCGAGTTAAGGGCTGTGTTTTTAATGCTCTCTAACGATTTCTCTTTGTTTATCACGCCATTAAAGCTTGGCAGCAGGTGGATTCTGGAAACTGGCCTCCCGACACACAATCTCCATTTCCCAGAAGGAAAGGAGAAAAAGGCCTCGTCGCTTCCAAGGGGTACACATCTCTGTGGTTTTCTCTCTTTAATTTGACAAGTCGTAGTGTTGCAGTATGGCGGGCTCAGGTGACATCATCGCCCAGCGTGCAACGGCCCGCTGTTAGTGCTTTTCAACATGTGCTGTTGATTTTGGACCAGGTGTTTGAAGTACTTTGCAGACCAGGGAACCAGCCTTCCCTCTGTGTCTGTGAAAGAACCCAGTGTGCGGCCAGAACCCACTCAGAGGTCGGTTCCACCACCTGACAACAGGAAGGCGGAAATGGTAAGTGGTGTGTTCACTGTATTTTAGGACTGGACTGGTATATTAATACATAATACTTTAAAGTAAGTTCATAAAATCAATTTATTACATAGGATAATTCACCTAAAAATGTAAATTCTGTCATCATGTACTCACCCTCATATCATTTTAGACCTGTATGACCTTAACTGACGACGGTAAAGAACACTTTAATAGTTTTTGCCCATATTAAAAGTCACAGATTTTTTCAAAATGTATGTTACACAGAATAAAGTCATACAGGGTTGGAACAACGTTATACAATGTAACATATTAAAAAATGTATTAGTAAATGCATTAATAACCATAATGTAGATGTTACTGTGTTTTATAGAAACTTTTAGAAAACACATAACAAAGCCACAAAAGAAGATATTTTGAAGAATGTGAGTAACCAAACAGTTGATGGTCCCTATGGACTTCGATAGTAAGGGGAAAAAATACTATCAACTGTTTGATTACCCACAAAAACTCATACATGTTTGGAACAACTTGACAGTGAATAAATGATGATATAATCTTCATTTGGGGGTGAACTCTCTCTTTAAATGTAATTTTATAATTACATCCTTTGACTTTGGCAAACCAAGTACATTTCAATGCCATTTTCTGTTAAAATATATTTAATTATGTATTTAATTGATATTGAATAACACACTACAGTTCAGATCATAATTAAGTACTTTACTTGTGCTTTAGTATGTTAGTCAGCACATCCAATCAAATATATTCTCTTAAAGCATGACAAAAGATTAAAACATAATGATCTAAAATGTTCTTCAAAGTAGAACTTTTAAATTTGACATTATTTCATTTCAAAAGTGTACTTAAGCATAAGAAACATAGTTATGAAAGTATACTCTCTTTAAACACACTTAGGGATACTTTGATTTCATTAATATAATACTATCTGCAAGTACAGTTAATTAAAAATAACTGTCTGTACAGTTTACTGATTTGTCAGTTCGATGATGATATCATTCAAAGCAGTTTTCAGGATACATACTATAATTACAATCCCTTTGGAGTAACTTGGGGTCAAGTGTTTTACTCCACAAGGTTATTAGTTTATGGATGATCACCTGTGGGGTTTGAACCTGCAACTGTCCATTTAGCAGCCCAGGTCTCCAAGCACTATGCTGCACCGCCCACTATTGTACTATTTAAAAAATGCATTCAATAACATCTTTACATTTACTTTACATTAGACTTGCATCAGAATGCTATCTTGATTTCTTGCTGCAGACCGACTTCTGGACACACGCGGTTGTGCTTCATGTGCTTTCCATGTCAATCCGGTACTTCAAACGTGCTGATAAATGGGCCTGGGGCGCAGGAATCTGCTCACTGTGTCTCTCACCCTCACTTTGTCATTCATTGGTGTCATAAAAGACCGCAGGACACCAAGTGATGATCTTATAAACGTATTTATACATTTGCCCTGAAATGAAGCGTTGAACATTTCTCCGGCTGATCGGACGTCCGAGTGAGTTTCCCAGCCCTGGGAGAGGAAGATTTTAGGGTTTATTTTGGGAGGTCAGTAAGAGGTGGGACAATGACTACAGGAGTTGTGGGTAATGGATTTATCACAGGGCTTTGGCCTTTCATGAGCCGCATTACTTAGATGGAATCAGGGATCCGTCTGTTGATTCTGGCAGTGGCACAATATTCAGCATGACCCTGTCCCCAAACACATGGCCCGTGCTGTCTAGTGATTTATAGAACTCAACACTCACGCTTGCCATTAACATACAACGATGCCATCTGCTGGTGAAACTCAAATTTTGACTCCAGTCACAGTTGAACTGCCTACTGCAAATGCCTCCATAGCTCTGTAAACCATGAATACATAACTCAGATATTAACATATGGAGGCTTCTTCATAAAGCGACACTTCTGACTACTTAAAACATAATTTGAAGTTTCATTTTTCAGGCTATAATCTATGATTTAACATGACCTGCAATAAAGATCATGGCCAATATTTTGATTAAAAAAACAAAAAAACAAAAACAATTTTTATATTGAAAAATGTAACCATTAGTTACATTTTTGATGCTCAATTGTAAGCTGTTATGAAAAGTGCAATGCACAACAGGATAAGCCCTAAATAGACAAAATCTGTGAAATCTGAAATCTGTGAAAGTCATAAAAATTATTATTGAAGAGACACAAATTAATAATAAAAAGAAATATTTTAAAACTATTACCTTATTATCTACCCATGTTGAAAAGTTATCAGCTCCCACAAATAAATAAATATTTGCAATTAATTTAATTAAGTTTAATTTAGTGCTGTCAAACCGATTAATCGCGATTAATCGCATCCAAAATAAAAGATTGTTTACATAATATTTGTGTGCGTGTACTGTGTATATTTATATGTATATATAAATATACATACATACATGTATATATTTATGAAATAAATGTAATATATATATATATATATATATATACATCTACAATATACAATATAAATATGATATACAATCATATTTATATTCATAGATGTAATGTAAATATTTCTTAAATACATACGTGTGTGTGTGTGTATATTTATATATACACATAAATATACACAGTACACACATTATATAATATATGATATGTATATTATCAAAATGCAGTTAATCAAGAATAAATTATTTGACAGCACTAATTTAATTACATTTACTTAAAACAGCTATTAATAAAATAGTTGGTAAACTTTCATTAATAACAGTGATGATAATTGCTTAATTAGTAATATTGTTTCTTAAAAGATATTTGATGTACATTTAAATAGTTAAAACACTCCTTTAATGTTTTCAGTATTCATATTTGATTGTACATTAACTATTGTTTTATATATATATATATATATATATATTGTTGTTAATATCAAACAATTGCTTCTTAATATTAAATAATTATGCAAAAACAATTGACTTAACTAGGTATTAGTTTGAAAATTTCTAATCTAATAATGAAACCAATTCTGGCCCTGTGAAAGACTCTTGCGCAGATACACTATCAGTGAATGAATGATGGAAGGAAAAATGACTGTTTGCATTTTTAACACCCTTCTTCACTCTAACATATTTTCTTGAACTTCTTGAACCTGTCCATCCTGTACAGCTAATTTAGAGACCTTTAGGTAGGATCAAGGGGAAAATTTGACTATATGGTTTCCATTGTTAGTAGACATGAACTTAACTACAGTACCAGCTGGGGGGTCTTACTCTGCATCACCTGCACCCAATCACCCAAAAGACCTTCAGCAGGAACTCATCAGTGGGACATTTAGCCAGTTTGTTAATGTGTACTTCAACGCATTTGCACCGAGCCCATGAAAGATGTACTGATTTACTGTTCGTTTAAACACAAAATCCCACATTATGTCCCCAGAAATATTAGGCAGATTGCTTGAATTTCTGGAACTGTTTTTTAAAGCTTGTGACATTCATCAGTATGTTCACTACTTCAACAACAATTTCTGTTCCACTAGCGGCACCCTATTGGCACCATTTGGTCATGTGCCAAATGCCTCACTAGTGACTATCCTGCGCTGTGACTAAAGACAGCAGACAATGTCAAAAAAAAGTTGATTTTACTCCAAAAAAAAAAAAAAAAACTGCCTTTAGAATGAAGTGGTGTAGTTATGACATCTATGATCATCTAGTAATCTAACCATCTAGTAGTTCAGTTTTAGGAGGAGCATTAATTTTATCTGACCAATCATAAGCTATAGAGTGGGTATAGGTAAACTGTTGCTTACCTCACTCCTGGTGTCCTTCCTCCACCTTATAATATAATTCCAGTGGGATAATTAGCGGTCAGACTGAGTATCAATCTTGAGCTCCCCACCAAGGATCACATGACTGTGAACAACAAAATGATTTCCTTTAAGTGATCAACAAATAGCCGGTGGTCTATTTAAAAATAAAGAAGCTCTTTTCGACATGACAATAAGGCAATATAACACAAGCAAACCTAAACACAGAGTAACTTACACTTTACAAACAACTTTAGTCGCTGTTTGTCTATTTTTTGCTTCGCCAAAGAAAATAACTCAACAGAAAGCTGTGATAGACTTAACCATTGCACATCTCCATGCAGCAGTAGCTGCTTTTCATAAAGATTTGGTTCAAAAACAGTGATTCAGTTCAGTGAATGATTCAATGACTCACTCATAAAGACAGTTTCGTGTTTCCCTTTTTTTTTTGGCTTTGGCCAGTTATTTTGTACATAAAAGCAGATTTTACATCCTTGCAACATCCTTCTGTCTTCGTTTTTGAATTAATTAAGTAATTTAATTGAAATTATTATTTTTTTGCAGCTTGGAATTTTTATTTTATTTTTATTTTTTATTTTTTTGCAGTTTGGAATTGATCCTTCGCAAAAACTTGCCTTCCTTAGTTACTGTTGCTATGCCCGACAAACAAAACTGACAGAAACTGACAACACGCTGACAGACAAGACAGAGCAGGTTACTTCCGACATGAAACAAGGTTTCAGCTTTAAAATGTTGTCAAAGAAATTCAAACAATAAATACCATTTTGTGGCTCTTCAATGTGTTGTGACAGATCACTGTTTTGCCTTATTGGATCAATCGACTCATGAACCGATCATCTTTTCTTATTTACGAAATAAACATGAATTAACATCAGAACATATTTTATTTCAACCACGCAAAGACGTCAATACACAGTTTTTCAAGTTTAAGTCCACCAAAGTGGCAGATTTGGCATAATGATTGGTCAGATCGCCTGTCAATCAAACTTGCGAAGGGTCAGTTGTATAGAGGGTTTGCACTTACGTCACGATTTAGTCAGTTACCCGGATACGCAGTCATACTGGTGATACTCGGATGTAAACAACAGCATGGACTGCACCATTAATGTACCTACTGAATATGTTGTTCTGCTAATTTATGCTGTCTAAACCACAGAACAAAAAAATGTGTGAAAGCCACTAAATCATATAGAGAAGGACTTGGTAAGCAGGAAAGGGTGCAATATTTAAACAAACTAAAGGTAATAGGCGATAAAGATATGTACGAGCAGTATTAATTAAGATATTAGCCTAATATTTCACCTACCTGACCAGAAATAAGAACAAACACAAATGTTGTCAAGATTCTTGCTCTGGAAATCCTGGTTCAGTGTGGCCAACCACAAATGCTTTTTGTTCCTCAGACAGTTTTTTGCACTCTTCTCTTTGATTTGTTATAACTTTTGGCAGTCTATAATACTCCAAATGTTTTCCTGGTCCAGCCAATTAGTACAGCCCAAAACATGACAATTATTGACCATTTTCAGCAGCAATAATCAGCAATAATCATGGTTGAGGTCAGTTGCACTGTTTACGTTATGTGCCACCAATATGGCCAATTAATGACGCGTCGTGAAAACACTCCATTGTATTTTATGTTTTTGAGGAGAGTTGAATGATTCACACATAAAGAGTTACTTGTCGCCACCTACTGGCCCACCAATGAAACCTACAGAAAGTCCTTGCTGCAACGCAGAGGAGCGGAGTGATACAAAACCAAAATTCGAGAACGGAAACTAGCTATTATATAAATCAACAGTTCTAATTTTGTCACGTTGCGGTCCTCGCTTTCAGTAGTCAGTGTGTCACAGATTTCCTCCCCTCATTTTCCTGAGGCAGGAGATGCCGTCTGATGTCTTTCAGCTTCAGATAAAAACAAACAGGCCTTTCAAGTGATAGCTGCCCGGTTAAATATAGCGTCAGGTTTGTTTGCATGACAGGACTACACCGCGTCGCACTGTGCATGGCTTTCAAGCAGCAGGCTTTGATCAAAGGCAGGTGTGTCTGTGTTCAAGAGAGCTCGGCCAGTCATATTGAGCCTTTATTAGTATTAACCAGTGTTTGATCTTCATTTAGACCGGTGTGGTTGAACAAAGCTGGCAGATTTTGTTTGTTTTTTTCGTTGTTAAATTCTTTCTAGTAGCTGTTGGGCATTTTACTCACCATCTATGCGTGGTCTTGTCCCAAAATAAATGACTAAACGAAACGCTGTTGTTGACATCGCTGTTTTATTGTCTGCATCCGGTGCGCCATTTGGGACAGGCCCAGTGCGGTAACTTTTAGTTCTTTTAGTCCATTGTGTGCGAGTAAAGTGCCTTCTGTTATTAGTTTGTGATTTTATGCGTTTTCCATTCTGTGCTCTTAAAATTTTAGTTTCACATATGGGGTTTTTGTAGCAATGCCATAAAATAACCATTTTGGGTTCCCCAAAGAACCTGAACGGATTTTTTGTGTGGAGAACGTTTTAAATAATGTAATGAATCATTTTCCACTATAAAATTCAAATGGAAAGTCAATTAAAAGTTTCCATAGATGTTAAAGATTCTTCACAGAACCAAAATTATAATATTTATGTTTTTACAGTGTATCTGTTTAAACACTTTTTTATGCTCTGTACGTGTGTGTACTTGTTTTTTCTACATTGTGGGGACCAAATGTCCCCACAAGGATAGTTAAACCTGAAATATCTGACATGATGAAAAATGTAAAAGCAATGTAAAAAAAATTATTAAAAATAGTAAATGATGTTTATCTGAAAATGTAACAATGCAAACATGTTTTCTGTAAGGGGTAGGTTTAGGGTTAGGGGATAGACAATATCGTTTGGTCAGTATAAAATCTATAGAAGTCTATGGAAAGTCCCCACAATTCACAAAAACAAATGTGTGTGTGTGTGTGTGTGTGTGTGTCTGTTTAGGCCGGACTGTCTTATCGTCTCAGTGTTGTCCAGCTGCAGTATCAGTGATGTGTTGTGCCGCCCACCTGCCCCTGGCTGTGCCGCTAAGCCCTTTCTGGAGTCCTGATGGACAACCCTGTGATAAGAGCAGCAACATGATCTCTGTGTTTGCTTTTGATGTGACCCACAACAAAGAGGTGGACAGATTCTTGTGCTTTACAGGGCAAGAGAAATGAAACAGCCACAGCCTATTGTGCACAATGACATAGTTGAGTTCATTGAGTTTTTCTCTTTATTGACATTGGCACAGATCATATTCTCATAGTTCTTTCCCATAAATCCCTTAACATGTTTGGTAATTAATTGCGGTAGGGTGGTATTCATACTCTACACAAGCAGTTGTGTGAGCTTTGAGAACATTTCTAAAATCGGTATCACATACTTCCTTAAACTGTATTTGACACCTTTAAATTTTATGGTGCTTGTTCCAAGTATTTCCACCTAAATGTGGACAAATTGAATAAATGGTTGTCCTTCATATGAAGAGCTTTTCCCTCAGCTAACAGCTGGGGAGGTATAGTCAGCATTTGTTCAGAGATTTCACTGTTGGCAGCAGTGCCTGGGCTGAAAGCAGGATTCTGTCATGAGCGGGAATATTAGACAGATAGGGACCCCGGGGGTGTATAATTTCGCCAGCTCTTGCCTGGGGTTATTAAATATTAGCCTGAGGTGATGAAGGGCGTCGCTGACAGGGGCTATCATCAGCTCTCCCTATCATCAGGGTTTTGCACTTCTTCCAAACGCTTGCACTCCTGAGACTTAGGATATGGTGCCCTCTTCTGTCCTTACATAATGTAGAGATTAAATTAACTGAAATGTGAGTTTTAGATACTTTGAGAAAGCCATGGTATTATATCATAGTATTCATGATAAATCATATCAGTTACTGGCTGACAGTAGAATTTTTTTTTTTTTTTTTAATGGGTATCTATATTGGATATTCAACTGTGCATGTCCATTCCTACATACATACATTTAATGTACCTTTGCCCTCAAAACATTTACTAAAAATATTTTTAAAAACACTGACACTGTTAAATGTAATCCAAAACTAATCTCAAAATTAATGTTTATACTGTACAGTGCACTGTACTATGCTGTCATGCCTACATTTACATATAGCATTTAAAACAAAGAATTTTAGTTTTTAGTGTTTGTCTATTTATTTAGATAAAATATAAAACATTTTTAATACAGAATTTTATTGTGAAGCATGCAACTGGACAGTGTCACCCAAATTTAGACCAACTTTGCTTTATTAGTTTTAGAGACTGCATTTTTTTAACTGACCACAAGGTGGAGGGAGAGTGCAGGGACTGATTTTAGCAAAGACCAGATAAAAGAATACGTTAGGACGATATTACTAAACTGCCTTGATTTAACTGCAATATCTAGTCATCTGTCTTCACTGATTAATAATTTGCTGTAAATCTGAGACGTAACTCACATATCCTTGCCTTACTTCTTCCACAACAGTTGTCTCTCAACTGTTGCCATCCAGTGATGCTAATTCATATCTGTAATTAGGTAATAATGACAAACTTGGTAAATCCCGCATCTGACTGAGATACAATTTATTTAAAATAGATGCTTAAGGAGAGCCAATATGATTATGGTTGGTTATTATGAAAAGCAGATCATTTCATTGTCCTTCAGTAGAAATGGACAGACAGAGAAGGAGAAAGAAGGAATATACTTTTCTGTTTAGACACATTGCTTTTCACTGTAACTGTGTAAGGTTGCTGCAAGAGGTGAATATTCATAACCCTCCTCCCTGCATATTCATTAGACAGACATGCTGCTCTGACTGCAGTACTGTCAGTTCTACCAGTGTGACGCTGCATTGTGGGCAATTCCTCTGAGTCTCACAGGTTCCCTGTGTCCTAGTTTCTGGAACATGCTTTGTTATCACATTATGTGCATTGTAACATACCATATTTTCAAAGATAATACTCTCAATACGAGTAGTGAGTCATTGTAACGTATTGTATTACGCCACAGATATTTGTAACCCTCAAATACAATTGCACTCTTTGCAAATACCTTTAAAACTTGATTTTTTTAATAATACTGTATAATTCAAAGGTACTCCGGAGTGTATTAAAGTTTATCTGTCTTGCCAGCTGTTATAATCAGACAGGCCTTTTGTCATTGGGCAGAGCCACAGATGGGAGACCAGCATGGGGTCAGTAGCAAGAAGACAAAGATCATTACCATTTAACTTGCACAGGAACACATAAATAATCTGTCTAAAAAACCTGGTATTGTGTATTGCAAAAAATATCCACCGATGTTCTTCAAAGCGGAAGTAAGCCTATGGACGAGGCTTCCGGTTCATTAGTTGCTATAGGAAAATAACAAGAAGAATAACGACATGCAGTAAACTGTAAAGCAGCGTATTTGTAATTAAGATAATACTTTAAAATAAAATGGTAAGACACACCAATTTGCGATATCAAGCAGCAAAACAAGCTGTTTTGTACAGCTAAAAATAGCTGGACGCGGATGAAACCAGAAACCAAATGTACAAATGGCCGGACTCTTACAGGAAAAATAAGGTGGATTGGCTCTTTGAAAAACTGCTTTTCTTCCTCCTTTTTTCTGATTCGCTTTGGATAGAAGCATTTGCTAAATGTATATCTGTAAGTGCAAACAGGATTTGAGACATTTGGATTGCATTCTGTTAATGCATTGTATCTTCTGTATCATCAGCAGAATGAATGTAAAATCTTGTATATGACACTTATCGCTGTATCCTGACAAATATTAGTACATGAAGAATGATTAAAAAAGTTATATTTAAGCTAATTATAGAGCAAATGTTAATGTTGACAGCTTTAATCCAGATTTAAGGGTGACAGAACAGCCTGATCCAGGAATGAATTTGGGTTTCCTTTCATAATCTCATGGAAACTTAAGGACTCATGTAACCTTCGTTTCTGCCAAGACAGAGTAACTTGCTTGTTCCAAACATCAAAAACATGTGCAGAGGGTTACGAAGAATGTCATTTATTTTATATGGTTTTTAGAAATTGTTTTTAAATGTTTAGAAAACCCTCTGGGACAAAGATTGTTAAAAACAAATAATATTTTCCCTTTTTTAAAATGCTGTTTGTCTTTACATTTATCTTGATTAATCTCTGATTATTGTTTTCTTTTTCAACTATTTCAGTGCTAAGTAGGTTAAATGGCAGAGAAGAGAATTGTACCCTGTCTGGGAATAGCAGAACTATACTTGGCTCATGCGGTCTAAAAATTCCACCTTCTGAAGTGATAATGTAGACGCCGGCGTTTGTTTCGATTGGTGCTTTAGACTGTCATTCGCCTTCTCTAGCCTTGAGGTTGGCTAATTACACAGACACGATGGGATAATCCCGGTTAACAGAAGCTGATGTCAGATTGGTTTGGCTCACCACAAATCCCCTCTAGTTGAGGTAGGCAATGCAGGACTGACTTGCAGTCACTACTGCAGAAGAAGTGGAGGGAGTGTCTGACTGCTCTGGAATTTCCTTTCTGATGGGCTGTCAGTCCACCTGCTAACCGGCTTGTTTTACTAACCAAATGGAGCTGCACTTGTGATCAGATACGTTCGATCTCTATTGCGACGTCTCCGCGCAATCATAACAGTTTTGCCGTGCGCTCTGCGATATGGGGACCGTGCTCTCTATATCTCCTATAGCAACTAAGGGGACAATTCTGCAAGATGGAGGAGACGAATCCAACGGGAAAATAGAGAAAAGCCTTAAAAAACAATCAGTGGTCGTGTCCACGCTCACATTTAAGCGGCTAGTGACAGCATCAGGTAAGAAAAAAAGTGCCAAGAAAGTAAGTCCGAATCCTCTTCCGCTCCCAGCGAGTAGCGACAATCAGGTCGAGCAACTGAATCAGGAGAACTTCAGAAAATCGCAACAATCTGAGAAGAAACCGAAAAATGGACCTCTTGCGGTGCCCATCCCCACGGTTCCCTCCCATCCGGACCAGGATCAGAACCAGTTCACTCCAGCGGCGAAGCAACTGGTGTCTGTTCAGAAGCAGCCCAGCAGCCGGTCGCTCCTCTCGCCGAGGCGCGTAATCGTCCAGGCCTCTACCGGGGAGCTGCTCCGTTGTCTGGGTGAATTTCTCTGCAAACGATGCTGCAAAGTCAAGGAACTAACCCCAAATGAGGTTATCCTCTGGTTCCGAAACGTAGACAGGACTCTGCTGTTGCAGGGCTGGCAGGACCACGGGTTCATCACGCCGGCCAACCTCGTGTTCGTCTATCTGCTCATTAGGGAAACTGTAACCGATGATGTTGACAATCCACGTGAACTCCACGGGACCTTTCTGACCTGCCTCTATCTGGCGTATTCCTACATGGGCAACGAGATCTCGTACCCTCTCAAGCCCTTCATGGTCGACACCAACAAGGACGTATTCTGGGAACGTTCGTTAGATGTCATCGACAAACTGAGCGGCAAAATGCTGCAGATCAACATAGACCCGCACTTTTTCACAGACGTTTTCCAAGACTTAAAAAATGAAGGAGATTATAAGAAGGATGGAAGCGAACCGGACCGCTGAGTGCGATCGCTGAATCTGAAGCAGAGATCAATCACTGCTGATTTATTGGATGTAATTGTAATCAGCTCTGCCTGAGAGACCGTTGCGTTGCACCAAGAGCCGATTTATCAATTTAGTATTTATGACACTGTTGTGTTGGCTTTATTTTAACAGTATTAAGTAGCCCCGGTGAAGTGATTTATAATAGCCAACATGGCTTCACCGGTGTAGCTGCAGTTTTATGCATGTTGTATAGATTTACATCTGTTGCTGTGATTCACAGTCATTCATAAAAAGGGAAGGCACAACGTTTATTCTAAACAAGTTAGTCTCATCTGTCATTTCTAAGTTATCAGGGTCACTATCCTCCTGAGACCTAAAGAAAAGCTTTGGGTGTTTTCTTTAGGTCTAGGTTTATTTAAGTGTTTGGTGTAGCCTAACAAACAATATTCGTTTAGTTCTAAAAATATGTATGTATTGGCCACATTATTATTAAAAAAGTCTGGACGTTAAGGTTTAAAAAGTACTATGGACAAACGATTTGGTCTCAGGAGGATACAACTCCATCTGAAGAGATGTGAATGGAACTATCCAAGGTGCTGACCTATTTGTGCTCATTTTTAGTCTGTTGACAGACGCCTGTCTCCGGCCATTCTGGATTTGAAACTTGAAAGTGTTTTCTCTTCACTAAGATGTGCCAATTCATGTGTGATCTTACTGTTTTGATTCACATTGGTTTGAAAATGTTCAGATCATGCTTGAAGTTTATTTTATACTTTGACATGGTTCTTCAGTTCTCTTGCTTGAATGAAATAAAACCCGGTCTGCCTGGTTTTCTTGATCGATAATGCAAGCATTGAGCTCATTATTGCACTGCGCCATTTGACGACATGTTGTGGTAAGATTATACACCATCCATTTAAGCTTTGCACTCTAACTTAAAATGTTCTTTGGGACAAGGCATTAATCCATCATCTCTTACCTTTGTAGTCACTTTTTCTTGGGCCTTTCGTATAACTAACAGGCTACATTTCTTTCTTAGTTTATTCTACGTGTTATTTACTTTGCCATTTTAATCGTTTACGTTTGTAAAGGAAGGAAATTAATATGAATAATCTACTGTTAATTTACAGTTGGATCGGTCCTGTTTACGACTTAACTCCGAGGCTACGTCTTTGTTTTCTATGGGCTTATCCATCAGCCAATCCCGTTCACCTGAAAGCAAGAATGAGCGCGTCTCGCAGAGTTGTGAATAAAACACTCGACATGAATGATCTTCGAGTTCATTGGCCGGAATTTGCTGCAGTCTGTGAGAGGGGTTTCTCTGGGTCAGCGGAAGACATGTGAACTGGGGCTTCATCTCTCTAGTCTGTCGCTATAGTAACCGCAAGATCGCTCATTCACAGCACTGCGGAACCTCACACGCTTTATCTTCAAGCAGTGCGTGGCCACATGCACACTAGAAATATACGTCAAGGGGGTTATTTTCTGTCAAGGAGTTTTCAAGTAGGAAATTAGCTCGCAATCAACACATGTCCCAGTTTTGGAACTATTTTTAAAGCTGCTGTTGTAAGCAACATAAAGCCGCCTCTTTTCCCCCCATATTTTTGCAGCTCCACTACAATACACTGGAGTGAATCTGGTACATATCTATCTATCTATCTATCTATCTATCTATCTATCTATACTTTTAAAATAGATTTTTTTAAAGTTGTCAATAAGATTACTGGAGTACATTAAAAAAAATGTATTAGAGTCTTTTTACTTTACTTTTTACTATTTTCAGTATTTTTTTTTACTTAAATTTGCTAGTAACTTTTGAGTGAAAATTGTTTCTACACCAGTCTGTTTTTTCCCCAATGTGAATCTAAAAACACTTCAAAAGGTTCATTGGTTAACTTAGTTAACATGAACTAAGAATGGACAATAGTTCTACAGCATTTATTAATCTTGGTTAATGTTAATTTCAGCATTTACTAATGCATTATTAAAATCAAATGTTGTGTTTGTTAACTTTAGTTACTGCATTGTAAACTAACATGAACTAACAAAGAACAACTGTATTTTATAATAACTAACATTAACAAAGATGAATAAATACTGTAATAAATGTATTATTCATTGTTTGTACATGTTAGTTAATACATTAACTATAATGTTAACTAATGGAACCTTATTGTAAAATGTTACCAAAAATTCTTACACAGAAATTACTTTTACACCCAGAAATTGTATATTTCAAAATTATTATAAAGGAACAGCATGTGACATTGAATTAAACATAACATGTTGAAGTAGAAAGACTAAAAAGTGTATTCTCTTGTGAAACATACTTTGAATGTTTTGTTTATAATATCAAAAAAAAAAAAAAAAAAAAGTGAGGCAATTCTTCTTTGAATTCCCATTTCCAAAGTCTAATTCTAGAATTTCTTAATTAAATACTGTTCTGAATGGTGCACAACTGAATCATAATATTTAAAAACAATATCACTGACACTATGTTCTGTCTGTTGTATGGCTGTGCCTTATTAGTTCCACCTATGAAGACTCCAGGATCCTCAGTAAACAAGTGATTACCCAGAGACCTGAACCAAAGTGCCAAGCACAGGGTGATTAGTTCTGTTTTTGTGCTTGTTAAAATGGTTCCTTAATCTGTCAGGAGGCTTTCTTCGGTAGTTACCATCATCTTATGACACTGTGCCCTGGCTATATATACTGTCTTACCTAAAGCTTTCCACTAACTGATCCCAGATTAGTAGAAATAGGTTATATCACATTGGAAATCAAAGTGTCAGTAGTAATACTCTTTTGGCAGGTCAGTGAATAAACACCTTTTCCATGAGCACGTCAAGACAAGCCAGTGAAAACACTCCTTTCCAAACAAACAACTTAGTTAAATTGTATGCTTTTTATTAGGAATATACGGTTTTAGGGAACAGATACAAATTAAAGTGTGATTATTTACTCACCCTCATGGTTTTTTATCTAAACCAATAAGATATTCTTTCTTGTCGGCGCCGATAGCCTTGCGGGCAACGCGCCGATTTACAGTACCGTTGCGCTCCGGGCGTCCCGTGTTCGAATTATGACTGTCGATCCTTTCCCGATCCCACCCCCACTTCGCCTCCTGTCAACTCTTATCTGTCCTGTCACAATAAAGGCAAAAAATGGCAAAAAATAAAATCTAATAAAAAAAGATTTCCTTTCTTGTGGAACAAAAAAGGAGAAATTTTGAAGAATGTTCATGCTACTCTTTATCATCCAATGAAAGCATATAGTGAACAGGGGCTCCAAATAGAATAAAAGTAGACTAAATTAGTCCATGTGACATCAGTGGTTCAACCATAATTTTATGAAGCTACGAGAATACTTATTGCAAATGCATGTCGACCAACACAGAATAGAAGTAACTGTTGAATAAAGTCATTATTTTTGTTTTCTTTGTGCAAAAAACAGTATTCTTGTAGCTTCATAACATTACAGCCGAACCACTGATGTCACATGGACTATTTTATCAATGTCCTTACTATCTTTCTGGGCCTTGAACATGTGAATTTAATTGCTGTCTATGCAGAGTCAGAAAGCTCTTGAATTTCATCAAAAATATTTTAATTTGTGTTCTGAAGATGAATTAAGGTCTTACGGGTTTGGAACGACATGAGGGTCAGTAATTAATGACAGAATTTTCATTTTTGGTGAACTATCCCTTTAAAACAGATAACAGATTTGTTGCGAATGGGATAATTTTTGTCTGAATTTTACATATGCAATAATGATCAACAAGACGTGATTACACTTTGTTTTTTCAGTCTCTCTTGTGGAGAGCGAGATGGAGGATGTTGACTATATATAGAGTCAGAGTGGGCGCTCCGTGACTGACTTGAATGGATGATGCATTCAGTGCCACCCACTGGCTGGGAGTTAGTCACTGGATCACACAGACAGATTCAAAGCAGCACTGCTCATTAAGGTTTCTCTTGGGGGGCTACCAGCCAACACTCCTCTCCTGTCACAGAGGGTTGTGTTTACCAGAAAAACTGCCTTACAATTATTTCAGCAGTCTTTTTGGGGGCTAATAACCCTAAACAATCCTGAATTAGACTGATTGCTCTTCAACTCCCTTTAATAATAGCATTTGTCATTGACCTAACATGACCAGGAAGTCACTATAAATAGGAATCTAAAGCTTATTAAGTGACTTAAAACATTACCAGTGTGTGAATGTGTTTATAAGGAAGGGATGACGTATAAGGTATTGTAATATGTTTGATTTTATACACTTGTTTATGGCAAAAGAGGTTGGAAATGTTTTCCTCCTACCTGTGTGTTATGCAAAAGCGGCTGCACTGGACTTAGCACAGATAATGTCCAGATTAACTCTTGTACATTCACCTACTCAATGACAACCTACAGCTCAGGAGATCTTATTATAAGAGTGATTTAGTTCAGTGAGCACTGAGGAGACCTACGGAGGGTAGACCTTATATATATAGATTAGATGCTCTTTGTTGTTATGGTTCACATTTTCACTTTCCCTACTTAGCTCAGATAAAAAGGTCACCATTTTAAGTAACAATAACAACAAGAATTGTACATTTAGTTACTCTGCTGTATTTGGTTGTAACTATTTCTGTAAGATTACATATAAATAGATAAACGGTTTTAAACATCTTAGGTCACAGAAAGTTAAAACCATATAAAGAGCTTTTTTTTGTGTGTGTAGTACCTTTATTATTAACAAATTCCAGGGTTTCGTAATTGTTGTGCTCTTTAAATTTAGCATAGAAGCTTATACTTTGCAGGTTCAGCTGTGACAACTCGTCTCATATAGCGTAAGCGCTATTGGGTCATAATATGTTAAATGAGCTGTTTCTTTCCTCTAATGGAGGGAACGTTCAAAAGGCCAAACCAAGATGTCTCTACACGAAAACTGATTTTCAAAAATAACCCAAGCATGAGAAATATTTACTGGAGTAAAATAGAGTGAAGATTAAGCAAAACCTCTTATTTCTCTCAAACTCACATCCAGCTATTGCCTTGACTAAACGAAAGCACCAAGTCTGTGCAGGCACTCTCTCTAAGCTGGAGCCTCTTGGCTAGACTAGAGCTGGATTCAAAATAGGTCCAGTGTGTCAGTGCAAACAAATCCTGCCTCAAATGGCGGAGCCTGGTAGAGCTGCTATTGACATGCAGATCACACTGATGGGACTTACGGGTCTTCTTACACACCAATGCTGGAGAAATTCCTCATCTATGACATCAAATAAACAACCAGCCAATTAAAAAAAGGAAGCCTTTTGGCACAAAGTAGGAAACGCATTGCCATTTGGATATCGTAGTCTTGATACGTTACAGGAAAAGGCCGGGATTTCTTCTTAATTTTCCTGTTTGTTTCTTTTGGTATTTTGATATATGAAGCTGAATGTCCTATGGCGGTGTTTCTCTCATAGTTGTAGCTATGGTCAAATATAGATACATAGCGCTCTCTTGTGTTCAGTTTGTGTAATTGTAAAAATTTTTACAATGCCTGTGAGGACATTTAGTTAAATATAGGCTATGTATTTTAAAAACATTTTCCTTATCTTATAGACATGTGATTTTGGGTTATTTTATTAAAGATCGCTCTTTAAAGGATGTTTGTTTTATTATACATTTTATTTTATTTTTATGTAAATTTTACATTCATAAATGCAAGTTTACAAAGTTCAAACCTCTTTTTTTAGTCCTTGAAAAAGAGATTAAAATGTATATAGATGTGATGTCAAAATCTAAAAATAGTAAAGCGGTTAAAACGATTAATATATGCTCATTTTCACATAAAATAAATTTATTTAATGGTGCTAATTTGCAAAGTATATTTCTGTATTAACATTTCATTGTTATATCATACGGAATGTTAATATTTGTGTAAGATATATTTGTCGGTAAACTGCTTATGTACCCTCTCTCGTTTTTTATTTTTATTTTTTTTGTTTTGTTTTCCTCTTGTTCCTTGTTCCTTTATTCTGAGGCATATGAAATGTTTTGTTATACAGTGAGATATGGCATTGTACATGCTATTTATTGTTAATAAAGCATTAAAAAAATATATATATACGTCAAATATACGTTTTTTTTTTTTTTTTTTTTTTTTTTTTTAATAAAGCTAAGTATATTTTTGTTACTAAAATGTACTATTTTGATTATTAGGCTTTATACTAAGCTTATCCTGAAAATAAAACAATAATAACAATAATAAACATTGTTGACCCTTTTCACTGACAGTGATGACGCCATAAATATATGTGACCATGGACCACAAAACTAGTCGTAAGGGTGGTACGTGGAACATGATCTTTACTTAATATCCTAGTGATTTTTGGCATAAAAAAAAAAAAGAAAATCGATCATTTTGCGCCCCCTACAATGTATTATTGTCAATTGCTTCAAATATACCCGTGCTGCTTAAGACTGCTTTTGTGCTCCAGGGTCACATATAAAACGTAATTCTACCCTATTATAAGCTACACAGTTGAACAAAATAAATAACAGGCTAATTTTTTAAGAATAAATTTTAAACCACCAGAATTTAGGCTGTTTGACTACAGAAACACACAAAGAACACATATATAACAGGTCATGATTTTACATTAACAATTTTAATGTATTGTCACAAGCAAAATACATTATAACCAATCGAGTGAAAACAAGACAAGTATACAGAATGCTGATCAGTCCTTGTGTGTTTAAGTGGGCAATACAAATTAAATATGAATTATTTACGGTTTATGAGGACATACTCTTCTTAAACGTAGCCCTATGCCCAACATTCAGACCTACACCGTCCACGAGTAAATATCGACTTTAAATAAATATAAATATTAAAGCGCTTTAAGTGTTAACTATGCTCGATTACAAAAGTGTAGTAGCGAACAGATGTTTGCTTCTTACCATTTGTTCTCATACCATGTAGAATTTTCTCTTCACTTCTGCAGACTACGAAGACTTTCTGTTGTCCGGCTGATTTTAATGATGAATTAACCAGTTACAGAGTGATGGTGTGATTTATTTTCCATAAGATGGCGCTAAATTGCTTTCTTGTCTTAAAGTGATCAGCATTAACAATCCACCAAATGTTATTCCCAAATTATCCTTAAATGTTAAAGGCCTTTTTCATTTTGTTTCGTATCTGGGGAGTAATTAGTCTACAATATTGAAATCAGTCAATTGCGCTTTTGAATGTTAGCATTGTGTAGTCTATCCTGAGACGAATAAAAAAAAAATCAGTTATAGTGATTATTGATATTGTTCAGGTTATTTAAACTGTTGATATTGTTAACGCAACTTAAATGAGACGCAGACACGGCACCGAAGGGTCCTGGCGGTTGCAGGTTGTGGCTGTGATAGAGGGTCGGAGGAGATCCGGGCCAGTATGAGAACCCCGACGGACCAGCACCTGGAGCAACCAGACTGAGTTTGGAAATGCCTGAAAACTGGATGGGAGCGAAGTTGCTCTGAAATTTGTAAATAGCTTGTTCGGTTGAGGAGGGCTGGCACACTTGCGCCAGGCCGTTAAAGTCAAATTTGTACGCGTAGCGCTTTCCGTGCACCTTGGTCATGATGTTTTTGTCGTAGTAATAACGCAGAGCTCGGCTCAGTTTGTCATAGTTCATGTTCGGTTTACTCTTGCGTTCCCCCCACCGTCTGGCCACCTCGTCCGGGTCTATTAGTTTAAATTCTCCATTGGTCCCCTCCCAGGCGATGCAAGTCATATTGGCGCTGTCAGACAGCAGCTCCAGAAGAAACTGCCATAGCTGGATTTGTCCACTTCCTAAAAATGCAAGGAAAGTAGGCTTACATATATGTAGGGAAAACACAGACTGAAACCTTTTGTAATCAATATGTAAAAAGTGAGAGTAAATAAAGGACACTCGTAAAAAGGTTAGGCTACTTAAAAACAACCCTTCTTACTCCTTTAGTTCTTGAGATGGTTATATGGTTCTTTGGAGATTAATTTAAAACGTTTTTTAAAAGAATGTTTAATTATAGGTTGTTTAATGTACTGACTTCTTCGTTCCAATCTAAAAACTAAAGGTTGGTATCTCTGGTTCCATGAAGAGCCGTTCTTTGTAGTGTAAAATGTTTTAAAAATGTTCTTCAAGCTAAAAATGGTTCTTTAAAGAAATATTCACTTCTGGGAATGCAAAATGGTTCTATGGCATCACACGCGAAAACCCTATTTTAAGGCTTCAGTGATGCCATTGAACAATTATTTTTGGTTCCCCGAAGAACCTTGAAGTGAACCGTTCCTAAAAGAACCATTTTGAAGAACATTTTAAAAATCTAAAGAACCTTTTTTGACTATACAGAACCTTTTCTGCATTTGAAAGCTTCAATGGATGTTCAAGGTTCTTCAGTGAACCACTGATGTCAACAAATAAGCTTTATTTTTAAGAGTGTATACTGATAAGAGTGTATACTTTGTTTTTTAGGCCTAATCATAAATATAAAATGAAATAAATTAATAAATAAGCAGAATAATGCAAACAATAGCGTAATGAATGTTTAAAAATTGTATACAAGAACATTTATGCATCCACAAAAAACTCATCGCAACACTCACCTTTTTGCACGCCTGTGTTGATAGGGGTCCAAGAGGAGCTTTTGCTTTCCTTCAGAAGATTTTCTGTGGGGTCTGAAAGAAAGCGTTTAAAAATACGTCTGATATTCAGAATTTAGCTATGACTCATATTGTAAATGTCTTCTGAAATATTGGAGTAACATGAATAAAACGCAACATATGCATTAGACGTATTTTCCCTCGTCTGTGTATTTGTGATTTTAGAGAAAACACGTAATGTCAACTATAAATCTATAAATAAGAAATCGCAGTAAAAGAGGTTAAATATTATGAGTATTGTCGAGTTGCTGCTCGATGTATTTGCCCAGACTTCAGCGCTGAGGTCAGGAAACGCGTCCAGGAAAAAGGATATCCGATTTCCGACAAAAGAGGACATGCGTTCCAGATGGAGAAGTCAGAGACACCGGCGATGGTGCGCAGCATTGCACCCGCAGACCCCTAGCATCGCCCTTTTCTTTTTTAGTCATTTCAGTAATATTTCTCACTTTACGCACAAAAAGACTGTGTACCTGAGAGATACATGTTAAACATAAGGCTTCCTCCGCAGTTCTGTCGCATTGTGGTGGCGGTGGTGGACGTGAAAGGGTAGGCTTTCATTGGCGCAAAGATTTTTATTAAACTTTATCTCAAAACTGTGATCTGGAATAAATGTGAGACAGATTGAAGTTTCCAGGCAACTGTCACAAGCCCCATCTCTGAGACAATATTCAGACAGCAATTTCCTTCGGTGCATTGGTTTAATTAAAAGAGCAATTTACCTCTGTCATCCCTCCCCGTCTCCACAATAAAAAGGAACCGATAGAAATTCGGCCTTATCAATCCACCATCAAGGTTTAATAAAGTTTCTGCGTTAAGATCAGAGTTTCTATGGAGAATTGAAGTGTTTGACATGGAAACCGGTTCAGATCCTTTTTCTTTTCCGCCTTTTTACCTCTTTGCAAACAGAAAGGCCTGTTCCATGTTGGTTGAGAATATTTACCTTTTATCCATGCCTGACTGCATAATGGTAAACAAGAACATTTTATCCCAAACTTACGCTGCATTAATACGCAATAGATGCTATTGTAAACCCTCTACCCTGCCTTATGATTCACTTCTGTTGGCCTGTTACATAATGCATCATGTATGTACTGGGTGAAATTGACAGTCATATTTTATTATACGAATCCTTGGATGCATTTCTCATATATCTTTTTTTTTTTTTTTTTTACAAAACCAGATCTTGACAAAATGACAGCCTATATTATAAATGTAGATAGATTCCAATTCAGATTCTGTTGTACATATTGTACACTCTGATTTTTTGAGTGTTTAATTTTGTTAAAAAACAACAACAACAACAACAAGAAGTTACAACAAAGCAGATTGGTTTCACCTTATATTTGACAATAATACGACACTTCATTCGTGAACTAATGAAAAAACCGAGGAGTCTAAATGTTTTATTATATTTTTTTTATTGTGCCAAGTAAACATGCTAATGCAGTCCGTCTGTGCATGGGTGTGTATTTACTGTTGAAAACTGACAATAAGGGTAAATATTTAGTAATAAGGGGTAACGAAGTCTCATGATCGTGAAACAGGTCAGGTAGTGGAGCTGTATGTGATTACACTGCAGTCTGCTTTACTGCGTATATTTAACCTGTATTACACATTAATTAATGGCAGCAGCTTAAACTGTCAAAGTAGCAGCACTATTAACATGAATAAACATTAATGTCACCTGTAATAATTGTACTCATCTTGTAGTTTTTGCACTTTCTGTGCATCGCTCTGTCGAGCTCTGTCGTGTTGTCTCTGGCGTCCCAGACTTGCTTTAGCTGCCTGAGTCATTAAATAGATCGCAGGCAACTTAAAACAAGCCCCGGATGCAAGGCAATGCTTCAGTTTGTCCACGCAACATAAGCTTCTTCATGCAGGTGCGCGACCGATACATCTGGTACTCCTGGATGCAATAATTAGAGAAAAACGCAATATGCTAATCAGGGGGAAAAGGACCCAGAAAATAAAAATGTAAAGAGAATAGTTTAAATCTAATATATCTGAAGACAAGCTCATTGTGGTTTTAATATCAGGATGAAAGCTGTAAATGACCTGCATGATTACATACTGTAAAAGTGATTTTTTATTTTATTTACAAAAGCCATACAAAATGTTTTGATCACATATAATTTAAATAATATATATATTTTTTTTAAAAAAAATGTACAATATACACTTATATTACCGGAATCCACTGGTTCTCGTTTATTGATTTTATTTATTTAATTTGTTCCCCCTTAACTGATTTCTTTTTTCCTGAGAATTTTATTTGCGCTAATCAAATGGGGCGGTGATGGGAGTAATAATTAAGAGTAATTTAAGAGCAAATTCAATTACCACCATCAGTTGATGCTCAACATGTAAGATGTCTTTTTTTCAATTATTGCCGTAGGCCCACAAATTTCCCCAGTACCCTTTAAATTTGTTATTAATTTCAGTTTAGGGATCGGTATAAGATTTCTAAACAAGAGGCAAACACTGTAATAACAATTAGTTACTTTTATTAATTACAATTAGTTTACTTAAATATTTTCCTTTAGTATCATTAACCAACTTAATATATTTTAAGCAGCATATTTAGTTTAGCTCATAAAAAAAAAAAAAAAAAAAAAAAAAAAAAAAAAAAATGTGTAGTTTAAAAAGGTTTGATTTGTGATTCATAGCTATATAACCTGCCTGTCATTTCCTGCTAACCCCTAACTCACTAGTGCCGGTCTATGTCCTGATTTGCTCCCTTAATAAATTGACTTACCCCGTCCTGTTATGTCAGACTGCAGCAGTCTCAGATCCAGCTGCTTTCAGCACTCTTGCCTGTCTTATAGTCATTGCGCTAAGAACGAGTGCTACACTTTTAATCATCTCGAAGTGAAATGTATATTTGATAAAGGTGTGTGCAGTTGAACATTTATTAGGAGATCCTGGACTGGGTGTGGAAGCGAGTCTTCAAACAGCAACTGCTCCGTCCACATATGATCCTGTGAGTGGGTGTGTGTAGCCAAATACTGCTAGAGCTCTGGACGGTTACACCGCAAACAAATAAGAGGCGGAATCACACCCGGATCCCGGAGTTACGAACCATTTGATTGGACGAACAAGAACTCGCACTTCCTTTAGCACGTCATCGTTAAAAAGATTCGTCCATTGCAGTAGATCCCGGCTGTTTTTAACAATGAAATATAAATATAACCAAGAAACAATATGTACTACATGTATTTAATCCACAAAGGTCAGGACCTCGGACAGCTCCAGACAAACCCAAACGGGTGAGGCTCCCACCCCCTCATCATCCATTTGTAATACATTTTTCATTCTTATGGGCTATATCATATGTAATGTCTATATATACACATAATATTCACTTTTTTCTATACTATTCTTGCTTTATTTTACATAAACCCTGAATGTGGCTCAAGAGGGAAAGTGACTTTCATGGCAGTACTTCTATATATTTCTGTAAAACATGAACTGTTTTTAGTCCACATTTATAAGAACATAAAATGCAAGTATGATTTCAGTATTGTTAATTGTTAACTGCACTTTAAATGTTTTTATTAAAAAAAAAAAAAATACAGCTTAAGTTTTCATAAATGGCAAATTTATGTTTTTAAATCCAGAGTTAGTTGTTTTCCATGTCCTCTACTATTATGTATAATAAAGTATGATATTATAAATTATATAATGACAAATTTAATCTAAGTAAAGTTCAATACAATGATTACAGTATTCCCTTCAATAAATACAAATAAATTGCTGTAGACAAAACAGATTAATGCAGTAAAACTACATGATACTACAATATTATTTTTGGTAATAACAATGTTGTATTGTACATGTATTGTACAATACAGTCAGTTTATATACTGTAATATATATATATATATAAATATATACATATATATATATATATATATATATATATATATATATATATATATATGAAGAGTTTTTTTTTTTTGCCATTTGTTAACATGTTATTGTTTTATTGTGTTAGTATTGTTTTGTTGTTGTTATTTTTACTTTATATTAGAATAACTCAACTGCAATTTGATTGATATGAATTGAAATGCACAATTAAAAAACATGATTTTTGAAAATTGTTATCTGTTTTTGCAAATTAACTTAATTAATTTAATATATATATATATATATATATATATATATATATATATATATACTTAGATATTTGGATTTGTTACTTTCTATATTTCTAATTTATATATGAAAAAAATGGAAATGAATGAAAATGTATAGTTTTGCACATATAAAGAAAATAAGATATATTTTATATGAATTTATATGTGAATGTAGCTGAAATCCTCAAATGCATGTCCATGAAGAACAAATAATGAGACACTAACATAAAGGTATTCATGCTCTTGTTTATTAGAAATATCACAGTCTCATATCCACCATATAGGTGGTGTAGGACATTATTAAACAAGACTTGGTGCTGTTCCTAATTAAATATAATGATGTGGCATATTTCACCATCAGTCTAGTCTGATCTCAGAAAAAAGAAAAAAAAAAAAAACCTTACTAACATTTCTGCATGATTACATTTACCTAGAAATGTGGGAGGCGTGCACTAATTAAACATAGTTTTAAAAAAGCATAAGATCTGCAATTGTTTTACATCAAGAATTACCACTTAGCAGATCCATGAACTGAGCAGAGAAGTTGTTTTATTTAAAAAAAATAAAAATAAATAAAAAAGGGGGAGGAATTGCCACAAGCACTCATTTACTATAGTTTAAATAATGTCTTTATTGCCTATAGTATTGACATGGCAGACATGGTGGGTATACAATGGTGTTGGGTCTTAATGCTGAATTCTGCGCATAGACTGGATCTGATTGGTGTGTGCCTGGGTGCCGTACTCGTTGTAGCATCTGTACTCTCCTTGGTGTCTGTCTCTCTCAAAGATGTACTGATATCCACGGTAACCGGGAAACTGATAGCCTACCCAGCTGCCAGAGAAAAGGGCAAATCTCATTTATTGCACCGCACACCAATAAGACTGTGTGCAGGGAGCTGCTACATCAGTGATACAATATTTATCACAAAGAAATGGAGATCCACAGTCCCACTTTATATTAGGTGGTCTTAACTACTATGTACTTACATTTAAATTAATGATTTGACACAATGCACTTACTGTGTACATACATGTTTTACATTGTACTTATATTTTAAAAATACCTGCATGTAATTACATCAGTAATTACTGTAATTACATTTATAATATGACTTATCCCTTACACCTTAACCCACCTTTAAAGGAGAAGTTCACTTCCAGAGCAAAAATTTACAGATAATGTACTCACCCCCCTGTCATCCAAGACGTTCATTTCTCGTAAAGAAATTATGTTTTTTTGAGGAAAACGTTTCAGGATTTCTCTCTATGTAATGGACTTCTATGGTGCCCCCAAATTTGAACTTCTAAAATGTAGTTTAAATGCAGCTTCAAAAGGGCTCTAAACGATCCCAGCCGAGGAAGAAGGGTCTTATCTAGCGGAATGATTGGCTATTTTCTAAAAAAAAGAAAAAATGACAATTTATATACCTTTTAACCTCAAATGCTTGTCTTGTCTAGCTCTGTGTGAACTGTTTTTTTCCAGTCATGACAGTTAGGGTTCATCCAAAAACTCCTGTCTCATTTTCTCTTCCAACTTATTAAATCGTCCTACATCGCTGTTTTACCCTTTTTTTGTAAAGGGTATTTGATCTTTTTTGCATGTTCACTTTGTAAACTTTGAGTTTGGTACTTCTGCAGTGATGTAGGATGATTTTGAAGTTGGAGGAGAGAATGAGATGGGAGTTTTTAGACGAACCCTAACTGTCATGACCGGAAAAAACTGAGTTCACACAGAGCTAGACAAGACAAGCGTTTGAGGTTAAAAGGTTCTTTTTAGAAAATAACCGATCGTTTTGCTAAACCATTCCCTTCTTCTTCGGGTTAGATCGTTTAGAACCCTTTGAATCTGCATTTAAACTGCACTTTGGAAATGCAAATTTGGGGGCACCATAGAAGTCCATTACTTAGAGAGAAATCCTGAAATGTTTCCCTGAAAAAACATAATTTCTTTACAACTGAAGAAAGGAAGACATGCACATCTTGGATGACAAGGGGGTACATATTAATACCCAAAGTATGTATGTATATATATATATATACACATATATATATAAAGTAACATTTCTAATGTAAATGTATAATATAAACAAAAATGTCATTTTGTCTGGCTTTTGTAACAAACTTTTAAAAATACGGATTATTTAAATATAGTTATTTATTGTTTAGTTTTTAACCTAGTTTAATAATGACAGATGACCTATTTAAAAGGTGTTGAGTTTGACTTACGCGCCAGAGTTGACTTTAATTGAAGGAACTTCCTTGTTGCACCAACCCATGGCTTGAAGGGAGGGATAATCCTCACACATCTCAAATTTACGTCCCATGAAGTCTTCACACTCATAGAGGGTAATCTTACTGTCACTGTGGTTCTGTCGAGAAGAAGGTGAGTATGGGAAATGAGATCACGGAGGTGAACATTTTAAGGATATTTGTTAAGTAAACCTAATGTGCTGTTTCAACAAAGAAATTGCATGGTGGTGATGAAAGAGGTGCTGGAGTAGGTCTTTACAGGGTAAACTTACAGCACACTTAATAGGTCTGAAAGAGAGCAAGTGCTCTGTTCTGTAACTGCTGTTGCCGCTCCAGGCCTGGTAACAGGGATAGTCTCCTTTCTCCAGGATAAACTGCTGGCCCTGGAACTCAGGATACTCGTACCCCACCCAGCTGAGAGAGACAGAATGTCAGAGTCAACGCAAACCAGGAAACAACAACGTTTTACATGGCAGTGATCTCTACTGATCAGGACACAAAAGCAAAAGCAAACACAATGGCGTGGATTGAATGGAGCGGCTCTGTGCTGCTTTATCAGCTCATCTGTCATCACAGACAGGCGCAACACAGCAGGCAGCTGCCAGCCACACGAACTATCGTTGCTATCTCTGTCATTGTTCCAGTTTGTATAAATATAACAAAAAACAGCATTCAGGCTATAGTTACAGTGGTAAATATTGTTTTCTGACTATTAAATAGGTTTTCTGGGGCACTGCTATTAAGTAAAGAGTTACAAATAGTCACTTTAATTCTAATATAGGCATATTTTTAAGTAATATAAAAATAATTTAGATATATAATAATAATAATAATAATAATTACTATTATTATTATTTTTTTAAATAGATCAGTAGAATAATTTTAATATCCAAATAAAATTATATTTTATACTTATGCTCACCAAGGTCAAAAATACAGTAAAACTAAACTAAATTGTTACAATTTCAAATAACTGTTATATTGTTAACTGTTAACATAAATATATATATATATATATATATATATATATATATATATATTTTTTTTTTTTTTTTTTTTTTTTTTTTTTTTCCAGTCTTCAGGACATCATCATTCAGATTTTTTACATTTCTCATTATCAATTTTAAAAATATTTGTGCTGCTTAATGTTTTTGTGTTTACACTTTCAAGATTCTTTGATGAATACAAAATTACTGTTCCATTCTACAAATGCTTTGAAATACAAAAGAATAGCATTTACACTCCCAGTCAAAAGTTTTTGAACAGTAAGTTTTTTAATGTTTTTTAAAGAATTCTCTTCTGCTCACCAAGCCTGTATTTATTTGATCCAAAATACAGCAAAAGCTGAAATATTGTGAAATATTTTTACTATTTAAAATAACTGCTTTCTATTTGAATATGTATTAAAATGTAATTTATTCCTGGGATCAAATCTAAATTTTCATTACAATCATTACTCCAGTCTTCAGTGTCACATGATCCTTCCTGATCATTTCTTTTTTTCAGGATTCTTTAATTAATAGAAAGATCCAAAGATCAGCATTTATCTAAAAAATAATAAGCTTTTGTAACATTAATCACAATACCATTCAAAAACTTGGAGTTAGTATATTTTTTATTATAGAAATTAGTACTTTTATTTAGTAAGGATGCTTTGAAATGATCAAACGTGATGATAAAAACATTTATAATGTTACAAAATATTTCTATTTCAGATAAATGCTGTTCTTCTGAACTTTCTATTCGCCAAAGAAACCTGAAAAAAAAATCTACTCAGCTGTTTTCAACATATTAATAATAATAAATATTTTTGAACAGCAAATCAGAATATTAGAATGATTTCTAAAGGATCATGTAACTAGAGTAATGATGCAAAAAAAAAAAATTCATCTTTGAAATCTGTTATTTTAAATAGTAAAAATATTTCAGAATTTTACTGTTTGTGCTGTACTTTGCTTCAAACAAATGCAGGCTTGGTGAAAAGAGAATTCTTTAAAAAAAAAAACCATTAAAAAAAGCATATTGTTCCAAAAACTTTTGACTGGTAGTGTATTTGTATTTGTGTAGAAATTTGTAAAATTATAAATGTCTTTACTACCTTAATTTACTGTGTATATGTATTTTATATCTGTGCATGTTACTCTTAATTTTCAGAAGAAAACTGTATCAATCAATCAAAATACATCTCTAATATTAAACACAGCGGTCATATATCTTCTCTGCTTCACCTTTTGCACATTAAAACATCCAGAGGCTACACTTACGGGCCGTTCTCCACCTTAATGGAGCGAATCTTTCTGAAGTCTCTGTCCAGAATGTTCTGGCACTCAAATCTGAATTCACAGCTCTTGCCCTGGAAGTATTCCTCCTCGAACACGGTCATCCTAAACTTCCCCCTCTGCTCCAACTGCTCCTGCGGATTCATGGCTGCTGTCGATCACCGCACTCCCTATCAGGAAAATGAGGAGAGGAGAGGGGCATTCATGCACCCATGTGAGAAATTCCTGAGTAGATCAAGTAAAAATCAATTCCTGGATAAAGTGTTGACAGTATGTGTTTCCTGCTTTTGGTCAATATGATCACATATGCTCTGTCTGTGCTCTTTAGCATTGTACAGGAATCTGATGTTTCACTCTGAGGGCTAAGTGCATACTCACGTACTGAGGAGGGACAGATCCAGTATAATCAATGTGGTGGCCAAGCCCTTGTCCAGTGTTTTTATAGGACAGGGCCCCTCATTTAGTGCAGAATGCACATCAGGCCTGCACACTCAGCAGCAGCCAACAGAAAAACCGCATTAGCCTTCATTATTGTGGAGCCCTGTGCAGCCTATTGTGGAGGTCTTAGACCCACTGACTCATCAAAACTCCACTATTTGCCCCCATGCCGGACCCTTGGCTATTTACAATGGCGATGCTTTGACATGAGACTTTGATCGGATAGAGAAGATAATAGCAAAATTGCAGGAGATTAGACAGAGCCCTGGTCACTCTCTGGTGCCTGCTTATGGATGCTCTCTCTCTGGGTAGAACTGGCATCTGTTGGCCTATAGGAGGACTTCTCTCACATTCTAATTTTTCTGAAAAATAATGTTAATAGAATATATTTCACAAATAATTTGACTCACAATATCCACTATTTAGGCAATACGGAAGTAAACTATTTTCTATTTTTACTGTGCCAGACTTTCAAATGTATATCCACCTTTTTTTGTTGTTGTTTTTTCTTTAATTTATAACTATTATATATGCTTAACAATTAACATTCATAACATAATGAAATATTTATACACCCTTTTCTTCAGCGTGGAAGTAAGCCTATGGGCAAAACTTCCGGTTCGTTATCCTTATTCTCCAGAGAAACAAGCACATCACCATCTTTAGAATATTGTCTTTCAACTTCCATTTGTGCGGTAGCTGTTAAGTAGAGTTAATAAAAGTTATCATGAGCTCTGTAATGTTTAAAGCAAATGTCTTAACAAATGTCAGTAGACCAGGAAGATTTTAAAATGAGCAGTGCATTATTAAATCTGTCAGATCACTGTGGAAATACAACCGGAAGACAGAAGACAGCAAACGCAGCGATAAAAAGGGGAGGGGCTAAATAGGGTCAATAGGGAAATGACGAGAAAAATGAACAACTGCTGTAAATAGTAAAAAAGTTTGCATTATAAGCCAGTGTGTTCATAATTAAGGTAAAACATTAAAATGACATTGTAAGACACACAATTTGCGATATCAAGCAGCAAAACGAGCTGTTTAGACCGGATTAGACCGGAAGCCTGACCGATAAAATTTACAAATGACCGCGCCCGTTCTTACGGAAAAAAGGTGGATACTGCTGTAACTAATAAGTGAAGTGAATGGTAAAGCTTATAGCGTTACAAACCAGTGTGTTTGTGATTATGATAAGTTAAAACAATATGATGACAAATACCAGTTTGCAATACCAGGAAGCATAACGGACTCTTTTTGTTCGGCTAAAATATCTGGAAGCCAATGACACCGGAAGCATCGCACCGCACTCTCACCTACATTAAAAATAAGGTGGAGCAGGCCTATTTCTAATTCATTTACACCTCAGACAATAATATAGATATTGTTATCTATAATAATTGCAGCTGTTCATAAACATGTAGGCTGCGAATTACGGTTGTTTTATGTTTTTGTACAATAGGCCAAAACTTTAAACAAAGCTATATCAATAAAATATTTGTGATAAACGTTTAAAATTTTAGACTTACCATATCAAGCGCGTGTTGTTTCACTTGTAGCATAATCATGTTAATAAAAAGTCCGTTTTCATTTATTTTAAACATCAGAAGTAGTCCAGTGGTCAGTCGTATTGATGACATCTTGTGGTGTGACACTTTACTGCATGACCAGTCGCTTCATTTCAGTTGTCTACATTTGAATATTATATTGACCTTTATCACCACAGCATAATTTGTATCATTCATAGAACATTATTTCAAGGATGTTGGAAACAAAACCCTATGAAATATTCTAATAAGCCAAAGCATGAATATGTGTGTGTGCACGTGATTATTCTCACCTGTTAGGTGTTGTTTGCGTAAGAACAGGTGCTGTAGAGTTGCAGGGCGCACAGCTGGTGGCCTGCTATCCTGATTTGACTGATCTAAGAGAAACAATATATTTATATGTTGCATCATAACTTAATTTCATAATGGAAAGGAGCACTGAGGTTTTGAAAGAAATCTATATTTAAATTCAACAATGATGCATTAAATCCAAAATAATATAATATACAATAATAACAATATAATAAGAAATCAACATGTTGGAATGATTTCTGAATGTTTATGTTACACTGAAGACTGGAGTAATGATGTTAAAAGTTCAGCTTTGCATCACAAGAAAGAAAGTAAGAGAAAAAGAAAGACATTTTATTAAAATAAAATACAGATATTTCAAAAGTTGTAATATTTTACATTATTATTGTTTTGCTACTTTAAGTAAATGCAGCTTTTATGAGCATAAGAGATTGGATACTGGATATGTTCAATGTACACGTTCCAAATGCAAAAACAGTGTGTAACTGACAGAGTGATTTGACATGCAAATCAGTCCTTTGCAAATCAGAAAGTGTGACACTTCCGTCTCACTCTAGAAGTGTGTCATTTGTGTGTCCTCATAGTGGCAGGATTTCACATATCTATCTGAACAAAATAAAAAATGTTTAACTTGATCAATATCTGAAAAATTAATTAAAATTCCAAAACTAATTGAACTGTAAAATATTCACATTTAATATAGATCTGAAGAAAACATCTTTAGTATTTATTTAGTTTAATACTATTGTGTCTCAGTATCATCAAACCACTGTAGCTAGGTGTGAATGTTGTTTTTCCTGATAGTCATTCATTTACTTTGCAGGTGTGATGGTGAGGTGAAACTGGCCGGTACTCTCTGAATAGTCAGTGCTGGATGACGTTTTCTTTAGGGTGCCATGGAAACTAATCCTTCTAAGGGCAAATGTGAACAGCTCCAGACAACTAGTGCAGGTGACATCTGCTCAGATAATGTCCTTTATGTGTTTGTGCACACAAACCGAGTGCTTCTGCAGAACATGGCCACGACAGACAGAGACAGACATTACTATCTAATCTACTGCCAAAGGCAAGAAAAAAGGTCATTTGCATTTTCAACAGTAACTCTTTTAACTGCCACATAGCTGACAGGCAAACGCCTGTCCAGCAGGTAGCTGTTTGCTAAGCACTTAATGAAATAATACAGCAAGATATGCTTCATTCAGAAACAATTGTGTTACAGACACAATATAATTATCACAACATAAGGAGAATTGTAAATGTAAAATAATAACAAAACGAACTGACCAGTTTTTAACATTTTTAAATATTTTGTTTCATTCATCTGTTTTATTAAAATAATGCATCATTTTTATACATTTTTTTTCTGAACAGTGTCCATTAAATAACTGTATAGAGGTTAAATATGCTATTACTTGTTGACTCAATTATGAAAAGAAGCGTTCTGACAAGGATAGAGATATTTAGTAAGGATGTTTACACACTTATTTACACATTAAACAATATTCTTAATATCTGACTAGAAAATGTTTCTGTATTTCAGTTTAATGGCAATATTTTATTGGCAATATACCGATTATTATATTTATATTGTTCTTAAAACACAAATACAATTTGGTGGTTATATAAGATGACAAAATAAAGGTTTAATTCACAAACTGTTGACATTAGTTGTTGACATTGACAAGTGGTACTGCTTAAACACTGAATTCCTTTTGAAAATAAGACATGAGACAAACGAGACATTTGTATCTTATATCTACATATTTCATAAGTAAGCATTCGTTATACTAATCAGCATATTATACACGTTTAATTACTTTTTTATTACTTGTTTAAGAATGGTTAAGGCTCGACGAAGAGTGTGACAGCAGTAAAATGTCAGTCGATGTGTCCCGCTGCTCTGGTGTTTTACTGACGCGTGTCTGCATCTGCGTAACGCGAGCCGAACGAACAAAACCTTTTCATCTGCAGGTATTGTGCGTGTGGCTCAACGTGAGACAAGTACAGAAAACACACAAAACATCCATCCTGGACGTCCATTTATTCATTAGGTTTCTGAAGATGACTTGTCTTCTTTCCTTGAAGACACAATCAGTAAGAACAAATCATGAGCAATGATTTTCCCAAGTAATAACTTCCTTCAACAATACAAACATCATATAATAATCAGTAGCAAATTATAAATATACAATTTATCAGTTCATCTAATTTATTTCAAAATACATTAACTAAAGTGTTAACAAAACCCGAGTAGCTAAATTAAAAAAAAGTTCTTACCGTGTCATTCGGCGCATCAGTAGCGTTATAAAAGTACTGCTAATGCACACAGACCTGAGGCCCTTGGTTTTATATGCCAGTGTCGGTGTATTTAGTGAGTACGCCGGTAAATGCATTGATCTGCTCTCTGTCTTCAGTGCGCGGAACTCTGTCCTGGACACCTGTCACACGGCACTTTCCTCTCATCCAATATTGACACAGGGAGTCAAATGGGAGGGCCAGAGTAGATTACTACTATTATGTCAATCATGTCGCTCTGTGCAAACCGACCTCGCGTTTCGCCGAGATAAAAAGCGGGGGAGACATCTGGAGCGCATGGATGAGCGCGTCGAGGTCAGAGAGAGAGATCATACAAAGGTGACCTCTTAAAACTTGCGCTCTCCTGCAGGTGAACGCTTAGCTAATGTTGATTTCAGAAATACAATTGAAACATTAAATGGTGGTAGCCTATAAACTGACAAAATTGTGCTGTTTATGCTTCCCCCCCATATGTCCGCTCTTTGTACTAAAAGGAAAAGAGTTCAAATGAGGTCACGGAAACTGCATATAGATTTCCCTACAAATTAGACAAGAATTAAATGTTTGTTTTTCATGTTTTACTTTTAATGACATTAAACCACAATTGGCAAAGAAGTGGGACAATGACTAACAGAAATAAAAAGTTAAGCCATATTTTCAGTGATACTTAACATTTACATTTCAGTGGCTTAACATTTAATTGTAACGTTATTGTGCAGTCGTTTTTATTTATCATTTAAACACTTGATTGGCAGCAACAACCATAAGATAGCTGGTGTGCTTCTGCCCCCTATTGGATTTGACAAGAGACAACATTTTCGACAAAGGTGGCAATACCTTAGTTACTTAGTACACGCTTAAGGCAGAAGAGCTCATTTAGGGTTTATTTGTGAGGCTCAATATTTGTTCAGCTACTACCAGCTAGGTTTTGGAACAGTAAGATTTTTAATATATTTTTTTAAAGAAGCCTGCATTTCTTTGATCCAAAGTACAGCAAAAACAGTAAAAGCTTAAAATATTTTTACTATATAAAATAACTTTTCTATTTCAATATTTAAAAATGTTATTTATTCCTGTGATTTCAAGCTTGATTTTTTTTTTTGCATCATTTTCTGCTCCAAAAACATTATTATTGTTGAAAACAGATTTTTTTTTCAGGTTTTATCAGAATAACAGTATTTATCTGAAATAGAAATATATCTTTAACATCACTTTTGACCCATTTAAAGTATTAATTTCTACAATTCTGCATTATAATGTTACAAAAGATGTTTATGTCAGATAAATGCTGATCTTTGGATCTTTCTATTCACATAAAATAAACCTGAAAAAAGTAATCAACTGATTTAAATATTGATAAAAAAAATAAATAAAAAAAATCAGCAAATCACCAAATTTCTGAAGGACCACATGACACTGAGGATGGGAGTAATGATGCTGAAAGTTTTGCTTTGATCACAGGAGTAAATGATTTCTTAAAATTCAAATATAAAACAGTTATTTTAATTTTTACTGGTATTGTACACTTGTGTTTAAAATTTGGGGTTAGTAAGATTTTCTTCTGAGAAAAAATTTATACCTTTATTCAGCATGGACACATTCCATTGCTCAGGTGACAGTGAAGACAATAATAATGTTATAAAAAAAAAAAAAAAAAAGGTATTTAAAAAAAAAATCTTGGTAAAAGCATAATTTTCAACAAAAACAAAGCAGCACAACTGCTTTCAGCATTGATAATATGAATTGTTTCTTGAGCAGAAAGTTTTCTTCACTTGTGACAAAAGACTGACATAATGGCTGCTTAAAATTAAGCTTTGCTATCACAGGAATAAATCACAGTTCAAAATATATTAAAATAGAAAGGTTATTTTAAGCAATTCTTAATATTAATAATATTTTGCAATAGTACTGTACCCCAAACTTGGTAGTGAATGGTAGTGTACATTTCTTCATATCTAGGCTTACAGATAGTTACCATCAGGCCAGATCCAGCTAGAAAAGTACACTCTTAAAAATAAAGGCGCTTTACAAGGTTCTTCACAACGATGCCATAGAAGAACCATTTTTGGCTTTACAAAGAACAATTCAGTCAAAGGTTCTTTAATGAACCATTTCTTTCTTACCTTTTTATAATCTGAAAAACCTTCTTTTGCCACAATGAACCTTTCGTGAAACAGAAAGGTTCTTCAGATGTTAAAAGGTTCTTTATGGAACCATTTAGACAAAAAAAGGTTCTTCTATGGCATCGTGAAGCACCTTTATTTTTAAGAGTGTACACAAAGAAACATAAGCCCCTGTCTTCCCTGTTCATATTTAAATTGCTAAGTTATATTAAAATACTAAAGTTATTTAAAAAATGAGATTTTGACTGACAAACATTTTTATTACTAAGTGTACACAACATGGAGGGAATAATCAGAATCAGGTATGTGTTCAAGTAGATGGAATGACTAAGCTAGACCAGACATGATTCAACTGGCCCCAATTTTTTGTTCTCTTTCCTGACAGGTTTTCATTAGCTGGCCTGTGAGAGTTTTTTTAGATATGCCTCCCAGCCCGCCGTCTTGTATTCTTCTGCAGCTCTGAGCCGATCTGAGCTGGCAAGAATGCCTCGTCCCACAATGATGATATCAGAGCCTTTAGTGCTGATCACATCTTCAGGACTTGAATACTGCTGTCCAAGTCCATCCCCTGGAAAAAAAAAAAAAAAAAAAAAAAAGAACATGTATATTATAAATAGTTAAAATACAACACATTCTATTTAAGTGCTGTCAATTGATTAAAAAAAAAAAAAAAAAAAAGAAGAAAAAAAAAAAAAAAAACCTAATTGCACACTTTTTCTCTGAAATGAATCATGATCAATCCCACCTAACATTTAAGTTTTTAAATATACTTTTATATTGCACTAATTTCACATTCAATTTTAAAATTAATGTAGAAATAAAGACAGTACATTTTTAATATTTGTTAAATATTTTTTATGACTGCGAGTATCACTGATGCCAATTTTACTAATGTTACAACCATTCAACATTACAGTATAACTGAGAGCTATCAATTTTAGCATTTATTAGACTTTAAAAAATAACTTCTAATTTAAGTGAACTTAAATCTTCAATATTCACATAAACCCATTATTTAACTGTGCCCTTCAGCAAGTAGGAAATATACAGAAATTGAATAAAGTTATCAAACACTAAATACTAAAACAGATGAATCCTTAAAGCTGCAAAAATCTTTTTTTCTTTTGTTCTTTGTTTATTAATAGACATCACTGCAGCTGTTACTAGGTTATTTGGCTGCTGTTACTTTAAGAGCTGCTGCTGCTGAACGTGAAGCGAATCTGACACACATACTCAAAGTTGAATTTGCGCTTTAATATAAAATGATACAAGCCACAGCACGTGCATGCTACAACTTGCGTTAAAACGAATAGCCTGCGTTAGCGCGCTAATTTTGACAGCACTAATTCTAACGCATTTTTGTGCTTTTGTAGCATCAGTTGACATAAAACACACAGAAAAGCTAATGTGCACAGCCCAATGTGTATGGTAAAACGTACCTCCTGTCTGCATTTGCACTCCTGGAGTCATGTGAACCAGGCTAGGCTTTTCACTGATTTTTGATCCACTTATAAACCCGAATACAAAATCTGTATGGTCTTCAGCCATCTTGACCTAAAAGACAGTACAGTTAAATCAAATGGAGAAAAAAAGAAGCTGCACTCCTAAAAATGAGGTGCTTTAAAAGGTTCTTCACAGCGATGCCATAGAAGAACCATTTTTGGTTCCACAAAGAACCATTCAGTCAAAGGTTCTTTAAAGAACCATCTCTTTCTTAACTTTTTATAATCTGAAGAACCTTCCTTCAACACAAAGAACCTTTTGTGAAACAGAAAGGTTCTTCAGATGTTATAAGGTTCTTTATGGAACCATTTAGACAAAAAAGGTTCTTCTATGGCATCGTGAAGCACCTTTATTTCAGTATGAGCTTTGGTAGCAATCAAAGAACATTACTGTTATGAAATAATAAACAAGTATTCCTTGTGTTGATAACTAGTTCTTTACAGAGAGCAGAAGACATACCACTGCTTGAGTGTAATCTCCTGTTGCTAGGGATCCTTGGGAGCTCATCTGAGCAATGAGCAAACAGCCGTGACCTAGAGGCTTGCCAACTGCACTGAGACCCTGCAGCACACCCGGACCTGGCAACGCGTGAGCATTAATGATGTGCGCCCACGAGGAGATCTGATAGAGACCACCTTAAAACAGAAAATGTCTAGATTATTTATAGCAGAAATGCTTGTGCAAAAATTAAAACATTTAGATAACTAATTCACTCAAAAATGTAACTTCTGTCATCATTTACAGAACTGTATGACTTTTTTTTTCTTCTGTGGAACACAAAAGGAGGAATCTGATCATATGGCTTGAGAAGACTATATTATATATAAATTACATATAAAGTCATACAGGTTTGAAATGACACAAAAGTGAGTGAATGACAGGGTTTTTTTTTGGCTGAGCCAGTCCTTTGAGAATACAGGCATACACAAACAAGTTCAAAGGCATTATAAATGGTATTAAAAACAAAAATAAATACATATTTCTTATTTGAATTCACTCCCAACCACTGTTTTATGACTCTTTAAAGACACAAAACTCTTCCAAGGCACTGTCTTTAAAAACCTGAATATATGAGGTAGCTTGATTTTAAAATTGTAAAACTGTTTAAAAAAAAAAAAATCCTAACATTATAATGAATTTTAATATTGAATACACATTTTTTTAGATATGCCAAGCCCTAATTTTTTTTTTTTTGTGGGTACAAATTATAAGTTTAAATTATTTTTTAAATCCTTAATTCATATCCAGTGAATCAATTACAACTGGAAAAGTAATGCCGCCCTTAAAGCGACAGAAATTGTTGACTTTATTCAACAAGTTCTTCTCGTCTGTGTCATGGTACTCTCATGCTCTCATGGTACACTCGTGAACGTGCGTCAAAGACTGACACCGAAGAGAAAAAAAATGGTTGAATAAAGTTATTTTTGTTTTCTTTGCACACAAAAAGTATTCTCATAGTTTCGTAAAATCAAGGTTGAACCACTGATGGCACATGATAACTATTTTAACGATGTTCTTACTACCTTTCTGGGCCTTGAATGTGTCGGTTGTGTTGCTGTCTATGGAGGGTTAGAAATCTCTCATCAAAAATATCTTAATTTGTGCTCTGAAGACGAACAAAGGTCTTACGGGTTTGGAACGAGATGAGGGTGAGTAATTAATGACAGAATTTTTATTTTTGGGTGAACTATCCCTTTAAATATTGTTGGAAAGAACTGGAGCAGGTCTGGTGCAGACTGTAAGTGAAAGCAGCACTAGCAAGGAGCTCCGCCACCCTGTGAAACAAACCTTCATATTGATGCTTGACTGTGTTCCCAATGTCTGCAAACTTGCGATCCTCGAAAATCAGGAAGTTGTGTTTTATGGCCAACTCTTTCAGACTGCTGGCCACATCTGCAGTGAAGTCCTGCAGGATGTCCACATGAGTCTTCAACACGCAAATCACTGGCCCCAACGTATCTGCTATCTCCAGCAGCTCCTCAGAACGTGTCACATCTGCAGACACACACAGATTGGTGGTCTTGTCCTCCATGATCTTCAGCAGGCGAGCAGTGAGAGGGTGCGTGTCTGGCAATGCAGCACGAGCCCCATAGCTGAGCTCCTTACAGCTCTTTTTAGGAGCTGAAGAGCCATTCTTCGTTGATTTGTAGGTGTTATTTTCCTGAATGAACCTCTTGACATTCTGAGAAGTGGCCGTGTCTATTCGACCAGCTTTGAGTAACACATCCAGAAGTCTGGAGACAGAAATGACTGAATGTAGAGTGATGCCACTGTCAGCTAGCTGGGCACGGCCTCCCTGCTCTCTGTCCATTAACACAACTGCATCTGTGATCTTCAGACCTTCCTTCTCAAGCACCTCTGCGGTTTCTAGAACACTGCTGCCACTGGTCACTACATCCTCTACTATTAGACATCTGTCACCGGGGTGGATAGTTCCCTCGATGAGACGTTTAGTTCCTGGGGGATATCAAGAGACAAGTCAATACAGGTCAGTGTTATTTTAGGACCATTAAGATACTATTATAGGGAAATTCTGTGTCAAATCAACTAAATTTCAAAAACTTCCCCGGCTCAAACGTTTGATTTTGCTAATATTTTTTCTGAAGAAAAATGGACATGTATAGTGATGAAAGGCAAAATATTAAATGTCATAGATACGTTTTTACTGAGTAATCCACTATTTTGTAGAGGGGAGTAAAAATGGCAATTTTCCCCTGAGATTCAGAGCCAGATTACAAGGGGAGACAGAGATTGGTAGGTCTGTTAGTAAAATCTGTTGACTTTAGCAATCTTTGTTGCATTATGTGCCAATGGTGACCATTCAAAAATGCAGAAACAGCACTTTTCAAGTTTTTCGCCCAAGGTCTGCATGCCTGTAACTCAAGAAGCATAAAAAAATATCTTAATGTCCTTAAAGATATTGGGTCTTAACAAGGCCCTGTTTAGTTCGGTTCCAGAGATATTGGAATTTCAATATGGCTCCAGGAGTAAAATGTACACATTTTCAGTGGTCAAAAATCAAATGTGGATCACTTTGCAAAAATATGACACTTCTGTTTTTTTAAAGAGGAATGTCTGAAAAATTATGTTTAAATGAGAGATGCATCTCATTTCCTTATGTCAAAACAACTGAATTTAATGTACCGATTTGAGTGCCATAAATATTTTTAATTTGCTCTCTTTAATTAGTTTCACTATTTTAAAAATGTCTATATAGTTTTTAGTAATTTTTCAGTTTTAGATATTTTAGTACATGCAGTAAAACAATTTAAAATTAGAAATGTCACCTTTGCATTAGCTGAAAAAGTTTTATTGAATTAACTTTATTGAACTTATTATTAGACAAAACTGAAAATGACAAATGTTGCTTTTGCAACTACCTGAAATGTTAAAGTTTTTTTTTTTTTTAATAGTAATTGAGTTTTTGTAATTTTATTAGTTCTCTCTCTCTTTTTAACGTCTATACAGATTTTAATCATTTTTATTTCAGTTTAGTTATTTTAGGACATCAAGCTAAACTAGATAAAAAATGTTGCCTTTGCAACTAGCTTAAATAAATACATTTAGGTTTTTTTAAGATGTATTTCAGTTCATGAAAACTTTATGATTTTATTAAACTATAATAATACAGATCCACTCTGCAAATCACATCGTGAAATAAATAAATAAAATATTTGTAAATCCAAATGATTACTGAAGTCAAATATTCGAACACTAACAGTACAGCCTAACCTGACATTCCATGTTGTCAATAAAAGTGTCCAAATCGATTTTGTAATCATTTTGAACATCAAATCTAACCTATAACTAAAACCTAAAATTTTTGTGAATTGTTTTTCAGTTGTACCCTCTTTTTACATACATGCAGCTTGTTTTGAAATGTTGGTAGCTAACACAAATTTGTCATAAGTGTCCAAATACTTTTGAGAGAAGGGAGGGATCAATAAACACAATAAATCGATTACTGATCGAGCTCCGTTAACTTCGCATTATTTTACCATAGTCTTTTGCCTCCTTTCGTCGAATGAGCATAGGATATTGTTTGGTAGAGCAGATGATGGTGGCCAGAGGAAGAGCTGTGTAAGGGACACCACATACACTGTCAAACTTAACTCCTGCATCCTCAGCACGCTTATGAAGAAGATCTGCCACCTGATCACAATCAAATAACATCTCATATTAACATATGATCAACAAATGAGATTTAATTCAAAGGAGCATTTTTAATTTCTTGTTCTATAAAACATTTTTCGTAGGAAAACGTTCATGATATGATACTTTTGGTATAACAGCACAGAATCATTAACGTTACTCAGAGTGAACACGTGTTTACCTGGTTCATCAGCGACGGATAGGAAATTATGATTCTAAGATCAAAATATATCGGCGAAGTGAGTCCACTTTTTAGCTTAAAAGTACCAAATTTGACGGCTTGGATGTCGTGCAGTTTTAGGATTAAACTATCAAATCTAGTATCATCCATTTCGATTTGACCGACTGAATTTCCCTAACCAGGGTAACGTGCGGGTAGTGATTCGTTCAAGCAAGACAACGTCCCGCTAGCCAGTGACACACGTGACAAACAGGACGAAACCACTTGACAAAATAAAAGCATTAATACGTGATTCTTCAACTTTGGACAATTTTGGCCCCGTGGACTTAAAAACTCATTCAAAACACATTTTACAGTACTTTATTTAACCAGATTCCTTGCTAATGCTTACTGCACAGCTAGCATTTTAAATATCCTAAATACACTCATTAAAATAATACAGTTTGCACAATACGACAAAATTCCAGCCTGACTGGACGGCTTATTCACAAACTATATTGACATCTCATATTTAATCTCAAGCTCATCTTTTGGTAAACAAGGACACTAAGGTTCGTAACACTTCATCGACGTCAAGTGAAAGAACGTTTGTTATGGTGGAAATTACACAACTATGGGATTGTGCTATTTTAAAGACAAAAATCACTTTACACACACAATAATAACTTAAATGGTTTATGTATGATTTATGTAGAACAATCTCTAAACAATGAGCCATTTTAAACGTAGCAACAACGTGTCGACGTTTTCATTTGTAAAAAATGACTTTTATTTTGGAACAAATCCTGTAATGACAAGTAACGTTGCATGTAAAAAAAAAAAAAAAAAATCCTGAAAGATCTGTCTCTGCTGTGATGTTTTGCTAATCACGTGATTCCAGTATAAGGTTTCTTATCAAGGCAAGTTTGTTCCTGTGAAGGTCTGTCATCTGTGAAATAATCAGAGTGATAAACTATCTGACCAAAGGTTATGTATTCAAGATTACGAGCAAACTGATCTGAGAGTGTGTGCTGTCAGCAGAAAGAAGCACTGGTCATGTGCTGCTGAGAACGGACTTCTGATCAACTTCTACATTTCTGAGAGCCGATCATGAAGAGAAGACTTCTGCTGGTGTCGAACTCCACTCTTCATGGAGGAGGATATCTTCAACACTGCCAGCAGCAAATACAAGACTTTTTTGGAAAGTAAGTTGACAGCTGCTTGACTAGGAATATAGAAATAAAACTTTTGGAAAACTCTTCTAAGTATAGCTTTGCAGTTACAGTCATAAAAACCTTTATGTTAATATTCTAATATAAAATAAAGGGTTATATTCTGATGCATTTTATATCTGTATGCAGGTATGTCACTGAATAAGTGCAAAGTACATTTATTGGACTTAAATACCAGTTATGACAAGTGCATTTAAGCATACTAATACACACTTTTGTGTTTTTGTAATCAAATTTGACTTGCATTGACCCTGGTTATAAGTGTGCATAATTTTTTTTTGTTGTTGTTTAACAGGGAAGTAAAGAGGATCCTGTTTGTCCCTTATGCACTGCATGATCGAGATGTCTATACCAAGACTGCCAGAGACAAGTTCAAGACACTGGGTTTGTGTCTTAGTGATTTTACCACATGTATGTTGAGCACACAGTCACTGCCACATTGATCTTCATCTCTGATGCGCACTTCTTTTCTCTTTTTCCAGGCTATGAGGTGGACAGTGTTCACGAGACACCAGACCCTGTGGATGCTGTTAGGAAAGCTGAAGGAATATTTATTGGTATGAAGAAATTTTACTTAAATATACATTTTCTTACAATTATCAACATAACAATATAATATGTTTAATATTTAAGGATAAATAGAATTCAATTTGATTAAAAAATATAAGATTCATATATAGATTTAAATATACTTTTATACTATACTTGTATATATTTATATTTATATATAGAATTTTAAATATAAGATTCACAAATTTGCTTACATTTAATTACTCACCCAGAAAAATTGTCACAGCGTTTATTTGTATACATTTTTTTTTAAATATTAAAGCTTTAACCCTTTAATGTATGTGACCATTCAGAATGAATAATTTGGAATTATTATTTGCATATTTATTAGATATGTAGTCATGTTCTTGTTTTGAAGTAAAAAATAATAATAATAATAATAAAATAAAAATAAAGATCAGAACATTAGGTTGTCATTGTTCTCCAAAACTTAACTACTCAAAATATTGTTGTGAACTGACAAAATGAAATGAAATAAAATATAAATATTAGATGAAAAAAATGTCAAAATGTTGTTTCAGCAACTGATTGAAATAAAGTAATTTCTAAAATTACTAGAACTGAGAGTAAGAAAATCTTATGCTCTTATTTGATAAAAAATCCAGAAAAAAACAGTAATATTGTAAGCATTCTAATATGCTGATTTTTTTATCAGTGTTGAAAACAGTTGTGCTGCTCATTATTTTGTTGGAACCTGTGATACTTCCCCCCCCCCCAGAATTCTTTAATTAAAAAAAATTAAAAGTATAAGTAAAAACTGCATTTATTTAAAATAGAAATCCTTTGTAACAATATAAACTACCAATTAAAAGTTTGTGGTCAGTAATTTTTTATTTTTTCTTTAAAGAAATTAATACTTTTATTCAGCAAGGATGTGTTAAATTAATAAAAAGTGATATCAAAGACAAAAAAATTAAACCAAAATTAAATGAAAATTAAACATATAAAAATAAAAGCTAATTCTCTAAAAATATCACACACATCTATCCATCTATCTGTGTGTGTGTGTGTTTTACAAAAATTCCCATGTTTTCAGTGTGGGCTCATACTTTGTACTATACTGTTTTGTGTCCACTAGGTGGTGGTAACACATTCCGCCTGCTGAAAGCTCTCTATGACAACAAGCTGGTAGCTGAGATTAAAAAGAGAGTTTTAGAGGTGAGTTAGTGTCTGGATTTATCAAAATCTAAAATACAGTGTAACTGCCTGTAACAGATCTGGTTGTTTTCTCATAGGATGGGATACCTTACATGGGATCAAGTGCAGGAACCAATGTCTCCACCATCAGCATCAACACCACCAATGACATGCCCATCGTCTATCCACCCACATTTGCCGCCATTGGTTTAGTGCCCTTCAACATTAACCCTCACTATCTGGATCCTGATCCCAACAGCAAACATATGGGGGTACGTACAAATGACCACGCACAACAACATGACTCCAATAATCCATATTAAACCCATAAAAATTCCCGAAAAACACGCAGTGCCATAATCTGTGGAAATTGATTGCCATATATAGAATATAATAAACCAAACGTTTAAGGTAGATCCTTCAGACTTTATGAACGCAGATTTGATTTTGCATTTTACAGGAAACGCGTGAACAGAGAATTACCCAGTACCACGAGGAGCTGGAAACACCATGTGTGCTGGTATGTTAACGTCGGGGTCAGTAAGACTGTTTAATGCTCAACAAAACTGTTTATTTGATCAAAATACAGTAAAAGTAGTAATATTGTGGAAATATTGTTAATTTAAAAGACCTGTTTCTTATTCAGATATATTTTAAAATGCAATTCCTGTGATGGCAAAGCTGAATTTCCTGCAGCCATTACTCCAGTCTTCAACATTTCTTATTATTGATGTTGAAAACTTAATATTTATGTAAACATTCTTTGATGAATAGAAAGAAAAGCATTTATTTGAAATAGAAATATTTTGTAACATTATAAATGTCTTTATTGTTGCTTTTGATCACTTTAAAGCATCCTTGCCGAATAAAAATATTAATTCTTCAAGAAGAAAAACTCACTGACCCCAAACTTTTGAATGGAAGTATATGCTCATATGAGTTGTTCTGTCCAACAGTAGTTGAGCACTATATGCTGTTCATGGCAGGGTCTTCGTGAAGGCTCAATGCTCTTAGTGGAGGGAAACAAAGCCACCTTACTTGGGAGCACCAAGGCACGACTGTTCCAGAGGTAATGTAGAGACACTTGCTCATGCACATGGAAAAAATAATCCCCAATAGCCACAGTAAGTGAGACTGATGATTTCTTTTTAAGGGGGAAGCAAGCTACAGAGTATGAACCGGGCAGTGATCTCAGCTTCTTACTGACAGATGCACAGTGAGCTGCTACAATATGTACAATGCACACATTTTTGCAATAAACAACAAAATCCACAATTCATTTTGTTTCTTCATCACAAGTACAAAAACTATGCAGAATTTAAAAATGATTATTCTTGTATTTCAAGTCTGCAGCTGGTTATTCAACAACCAGATAACTGTTAACAGCTAAACAAATCCTGTGAGGTCAAGTTCATCACTGTAGATTAGAAAGCAATGCTATGATAACAGGACCTTTAGACAACAAAAACAGGTACTAAATTCAAGTCCAGCTATATTCATAAATGTGACCCTGGACCACAAAACTAAATTGAGATTTATATATCACCTGAAAGCTGAAAAAATAAGCTTTCCATGGATGGTTTTTTAGGACAGGATAATATTTGACTGTTATACAACTATTTGAAAATCTGGAATCTGAGGGTGCAAAAAAAAAATCAAAATACTGAGAAAAATCGCCGTTAAAGTTGTCCAAATGACGTTTTTAGCAATGCATATTACTAATCAATGATATATTTACGGTAGGAAATTTACAAAATATCTCAAGGAACATGATTTTTACTTGATATCCTAATGATTTGTGATGCAATGTATTGTTGGCTGTTGCTACAAATATACGCATACTACTTATGACTGGTTTTGTGGTCCATGGTCACAAATAAGAAGAGAGATAAAGAAAGAAAAAAAGAAATGCAACTACATCATTATATTTGTTTATTGAATTACAGAAGCATTAACAACATATTGCTAAACAAAATCGTGGGGAAAAAAAAGAAAAGGGAAGTCAAAAATAAAGTCAAGAGTCAGTGATCTGTTTTAAACATGGTAGATTCTCAAAAATACATATTTTTGTTGCTATGATTATGTTCTATTAGAATTTTTTTTACAAACTTTACAAACAAAAGAGAATATATTCTGGATCCTTTTTACTTGTGGAAAATGCATAATTTTGATTGAATTATAAATGTATACAATTTTTCATTTAGACAACATACTTATGGCAACCCAATATGGGTAAATTCATATGGGCAGCAGCATTACTATAATACAGCAACATACGAAATCCGGGTTTTTCAGTGTAATGGGTGAAGTATTTGAGTATATCTGAAGTCAAAATGAAGACTGGTAACTATGAACCGCAACCTCTAAACCATAAAATCATTAGTTAAATAACTGTTTTCAATATAAAACAATTTAAAGGCCAAAACTGTTAAGGATCCCAGCCTCAGTTTTTCTAAATTTCACAATTTGTACAGTTTTATTCTTATCAATTAATATTCATTGGGATACAGCACACTAAATGGATTGTTTTCCCTATTCTAATCAACATGTATTTGGGTAAAAGAGTCCTTTAAAAGACAGACTAGTGTTTCATCTATAAAAATACTTTGTTTAGTTTGTGAGAGGAATATTAAAACTAAAGGTGAATTCAAATATTACAATAAAGGTGCTCTGTCCATAAGGGGTAGTTTTTAAAATACAAGAATGCTACCATTTTATTGCTCTATTGTGCAAAGATATTACTTTTTCTGTTTATAATACAAATTCAACCAAATGCTCTAAATGCACAAACACAACCCTGCTCTAAAATAATGTGTTTACAGTAGACAAACATAAGAATATTTTCTCAAAATAATACACCTTGCGCCCAAATAAGAAATCAGTCTAAATCCCAAAGGCTGTGAAGAAAACAGATGAGAAGAAAAAGTCCAAAGTCCTGCAAAAAAGCCCCCAAACAGCAGAAACTGAGCAGAGTGATAAACAATACTTTAAAAACAAAAGTTTCTCCCACAGAACCAGCAATCTAATGATGTACCAAACTATGTCACATATTTCCTTAAAATAAAAAGGCAAAAATCATTACCGTTTTGTTACTTGTAAACAATTTGAAATGCATTACGATTTTAAACGTGTTAATCTCTATGTCCAACCGAAAATCAAATCTCGTCTTAAGACTCAGTGCAGTTAAAGAAGGACAGGAGCACAGGGAAAAGGGGACTGGCACAGGGCCTTAGTCTTATTAACAGAGCATCATGGTTATTCAAACCACCTCAGCTGTGTACCATTCAAATGACGACAGCCATCTCAATTCATCAGGGCTGTCTGGGTGATTAAATGCTGACCTGCTAATAAAGATGAAGGAGTTGTGAAGGATGTTGAATTGTCATCAGCACTGCTGTAAATCAGGCACACTCCTGCTGATGTGGCATTATTGTGTTGGCACTGTGATGGACTAGTGAAGACGGAGAGCTTAGGTTTCTGTGTTTCTGTCGCCGTTCTCCTGAGGCTGAAGCTGCTCTTTCTCTATGCTGTCGTCCTGAGGTGGCCGCACACGTTTGAAGAAGCCCAACTGAGGAGGAAAGAAAACGAGATGAAACCAGTCACTGATATTAATTACTGTCATTAATTAGTCACCCTCATGTTTTTCCAAATCCGGAGGACCTTTATTTATCTTTGGAACACAAATTAAGATATTTTTGAATGAAATCCGAGCACTTTCTGACCCTGCATAGACAACAATGCAACTACCATGTTCAAGACCCAAAAATGTACAAAGGACATCGATAAAATAGTCCATGTGACATCAGTGGTTCAGCTGTAATGTGATGAAGCTCTTAATTTGATGAATGAAGGTCTTATGGGTTTGGAACAACATGAGGGGGAATAATTTTCATTTTTGGGTGAAATATCCCTTTATGTAAAGATCAAAAGAGACATTAGATGTGGAGAATATTTTTACATTACAAGAAATAAAAATGCTACTTTTGACATCTACAGTCAAATCATTTAAAGTTTACATGTGTTCACCTTATACATGACAAAGATGAGCAGAGCCAGGAGAAGAAGTCCAGCCAGGACAGCCAAAGCCACAACCCATCCTGGGACAGGCTGAGGATTCTCTAAATTCCAGATCACCTTCAGAGAGGCCTGCAGGACAGAGATGCGTGATAATGACACCGACATCATACAACTCTCAGTTGTGATCAGTGAAGACAGTAAAAAGCACCATATATCCGGTGCACAAATGTGTGTTTTTAATTTTTTTTCCTTTGCTTTAAAGGGAACCCAGGGTATTATGACTTGTATGGCTTAACATAACATAAACAATGTATCTTACTGAAATAAGTAGTAGAAAACCCATGAAAGATATATATTATTGTAAAATCGTTTTATACATATTTTGGACTATGGGGGCACAATTATTTTGATGATGTGAAATGGTTGCACCCGATGAGTTACTGGCATTACTGCTGCTATTTTTACGGAAAATAAAATACTGATATGATAACCACTGCTACTGAAAGAGCTTACAGGTGGTGATGGATATAAGCATGTATTTTCCTTGATTTTCCCCACAAGGAAAACGCCCCAGGATATTAAGTGAAATCTGTGCTAAGAAACTCCTTCAGTGGCTGTGGCGTCATGACGAGCGTCAGCATGTTTACATTACATCCTATCAGGATGGCATCTAGTGTTTCTTGTTTCTGCCGTTTGTAAGCGCTTTCAGTAGCTGTGGTCTACTAAAAGCCTCAACGGAATAAGGCCTAAAGTGTAGAAAACAAAGACGCAGGTCTTTAGGAAATTTTATTAATCCACAGGCATCTTCCTATTCTTTTCTCCTCTTCTTATCGTTAGGAAAGCAGTGAAACTTACATCGCTTCTCTTGTTGCACTTCGACTCAAAGGCCACGTTCACACAGCAACAGAATACGGTTATTTACGGGTGTGACACCCGTATTCTATAACCGAACTCACACCCGTAAATTTTCAGGACTCACAGCCGCATTCTTGGAACACACGCGCTGTGTAAACGGAACAGGACTGAACAACTAGTTGTCCGTCACGTCATTCAGTGCGAGAGAGGCGCTTTTGCCACACAAACGCGCGTCTACCGTGTGCTGCGTGGTTTAATTTGTGGTTTCAGTAACTAACAATGACGGTGAAATGAGCTGTTTGTCATTGAAAGTTTATATCCAGTCTCCACCGGAGCCGCTCCCTCCCGTCAGTTTTGATCATGCGCGTGGTTCAAATGCCCCGCTCTCCACTCAAAATTTAAAAGCTGCTGTCGGTTAATGATGATTTGATGGATGAACTCAAGGCTCGATTGGACTCTTGTCGTCAGAAAGCGGTAATACTTTCAGTTTTACGGAAGTCGCCATATTTGATATTGCTTTGGTCTCTGATGCTATGGTTACTGGTAAGGAATACATGCTTGACTGCTGTTACACGTTCATACAGACAGTGTTCGAATAGCGACTGTAAGCTGCTGTGTGAACGAGACATTTGGAGACTCACACCTGTAAGTAAATGCGGTTGTTAGTCCCAAAAACTGACAATGTGAACGTAGCTAAAATTACAACCAAAAGCCGCACAATGTGGCATCATATCAATATTTTATTTTATTTTATTTTATTTTATTTTATTTTATTTTATTTTAAGTTGTGTTGCAGTAAAAATAGCAACAGCAACCATTGCACATCATTGAAATAATGACGCCCCAGTGGTCCAAAATATATATAAAACAATGTGGATTTTTTAAGTAACGCAAGTCTTTCATGGGTTTTCTACTACATATTTCAGTAAGAGACATCACTTTTGTTGTATTAAGCAATAAAAGTTCCCTTTAAAAAGTTTGATTAGTTTCATAAATAGTAGTTACACGTAACCATTCCTCTCTGTTTCAGACCAAAGAAAATCTTAAAAAAAAAACCTTGAACTATACCCTGTTATGTCCCATTTACACTGGTGATCATGCTGAAGGAACTTACCGATGTTGTGCTGGTTGGGAGCTTAGAATACAGATTTTTATATGGCATTTCTATGACACTGAAGGAGGCTGAGGATCGAACATTGTACGATTTGTTTTGACTTTCAGTCTGAAAGAAAAGAAAACCAGCACTATGTTTTAAATGTACTAGTATTTGCACAGTGAAAACTTCATGTTTAAGGTCTTTAAGGCTTTGCAGTGTCAGCCAAATGAATTGTTTTTACCTTGAGAAACGTGCTCACAGCGAGTCTGGAGTAAATAAATAGAATGGCACTCTGGCCTTTCTCCAGCCGGCCAATCCAACACTTAATCTCCTGACACTCCGCATTCCCACAATCCTGTGTGGATAAACAAACAATTGTACGTGCATTCAAGCATACTGGTGTAAAGGACAGTTCAATGACTTCTACTGAATGTAACAAACATGATAATAGTTTAGGATAATAGGTAATACGTATTATACATTTATAATACATATTAATTAAAATTATATACATTATATATACACTCACACTACCATTCAAAAGTTTGGGATCAGTAATTTATTTATTTTTTTAATTTTATTCAGCAAAGATGCATTGTTTTGATCAAGTGACAGTAAAATATTTATGAAGTTTTCTTTCATTTACAATGATTTTCATTTCTTTATGATGTATGTCCAGTTCAAATAAATGCTGCTCTTTCGAAATTTCGATTCAAAGAATCCTGAAAAACTAAATGTAGGACAGCACAACTGTTTTCAACATTGATAATAACAGGAAATGTTTGTTGAGCAGCAAATCAGCACATTAGAATGATTTCTGAAGGATCAGGTGACACTGAAGACTGTATTAATGACTGTTGAAAATTCAGCTTTGCATCACAAAATGAAATTATATTTAAAAATAATATTGAAACTGAAAACCATTATTTTAAATTGCAATAGCATTTCACAATATTATTGTTCTTCTGTATTTTTGATTAAACAAATGCAGCCTTTGTGAGCATAAGAAACTTTTTACTGAACAACTTTTGAACAGTAGTGTGTATTTAAGTTCAGTTTCAAATTCAGTGGTGGTTGTCAAATGGCAATTGTTAAAGCTGTGAATTTACCAAAATCTCCAGGTTCTCTTCCCCTTGTTTGTCCTCCAGGTCTCTGCGGTGTACATTGTGTCTGTTCCTCCCCTCAGCTCTGTCTCCGCTGGCAGAGGTCTCATTTTTGTCAGTAAATTTGGGATTCTAGGTGAAAGCAATGGCATAAGATGAACGCGGGTATATTATATGAGATCCTAAATACACCCAATTTGTGCACAAGCAAAGTTTTTAACCATCCATGCAACTAATTTGTCTGTCCACACTGTTAGAAAGCAATTTGTTGGGGTTGATGATTAACATACAGCTTGTGTGGAGTGGGATTTTGGGTTCTGTTTACACCTGTTATTAACAAGTCTTGCATATAAATACATAAGTACATGATTTGGTTGTGTGATACATACAGTGACATTAAGAGGGTTGAGCTCCCTGTTTGAGCTGCAATTCATGTTTCCGTCCACTTCAATCTTGGTGATGTAGAGCAGAGAGCCGTTGTTGAATCTGTATGGCCACTGCACATCCAAAATGGCCTTACTGAAAGTACTGGGTCCTGTGTTCCTTAGCTAGAAAGAGAAGTGAATGCAGCAGACAGGAATAAAATTTTACATAATGTACTGCTGAAGTTTAATAAATCTTTAACCAATGATCTTTACGGCATTTTCTACCTCATAGATGTGCTGTACAAGAGGTCCGATGTCATCCTCAAGAACAGGATTCTCTTTTGGCTGCCAGTTAGCGATGGGTAAAAACACCTGCTCTGGCGCAGACACCCTACACAAGATAAAGCGGATCAATACACAGTGAAGATTCTGTCTAGTACAAGTCAATTGAACCATTTTTACTTTCTTAATGCACAATCCTGGTCATATTGTTTAAGTCACTCCAAGCAAAAAAAGTCTTCCTTTTTAATCTTTTATCTAAAACTAATAACTTGTTGCAATTTTAAAAGTAAAAAGTGTTCTAAATGGCATTTCATGCTGATTTTAGATCTGAAAACCAGTTCACATAATGTGTGTCACATTTGTTTAACAAAAATATGATTTAAATGATCATACCCTCTCAGATTCACTGTGGCCTGCACAGCAAGCTTCGTGACAACAGAGACTAGATTGCTGGTATTGTTGAACTGATTTGAACTGTAAGCAGAAGAGAAATATTAACTTCCACAATCAAGCAATAGGTGGTGCTGTTGTTTCAAATACTAATACATTTCATTAATTTACAGATAAAATATTACCATGGACCACTCTTTGTGTTTTGGAAATGCATTATAAATGAGATAAAAGCCAGACATGAGGGTGTGAAGAAAGAGCGAAAGACAGGAAGCAAAGCAGGATGTTCTCACAGAGACACAAAAAGAGCAGTTCTTTGTAATTAACACTTAAAAAAAAAAAAACTGTAGCATTAGAGGCAAGCGCTGTTTTATTGGTTTAAATAGACAGGAAGTGAAAATATATGATTAGAGCGGCTTTTCTTTACATTTGTGGTAACACTTTACAGTAAGGCTCATTAGTTGACATTAGTTAACTACACTAGTTTTTAGTAATTTAGTAATGCATTATTAAAATCACAAGTTGCGTTTGTTAGCATTAGTTAATGCGCTGTGAACTAACATGAATTAATGAACGATTTTTATTAACTAACATTAACAAAGAATAATAAATAGTGTAACAAGTGTATTGTTCATTGTTCATTCATGTTAGTTAAAGCATTAACTAAATTTAACAAATGATGCTGTATTGTAAAGTGTTACCACATTTTTTAATGGCCTTCCTTGGGTTACTGATGGCCCACCAAACTCGTTTTAATTAACACCAAACAAGCAAATCTATCAACTATATTACTGTAATAGCAAGCATTAATTAAAATACCTCTGTATCTGCAAGTCAAACTTGACTTCTGTGTCCTGTTCAGACAGCTGGTGTACACTGAAGCGCAATCCTGCTATTATCTACACAAATAATAATTTTACAGAAAAATATGAAATGACATGAAACCGCAAATAAGCAAGATTAAAAATAAAATAACTCTTGGAACAAACAAATATGTAGACACTTTAGTTCGGAAAGTCAGTTGGTCACCTTAGTTCCTCCTTTCATTGGGTTCCCAAGATCACACACCACCACTCTGGTCTGATTCTCTTTCTTGAAGGCACAAGACAGTCTAGACAATGTCTGAGATACAGAAATAACATATAAACCCTCAAACAATCTTAAATGATGTCACTACACACAGAACAGCATTTATTTGAAATAGAATTATCTGCAACCCCAACCACCTCACCCCTTTTAATTTTTAGTGCTCTGGATTCTGGCCAGCTGTTCTTCAGAAAACATGTACATGACTGACTACATGATTTTGAGATCCAGCTTTTTTACATTGTGGACAATCAAGGGACCCATATGCAACTATTACAGAAGGTTCAAACGCTCACTGATACTCCAGGAGGAAAAAAAAACATACATTAAGAGCCGGGGGGTGAAAACTTTTGAACAGAATGGAGATGTGTACATTTTTCTTATTTTGCCTAAATATCATATTTTTTCCTTTAGTACTGCCCTTCAGAGGCTACAGATATTTACATAAGACAAAATAAGTTGAATTTACCCTGATCTTCACATTCAAGAAGTTAATGCATCATGTTTCCTTCTGAAGCATCAGTGAGCTTTTGAAACTTCTGTAATAGTTGCATATGAGTACCTCAGTTATCCTTAGTGTGAAAAGGTGGATACCAAAATCATATAGTCATTGTGGAAAGGGTTCAAATACACAAAAATGCTGGGCAGCCAAGGAATTTGTGGGACCTGAAAGACTTCTGAAGAACAGCAGGCAGTTTAACTGTTCAGGACAAACAAGGGACTTGTGAAAAACCATCACTAAACAAAAAAACACAGCTGTGGATTGTTCAGTTAACAACACAGTATTAAGAATCAAGGGCATGTAAACTTTTAAACTGGGTCATTTTTATAAATTCAACTATTATTTTTTCCACTATATGTAAACATCTTTCAATTGAACTATCTTATTCAAGTCAGTACTAAATAAACAATGACATGCATTTTGTATGATCCCTCTTATTTTGATAAAATAATTAACATTTTTAATAATTCTGAATCAAGGTGTGCTTTGACACTGCTACTGATAAAATTCGTAAAAACACTTAAATTACACTAAATGGTCTTAATGAGGCAATGCTTTCCAAAGATTTTAAAAGCAATGTGCAGCTTGTATTTTTTCAAGCGCTTTTAAATCTTACCTTAAGTGATCTGACTACTGTCCAAACTAAGCCAAACAAACCTTTGCTTGTGTTTACAAATAGAGCAACGAGTTACCAGCAAAATGTCACAGACACTGTTACAGAATATTATATATTGTACACTATATTGTATAGCTTAATTGTTAACCTGGAACATCTGTTAAATCAGCTCTCTTAATACAACATTTTGTCTCATTGCAGGAGGTCATAGTAGGGAGGACAGTGCACTTTATGAGGTGTGAATGGGGCCTTTCTCACCGCACTGTTACGCACAACCCCGATGAAATCTGCCTGAGACGGCAGGGTGACAGTAAGGTCGGCCTCATATGCCCCCTCTCCTCCATTCTCTGCTGTGACCTCTAGGGTCAGAGGGTTATCGTCACCTATGTAGATCTCTTTCTTGTCACTAGAGCACAAAACAACATCAAAAGCACAGTTAATCTCCAGCTCCACACCGCCAGACAATGCAGTGGAATTTAAAGCTCAAATGAACCAATGACTCACCTCACAACAGACAGCTTCAAGTCTGGCTTGCAAATATTGTCCTCGCCACAATCCAGGAGTATATGAGCCTGGAAAGTCCCAAAGGATTATAGGAAATTAAAGTGAGTTTCTATTTTTAAATCCAGTGCTATTTAATGTTACTTGATTGTTTTAAATCAGCATGTAAGTTTTTGGTTAAGAGGAAGATTTTTTCATCTGAGTGGCTTCTACACAATACAATGTCTAGTTAAGGGTTCCCACACTTTATGACCAATGAATTCCCATGATTTTCTAGCCATTTGTGATAACTAAAAAACTAAAATAATTAAAATTAGTTCAACAATTAATCTTTTAGTCCAGAAGTAATTCAGTTTAAGTGTAAAATTTTCTCACAATTAAAAATATTTCAGAGAACAGCATTTACACATTATTTATTAGGACATAGTAGGATTTTAATTATTTCTTGGCTTTTCTGGATCTAGAAAGCAAAATTCCAAAATTCCCTGCTATTTCCAGTTTGCCCATGGAGACCATACTAGTATAAAAGAAATATAACACACTGGTTAAAAGCTATTAATCATGGATTTTAACTTAACCACATTAGCCATATGCGTTGCATAAACCTTGCTCATCTATTCCATCGTCATCCTTTCCTACAGACACTGAGATCTTTCCGGAGAAAAGATGCGTAAAAGATGCAACTCAGCCCATGAAGCCCAACCCAATGAGCAAACATAGAGTGCTTATTCACTACTGTTCTAAAGTCTGAGGTCAGGAAGATTTTAATGACCCCAAACTTTTAAAAAGTACTGCATATGTAGTGCCCCTGTGACCAGAAGTCTAGTGTGGGTAACAGCTGTACCTGCTTGGTGACATTTGTAGGTGCAGACTGGTCAAGGATTGGCAACAGCCCGGTCTTATCTGCTGCTGTTTTGTAATCCAAGCTGTACTCCATAAAAACAGCAATGGGTGTGATCTTATCCCTGAATTCTGAGTCATCCTGTTAGGAGAAAGAGAGAGAGAGGTAGAAAGCCAAGAGAGAAATGGGGCCTCTAGTTCAGTGAGCTCAAGGCTGGGGAATTTCAGTCCAGCTTACAAGCTCTACAACATGCTCTTTTATGTCCAAGAAAGAGAGCTTTGGCTTTCCAGGTCAAATCCTTCTTTAGCTCTGTAACACATTGTTCCTTTTTGAAAACAAAATAACGGCATATTCCAGCGCCAAACATCTGGGCTATGTGCCACCACAGCTTTAAGCACAGAACAAACACATATTTGATGACATAAAGGCATCAGCACTTCTTTAGTTGGCCAAGTAAAGCAAAACTACACTAAACTTCTCACAGGCCAGTACTGGCATGACCAGCAGACATGAATGAGTCACATAGGGATTCTGTGTATTTCAGCTGGTAGAGCATTACATCAGAAACACCTAGGTCATGAGTTTGATTTCCTGTAAAGTATATACCTTGCAAGCACTGCAAAACGCTCTGGATGAAAACATGTCAAATGCATAAATGTGATTGGATTCGCTCACTATTAAATAAGCCTGAAGCTCCTCGCAGGCTGGTCCCTGGCTGTTGGAGACAGTCATGTTCTTTGAATACTGAGACATCTTGTTATGGAGGAACAGCACCCGTTTGATGGCTCCCTTGTGTTTGAGGCGGTCCAAAGTCAGATCCACTTGGAAATCTGTGAATGAAAGTGTTTTACAGGCCAAATTTTCATTTCAATTATAATGGAAACAAGCACAAATAGTAATACAAAGCAGTACATTCAGAAGGAATAAGGGAGATATTTACATTCTTCACATAACAGTGTTTCTCAGAGTTTCTCCTTTAAAAGAAAGCCAATTTAAAGAAAACAAGCAAAGGAAATATAATCTGCAAATGAAACTGTTTAGAACACAAGCAGTCACCCCTGAAACCTTTAAATGCAGTGATACCCCTGAACCTCTGTAAGCATTTAGCTGCTTTAAATCTCTGGTTCAGTCTGTCTGGAACAACCTGGGGTTAATAGTCTTGCTCAAAAGACGCAATGGTTTTGGCTCTTAGACAGGGTTGGGGAGTAACAAAATACATGTAACGTCATTATATATTAAAATTTCAAAATATAAGTAACTGCAGTTGAAGGCAAACATTTACACTCATATGCAACTATTAGAGAAGGTTCAAATGCTCACTGATGCTCCAGAAGGAAACACAATGCATTAAGAGATGGGGGATGAAAACTCTTTGAATTAGAAGATTAGGGTAAATTTCACTTATTTTGTCTTCTGGGAAACATGTTACTATTTTCTGTAGCTTCTGAAGGGCAAAATATGATATTTAGGCAAAATAAGAAAACGGTACAAACCTTCATTTTGTTCAAAAGTTTACACCCCTGGCTCTTAAAGCAACGTTTTCCCTTCTAGGGCATCAGTGAGTGTTTGAACCTTCTGTAATAGTTGCATATGAGTCCCTCAGTTGTACTCGGTGTGAGAAGATGGATCTCAAAATCATACAGTCATTGTTGGAAATGTTCAAAAATACAGAAAAAAAGGTGGAAAAACCCACAGAATTTGTGGGACCTGAAGGATTTTCCTGAAGAACAACAGGCAGTTTAACTGTTCAGGACAAATAAGGGACTCATGAACAACTAACACTAAAAAAAAAAAAATAAACATGATCTATGGATCATTCTGGTAACAACACAGTATTAAGAATCAAGCGTATGTAAACTTGATGTGGGTGATTTTTATAAATTCAACTATTATTTTCTCTTGTGGACTATATGTAAATATCTTTTATATGAAATATCTTATTCAGGTCAGTACTAAATAAAAAATAACATGCATTTTTATGATACCTCTTATTTTGGTAAAATAACTAACATTTGACTTATGACTTCAACTGTATATTTCATTATAGTTACATTTTAAATGGGATCAAATTACAGCTCTAACCCTGCAGCGAAACTACTCTTGGCTTCAAGGAACATCTAACCTTGAAAAAGCATCTTTAAGTTGTTCTTAGTCTTTGTAAACCAGAGCTACCAACACTGTTCCCACACCACACGGCCATTTTCTCACGCAGTGCTGGAGAGGTTTGTCTGTACGAGTTCTTGTTTTTCTATATTTATACCATATGATATAGTTAAGCAATATCAATGCGAGAAAGAAGAGTGTGGTTTACCTGAATATTAGCACGACTGCAAATGCGATGCTGATTTCATGCAATTCATGAAATTCATGAATGGCTATTTGCACTTAATGCAAATAACCACTGCCTTCAAAATGAATCCACATCAGAAGAGTTGCGCATCTGCGAGCACCATTTGGTTCCTAAATGAAGCTGCGTTTTGAATGAATCAGCTGAGAGAATGATTCCATTACATTCATAAAAATCACTTGTTCATTCCTGAATGAGTCCTTTTAAACAAATCAAATGATTCCATGTCTCTTTCTTTAAGACAGTGATTTGCCACCACCATTTCAGTTTCATATTTACAAAACATATTTTCCTCTCATTTTTTATTTCTATGTTCCCAATGTTATATTTAAAACATTAATCTCATAGCATTATTTATGCATTTATAATTGTTTTAAATGCATTTCTAAAATGTTAGGTTTAAATATGCAGACGAGGCATTATTTAATAAAATCTGCGCTAATATGCATACATTCTAGTACAAAAATCTAAACATTGGATGAAGTCAGTTTTAAAATTCTTGTTTAATTTTTTTTTTGACATATTAGAGTCAAATGTTTTTACAGAGGGAATTTGGGTATCTCATTTTGTCACTCCATAATTCAGAAAATACTTAGAACAGACAGAAAACAGTATTTTTTAAATTTATTTATTTATTTTTTGCAATTTTGAGGGGAATAAAATGTTGTATAAAGTCAAGCAAATTATATATGAACAAATCCATCTGTAAAACCTTCAGGATATAGACAGGAATTAAAATGTAAAGTTTGGTGTCTACTGAAGTGGTGATTTATGGCTCAGAATAGGAGAAAAAACTCATTTTGAGAAAACGGCATTTAAAAATATGTATTGTAATTGAAATCTAATGACGCAAATAGATGAAATGCTAAAAAAGAAACACTTGGATGTTTTCTTTCCACTGAAAAAACACTTTATAAAAAAACAAAAAGCCCAAAATCTCAACTTGACAGGTACATGAAAAAAAACCCCCCTTAAAAGAATAGTACACCCATGTCATTTCAAACCTGTATGACTTACTTTCTTCTGCGTAACACAAAAGAGGATATAAAAAAAACTAAAGAACATTGGAAACAGAATAACACTGATCCCCACTGACTTGCACTGCATGACAAAAGACATTTCTCAGAATCTCTTATTTTATGTTCTACGGAAGAAAGCAAGCCATATAGGTAAACTACCACCCACACTGAACCTTAACAATACTTCTTCAGTATTCTGAAACTTTGTCTGACTAGTCATAGTGAGGTAAACAAAGTAGAACTGAACTAGTAGTGACAGCAATCCTACATCCTGTGCAAAAGCACAGAAAAGCTAATACTCATACTCATTTCACATACAATGACAGTTTTTCACAGACATCACGTGGTTTCACCATGCTGTCACTTTTTTGCACTTTTTTGGCTAAACCGACTAGTTTGCAATGCTTTCGAAACAAGTATTTTATGCTCACCAAGGTTGCATTTATTTGATTACAAATACACTGTAATATTGCAAAATAGTATTATAAAATTTATTCCTGTGATGTCAAAGCTAAATTTTCAGCAGTCTTCAGTGTCACACTAATATGCTGCTCATTTTTTCTCCCCCCCGAATTCTGCTGCCTACTGTTTTTGCAGAAACCTTAATTTTTCTCTTTAGGATACTTTGATCAGCATTTATATCAAACCGTATAATATAAATATCTTCACTGTCTCCTTTGATAAATTTATTGTTGAATAAAATAACTCGTAAATAAATAAATACATAAATAGATCTTTAAAAAACTGACCCCAAACTTTCCAACAGTAGCATATACCTATATACCTAGTACATGTCCTACTCAAAACAACTAAACTGACACACAGTTTATGCACTTCAGCTTTAAGCAGAAAATCCATTTATGACAGGCCTCGCACCATACACACATCCGCAACTAAAGCTTGCTTAACGGCAGCCATTAGCTCAACCAGAGCATAGGAGAACTTCAAAGCGCACAGAGAAATAATGAATTGGCATAATGGTCTGTGGTGTATGAACAGTGGGCTGTGGGTCTGGTAGCCATTACACCCCAGACTGTGAGATCCATGTGAAGGCTTTTTGAGCGCCGGACGCTGGGCTTTTAACGGCTCTGAACCGTACGTCCGGCTCCAAACACACTGATGCCTGACACGTCGAGCTCTAGTTTCCCCCCGCAGCAGTGCTCATAACACACACCGCAACAGCATGACTCCATTTACAGCCACAACTACGTGCAATAATACGTTCCATTTCCCTGAATATTATACGTTTCAATAATTTGCATATATATAAAAAAAGTACTTACGAAGAGAAGATGGGGCTCCCTTGCCATTTGCCTTCAGACAGTATTTCACAGTGAAGCTAAGGAAAAGATTTGAGTAGAATTATCATTTTCATGACATTCTCAATGCACAATAGTCAAGACAAGCATCCTAAAGATAGTACAGATGTATGCTAATACAAATGATGTTTCTATTGCTCTATTCTTGCACAAAAACTGTGGTTTTAACAGAAGCAGAATGTTACAAGAATAACAGTCAAGTCAAGATAGTCAAGCTTATTGATATATTAGGGATATTCACAATATATTTGCTATGATTTTACTGGGGATATAAGAGGCAACAAAGTGATTACTGCAATGATTTTAATGTACTTTTTAATTGGCCATTATGTTTCCATCATCACATAAAGCATTTTGCATCTAAATGGCTGCAATGTATGTTTGGTTGAAACTGATGAAAAAACAGTGACTCACCAGGAAACTGTGGTAGTTGTACCAGGAAGAGTGCAGCTCTTGTCTTCAGGGTTTAGGATCTGTGGGCTGATATCCAGTGTGGTGTTCACAGTGATGACCGGACGAGCCCTAGAAGCCAATTCAGACACGTTCCTTACAGTGTAAAATGGTAGACAATCATAGAAAACCCTGTAATTTAGTTTTACATGATCATGCTTTTGACTCCTTGAACCTTAAAATTAAACAGGCTATTTTTGCTGACTTACATATGTAAATGACCTCTGTTATGATTGGTTATCCTCATTGCATATGAAGATTACTGCCTAATTCACAGATCCACTAATGAGTACCGAATCTAAGATGTAGAATACTAAAGAAGCACTGATATTAAACTGTGGGTGACCCTGAACCACAAAACCAGTCTAAAGTAGCACGGGTAGATTTGTAGCAATAGCCAAAAATACACTGTATGGGTCAAAATTATCGATTTTTCTTTTATGCCAAAAATTCATTAGGATATTAAATAAAGATCATGTTCCATGAAGATATTTAGTAAATTTCCTACCGTAAATATATCAAAACTTAATTTTGATTAGCAATATGCATTGCTAAGAACTTCATTTGGACAGCTTTAAAGATGATTTTCTCTATACTTTGTGTTTTGTTTTGTTTTTTTTGCACCCTTGGTTGTATCTCAGCCAAATATTGTCCTATCCTATTTATCCAGCTTTCAGATGATGAAAATGACCCTTACGACTGGTTTTGTGGTCCAGGGTCACATAAAACCATGTTCATGTTTCTGACATCAATACTGTGAGATTCCAAATCACCCATTTTTGCAGCTTAGATGTACTGGGAAGGGAGTTTCACATTGTATGACTAAACTTCTTACTGCTGTTTTTCAACACTCAGAGCTTATTGTGCAACAAAGGCGAACTCACTGTACATTACGGTTTCTACAGTATGTGTAATACACTGTAAATCTAAGCCTGGTGGTCTTCCATGTACAAAAATAGATGATGGCAAAGGTTCCACGGTGATTTTCTTTTAATACAGGCTGTAACTGCTTTCACTACTTGCACATAAAGCAAATTAAATGCTGCTGAATTAAATGAGACCACCTTTAATAGCTTATCCGGCCCTGATCAAATGCATGTGTGACTTCAAAGTGAAACGTAAGCATACTGTACCTGTACAGAACAGCTTTGTCAGCTCCAAACACCCCAACAATCAGGTCTATAAGAGGAAGAAAAAGAATGAGTGTGAGAGAAGAGTAAGAGAGGAAGCAGCTGTGAATTGAAGTGACTGTAATCAGATAATTGCAAAAGATGTGTGAATATGTAAAACAGAAATGAGTTTTGAAATCTAACCAGGGTATCCATTCTGATCAACATCTGTGCCTCCATTCATGGAATAACCGAAGCTAGATGGCATGGAAGCAGATGGCCATGTTCCTTCCAAAACTTGAGAGGCCACAGGATTCGGCCCTGTGGGACGCCCGTTATGAATGTACACCAGGCCGCGGTTGAACTTCCCACCATATGGAGCAGCAATGGCCACATCTGAGAAAAAACAAAGGGATTAGAAATAAAACCATTTTAAGTCATGGTTACTGAGCAACAGTACTGTGTTTTTATCTGGTAGAACAGCCATTGCTCAAAAAGATCATGAGTCATGATTACTGTTGCACAATGAGGTAAGAAAACAGTGACAACAACATTACACCATGACCACAAATTACTTTACATGTACTGTCTGTATGTCTGTGTTGGAAGCTAGTTTGGGCTCCTAAAAAGAACAGCATGGAAATTCAGAGGATACGTTGAGAAACTCAAAATAGTACCATTATATCCATCCATGTTAAGGTCGCCCAGGCTGCAGATGGAGCTTCCATATCGAGCATAGACCTCAGAACCAGTGAGTTTGATGACGTTGTTAAAGGTGAAGCCACCTTTGCCTAGGTAGACATAGACCTGACCAACCTCCCTCAGCTTTCCATCTGAGCCACGGTCCATGAACAGAGGAGCCCCCACCAACAAATCCATCTTCCTGAAAGGGGAAATAAAAGGTTTATTCTAACTGAAAAGATCTGTTGTCTTTTTGATCGTGCACAGTTACGCTTATCAGCCAGCATAAAACAGCTGGAAGATTCCATTGAAGGAACGTCAAAGTAATAAATGCACAGAACTAAAAAAGATAAGCTGATGAAAACCACCTCATGATAAAACCAAGGCCTTTCTGAACAAAAATGGTCAACATGTTCAGGCACCGAGCAACTTGTCTGAAAAGCGTAACTTTATCTTCACCGTTGCACAATGTTCAGATCTCAGCTAATTTTTTTAAATAATGCCAGTTAATGCTCTCAAAACATTGCTGTGCATATATTTAGGCTAGGTTTACTTGGCCCAGAGTCATAAAAAACAATTCCTAAGATGAATATCATTTAAAGCAGTGGTTCTCAACTGGTTTCTAAAAACACTGAATTAAAATGAACATACATAAAACTCTTTAATTAATCTTTTTTTTTTTTTCCACCCCCTTTGAACAAGATTGACTCACTTCCTAAATAAATCACTCGCCGCCTATTTATTCAGTTATTTTCATACAGTTGGTTCAACCAACGAAATACTATGGATGTTTTTGGAGGCTGGGAAAACAGCCCCCAAAGCAGTCATTTGCTTTAACAGGAACACACTTGAACAAATGATATGAGTCAGTGCAAGGAAGTGAACAAGAATGGTTTGTTCATTTAAGATTTGCTCGTAAGAACTGATTCATTCATGAGCTACTAACACAGAGATGCTCCTAATAGTGATTCTGGCCTTTACACACACACACACACACACATAATGTAATTGAAGACGATAATGACAATAGAGATGAATACAGTAAGTGTATCATAGAGCTCAAGCTGTTCTAATTGACTGACTGCTGATGTCAAGTGTTGTTTACATTTGAATTAACCTCAACATTCTATGTCAGTAACAGCAGCTTGAGTTGATATTTGAAATCAACAAACTGTCTCTGAATCCTTCAACACTAAATTTGGTGAGTTTCATCAATTTGTCAAATTTGTAAAGTGTTTCTCCAGGTGTCTTCATGGAGCAGCATCGCCCCAGAAGAAGCAGGGCTCTTCCCAAACACCTGAGAGGATTCTTGGTCGAGGGCATCTCTTCCATTCAAGAGGCCTGTGATCTTTCATCTCTGGCAGCTGTAATCAGGTTAGATCACACCTACAGCTGCATCTCTGAAGCTGACAATCCCCATGGTTTAGAAGAGCACTATCTGAAGAATGCTGCTGTTCTACCTGATATCCGTCCAGCAGCATCGGTCCCCTCAGGGGATGAGCGTCCAGTGTCTCTGTATCAGCAGGAAGAGCCCATCTCCATCCACGGCTGCAGCGTGCAGGGCTACCAGGACATCCACCAAACTGTGGAGCCCATGATGAAAACACGCAGCGGTCGACAGCGTCCCTACAGCCTTGAGCTGGGACTGAAGATCAAGCAGCGCCTGTGGGAGAAGCTCAACTGCCCTTCATTGCTGGAGACGGAGCAGCCAGATGGATGCATCCTCATCACTGAGAACTTCACAACCAGCAGAAGCGTTGCTCCACGAATCCACGTGGACGTCAGTGAAGAGCCCCTGCCTGAGGAACCCCGAAAGAAGAAGCCCAGACACTGAGTCATCACAGTGTCACATGGAGTATCACACAGCGGGACCTACGTATGTAAATACTGTATATAGTTACAAAGTAAGTTAATACTTTGTAGAGTAAGCTTATCTCACATCACTGTGTTGTTGTTCGGATATTTATAGTGATTGTCAGTGCGTTGATTTGTGGTCCTCTGTTGTTCTAATTGGTTTTCAGTGCTTTGTTATGTGGTTGTCCAGATATTTTTGGTTGTTTCCTGTGTTTGCCAAAGTTTTCTGCGTGGTTGTTTACGTGTTGCGTTGCGGTTGCTGGATTCCTCCATTTGGTTTTTCATGTGTCGTTACATGGTTGTTAGGTTGTTTTAAGCTGGTTGACATGCGGTTGTTTTAAACAGTTGGGTTAGGGTAGGTTAGGGTCCCTCACATGGTTTGCAGCTTGACGTGCTGTGAGGGCTTGTGTGCATCAGTGATGCTAAGAGCTACGCCATTGGTACTTCACAACTACTGGTAGGGTCACCCATAGTGGACAGGTCTCAGCTGAGATGCCAGACGAAGACAAACCAACTGATTCTGGACAGCAGCAGATTGGCCTGATGCTCCTGGCAGGAGATCAGTCTTGCAGTATCAGCAACAGCATCAGAACATCATACTCCAGGTAAGAAAGGCCATCTACTTCCATATCTTGTCAAGAAAATTCAATGGATAGTTGGTACTAGTAAATATTATATTATATTATGTCATGTTATGTTATGTTATATTATATTATAATAATGTGTACAGCAGTAATTTGAACTTTAAACCGGAGCTTAAAACAGCAGCTCTGTAATGTGCTTATAATGTAATGTGCATGTAATGTGCATGAGGGCGTAAACGTTCCCCATGCAGATTTCACTCATATTCAATTTTAAAACTGTAATAACACTGCTTTGTGGGTTTCCAGAGCATCATTATGTGGTTAATGTAGTGAAAAAAAAAACAATAAAAATACACATTTTATTAAGTTACTATTCTTTTCTAATGTGTGATTATATATTTAGTATATCTTTATCCATTAAGACAGAAGGCAGGGTATTATTTCGTTTGCCCTTAAAGTGATTGTTCACCCAACACAAAAGATGATATTTTAAAAAAATGGGTTTTGTTAAATGTTTTTTTAGACTCACAGACTTTCAATGTATAGGCAAAGGGTTGCAACCTTGAATCCTTAAAAATAAATAAATAAATAAAATCTTTGTGTTCTGCAAAAGAAAGCTATGCAGGTTTAAACAACATGAGGGAAAGTAAATAATCATTTTAATTTTTAACTAAAGTATCCCTTTAAGTCCGTAAGCTTGATTTCCTGAAGGCCAGTTTAATGAGTGTGTCCTGCCAGTTGTGAACTACTGATTTAAAGTATCCATTAGTGCATGAATGCACTTTCTCGAAGGAAAAGACAGTCAAACATTTAGAACAAAAATCATCAACCCACATTGAGGAAAAACATCCAATAGCATGCGAAAATAAAGCATCACTTACTTGTCATTATTGATGTCAACAGCTGCTACTGAGTGACCAAAGTACGCAGCCATCTAAAGTGGACAGAAAAAAAAAAAAAACATTAGACATGACTAAAGAGCTTTAGACTAAACAGTTTTTATGACAAACAAAAACAGGAATTTTTGATTATTGGTCTACACTGGTCTACAAACCAACATAACACAACATCGACCAACATAATAATAATAATAATATTATTACTGGTATTGGTGGTGCATTCTATAGTATATCAAGATTCAGTTTTTGAGCACGTAGACTCGGAAAATCTCTGTTAATCTTGTGTTGACTTAAGCTTGATTAACTGTTGTTGAATCATCACTGTAGCAATCACAATCAGCCAAAAACAGGCCTGTTGACTCCACACCTCATCCTCTTTCCTCCTCTCACTCTCATGTTGGTGACACTGCTGTCAATAGTTTCCAGATGTGGGAGTAGTTTTAGGACATGAACTCGCTGCTCGTAAACAAATGTTGAACATAACTGTGCCATGACCACAAGCATGGGCATGTCATGTGACCTGCAGGCTGCTCACAGGCAAGACTGCTAATATATGCTTTTATCCCGTCATTAACACACATCAAAATGTGTAACAGAATAATAGAGGTGTAAACATTTTTGTAATGCTCACCTGTGTGCCTGTGAAATTATACACTGACTCCATGTTCCTCCCATTGAAAATGTTGACCTAACAAGACAAAACCAGACAGAGCTTCACGCAAGCTGTTTCAAGCAGGGTTGCATCACTTTTATGGGTTCTCATAAGATTCCTGACCAAAAATAGTATAAAACTCACATAACCAAGAGCCTTCTCCCCTCTAGGAACTCCTGTGACATAATCTAGAAAGGCAGGAAGAATTAGAAATGAGTTGGACACAACAGTGCTCTCATTCAGCAGAGAAGCTTCTTGATCCCAATGCAGATTGAAAAATCTGATTTAAGCAAATTTCCATAATGCATAACTTCAGTTTGCAATACTATGAGTCTGGTATTTAGAGCAGGTTAGTAAAAAGAGAAGCTAAAACAAGCCACTGACAACTTGTGGTTGTGCGGCGATTGAAATTACACTACTGTTCAAACATTTGGTGTGTATGAAATGTTATGTTTTTTCTTTTTTTTGTTTTGTTTTTTTAAATCAGCATTTATTTGAATAAAAATGCAGTAAAATACAGTAATATTGTGAAATATTATTACCATTTAAAATAAATGTTTGCTATTTTAATATATTTTAAAATATAATTTATTCTTGTGATGCAAATCTGACTTTTTTAGCAAGTATTACTCCAGTCTTCAGTGTCACATGATCCTTCAGAAATCATTATAATATACTGATCTGGTGCTCAAGAAACATTTATTATAATTATCAATGTTGAAAACAGCCTTTTTTCAGGATTCTTTGCTGAAATTAAGTTCAAAAGAACAGCATTTATTTGAAATAGTGATCGTTTGTTTAACATTATAAATGTCTTTACTGTCAATTTTAACTTAACTGTCGATTTAATGAGTTCTTGCCAAATAAAATTATTTTTTTAATCTCACTGTCCTCAAATTATTTATCACTTACAAAATGCCAAACATATCAAAATAATTAAATATCTTACCATCTTCACCGTCATCATTAAAATCACCAACAGCCACAGAGTAACCTAAGAGCGAATCAAATGATAACATAAATATTAGCACTGCGCTGGCGATTACTTTGTACTTTCTGATCACTGCAACTCAAAGCACCTAAACATTCATTACACATGTAACCCAACATTACAGTGAGCTCTGCCTCTGATTTCCAGGTAAGAGTGCAACACCACAAAACAAAATTACAACTTTGAGAGAAATCAAAACAAAATACGCAAACAGGTTTACCCAAATAACTGTCATCATACTGAGCCCCGGCTGACTTGGTTGATAACTGGTTATTGTAAGGAGTAAAAAACTCCTTATTGTATCTGTTGATGACCTCAGTGATGTCATCGGAGATCAGCTGACCTAGAAAGAGAACAAACAGTTAGGAAAGCACAAATATGAAATGCACACATGAAAAGTTTGCATGTATAAGGCCCTATGATTTCCGAGTTGAGGTAAACGTGAATGGAATCGTGGAATCCAGTCATAAAAATGGAATTTACTGTATAATGCAGTATCATTTGCCAAATTTTAGATGGATGAATCCAAAGTTTGTCAGTACACTTAAATCAAAATGTGATATGGACTAGAGTCAGTGAATATTAAGCCAAAAGACTATTTAAATATTAATACTGCCTGTCTCTGTGTGGATGAATGGCGCAAACGTGCGGTTTTGTTTACTACACACATCCTGCTTTTAGCCTCTTCCACCTCAATATACGAGAACATGAACACATAAACAATCTCGAGAACCGCTCTGAGAGTCACTTCATGAGCATTTTACAGTTTCTTTTGAGAAAACTATCATCATATCATATACAACAGAAACAGGTCTTCACAGCAACCCGTCAAAATAAGTTTGGTTCAGCTTGAAGATATTGTGACAAATCTATTACTTAATGCAGGGTTTCCCAACCACCGTGCCATGACAGGTTGTCGGGTGAGTCATGGAAAATTATCAAAAACATCCTATCTCTATATTTTTCAGCACTATTGGTCATCATTGTGTCTGTGGGTTTTACAAATATTAAACCAATGAAAAGCATTTATAAGAGCTTATGACTAAACCTTGTAACACCAGTGGATCCTCAAATTGTCAGTCATACCTCATCATAACTCCACCCCACTTTCATTCAGAATGAAGTGGCATGACACCCAGTTTGAAGACAACCGTCTACTTCTTCACAATGCAAGGATAAAGAACTGATTTTTGAATAAGTACAGCGTTTTCTTTCCTCAAGAAACACTGGCTATAAAGGCTAATGTTTTTGTGTGTTTGAAGAGCGGAGAAGAGTCTTAGCATTTGTCGTCTAGTCAGCCAATATACTTTTGTAGCCTATGGTTTAAATATCCCATGCATAGCGGGTCATCTTTTATATCATCAGATTTTGGCCAGATGTGTTAAACAACAAGAATAACTGAGCGCCACATAGCTACAATACACTTTATAACCTTTAAATTGATGAAAAAATAATGCAATTAATTTACTGCCTCAGATGCGGCCGTTCCAATGACGGACAAAACACAGGTCTCAGTCATTTGCTTGTCAAAAAACTCATTAACTCCATTTGACCATGTCTTTCAGAAAACGGTAAGTGCAAGTGTCTGATCATATATAAATCCAAAATACCAACTCTGAAAATGCATTGTTTAATTACTGGGGGGAAAAAAATCTTTCCCATTTTCTATCTTTTTGTTTGTTTGTTTGTTTGTTTAAATGCTTAGTGGTGTGCTGTGGCACAAAAAAAGGTTGGGAAACACTGACTTAAATGTAATGACAGTATTACTACTACTACTATTAGTATTACTACTAAAATTATTTTTAAAATATTTATAAAGGATTATTTATCAGGAAAAAAAAAAAAAAAAAGTACCAGAATTTATTTACTAAAAAAATGTAAACACGCTACACAATATTAAAACAACAACAATAATAATTCATTATTTAATTAATAATGCAGTAAAAAAATAATTATATATATATATATATATATATATATATATATAAAAAATCAATGAATTAAAGATGTTTTTGCTTTATTAAAATTTAGTTAAACAATTAAAATGGAATCTAGAAAATTTGGTTTAAAAAAAAAAAAACAGAATTTAAGGGGGAAAAAAAAACATTTAATAAGGCCCTGAAAAAGTATTTTTTGTTAAACTTTTAATAAATTTTTCATTTAACCATTGAAACAGTCTCCTAAAAAAAAAAAAAAGAAACGGAATCCAGAAAATAAATAAATAAATAAATAAATAAATAAATAAACCGGATTTTATAGGGCTCTACAGGTAATAAGAGATTTTTTCACCCTGCATGTAATGTAAGACAGACCAAAAAGATGCAGTGTCAACATATGCCGGCATGTACACGTTACAAGTAAAAACATGCTTAACAGAAAGTATTCTAAACAGTCACATCCTCCTCAAACATGCAATGTTATTACAAATATGGTTGTACATGCCTTCTGTTGTTCTTATGGTCTTTAATCTTAACTAGACTAATCTAGACTCTCAATACTAGTGTTAGAGAATAAATAAGTAAACACTGTGATTCTATTATATTTTTCAGTAGTGTAACAGCTTTTTTTTTTTCTTTTTTTTAAACAGTGTATCTTTTTTAGCAGCAAGCTACTTTTTTTTTTACAGGAAGAGATATACACACACACAGCCTTACAACAGCGCAAGCTGATGCAATAATCAAACACTCCCTTCAAATGATCTCTTACTTAAGTCTAAGTTTCTTCAGTCTTGTTCATTTAAATGTACTGTACCACTACTTTTTTAGTGGTTAAAAATCAGTAGGAATCAGTAAAGTTCCCAAACATATCACTTTTGTAGAAAAAAATAATTTAGTTATAGGCTTAATGATTAAACACACCAAAATAGACTTATTTAAAGTCTATCCAAGGTTAGGTTTAGTCACTATGACAATTCTGAAAGCATTTTATTTTTGGCATGTTGTATAATTATTATACCACCAGCAAAGAGACACTCAGCAGTAAAACTGGTAGAACAGTAAAAAAATAAATAAAGAAATAAATAAAAATAAATAAAGAAATCAGTGAATCAGTTTCTTTAGTCTGCTCATTTAAATGTACTGCTAAAAATTTAATTATAAAATCTAAAATATTTTAATTCATTTCTTTTCATTTTTAAACAATTTAAGATTGCTTCAGGTTACTGAGCAATCAGTACAATTCCCAAACATCCCCCACATGTCGTCACCTTTTTGTAGCAAAATTATTTAGTTAATGATGACATAATGATGATGACCCAAGAACTCATTCACAAATGTAAACAGGTCAAAATAATGAATTTGAGTCTAACCAAGGAAGTTATTATCAATCACACAATCACATTTACTTTTCTGAAAGCATTTTACTCTCAGCAGGGTGTATAATTATCATACCAGCAGAAAAGAGAGAGACTCAGCAGAAAAACTAAACACAAAAAAAAGGCTATTAGAAAGCTTTTAAACTGAACCTTTAAAATGATCACTGCAGGTCATGAAATTCATGAAAGATTAAATGCCTTTTCTGGGCACGGTTCCTACCACAGCCCAACCCTATGAGGTCATAACAGAGCTTCGATTCAGTAAACAACAGCGCAACACAAAAACGTTTAAATGAAACAGCAGGCGCATCTTCACTGATGGAGACAGCATATAATTCTGCATTATTTATTGACTCAAAAACATAGCTTCCTCCCTCTAAGCAGCATTTCTCTGACAGGCGGGGACCAAAGACACATTTGTAAATTTTAATGTGTTGTCAACGTAGTGCAAACATTCACTGGCCTGTTCGGTGTGAACGCTGTATTTGAACACTCAGCAGAAATTCTCTGAGAAATGTCTCACAAAAAATCCTGACAGAGCACATTGTTGTTTCCCTTTTTTCCATTATGCTTTTCAGAGTCAAATTCACAGAGGGATAATAAAATAAATCAGTTTACCTTGCCAATAAAAGCTTCCTGGTCCTCCAATAACAACCCGATTCTTCTGAAGGAGACATAAAAACATGTTTTGGTACATTCACTACAATTTTGGGCAAGAACAGGCAAACACAGCAGGGTAAAAGCAGCTATATGTCCAAAATAAGACGTTGCATTTTAGCATTCGCACCAAATTTAATTAACAACAGTGATTTTATATAAATAAAAAACATATTAAAATAATTTTTAAAAAAAATCTACATAAATGTTTCAAATATCTTTAGTCAAAATATGGGTGAAATTATGCCATTCAGCATAACAGATATATTTATGTAACTTCTGGGTAAATGTGTAAAACTTAGTAGTTTGGTAAGGATTTAAAATTACAGTTAATTATTTTTGGGGGTTGCATTGTGAGTCTATATATATTATTGTATTCTATTCTATGTAAGTATCTAAATAACTAAAACAATTGTATTATTGATGTTGCAAACTAAATAAATTAAACATTTCATTTCCAAAAAAATAGTAAAGCAACAGATACAATGGGGTTTGATATAAGCTGTTTCTATATATTTATTGTATAATTTTGATGTAATGAAAATTAGGCATCAAGTGTCCTAATATTTTTTGGGAATTTCTATAAAATGTAAAAAATAAATCCATAAGGAAGCAGATTTCTGTGAAGAATGTAATACCTTCACAAAATCAGCACTGAAACCTGCTTGACAAAATCCTTGTCCCTCAGGTGAGTTTGAGCCTGATAGGAAAAAAAAAATTCCAAGTTATTCATATATTCACGAAACAGAAATCGTTTTAAGGAAGTCTCAACATGAAGGAAAGGTAAGAAAAAGGAAGGCAAACTTCAGACAGAGGAACTGTCATAACCATATGACAACTAGCACATTGTCTGGTGAACCTATTAACTCATACGTGTCTTAAAAACCATGAGTGATTCAGAGATGATACACAAGTATGACATGCCATAAATCTTAGATAAGACTTTTTCAAAGGGGGGCTACTAGATATGACCCAATAAGGGCAAGAGAAGCAAAGCCTGAGGTAAAAGGCTGTGATCATGTACGTACTAGAGCGGCAAGGTGAATATTCCACAATGTTATTGCCCTTCTTCAGGTAACAGGTCCCAACAGGCTCTCTCTCTGACAATCCATACGTGCTCCACTGGTAGAGAGGAGCACATGCCTGAAAAAAAAGATGTGCAGATCAGCACATAAGTAGTAACCATGTTCTTTCTGAAAATGTTGCTGTGTTGAGCAGATCAAACCCAGTTATTCCAAACTGCATGTTGGAAAATATCTTCTGGTATATATTCTTGCAACTTTAAATCTTTTTTTATTTTTTAGCACCATTTCAGTACTGAAAGATAGAAGAAGTAACAGCTTCTCACAACATTTCAAAGAAGACTACATACAGTTGAGGTCAAAAGTCTACATACACCTTGCAGAATCTGCTAACTGTTTTACCAAAATAAGAGGGATTATACAAAATGCAAGTTATTTTTTATTTAGTACTGACCTGAATAAGAAATTTCACATAAAAAATGTTTACATATAGTAAAAATCCGTCCCACAGATTCTATGGTTTTTCTGCATGTTTGTGTATTTGAACCCTTTCCAACAATGACTGTGTAATTTTGAGATCCATCTTTTCACACTGAGGACAACTGAGGGACTCATATGCAACTATTACAGAAGGTTCAAAAGCTCACTGATGCTTCAGAAGGAAAAACAATGCATTAAGAGCTGGGGGGTGAAATCTTTTTGAATTTGAATACATGTGAAACATGTAAAGATCTTCTGCAGCTCCTGAGGGGCAGTACTAAATGAAAAAAAAAAAAAAAAATTATATATATATATATATAAATATAAATATAAATATATATATATATAATATAATATATATATATATATATATATATATATATATATATATATATAGGCGAAATAAGAAAAATGTACACATTTTCATTCTGTTCAAAAGTTTTCACCCCCCGGCTCTTAATGCATCGTGTTTCCTTCTGAAGCATCAGTGAGCGTTTGAACCTTCTGTAATAGTTGCATATGAGTCCCTCAGTTGTCCTTAGTGTTAAAAGATGGATCTCAATATTATATAAATAACATTTTGCAGATTCTGCAAGGTGTATGTATACTTTTGACTTCAACTGAAATTCCGATTTGATATATTGACTTTAAAGGTTTACATCCAGAATAAAAATGTCCTGATTATTTACTCGCCCCCATGTCATTCATGATGTTCATGTTTTTCTTTTCTTCAGTCGAAAAGAAATTAAAGTTTTTGAGGAAAAGATTCCAGGATTTTTCCCCATATAACGTAGTTGACAATAGGGATCAGTGGGTTAAAGGTACAAATTGCAGTTTTAATGCAGCTTCAAAGGTCTCTACATGATCCCAGCTGAGGAATACGGGTCTTATCTAGCGAAACTATCGTCATTTTCTTTAAAAGATAAAAATCAGTGCTTCCCCTGCCATTAAATTAGGGGGGCAGGCCCCGCCCCCGCCCCCGCCCCCGCCCCCCTTGAAGGTCAAGTAAACTTTATTTTCTATATAGTGCCAGATCACAACAGACATCATTTAAGGTTACATTTCCTATAGAACAGCTCTATACATTGTTCTTTTATTAAATAGCCTTATGTTATTTATCTTATTTACACAACGGCATGTCATTTCTGTCTCTAACGTTACGTGGTCACGCATCTACAATTTCTCCTCCGTTAAAATGCGGGCGGGATTGCGGAGTCCATTCATAAAAACGGATGTAACTTACTCTATAGCACGGGATGCCACAGAATTCGTCAGTTTTTGCATTAATAAATCAAAACTAGGTCTCTCATTTAATTCCATTCACGATATGGACTAGTGTCTGTGAATATTAAAACACAAAGACGGTTTAAATATGAATCCTCCATGTTCTGCTTGGCTCTGTATGAATGAATAGCGGCGAAGCGGTTTTGTTTACTACACAAATAAGGAAGCAAACGTGACGCTCGTGGTTATTTTCGGCCTCTGCGTCTCATTATATGATGACATAAACGCATGAACTTAATCTCCAGAACTGCTGTGAGGGTCACTTCATGTAAATTTTACCAGTTCATTTGAGAAAATTAGCATCATATCATAGTGTGTATACACAAAAACTAACCGGCAACCTGTCAAACTAAAAGTAATGTTTAACATGTAACAGAAATGTATTAGTCTTGTATTACTTTTGTACAGTATAATGTAGGTGTTTAAATATTCCTATTTCTGGCAAATTTAAATAAAACAGTTTAATGCAGAAATGATAATAATAACAGAAACAGCAGAAAAAAAACTCTGTTTGTTTGGCAGCAAATAAAAGGGTTTAATTTTCATTTCATTAAAAATAAATAAATGTTTAATGCGTGTATTTGATTATCAGAAAAATTAAAACAAGAATTTCTGGGAAAAAAAAAAAAAAAAAAAAAAAAAAACATTGTAGTGTCCTATTGTTCAAAGTGTTTTTGTTATTACACAGAGAGTAATGCACCGAAAAAAAAAAAAAAAAAAAAATACCGTACCGTTCGTATCCCATCTCTCTCCTTTGACTTTCTTTGCACGTTCGCATTGTAAACACTGTAAACACACATCTCTATATTGAGAAAAATCCTGGAATGTTTCCCCCAAAAACCTTAATTTCTTTTTGACTGAAGAAAAAAAAGTCATGAACATCTTGGATGACATGGGGCAAGTAAATTAGTAAAGTAAATTATCAGGACATTTTTATTCTGGAAGTGAACTTATCCTTTAATCTGGGTTTTCTGATGCATACAAAACTGTTTTGCTAATAAAATATTTTTACTGCCCATAAAAAATGTGATCTGTTGCAACAGGCATTTTTTTTCCTTGTTGAGCTCTGTACAATCTTATTTCAGAGCAACTTTCACACCCTCCACAGACAAACTCACCAGAATATGGTCCCCAGAGGAACGCACAGTGGCCCCAAACCATTGATTTGACTTAAACTCCATTTGCTGTCCATTGGAATTCTTCCTGTCATCTGTGATAGAAAACATCAGTGGAATGGACAATAGAAAAGGAGGAAATACAGAGGGAGAGACAGCCATATAAATTAGGTCAGTTAATCAGTATCACCAGTTTGTCATCATTTCCTTTGTAGTGGACTACACTGCTCTTCCCATCACTAAGATCTCTGCTCTTCCCATCACTACATTCCTCTAATTCCAGCTGATTTCAAATAGTCTGATATGACAGAAGCATCAGAGTTCAAAAAGTTGAGCTGATATGCTGATATGCCACATTCTCTCATGTTCTTCAATACCAAACACTCTGAAGTTCAATCCAAGGTCAAGAATACTGACAGCTAAATCTATTCATGGCATGTTAGAAATAAACCCTACCTTTCCTGCTGTTAACAAGCATAGTGAACTTGTAGTGAACCAAGAAGAAAAGCAGGCCCAGAGGAAGACTTTTTGTGTGCTAATTTTAAGGAAAATATGTGGAATTCTGGATTTTTAAAAAAAATTATAAAACACGCAGTGCTTTCAGTGCTTCTGCAGAAAACATTTTAATCTTTAAAACATTCTTTAGTTTTGTAACATTTACTCAAAATTAATGCATTCGTAAGCACTTACAAATATACTTTGCAGTTAAAGGTTTTCCTAGTACTGCTGTGATCCTTAAACACACATACACACACCCAAAAAGATATTCCCTCCCTGCGGTCTGGGTTCATCTGAGCCACAATCTCAGCCTCAGGACGTCCCAGCTGTTCATCTGTCTGTGCTACTGAGCTGGGAATTTCCCAGTGTTTCTTATGGTCAACACAGCCATACAGCCAGTCAGCAACACCCAGGCTTTACTAGAATTAAGCACTTAATTATTGCCAAACAACACAAAAGAGGAGTTAATGGTACAGCACTCCAGTGGAAACACAGTTGTGTAACCATGCTGTAACAGCTCAGCATGAGTGTTGTTCCATACACAGTGTTTTTCAACTCATACTTCTGACATTTTTTTCTAATCTAGCCTTTTCCAGCTCCTCGAACAGTTAGCAGGTCAGCAAGCACACAGAACACTGTTGTAAATCCACAGCATTCACAGACAAAACATGTCAGGGCACAGATATGCTTTGGCAGTTACCTGTCAGAAGAATATTTCAGTATTTTAATGCAATAGTGATTGTTAAGTAAGAAATATAAATACTAGTCTACTGCAGTAAGTGCACGGAAAGACTAAAAAAAAAAATAAAACTAAACTAAACATATACATTATCTTGAAAATCATTGGAAATTATGGTGGCTCCAAAAATATTTAGACACAAAGAAAAGTTAACTGAAAAATGAGAATAGATCCTTCGTCACCTTAGAATTATAAGGTTCTATCTGACAGTTTTGTCGAAATCGAGTTATTCACATATTCTTATTCGGTGGCAACTTATTTACATTATGTGATGTTTCTTTTGTAAGCTGTGCACATTTTAGGCCTTTTTTTTTTAGAAAATAAAAATGGTTCTATCTACAGAAGTCTATGGAATGCAAAAACTTTGAAGCTCAATATATCAAAAGTGCTCAGAATGCAGATAGAACCTTATAATTCTAAAACGATGACTTGTAGCTAGTTTAGAGTAATTAAAATAGCTTAGAGAAAAGGTCTGAAAAGATTTGCTATTTAAAATAAATAAATAACTGAAGTACTACTAAAATACTGAAGCTAATTTGAATTTTTTAAAACCGTACTAACCGCACTGTAGAAATTATGTTTCAAAGTTGTAAATAACACAAAGATTATTGCAGTATGTTTTACAAGGAAAAAAAACTTTGTTAGCTTTTCTTCTTCAGAATTTCATGCTGTTTGTTTGTAAAAATATTATAGCAATTTCAGAGTAGAAATTGTACACATTTTTGTGTTTCAAAAAAAAAAAAATTATATATATAAATGTATATATATATATATATTTTTTTACAAAATATATATTACAAAGTTATATAATTATACACTTATTACTTACTCTGCCAAGGAAGAACAGCATCCATTAAATCTACACTATGCATGGTTCTTTTTCCAAGAATTTAAGGGGGAAGGGAATAGGGAAATGTACATAGAGAGGAGTAGTTCAGCTGTTGGTGAGAACTCTATGCATACAGAGATAATCCAACTGAAGACCTTTTTTGTTTGTCTGCTAGTTCCTCTTGTAGCAATCCAGCTTGGCTGGCAGGGTAAATCAGGCCAGACTAGTCTATAACCATCACTGAATGCCAATTAGATCTGGCACAAAAAAAGCTGGTGCCTATATTCACCTCAGAGCAATGTAAGGCTTTACAAAGCCCTCTGCAAACTAGTTAGCAGGCTAGCACGTGAATTTTGTGAATGGTAAAGAAAACCCCTTCCTCTGTTGCAGATCATTGCCAAGCATGTAAATTCAAAACATTCTGTAACAACAATCATACAATCCTAGATGAGCCTTGAAACGATCTCAGACTCCCTCTCCTGTTATTTTTCCACCCACCTATTGAAAATATTTAGAGCAAAGCTGATATATGACCCAATAAATCATTAAAAACCCACAGGCTACTCAGAAGGCCCTTTAATGTCTCTGACAAACCCTAGCATGTAATGTGAATCAATAGACAGATAGAACATGCTTTAAATAACAGCATGGTGGAGCTAAGACTACGCTATGATGGCTGAAAATACAGTGTTATGTCTTACCAGTGCTGTCAAACTGAATCTGTGTGCATGTGCCACTTTTGTGCCAGGGACAGCTGAAGACAGCGCCCCTCTCAGTGACTGCTGATGGGGTTTGATCAGATGTGTTTGCCCTTGGGGCACCAACCAGTACATTTAACCTGGAATCACAAGGTAAAATGTGTTTTAATGCTTTTGTTGAATACATACACTAAAACAAAACAATATTATATATACCACCTGAAGCTGAAACAAGGAAATCTGACTTTTTAATTACATATCATTAAACATCTTCACTATATATTATAAATGTTAAGGATTACTATTATTAAAATGCATAAATAAATATATACAAAAATTGTAGTCTGTTACCATGATGAAAACTGTTGTTAGTAATGTAATCCATTAAATTACTGACTTGGGTAACTGCCTTTTGATTACTTTTAACCTAACTTTTTCATCACAGTTTTGAAGGGGTACATATTGAATCCAATATTCATATAAAACAAAGAGAAACATATCTATTTATCTCTCTCTCTCTTTGTATATACACTACCATTCAAAAGTTTTTGAAGATTTTTAAAGTTTTTAAAGAAGTCTCTTCTGCTCACCAAGCCTGCATTTACCAAAATACAGCAAAAGCGGTATTATGTAATATTTTTACTATTTAAAATAACTGCTTTCTGTTTGAGTATATTTCAATTTATCCCTGTGATCAAAGCTAAATTTTCAGCATCATTACCCCAGTCTTCAGTGTCACATGATCCTTCAGAAATCATTCTAATATGCTGATTTGCTGTTCAAGAAACATTTTTTTTATTATTGTTCTTATCAATATTTCAAGAAGTTGAGTAGAAAGAATGAATAGAAAGATCCAAAGATCAGCATTTAACAAAAATAAAAAGCTTTTGTAACATACACTATACCATTCAAAAGCTTGGAGTCAGTTTTTTTTTGTTTTGTTTTTTTGGAAAAAAAAAATAATACTTTTATTTAGCCAGGATGCTTTAAATGGATCCAAAGTGATGATAAAGACAATTATAATGTTACAAAAGATTTCTATTTCAGATAAATGCTGTTCTTCTTAACTTTCTATTCATCAAAGAAACCTGAAGAAAAAAAATCTACTCTGTTATCAACATAATAAATGTTTTCAACTTAATCAAAGTTTTTTAAGCAGCAAATCAGAATATCAGAATGATTTTTGAAGGATCATGTGACTGGAGTAATGATGCTAAAAATTTAGCTTTGAAATCAGGAATAAATTACATTTTAAAATATATGCAAATAGAAAACAGTTATTTTAAGTAGTAAAAATATTTCAAAATTGTACTGTTTTTGCTGTACTTTGGATCAAATAAATACAGGCTTGGTGAGCAGAAGAGACTTTAAAAATAAATAAATAAAAATCTTACAGTTCAAAAACTTTTGACTGGTAGTGTAAATAGATGCATTAACCATTACATTATGTAAGGGTTTCCCAAACTAGGTTAATGAAAGTGGGTTAAACTGCAGTGGGTTAGTGAATTGATGAAAATCTAATGATTAATTAAATACAAAAAGCTAAATTAAAATATTATTTACATATCAAACAAAACAGAATGCCAACGTCACCATTAAACCACATCAACATATTTATAGTAAAATTTCTACCTAATAAATTTCTACAATAAAAACTACAGAAGATAATTCAGTTCAACGTGTATTGAATGAAATACTAAATATATAACAACATGTATACATAGCTTTCACATAACATTCCTACAAGCTTACTTTTGCTACGATTTCCTAAAGTGTAAAACCATATAATCATTTCAACAGACTGTTCTTCCACTTTTTTAATATTGTTAAATTTGTTTTCTGTATTCTGTACATTTGAATGCTGCATCTATCAGAATTCTCACGCATATTTAAGTAGACTCAAGAATCATTCTCCAAAAATAAAATGCAGCAGGCCTTTAGGACATACAAAGAAGTGTGCCGAAGCTCACTAGGTTTACAAATACATCTTCATCTACTCACTGTTTGTTGTCAGGATTGAAGAAAGCCACAGAAAATCCAAAGTAACTTCCTGGAGGTCCAGCGAAAACTGTGGGTTTGCTACTGTCCAGATTAAAAGAAAGTGCCAGTTCGAAGTAGAAAAGAGCCACTAGAGCCCAAGTCCAACAGCAGATGCGATGTTTGCCCATGTTTTGTATCTCTGTAGGGAATAAGAGTAGATGGAGATCGCGCTGTTTGTGGGTGAATTCTAGAATCAGCAGCACATATGATCGCCACTGATTCCGCACTCCATAATAACACAAACACTGCTACACTCACACTAACAATTCAGCGAAGATGTCCGTTACATTATTGCAGGCCTGCCGCTGCAATAAACCACATCCGTTTCCAGCCTGACCTGTAAAAGAGAAGCAAAAGTCCAAAAGTAGGACACACAGGACTGATGTAGTCCTGCTCGGATGGAGCCGCGGGATGTCCCACTGTACAGGAAGTAAAAATAAACCAGCCTACTGAAACGTCACGGTGACGCCACGACAAATTTCCGCAGCTTTTACCAGCGAGCATCGCCTTAGTGACTTAAATGGGCATGAGTGAACTGGTAAATATTTTTAAATGCCATTAAATCATTGTGTTTCCAGGTAGGAGGAATTTGTAGTTTTATTAGTCTTTTGATTTATGTAGAACTAGTGAAACTGCGCCACCTTGTGTTACGAAAGACACAAGTTTATAGTTTAGTAAACAATAAAAAAACGTGCGGATTAATCTGTTTAAACTGAACTTTCAGGTAATGTCAGAAATATGTATATATATAAATAATAAATTATTATATAGTAATAAAATGATTAAATGATTAAAATCGATCTGTCGTTGCTCTACTATACACACCAAAAATAACACAGTTGCCAAAAAGCCCCTTGAGCCACACTTTATCTACAAGGTCCAGATAACTGTGACCATTAAAAATGACTGTTCAGAGCTTGAGGAAATGTTATTCATGTATGGGCTTGTCAGTGATTCATGACTTTAAACACAGTGGTGAAGTATACCTCCAAGAATGCAGTCTGTAAATCCCCCTGGGATCCCTCAGAGATTCTGTATAAAGACATCGGGTGATTTTTATGTCTGGCTGGCTTGTCTTACAGTAAAAAGGCTTACTTTTAACCTTTAACATACTGTTAATTCAAATGTAGATGGAACAAGTGGTGTTTTATGCAGTGTCATAGAGTAAAAAGGCTTGAAAAGATTGTGTTTCCTGAGGAAATAAAAGGCACCAGTTGCAAATTGGAACATAAACGGCATTCTCACTCTCTAGGGAACAAAGTCACTTTTGTTTTAGAGCTGACCAGTCATGCGAGTGGTCAAAGGGGCTTTTGGGACCATGTGATACATGGCAGAGTGTCAGAATAATTACAAAAAAAAAAAAAAACATAATACGGTAGACTTACTGTATAATTGTCATTTTCCTGTAATGTATTCTAGGGCTTACTAGAATTGGAATGACTTACTAGAACTAGCAAATGTTTGAAAGTTAAAAAAAAAAAAAAAATGCCATATAGGCTAAATGTTTAGTAGTTTTGTTTTGTCATGATCATCATGATCTAATTTAACAAAAAAGCTTTGTCTGCATCTTTGTCTATGTTTTCAGAAGCTTACTACCATTCAATGTTTTTAATTTTTTGTAACACTGTAAATGTCTTTACTTTGTTTTGATCAATTTATTGAGTCCACGTTGAATAAAAGTATTAATTTCTCTCTCAAACTGTTTCACAGGGTTATTATCATACAAGACACATGGTTTCTTTATACTCTTTTCTTTATACTATAAAAAGAAAGCCACCTGATTGTTAATATTTGTTTTCATGCAGTAGGAGGTTCTATCCTTTACATGTTTTTTTTTTTTTTTTTCAGCCTTTTGGCCACTGACAACAGAAGGATGCTGGGTTTAAAATGTGTTGACACTGGCTTTGTACCAATGGAAATGGAGGAGAGTCTAGGAACTACTTTATTAACAGTCAGACGCCAGCTAGCCAGCCATTATCACAGCTAGTGTCTGTATGTGGAGCGTATAATGACTGGCTGAATGACTGTACATGATTCCTACTCAACAAATAAATACATGTCAATTAAATATTAAGTGTTGAAATTATTTTATAATCTTATCTGTGTGTTATCTTAAAGTTTCTGCAAAGAAAAAGCAGTCCACTACAACACACAACACAGTGGATAACACTACTGACCAATCATATTAAAGTATTCCAGTATATAAAGAGTGTTATGGCCAACCTTGACAAGGAGATCATATCAATTTGAGACACTTGCTTTGGTTGATGTGAGGCTGTCTAGTAGGGTTGTATTGACAGGAAGTTCAAACTCAGTTTACCCATTTTTCTAGATAAAAGTGCCAGAAAGGTCTTAAACAGCAAAGTCTAGGGAGAAGAAAAAAAAAAAAAACACAACACTCAAATAGGTTCTGTTCACAATCACACTGAAGCTTTGAAAAACAGCTTCATTTTTTAATATACTTAAGTTGATAAACAATGAAAAACAATAGCAGAATATTAAGTATTATTATACAAGCAACTCAATCTTACTATGGGAAATGTTCCAGAGCTGTGATGGGAAAAATCTCTCTGCAATATTTAGCTTCAGTGACAGAGAGAAGTTAGGCCTTCTCAATACCTCTGTGTATTACAGACTTTTCCAGCAGCAACTGGAGCTTTGTGACAGAAATATATCTCCCAAAGAGGGAAAAGCCTTTTAAAAAACAAACTCCCATCAAAACAAACTACCTGTACTCTCTGTATCCTTCTGTATTTTTATTTGAGACAAAGACTACAAAGGACTAGGTGATGAGAAAGGTAGCATAGCCCATTCTCAGCTCAATGGCCTTAGAAAAAACATGGAGTAAAACATCGTATGTGGAAAAAAATGTTTTGTGATTATTTTATGGAACTCTGATGGCTCTGTAAGTGACTTATATATATTTGTTTGTGTGAACTAGACAGGGGTGATCATGCTTTCTCATGCAGATGATAGAAAATTCCAGTCCTCTGACCATGTCAGTCTTTTTTTTAGCAGCCCAAGCCAAGCAATTAGCGGAGTAGTGCTATGCTAAGAATGTTTATGATCTGTTGCTAAACATCTGGACAGATTTGTCTGTACATTACATAAATATATGATTTCAGATTAAACAGACAACTGCTTTGAGGTGACATGAGTTCACCACTGAATTAAGAAAGGGAAAACTTTTACATCTACAAGAATCTCCCACAACACACAGGAATTTCAGTACACCCAAAATAGTGAGGATCAAATGTCTCATTTAAATTCGATTTCTTGAGACTTTTATTTCAAGACCACTTAGTCTTATATGATCCCACTGTCACTTACGAGCTACAATTAGGCATCTTAACTCAAAAATCTGTTTCTGAAATATTTTTATTTACAATTTCTTATTGTATGTTAGTGGGAGGTGTTAGCTTCACACTTAACATTTATTCACCGTTTTTGAAAAGAGCCTAAAGTGTCTGAAGCAAACACAGATCAAATTAAGAAAATATTCAGAAGCGCCTCACCATGTTTGTCATTTATTAGTAAAGCTCTGGTAATAACCATATCCACTTTCGCATTTAGTATCTTCAGCCTCCTCATCGTCATCATTAAGTTGTTCAGGTTTGAACTCAAGCACTTCTCTTCCACTGACCTGCAGGACATGAAAGCGCAAGCTTTACTGCCACCCTCTGGTCAAACCACAGCATCACCGTCAAAATAGCAAAATACATTCAGAGCCACCTTTTTTTTTTTTTTTTAATTAGGCAAACAGGGGAATGTCAGTGTCAAGATACAAAGTCTTTGAAGTCAGCTTTCTTTCTCTCCATGTCCTGCTGTGCTTTAGCCAGTTTCTCTTGCCTTTTCCTTTTCTTTTCCTTAGTAATTAGAGTAATCCTCCAGTGAGATCTTGTCATTCTTCTCCTCTATTTTCAGAACAAAGGCCACAGGAATAAATCCTGCTGTATTTGCTGGTTATATATATATATATATATATATATATATATATATATATATATATATATATATATATATATATATATATATATATATATATATATATATATACAGTGTTGGGGGTAACGCACTACAAGTAACGCAAGTTAAGTAATATTATTACTTTTTCCAAGTAACTAGTAAAGTAACGCATTACTTTCTAAGTGACAAGAAAATATCTGAGTTACTTTTTTCAAACAAGTAACGCCAGTTACTTTCCCCCTTATTTATTGATTAAAAGCTCTTCTGTCCCCATGTTGAGAGAAATCGGGAGTAAGATGTTAGTTCTAGAATAAATGTAAACATGCATTAGTTCATCTCACTCACAAAAACAGATTCAGTATTCCTCAAAATTAATAAAAACAGTGAAATTCAATTCAGAATATGATGCAAACCTGCAATAATTATGCATTTAGTCCCATTTTATTAACTGATGTCTTTGCTGCCGACCTTCGATGATCCAATTCAAGCATACTAATAAGCAAAAATTACTTAAGATAATGTAACATTTGTTTTCCTTTTTCTTTTTATTGCTGAAGAGTTGACATTTTTTTCTTCTGCGGTCTACTGTACAGATGTGATTTACTTTTCTCAAAGCCTGAGGCTTTTGGTGTGAAAAGGCTTTACATTTGCCAAAAATAGAACTTTTTATATTAAAAACAAACAAGCAAGCCCTGCCCAGATTTTAAAAGTAACGCAAAAGTAAAGTAACACACTACTTTCCATAGAAAGTAACTAAGTAACATAATTAGTTACTTTTTTTAGGGAGTAACTTAATATTGTAATGCATTACTTTTAAAAGTAACTTCCCCCAACACTGTATATATATATATATATATATATATATATATATATATATGTGTGTGTGTGTGCTTGTGTGTAATTGAACTTAATGATAATGGCAACAGAGAAGCATATAGTACATGTAATATAGAGCTCAAGCTGTTCTAATTGACTGACTGCTGATGTCAAGTGTTGTTTATGTTTAAATGAGCCTCAACATTCTATGTCAGTAACAGCAGCTTGAGTTGATATTTGAAATCAACAAACTGTCTCTGAAGCCTTCAACTCTACAACTCTACAATTTGGTGAGTTTCATCAATTTGTCAAATTTGTAAAGTGTTTCTCCAGGTGTCTTCATGGAACAGCGTCACCCCAGAAGAAGCAGGGCTCTTCCCAAACCCCTGAGGGGATTCTTGGTGGAGGGCGTCTCTTCCAGTCAAGAGGTCTGTGCGCTTTCACATCTGGCAGCTGTAATCAGGTTAGATCACACCTACAGCTGTATCTCTGCCAAAGTTCACAGACCCAACGGGTTGGAAGAGTGCTATCTGAAGAATGCTGCTGTCCTTCCTGATATCTGTCCAGTAGCATCAGTCTCCTCAGTGGACGTGTGTCTGAAGCCTCTGTGACAGCAGGAAGAGCCTGTTTCCTTCCACGGCTGCAGCGTGCAGGGCTACCAAGAAATTTACCGCTCTGTGGAGCCCATGATGAAAACACGCAGCGGTCGACAGCGTCCCTACAGCCTTGAGCTGGGACTGAAGATCAAGCAGCGTCTGTGGGAGACGCTCAACTGCCCTTCACTGCTGGAGATGGAGCAGCCAGATGGATGCGTCCTCATCACTGAGAACTTCACAACCAGCAGAAGCGTTGCTCCACGAATCCACGTGGACGTCAGTGAAGAGCCCCTGCCTGAGGAACCCCGAAAGAAGAAGCCCAGACACTGAGTCATCACAGTGTCACATGGAGCATCACACAGCGGGACCTACGTATGTAAATACTGTATATACTGTACATAGTTACAGAGTTTGCAGAGTACATTTTTATCACTTTGCTGTGTTGCTGTTCAGATATTTTTGGTGATTATCAGTGCGTTGATTTGTGGTCCGTTGTTCTAACCTGTTTTTTGTGCTTTGCTTTGTGGTTGTTGGAATGTTAAGGTTGTTTCATGTGTGTTGACTTGCGTTTGCCAAGGTTTTCTGCACAGCTGTTAGCATGTTGCATTGTGGTCACTGGACTCCTCTGTTTGTTTTTTTATGCATCATAATGTGGTTGTTAGGATGTTTTGAGTGGCTGGTTGACATGCGACTGTTTTAAACAGTTGGGTTAGGGTAGGTTAGGGTCCCTCACACGGTTTGCAGCTTGACGTGCTGTGAGGGCTTGTGTGCATCAGTGATGCTAAGAGCTACGCCATTGGTACTTCACAACTACTGGTAGGGTCACCCATAGTGGACAGGTCTCAGCTGAGATGCCAGATGAAGACAAACCACCTGATTCTGGACAGCAGTACACTGATGTTCCTGCCAGAAGATCAGTCTTGCAGTATCAGCAACAACATCAGAACATCATACTCCAGGTAAGAAAGGCCATCAGAATTAACTGCATGCAAAATGACTACTTTGCTTTTAAACTTAGGCACATGATAACATAAATAACAGCGATTAGAGCTATGAAAATTATTTAAATACAATTATAATTTATTAGAGGTAATACTATCAGAGTAATCTGAACTATAGATAAACATAAATCTATGTTTAACTATACTTGTTAAACATAAATATTAGTCAGAATATTTCATCATGATTAATCTGATTATTTTTCATATTTTAAAAATGCTGTTTTAAAATATATTTACTTCTTTTAATTAACATTTTTAAAGAAGTCTTGCTAGGAAATATGTTGGGAAAAAACTAATTATAAAAGACTGGAAAATTGAAACTAAACAAACAAACAAACAAACAAAAAAATAATAATAATAATAGTGTGATAAATATCTAAACGACCTCAGAAGCTCAAAACTAAACCTTGTTGTGGGTTTCCAGAGTGCTGTTATGTAATTGAAAAATAAATAAATAATAATAAAAATATACATTCCACTCAAGTTCTTTTTTTCTGAGTTTCATTTCTAATGTCTGATCATTTTAATATTTGATTCATGGTCTTTATGCATCAATACAAAGATATTATTGTGTTTGCCCTTAAAAGGATCATTCACCCACCACAAAAGATGTTTTTTTTGTTTTTTTTTTTTAAGAAAAATAAATTAAATTTTTTTTATTTATTTTATTTTCATGTAGTATTGTTATAGATAATGAAGTTTAATTTCAATCCTCCTGATGGGTTTATGGGTGGGGGGAAGTTATGTATTGTTTTAATTTTGGTTTGGATTCACTTAATTCAATGGGGTTGAATGTGGGGATAAAAAAAATGAAGACAATGTTCTTTTCACTGTATTGTTCTGTCTTTTACATTAGTCTGTAATAAAAAAAAATATTTAAAACAAATATATAATTTAGTATTAACCTTGACAATGAATTGAATTAACGAACACACACACTTACGTTCACAAATACAATTTACTATATAGCCTGTAGGTTGACTAGCTGGATGTATAGCCCTTATTACAGCGGCAAGCTGCAAAATACCACTGTGTTTTAATCACTTGCATTATTTATACAGTTGCACATTTTATGTTTATTGTAAGCCTTTTAAAATGGCATAAAACCATTAGGATTCCAGTCAAATGTAATTCATTTTATTAAACTCTTAATCGTGAAGTGGAAATACTGATACAGCGCCACCATGTGTTAAGACCGGCAGGACTGTATAGCATATGTATCTGTATTCAAGTAACCATTAATAGACTTGGGTTTGTTACAGACCCACATTTCACTTAATTTAATTACTCATTATTTGATAGAGAACAATGGAGTCCCTATCCAGACCAGACTAAGCGTGTTTAAGTTTATCTGAATATAGTGGCAATGTCAGATTTCTACTTAATCTTAAATAAACCTACTCTCAATCAAGAGTTAGAATTATGCATTTCAACTCAAAGCCAGTATCTGATATCCTTTTATTTACAATTTTTTGTGGTGTGTTGGTGGGAGGGCAGTTTAAAACAATTGAATACAAAAGGACAGACACGTTACTAGTTCATCTCACAAGCTCATCTCTTTCACTCACACACTTCTCGAAACCAATTCAAAAATCAAATCTGACTAGTAATGATGTCATCATCCACATCTCCTTCTGTAAGGCCAGATGCCATCTGCATCCGAGAGACTTCACATTCAACACCTCAATCTGATCAACTGATTATTGAACACTTGAACGTCAGCGTCACACTTATTCACCTTTACATTCTGATCCTGATACAGGCATGCAGTTGGTTACAAGTTAAAAACTGAAACTATACCGATCAACTGAACCTTTGTTTTCATTAAAGCAACATTTCAACAGCAGAGAGGAGGAAACCAGATTCCAATAGTGCTTGAACGTCTTAAAGAGGATTTATGCTGGATTACTTCATATGCCATGACCTTACAATGACGATTTAATCAAATCTTTCAAAAGAGAACGCAGAAATATCAAATAATCAACAGCCTCATAAATATTCGGAGTATGTTCCTGCTGAAGAACCAGACCTCACCTAACTGTGCTTTTGGGGTAGACTGCAATTTTTAAAAAATGGAAAAGGGGCAAAAAAAAAAAAAAAATTTAATCAGAAAGAGAGAACAAGAGCCACATCTACTCCAGTCTCTCCTGTAGCGTCCCAGGACATCGTGTGATGAGGGTGCATATTGCAGGCAGAGCGGCTTCTGACATGGCAATTCTGGTGGTAGTTATTTGTGAAAATATTGTCATTCACATCAAGCCATGTGTAGTTCATGAATGATGCAACAGTCCCAGTCTTCACTCGTCCAGGTCCAGTGTGTTAAGCTCCTCCTCCAGCTCGTCTAGATCCTCCCCGGTAAAGAGGTTCTCGTCTACCGGCACCGCCTCCGACTCCTCCTCGTTGGTTTCTCCGTCCTCCAGCGTCTGGTCATCGCTGTGTTCTCCGTTCTCCATAGCGCCGCCCGACGCCTCGCTCAATTTATTGTCTGCAGAGACAAAACAGAGGTCAGTGACTTCAGAAGGAAGCGTGAAGATTCAGAATGACACTTATGCCATTCTTACTGTGATCTGACTCTGAGTTTTTACACACATTTAAGACAAAGAGGTGGTGAAGTTTTAAACACTATAAAACAGAGGCTCTAAAATTGTGGTCTGCAAATACACTACCAGTCAAAAGTTTTTGAACTGTAAGGTTTTTCATGTTTTTTAAAGACTCTTCTGCTCACCCAGCTTGCATTTATTTGATCCAAAGTCAAACAGCAAAAACTGTTAAATTCCAAGATATTTTTACCATTTAAAATAACTCCTTTCTATTTTAATATATTTTAAAATGTAATTTATTCCTGTGACTTCAAAGCTGAATTTTTAGCAGCAATACTCCAGTCTTAAGTGTCACATGATCCTTCAGAAATCATTCTAATATGCAAATTTGCTGTTCACAAAACATTTTTATTATTATCAATATTTAAAACAGTTGAAAACATTTTTTCAGGCTCCTTTGATGAATAGAAAGATCCAAAGATCAGCATTTATCTGAAATAAAAAGCTTTTGTAACATTATATACTATACCATTCAAAAGCTTGGAGTCAATATAAAAAGAAATGATAGAAATTAATACTTTTATTTAGCAAGGATGCTTTAAATTGATCAAAAGTGATGATAAAAACTTGCTGTAATGTTACAAAAGATTTCTATTTCAGACAAATGCTGTTTTTCTAAACTTTCTATTTAAAGAAACTAGAAGAAAATTCTATTCGGCTGTTTTTAACAATGTTTTTTGAACAGCAAATCAGAACATTAGAATGATTTCTGAAGGATCATTTGACTAGAGTAATGATGCTGAAAATTCAGCTTTGAAATTACAGGAATAAATTACATTTTAAAATATATTCAAACAGAAAACAGTTATTTTAAATAGAGTTGCAAAAAGGTGGAAAATTTTCAGTGAATTTCAAAAACATTCTAAAAATTTTGAAAACTTTTCAGAATTTTTTGGAATCTTGCATGGATTTTTGGAAAGTTTTCAGAAATTTTCCACCCCTTTGCAACCCTAATTTTAAACAAAAATAAATAAATGAATAAATAAAAATGTTACATTTTTTGCTGTACTTTGAATGAAATAAATGCAGGCTTGGTGAGCAGAAGTTGTTCAAAAACTTATGACTGGTAGTGTAGTCACAGTTGAATGGTAAAAGCTAATATTTAGTCAATAGGGTTGGGCATCGTTAGAATTTTATCAATTCTGATTCCGATTCCGCTTATCGATTCTGATTCTTTTCGATTCCAATGTGAATAAAAGATGATATCAAACATATTTATTCTGTTTCTTTTTTGCTAAACATTTAGTTGCAGCTGAATACCATGAACAAAAATCAACAGGCTACATAAAAAAATTCAAAAGATGCAAAATAGAGCTGTGTGATTCTGGATGAATTGGGTTGTTTTTTTGTTTTGTTTTTTTTGTTTTTTTTAAATGGAAGTTGTGGTTCTCTTACGATTCCGAAGAAAAGAAAAAAACATTAGACAACTAAAAATCACATGTAGGCCTAATTTATAGGTGAATGATTCAGTGATTCAAGATTTACTTGGTTCATTACTGGATGAATCAGTGTTTTTGAACGAATGACCAAAGACAAATACACTATTAACAGCCCCCTTTCGCCATCTACTGGCATAACAACGTAATCGATCTAAATCTAACATTATTTGGAATGTCAAATTAACTTCCAAAAGGATGATTTACTCTATTTTGATCTCTACTGTACATATTAGACTTTATATCTGGACTATGAACTTTTATCCCAGTACTTCTGTGATTATTTGAAGGTTTGTAACACAGAAATAATGAACTGTGTGGTTGAAAAGACTGTGAAACTGTTCATATACATCATTCATAGAGCCTACATGACAGTGGCTCTTTAGGTCAGCGGCAGCACAAACACAGATTTGAATGTTCAAATCACACTAGTATGATCGTACGCTGCGTGGAAGAAAGGTTGAGGAATCAAACAGATGAATCAGTGTAATTTAGGAATACAATCACATTGGTATTTGAATCATGTTTGTGACCATTAGCGATCTGTTAAATTAAAATGCTTTGTTATATGACATGTTTTGCAACAATACTTTGTTTTTTCGACTTCTGATCGCAAATGTAGCCATTCTTTGGAGCGCTATGCGCTTAGATTAGCAAACAAGGTCCTGGCAGATCACTAGGTCGGGTCCTCACAGAATCGGAAAAAAAAAAACAAAAAAAAAAAAAAAAAAAAGAACCGCACATAGGAATCGATAGGCGGAATCAAAATTTTAATTTCACAAGAAGTATCTAAATCCTGACCTTAAGCATCTTATTTTGGAATCGGAATCAATTTTTTTTTTTTAATCAATTTTTTCAACACTATTAGTCAATTATTTTTGATTTGTTTTTTACCACATGAAAACAACAAAACTGTACAGACACCGATCTCACACATTAGCATAGGAAATCCAACATCGTACTAAGGGAGATATTCAGAAGCGTCTCACCATCTGTGTCATTTGTTGGAGGAGCTCTGGCAGCAAACCTGTCTGCTGACGCCACCGTTATACCCGCATTATCCACCTCTTTGGGGATAAATCTAGCAATGTCAATGTCCTGAACCTCCACTTCCGTGTCCTCCACCTGGAGAGACAATCATGTTAACAATGCAAAACGACTTGAGACTTGGAAAGACGATTTAATCACAATAAATTTACAAGCAACAGAAGCACAAATGTTAAACATCATCTGATAGATTTAAGATTATGTTATATAGCTTACATGGGGTGGTGTTGTATTTAGTTAGAAAAATCAATATTATTTTCTCACCTCATTAGAAATTTCATCATCATCATCATCATCATCATCAGCGTATTTAGTATCATCAGCCTCCTCATCGTCATCATCAACAAGCTCCGGTCTGAACTCAAACACTTCCCTTCCGCTAACCTGCAGGACATGAAAGCATGAGATGAGTGGCATTTAACACAACAGACGACAACATGAAAGAGTTTTGAAGAAGCAGGACACAGTCAAACAGCAGCAACCGCATGATCTGATCTTTTTTTTTTTTATTATGATTGTTTATTTTTTTATTTTGAGGTCAGTATTTTAACTGATCAGGCAAACAGGAACATCGTCATGGTTTTTACTCACCCCAAGTGCTCTGCCAGCTTTGAAGTCAGCTTTCTTCCTCTCCATGTCCTGCTCTGCTTTAGCCAGTTTCTCTTGCCTTTTCCTTTTCTTCCAGGCCAAGAATGTTTCCAGAGTAATTCGGGTGACATTTGCTCCCAGAGCAGCTCGCTAAAATGCAGAATAAATGATCATAAAAATTTTGATAGATTTAATGACACTGTTACTTCACAGTCATGTTCTGCAACACTATTCTCACCTCAGTCTCTATCAAATCCTCCAGCGAGATCTCCTCCTCGTTTGTCTCTTCTTTCTTTTTGTCTTTCTTCAGAACAAAGCCCACAGGAAGAGCGTGGCGGTACATACAGTTGTCTCCGCCACCAGGACAAACCCAAAACCAGCCGTATTTGTTGTTTTCAATAGCATCAAGGAAATACTTGCACACCTTAAAATAAAAAATTGTTAATTTGGTCAAATCACATTAATGCTAATATCTAGATAATCTGAGTGTAAACTGCCAGAACCTACAATTTGGGTCTTTGCTTTCTTCTTTTCAGCCTCTCCATGTTTCTTGTTCACCACCTCCTCAAGTTTCTTTTCATCCCAATTTTCCATGGTGTCTGCAATTACAAAAATCAAAATCATCAATCAATTTCAAAATCAATCAGAATCAATAATTCCACTCATGTCAATTCCAAATTGTCAGTACATGATCAATTATTTGTTTTCAAACCTATTAATGTACATATTATCATGCTAAATATTTAGCCTCATAAAAATACTATTATACTCGCCTTTCTCCAACTCTTCATCTCTGCCATCCACATACACGCTTCTTTTCTCACATTTCCTCTCCAAAGAGAGGTCATGAGAGAATTTACACTTATCACCTTTGGTACACTGGCCTTGCTTAAAGAACGCACAAAGGACAGACTTAGGATCCACACCTAACATGAAAAACAGAAAAACATGAAGATGATCATCACAGATGAAAGAACAAAGAATAGAACAGAGGAACAAAATATACTAAAGGGAAAGGATCATTCCAAAGTAGGACAATCCTACTCATCATCACAGAGCTACATAAACCAATCTAAGACCAAAGTAATGTATACAGTTGGGACACAAAATATGCTGTTGCGCTAGGGTGCATTTCCCATACAACAATCCTGTAATTCGCTGCTTAAAAGGATAGTTCACCCGAAAATGAAAATTCTGTCATTACTTCCTCACCCTCAAATCGTTCCAAAACTGTAAGACCTTTGTTGATCTTTGGAACAAATTAAGATATTTTTGATGAAATCAGAGAGATTTCTGCCCTTGTATAGACAGCAATGCAACTGACATGTTCAAGGTCCAGAAAGGTAGTAAAAACATTGCTAAAATAGTTCACGTGCCATCAAGTGCTTCAACCTTAATATTAAGAAGCTATGAGAATACTTTTTGTTTGCACAGAAAACAAAAATAACTTTATTCAACAGTTTCTTCTTATGCAGGGTCAGAAAGCTCTCGCATTTCATCAAAAATATCTTGGGGTGTGGTCAAACTTGTCATGTTTGGTTTGATTAAAATGAACTCTGGTGCGATCGCTGTTAGTGCGGTTCATTTGAGTAAGTGTGAACCCTGGTGCGCACCAAACAAGTGGACCAAGACCACTAAAAAGATGGGTCTCGGTCCGCTTCCAAATGAACTCCAGTGCGGTTCGAATGAAATATGAACGCTGCATGGACCAAATACTTCTAAACAAACCAAAAACAGGAAGTAATAACAAGATGCGATGCTATACCACATGATTTCATGAAGGGAGCAAGCGGTGTATCCAAAACCCAACCAATCAGGTTGTCAGTGTATCACTATGCCTTTAGGTTCGCTGTGAACACTAAATGGACCAGGACCGAATGCATCATTTTCCTTTTTGATCCGGACCAAATGAACCAAACGAACCGAACTAATGTGAAAACATTCTTAATTTGTGTTCCTAAGATGAATGAAGATCTTATGGGTTTGAAACAACATAAGGGTGACTAATTATTGACGGAATTTAAATTTTTGGGTTTAATATCCTTTTAACTAGCGGTGGTTCAACAATGTAGATCTAGAGCTGATGGAGTAATAAACTAATGTCAGATTATTGCTATAAACATGACATCTAAGGACTACCTCATTGTTTTGCTTTATTTACAGGTGTTTGATTGGATCACTTATTCCCTCTTACATCATTCACCAGCGTTCCCCTGGTTACAGGATAAGGTGACCATACATGACATTTTTCGGTGACGTGCTGGCAAGGATTTTTATATTGCCTAAAATAACCAAGTTGTGGCTGTTTGCGCTGCGCAGATCCATTGTTGTATGATATCTAAGCACAGTGAGAGCTATAGAGAGCAGACGGCTCCTTATGCTTTCAAATCGCTCTTGCAATACTTTGATGTCACTGAACGATCGGTCTGCTCAGCGCTGCTTCAAGTCTTGCACACCTAATATGTGCACATATTTGCATCGCTTTGACCGTTCTCTGTGGATCCCACCTTCTCACGCGCCACGGTTGGTCGATTATGTACAATGCCTGCATGCTATTTGCACATGCGCAACTGTGCTTTTATTCTCCTGACAAACTAGAAAGATATAGATCGTACTGCATGCTAGCTTCAAAAACATGGTCTATTTAAGCTAGGGATGCACCGATACCACTTTTTCCAGTACTCGCCCGATACCGATACTTTTATTTTTGGTACTTGCTGATTCCGAGTACCGATACCGATATTTTTTTAATTTAACCAGTAAATTTTTAAAATATTGGGTACAGAAACTAAAATTATATGTATAATGTTAGTTGGTTAACTTCTTTAATTAAATAGAAACAGTCAAACCAAAATTTATTCAGATACCTTTTCTCACATTATCAGACAATATTTTTCACATTATCACATTATCATCAACTGTGTCCTACACCCACTAGTTTAAAAAACAAAAATCAACAATTAGGTGGTGTCTGAATGGTTTTTGGTGTGACTATATATCCCTTAATTATTTTTATTTTTACACTTAATTATGCCCATTAAAATGTGTTTTGTTACTTTCACTGTTCAATTCTCTTTTTTTTTTTTTTTAATTTAATTTTTTGCTCTATGGTACATCTTTAATGTAATAGCATTAAACTGCTCCGCTGCAGCGGCTCAGTACTGCAGTCACGCGTTTTGCTGTATGCAGGGAACCACTCGTCATGAATCTCATAACTCGGATATTATCAGAAATATAAGTAGCGTTTTTTTCATCTGAATCAATAAAGATCACGCAACAAAAGTGCACGCTCTCTCTCTCTCTCTCTCGTTAAACAACTTGTGCATTGCTTTACTCACTTGTTTTTACATATCCGACTGAACTACAAACTTTACAGTGATGTCAAAGCGGCATCTTATCTCCACAAGCCTGCACATCTTCACCTCCACGCGCTCAATCCACTCTGCATGCATCAGCTCGCGCGCACCAGCTATACAGGCGTTAATACTGAATGTTTAACATTATATTACTTGCATACATATACTTCGTAGACATTCTTAATCTCTAATGACTCCATTCTGCTGTCTGTTGTTCTGTTGTAGGTGTTTCTTTGCCTGAATACACACTTGTCACATGCTGTGTGGTATCGGCGTTTGGTATCGGGGCATTTTAACGAGTACGAGTACAGGAGCTCAGTATCGAGCCTGATACCGATACCAGTATCGGTATCGGTGCATCCCTAATTTAAGCCCACATGTAACATTAACAAGAAACTGTGCTTCCAACCACAGGTCGAAAGCTGCCATTTGTTTTGTCTTTGGTTTTGAAACAAACACTGAATCGTTAAAGTTTATTAAGGCCACAGGTTAACAGTGCTTTTAGGAAATGCACCCCTGATTAAAATTAGGTGCAAGATTCAGAGGAAAGTTTGAAATAAAGTTTTTACCCCTCATATGATGAACCAATTACCTTTGCTGACTTTCTGAGCTGCCACCACTGGCTTAAAGAGCTCATTCAACTCAGACAACTCCTTCTTCTTGTCGTCCTTCTTTTTGCTCTTTTCAGCTTCAGCAGCAGCAATCTACAAAGAAACAAAAAAAAAACACATGTAGACCTTTGGGACACTGGCTTGGGAACTCAAACTTAAGATGAGCATCACAGTTATTACCTGGCGCGCATTCTGCTGTCCATACTTGACTTGCTGTGTCACTGCTTTGATAAACTTCTGTTGTTTAGCTCCCTTTTTGTTTTTCAGCCCAAAGGTTTTATCCTGGCAGAAACAATTCAAAGTCCCAGTGACAATGACATCATTATTTTAAAAACAGCCTATATTGAAACAAATAGGTTACATAATCAGATGATTAAACATAATAAAGGCATGTGATGCTTACAAAATAAGGCCAACACTGACAGCCATATTGTTTCAAGCAAACCAATTATTCTATAAAAATGATAATGAATATACATACACAGCGCAAATGTTCACAGGTACTCAAAGATTGAATAAAATCATATAACGTAACATTACATTAAAAGAATAACCGGCAGATTACTAAGACTGTGGCTCAAATCCTAATGAGCACTCAGACGGTTAACCATCTTGACACATTAAAATCAAACGTTCAAATGACCCCTACAAAAATTACAAATGCTGTCTACATGGACAGCTCACTATGTTTTAACAGCCTGTATGTGGCATACTAGCATTAGTCTTAGGTTCATTTCACATCGTCATTTCTTCTTTATTCACCACTATGCTGACAATATCAGACTGACAGTTAAGTCTAACACTATTAAACAAATATTTAACTGCTTATCCATATTATTCCATTCATTTTAGGCTTTAAATGTTAATAAAAGCTTCTGAAATGCGCTAGTGAGTGAAACAGAGCACAAGGCCTGGAGTTCAGCATGCTGCTTGAGTGCTAAAACGCCGCAAATCTTACCTCAATGATCTTCTCTTTCTTCTTCTCTTGGGTTTTCTTATTGCCTGCAGCTTGAGCTGGCTTTTTCGGAGGCATATCGCTTAAGACAAACTATAAAACTGAAGAAACCCTGAAATGCCGTATGTTCACAGGTAAGCGTAGGCTAACCGCACTAGCAGCCGCAATGCATTCTGGAAGCTCCGGGCGCGCATGATGTGAACGCACGTGGTACAGCAACGCCATCTAGCGAGCGCTGATGAAAATGCTCCATGTGTTTTTTTTTATTTGTGGACAACTATCACAGCCTACTATAAACACTACCGTTCAAATAAAAAAAAAAAAAAAATCTTAAAAAACTTCTCTGCTCATCAGGCTGCATTTATTTGACTAAAAACACAGAAAAAAACCCATTAATGTTGTGAAATAATGTTTCAATGTAAAAGAAATGTTTTCAATGTAAATATATTTAAAAATGTAATTTATTCCTGTGATGCAAAGCTGAATTTTCAGCATAATTACTCTAGTCTTCAGTGTCACATGATCCTTCATAAATCATTCTAATATGCTGATTTATTATCAATTTTGGAAACAGCTGTGCTGCTAATATTTTTTTGGAACCTGTCATACTTTTTTCAGGATTATTTGATGAATAAAACAAAATAGAATATAAAATAGAAATTTTGTAACAATATACAAAACCATTCAAAATCTAGGGTCAGTAAATTTTTTCTGTCTTTCTTTCTTTGAAAGAAATTAATACTTTTTTTCAGCAAGGATTTAAGTTGATAAAAAGTGATAGTAAAGGCTTATTTTGTTAGAAAAGATTTCTATTTTGAATAAATGCTTCTTTTTATTCATCAAAGAATCCTGAAAAAAAGTTTCAGAGTTTCCAAAAAATATTAAGCAGCACAACTGTTTCTAACACTGATAATAAAAAATAATAAACCAGCATTTTAGAACAATTTCTGAAGGATTGTGTGATACTGAAGACTGGAGTAATGATGCTGAAAATTCAGCTTTGATCACAGAAATAAATAATATTTTTAAAGTTTATTAAATTAGAAAAAAAATCTTTAAAAAATCTAACTTTTGAATGGCAGTATAATTTCAACACTATTAAAAATAAGTAATTATAAAAAAAAAAACATCAAGTAACACATTAAGTTAAATGTAAAATTTTGATGTAGAAAAACTGAAATAGTATTTTCTTGTAAAACATAGTCCAGTTTTATCTGTTTTATTTACAACTTAAAAAAAATATTTTTATAGTGTATAGTAAACAGAAAAAAGAGGTTTAGAAACAATTTTCACATAGAAATTGCCAGTAAATGTCACAATTAGAAAGAAATGGCAAGTAACATTAAATTAAATGTGAAAGTTTGAAGTAGAAAAACTAAAATAGTATTTAGTTAAGTAAAAAGTACTCTAATAAAATTTGTATACTTACAACTATGAAAATGATGTTCCTTAAAGCTAGATTTAAGCTGTATTTTAAACGAAAATATAAGATTGGAGATCTAATTAAAACATGCACAGCTTTAAAGAAACTTGGCATTTCAACATTTATGTGGATGTCCTAATCACTGACCTGAACGAGATGCTTGTATGCAACATGCATGATTAAAAGTAATGTCATTTATGGGACGGAGAGAGGTTTCTGTGAGATTAACTAGATGATAAGCACACCTATAAATGAAGAGGAAGGCCCCTTGAGCGTTATCATTAGGAGCTGATTTGATTTATCAACATCACACCAAATGTGTTCCCCTTGTCTGTGTGATGAATAGTGTCTAATCACAAATGGACACCCTGCTGTAAGTAGCCATCATTAACTCTGGCAGTTTTTACAAGCAACTGCTCTTTCTCCTCCTGCTGCACATCAGAACCTCCCATCCAAAGCAAATAGAGAGGCGAGTTGATGAGCCTTCCATTAGTCAACTTGGCTTCGGGTGCCTTTAGAAGAATATGTAGCTAACAGTCTCAAAAATATCTCAGATATTCACACAGACTCTAATGGTTGAGCCTTGAGGAAATACTGGAGGTGCTTGGAAAGAAAAGTAGCCTAATATGAATTTTAAAACACTATTGAATTTTTCTTTTATATGTCTGGTCTGAAAACTGAGCAGTTTTTTTTTCTTTTTTAAGTTTGCAGTCCGACAAGCAGAAGTCTTGTGCTGAGCAGCTTATACTGTATAGACTGTCGCACCTTTTGCATTACATTATTATTCTGCCGATTCAGCAGACGGATGGTAGTCTGTTGCAACACTCCTCTCTGTGAGAAATCCAACTGGGAGAGGTGAGATAAACACACACTTGAGTAACAATGGAATTCACAGCTACAGAAATAAATCAGCTTGTCCATTATATTAGATGGTGGTTAAATGTATGAATGGATTTTGTTGATGTTGTCAGGAATATTGTTAGGTTTGTTTTGTAGTTTTAATAATATATTTTATTTTCGATTTAAGCTTTCTTTGTAAGTACTTTATATTTCGGTACAGAATTTTAATTTCACACAGGCAGCATCCTGCTGTTATCACCAACTTTCATTTGTGACCCTGGACCCCAGGAGATTTGAGATTTATACATAAGCTGAAAGTAGAATAAATAAGCTTTCTGTTGTTGTATGGTTCCTTAGGATAGGACAATATTTGGTCGAGATACAACTATTCGAAAATCTGGAATCTGAGGGTGCAAAAAAATCTAAATATTGAGAAAATCCAGATTAAGTTCTTGCTAAGCAATGCTAAGATCTTTACTTAATATCCTAAAATGTATCATTTTGACCCATACAACATATTTTTGTCTATTGCTACAAATATACCTGTACTACTTAAAACTGGTTTTGTGGTCCAGGGTCACATTTGTATTATGTCAGAGTCATTTCTAGTGTGCAGTTAATTTCCATGTCCCCATCATATGTTTTGTAATATACTGCATGTTCATATGTTCTGTCCTTTCTACATCACTTTCTATCCTATTACTCTTTCTATCCTACTAAGCCATTTTTTTTAATAACATCATCCCAGAAGACATAATATAACACAAACATCAATAAACATGGACTTTCTAAGTGCTTTTTGTGGTTTTAGTTAACTTTAAAACATTCCATCTTTATAAAATGACCAAAATGTAACATTTTCAGATGATGAAACACACACACATGTTGTGTTTCCATGCTTTATGGGGAGATTCCATAGGCGTAATGGTTTTTATACTGTACAAACTGTATTTTCTGTCGCCCTACACCTACCCTACACCTAAACCTAGCCCTCACAGGAGACTGTGCACAATTTTACTTTTTCAAAAAAACTCATTCTGCATGATTTATAAGCCTGTTTCCTCATGGGGACCTCACAAATGTCCCCACAAGGTCAAAATTTACTGGTATTACTATCCTTGTGGGGACATTTGGTCTCCATAATGTGATAAATACCAGGTACAAACACACACACACACACACACACACACACACACACACACACACACACACACACACACACGCACACACACACACACACACACACACACACGTAAAAGCACCCTGTTCATGTTCTTGTCATCTTGTTGATAATCAAGATGATTACTTTTAAATGCTTAAGTTTGATCAGACCACAGTTCTGGAAATCTGGTATTTTTTATAGATATCCTGTATATTTACTTTAACAGGTTTTGAATAAAGTGTCCACTAGGGGGCGATCAGCCTCTTTTATAAGTAAGCAGCTCACCCATTTAAAACCAATCTATTAACATATTTATTGGCAAAAATGGTATTAATTTCATTTTTCCAAACAATAGATGTTTCAATAGATGTTACACTCCAGTTATTTTATTAACTTTATTATATTTCCTGCACTAATGTCCAACAATGCCTTAAATTGCTTGGCTGATGATATAAATATCACACATAAACACAATACTGTGCAAGTCTAAGGCCACTAGTATTTTCACCAACAAAAAAATGGTTTTAAGTCAGTTATTTCTATTATTTGCTGTGGTGTGTCAGTAGGAAATATCAGTTTACATTTCTAAACATTCATTTTGCCATTAATTGTAAAAATCCAGTGAGATTTTTGTTTGCACAAGGAGTCTGACAACAGCCAGTGCTCCACATAGAGATCTGATCTCACCATCATCCAGTCTGTCTGGAACGACATGAAGAAACAGAACAAACTGAGACAGACTAAATCCAGAAGAACTGTGGCAACATCTCCAAGTTGCTTTAAGAAACCTACATGCAAAGCTACCTGAAAACTTATGCGCAAATGTACCTAGGGCAAAAGCTGTTTTAAACGCAAATATGGTTTACCAAATGTTGATTTAATTTAGTTAATAGAAGTTAATTGATAAATAAAATCTATTTATAGCATTATTTTTGACAGCATCCTCATTTTACAGCATTTTTACACAAGTGCCTAAAACATTTAACAGTACTTTGCAGGTAGGTTTCTTGAAGCATCTTGGAGACGTTGCCACGGTTTCTGGATTTAGTCTCAGTTTGTTCTGTTTCTTCATGTCATTCCAGACAGACTGGATGATGGTCAGATCAGATCTCTGTGTGGAGCACTGGCTGTTGTCAGACTTCTTGTGCAAACAAAAGTCTGACTGAATTATTATTACAATTAAAGGCAAAATGAATGTTTGGAAATGTAAGCTGATATTTCCTACTCACACCTCACACACTACTATATATATATATGAAGAGTTCAGACGCAAAAGCCATCTCTGTCAAAAACTTAGGCTTGACCATACAATGAAATGACAAGAAACACATTAAACTAAACATGTAATTTTGAATTAAAAAGACTGGAATAGTTATTTCTTGAAAAACATACTCTAATAGTCTGTTTCATTTACAGCTTTTACAAAATAATATTGTGGGGATAAAAAATCAGTAACACTTTAGAATAAAGTGTTTGTTAACATTAGTTAATTGTATATCTAACATGAACGTACAATGAACAATACATTTATTGCACTATTTATTAAACTTTCTTAATGTTAGTTCATAAAAATACAGTTGTTCATTGTTAGTTCATGTTAGTTCACAGTGAATTAACTACACAACTTGTCACTGTGATTGTAATAATGCATTAGTAAATGCTGAATTTAACTAACTAAGATTAATAAATGCTGTAGAAGTATTGTTCATTCTTAGTTCATGCTAACTAATGTAGTTAACTAATGTTAATTAATGAACCTTTTTAGGTTCATTAGTTAAAAACCTTATTAGTGTTACCAAAATTAGAATGACCAAAAAGTCTATATTAATTGCTGGTCATGACCCATTTTACTTTAGCAACGTGATGTATTCTAGTCTATTTTGATTTGATGTTTTTTTAGTAACAGTATTTTGTTGATGTGTAACACATAAAGACATTCAAACTTGTAGAACAGCTTATAGCCTTTTGCTACTTTGATTGCTATTGAGGAATTCCTAGTATTTAACGTCCAAGCGTCAGATGCTATTAGCTATCCATCATATGCCATTTGTTGAAATGTCACATAAATCACAAAGTGAACCAACTTAAAATCAAATAAATAAACAAACTCAACTTAATTTGATTTTCGCACATTAGCATAAAGCTATAAACTGAATGGAATGGTTTGGCAATTCATTGGGTGGGGGGTAATAAATACTAGAGAAAATCACTCATGCTGCCTTTATGGCACAGTAAATTATCCAAAGCCTTCTGCAATGTCCTCCTGGCTCAGCACAGTGCGCAATAACCCACAAAACCCTCTGCAATATTTATCAGCACACACACTGCCGATGTGACCAAGTAAAGTGCAGAGTAGCAGAACACAAAAGAACAACGTCATTCATTACATGATTTAGGTTAAATGCTCATTTAATGTTGACTATTCAAATTGGTGTTCGAGCAGGAAACTGAAAATTACCTAGGGACTAAGTATTACCACATATCAAGAAAGTAATTTAAGCTATTCATCAAGACCTAATATAAATTCTTCTAGTTTAAAGTTCAAACTGTTTTGAGTCACCTGTTGAATTCATTGTGGAATCACAGTCGAAAAGGCACACAAAAGTATGGATGATTCTTATCAATAATATTCTGGCTCTAATTGAATACATTATTTAGTATGGGGTAATGCTTTTATTATTAGATAATCAGTTCTTTTAAAAATTAATAATTTAAGTGAGTTTGAAAAGCTGAAAGTCTTACTTCGAACTCATGCCATTTTGTTGAGTCCGTGTTGCTGCGTTGGGCTGTTTTGTCAGGGACACAGTGTGCTTGCTTATAAGCTTATTGCTGTCTGTATATATTAAGCTGAGACAAGAAATATTCTACAATCAAAAAATTGTACACTTCAGCTTAAAATTCTTTTTCATTAGATTTTTCATTATCGGTTTTATTACGATTATCAGCTTGACGTACATACCTATTCTTTTGAGAAATATGAAATAAGACACTGTGATATGAAAAAATAAAGTCTGGATATGTGCCTTTGGGATTTCACAGTACATTCAGACAATTCAATAATTCAATCCTTATGTACACTTGCACATACACTAACCAAACATGTGTGTTTCACACTGATGCTAAGGCGTTTTGCAAAAAGGAAAATCAGTTGGAGCAGTTTCCTAAACCACTAAAACTCACTCTCCATCTATATAGCAATGTCACCTACTTGCAGTACTTTCACTCCTAATATTGAACCTAATTTACAACCGTCCATCCGAGTTCTTATTGAACACCCCCCGCAGACTCTTAATATCTTTCCTTGTCACTCCCCCCAGAAACATTAAATACGTGTTTTACAGATGTTATCATTATACTGTCAGCTTGTCATGAAATGGTGGCCATGACTCATCTTTTTTGCACTTTGATGTACTATGCTGGCATTTAAATGATTTCTTAATGGAAGGTCTAGAGCACAAAAAAAAAAACAAAAAAAAAAAACACACACACACACACACACACACACAGACACAAGTTAGTCTTTGTACTTACAATGAGTCACAAGCCTCTTAGGTACAAGAAATAAGTTTTTAAACAGAACAGTGATACAACCTTGAGAGAAAAAACAGGAGTGGTTACTGCACATTGTTGTGATTACTAAATTCATCTAAGGAAAAATGTTTGTATTTATTTGTTGCTATTTCAAGGCTAAAATCCAATATATGAACTAAAACTGTTCTGTGTAAGGTTTGTTTTGGTGCAAGAAATAATGTAAAAGTAAAGGCAGATGGGAAGTATACTGTAAACAAACAAACAAACAAACAAACAAACAAAAAAACAATTTGTTGAGTTAACTTAAAATAATTTGTTACCCTGCTGCCTTAAAATTTTAAGTTTAGTCAACTTGAAATGTTAAGTTGGGTTGACTAAACAAAAAAATTGGTTTGTTAACCCTTTCATACGTGAGTTTAAAATATTCTAGCTGAGCCCCCAGGGTGATTTTTTTTTTTTTTTGGCGACCGTTATTTTAGAATATGTCACCTTATTGTTTCCATGGCGATGCATCATGCTTGTCCCATGACACACAACGCAGCCACAATAGCGCTGTATCACTTTTATATCATTTTTTCTTATTAATATTCACAAACATGCTCACTATATTATGAAATATCTGATATTCTGATTCTGAAATATGTGCAAGTAAATGTATGTGGAAGTTTAAACTTTTTTATAATAAGCGTGTTAGTTTATCTATGCCGGGTGATGGGCGTCGCAATGTTAGTTTGCGCTGAATCCCAGCTGTGGGATTTACAACACGCAAATTCATCCTCTCCTCCCGAAAAACATCAAGTCTCCAGTGTGCTGGGAGAAGAGCAGAGTAAACTTTATAGTTAACTACTCAATGTGTATATGATATCAATAAAACATGTTGTCAGATTACATTTGTAAGGATCGTTACTGGCACTTCCAAAGACATCGGCGTGTATTTTGCAAGCTATAAATGCATTGTTTGGCTAGTACTTATGTGTATTTAAATGTCTAAAACACTGAATAGTTGTGATAATATGAAAAGCGCTCAACGCGTCCGATCTGGCTCTGCGCCAGCCAAAGTGTGAATGCAGATTTGAATTCAGCAGTTGATCACGTGATGCACGAAATGTTCTAATCACACCAGTGTGATCGTACGTGTTAAAGGGTTAAACTTAAAAGCTGGGTTTGTTACCCAGCTGCCTAAAATTTTAAGTTGAATCAACTCAAATATCTAAGCTGTCACTTCGTACAACTTAACATTTCAAGTTGACTTAACTTTTTTGAGTTGACTGAATTTAAAATTTTTAGGCAGCGGGGTTACAAATTATTTTAAGTTGACTAAACAAACTGTTTTTTACAGTGCAGTGATATGCTTTATAATATTTTGATATAGGAAAAGTATCACTTAAATATTCAACAACCAACCAATTTTCACTTTCAGTTATTTCATAAATACATCATTTGGCTTTAAGTATATGCACATCATCTTAGCCCAGGCATATTTCACAAATGAATCTCTATTGTGAGTGCAAGAGTCAATTAAATGCCAAATCAAATGACCTTCTCGATAAATGATGAGTGACATTCATGTCATGATCTCTTATTCAACGACAGGCTGGATGAGAGCATGGAAAGACTTTTCCAAGAATGAGGGAACAGCAAGTATCCACTTAATCTCAGCGTCCACTCCATAACGGCATGCTCATAGTCGCCACCTCCCTTCCATCTTTGAGAGCTCTTTTTGGCTAAGGCAGTAATTAGGGCTCCCTGCTGTGTATCTCTGCGGCCTTGCAGTTCTATGTCGCTGCTCAACCGAGTGTGGCCGTGAGAAAGCGTGGGAGGAAAGACGTAGCGCGGCCCCTCATATCTGAATCACTCGTGTCTAATTTTCTCTCTGCCCAGAGATTCTCTGAGTCAAGACCCCTCACTGCCATCAGACAAAATGTGTCCGGTGAATAGTCTACTACGGTTTGCCAAAAATTGTTTCATAAAGCAAGAAAAAACTGATGTGATGGATGGATGAATAAATAGATATAGACTGTAGAGACTGGTATGAAAGCCCATTTCCACCACTGAATAAGGAATAAAAAAGGTAATTGTGACTTTTTATCTCACAATTCTGACTTTTTTCTCACATTTGCTAGGTTAAATATTGCAATTCTGACTCTTTTTTCCCAGAACTGCATAATACACACTCACAGTTCTGACTTTTTCGATGTAATTGCCAGTTTATATCTCCCGTTTCTGACTTTATAACACACAGATGCAGGTTATAAAGTCAGAATTGCGAGATATAAACTCACAATTGAGGGTTATAGTGAGAATTTTGAGAAAGTTCTGCAATTGCGAATTTATATTTTGCAGTTCTGACTATAACACAGTTGCGAGTTAGTCAGAATCGTAAAATATAGACTGAAAATATAGACTATAGAAAACTGGACTTTATAATTAACAATTTTATCTCACAATTCTGACCCTTTTTTTTCAGAATTGTGTTATAAAGTCAGAATTGTGAGACATAAACTTGCATTTCTGAGAAAACAGTCAAAATTGTAAGTTTATATCTCACATTTTATTTTTCAAATTGCAACTTTTTCAGAATTTAGTTTTTCTCGCAATTGCGAGTTTATATTACCCAACACTGTCTTTATAACTCGCAACTGTGAGTTTAAATTCTCTTAAATTTTAATGAAGTCAGAGTTGCAAGATATAAACTTATATATCTTATTATATCTTGCAATTCTGACTTCATTACGTGCAGTTCTGACTTTATAACTCACAATTTTGTCAGAATTTGTCAAAAAGTCAGAATTGCGAGATAAAGTTAGAATTGCAAGAAAAAAGTCAGAATTGAGAGATAAAAAGTCAGAATTGCAAGATAAAAAGTAAAAACTGTGAGATAAAGTTAGAATTGCGAGATAAAAAGTCAGAATTGCAAGATAAAGTTAGAATTGCAAGATAAAAAGTCAAAATTGCAAGATAAAAAGTCAGAATTGCAAGATAAAAAGTCAGGATTACAAGAGAAAAAGTCAGAATTGCAAGTTTGTATCATGCAATTCTGAGAAAAAAAGTCAGAATTGAGAGATAAAAAGTGAGAACTGCAAGAATAAAAAATCAGAAATGTGAGATAAGTCGCTGTTACCATTTTTTATGTTTTATTCAGTGGTGGAAAAGGGCATCTGTAGATTACAGACACAAACAGACAAAAATATTGACAGATTCATCCTACAGGGAGGATATCTGCATTTCATACTTTTATAATATTACTTTTTAGTATGTCCACAGAACAACATCACATTAGTAAACACAACAAGGGCATCTAGGGAAAGAAAGGCCTTGTTTGTTTGGGGAAAAAGCATCATGTGGGAATGAAACAATGTTTTTTAATCAACATTTATATTACATATTTTCTCATAAATTATAAATCAATATAACTAATAAGTTTATGAAACCATTTTTTGCAGACACGTAACTACCATCATTAAAATAAATGCCGGGCCACATGCATTATTCCAATCCTGTCCGACTGGGATGCGCATGTGTGTTTTTTATGAGCCAGCCCGGGGCAACAACCTGGTTCGGAGGGCAACAAAATTGCTTTCGTCCCTTTTTCGGAATAGACAAAATTGCATTTGACCACAGTCCCTCATACTTAAATAGTGCTGTTTACTCAAACGGAAGCAGATCGGAGCTCAGAGGCCAATGATTGGAGTGTTCATGCACCCCTGTGATCCCGACACTATTACTCTATCTCTGAGCGTAATGGGATATTTAATAACGCCGATCCCCCCACAGGCCGCCAATCACCCTCATCATTTGATTTTAAAATGTTTGCAATAACCTGCGGCCCGCAGGTGTAAACATGTTTGCAGGGGAGTGAGGATGCGCAGCTTCTGTGTCATTATCTTAATGGAATTCCTCAGAGGGGCAAAGGGGAAAGCCTACAAAAATAAACAGCCCAGAGCTATATATATGACAGGGCGGGGGTGATATGAAAGGATATAATCCCAATACCTGTAAGAACCAATAAGGGTTTGGGGACGGGAGCACGGGCGGCGCAGACGGCGGCGCTTTTAGTTTACCTACAGCCGTGGTGTTGTTTTGTTGTGAAGATTGCTGGACCAGAACCGCACGTCGATGTTAGAGAAGCGGTGGATGAGAAAGGCAGCCGTTCTGCTTAATCAGACAGGAATCCGTTATTACCCTCACAAACACTTAATGGAGTTTACAAGTCTGAGTCCCCTGGGTATGACAGATGTGCAGAACACACCAGCCGCTCCTGCTGCCTGAATCGCTAACCAAATCCTGTAATAGTAATATTTAGCAGCCACATGGCGCTCAGCTTGAACATGCTCAGATGGAAAGACCATCAGTCACGTTGATACAAAAAGACTGTCTCCTCCGGAATGTGTCCCAACATGTTATTACAGCCATTACTAAGTTTATGTGTGTGCATTTATGTGAGTGTTAAGCTAATGGAGTGACAGGCCTTTTAATCAGCCCACAGAGAGCGTGTTCTCATTACCGGCTCCCCTGATAGCGCTGCTTACACTTCTGCTGGGACACTGATATCCTTCTGCTGTGGTCCTGAATGGAATCTCTCCTTCCTCGCCTTCCACACTTAACGGAACTAACATGCCGATCACAAGTCCGGCTCCTTCTAGGGATTAGCATACACCAGAGGAGAGACGCACGCTCGCACACGCACACAGAGCCATTAGTGTATTACGGCTGGCTTGTTCGTGCATAGCAGTTGCCAATTACTTTCAGTGGGAACAGAATCCTCTTTAGGTGTCTGTGCGTCTACATCAGACAATCAGAGGAAACTGGATGGAATGGAATTCTAATGCGGCAGCAGAGGAAGCAGGTGAAATACCACTGCAACTGCTGAAATAACCGCATGGGCTCACGCCAGCACAAACGTGAATAATTTATTTAAATGGAAATGGATAGGTAGAGATCATGAATGAAGAAATACTATCAAAATGCTTTATAACAAATACCAGACGAGTTTTAGTGCGTCCAGATGTGCAGTTGCAATGAAATGGGAGTAGTGTCAGATCTTTTCTTCTAAGCTGTGACGCACATCCAGATGATACGGGTTATCGGAAAAGAATAAATGTAAGGTAGGGACTTGATTCTATACATTTGTTGCTGACTGGGTTTTGAGATGTCAGCGGTCCATTTAAAAATGAATGCAAGCTTGCAGCAGTTTATTGTAAAAAAAATAGGAGCAGGTTTAATTAAATGATTGGAGAAGTCCTGTATGTCACCAGAGCGAAATCTGAACATTGAGTTGAAAATGAAGGTCAAAATGTATACATATTTTTTAAAAAATAAACATATGAATGAATAAATGGTTTGCAAGATTTGTATTAGAAAATTTTTTATTTTATGCTGACTTTAAAGGAACATACAATATAAGTTAAAAGTATAGTTCACCCAAAAATGAAAATTCTGTCATTAATTACCCTCATGTCGTTCCAAACCCGGAATACCTTTGTTCATCAACACAAGATAATCTTGATCAAATCCGAGAGCTTTCTGACCCTGCATAGACAGCAACACAACTGACACGTTCAAGGCCCAGAAAGGTAGTAAGGACATCGTTAAAATAATCCATGTGACATCAGTGCTTCAACTGTGATGTTATGAAGCTATGAGAATACTTTTTGTGCACAAAGAAAACAAAAATAACAACTTTATTAATGATGTTCTTACTACCCTTCTGGAACTTGAACGTGGTAGTTGCATTACTGTCTATGGAGGGTTCATCAAAAACATCTTAATTTGTGTTCCGAAGATAAACAAGGGTCTTGCAGGTTTGGAATGACATGAGAGTGAGTAATTAATGACAGAATGTTCATTTTTTGGACAAACTTTCCCCAATCTGACAACAGTAGTATCCGATTCTGTGATTTATGGTTAAATAAACAATAATAAATCAAATAATTTCAGAACACAGAAAAAAAAACCCTGAAATGTTAAAAATATTAAAGTGCACAAGAAAGTATAGCTTTAATATCATGTTTACATGATAGAAATAATTACTAACCGTGCAAAGTTATTTCCAATACTTCGACCCTGTCTTGACCTTTTAAAGCCAGGTAACCTAGTAATTTTCACATAATTCACACAAAGATACCAAAAAAGTATCCTTATCTAACCATTCTTAAGATGTTGTAAATAATAATAATAATAATAATAATAATAATAATAATAATAATAAAAAAAAAAATGAAATGAAATGAAATAACATGTATGTATTGACACATGAATATGTTGTGGTAATAATTAGTGACAAGTAACTGTGTAAAATGTGTTATTTCAGTTGCAATCCTGTCACCATATTGTCACATCTTCTGCTGTTTGAGAATATTTATAGGGCCCTGCATGAAGACCCCCTGGACGTGTTGCCACTTGGCCAAATGCCCATATGGCCATGTGCCACAAAAGCTGTTCAAAGAATTTAAAGGGATAATTCACTCCTAAATGAAAATTCTGTCATCATTTACTCACCCTCATGTTGTTCAAAACCTGCATCTCTTTCTTTCTCCTGTGGAACACAAAAGAAGATATTTTATGAATTATTTTGTTCATATAATGTAATTGAAATGGATTCAATACTGTTTGGACCCCAACATTCTTCAAAACATTTTTTTAAAGAATTAATTTAGAGGTTGTCTAGCACCACCAAGTAAGAAATACCAAAGAGTTAAAAGCAATTGGTGATAATGACTAATATTTGTTATATTCATACTGACTAGGGATGTAACGATATTATCAATACTGTGATATTGTGATAGCAAAACCTTCTTGATATTATCCTGGTCACATGACGATATAAAACAATAGGTGTTCTGGGCAAGAAGTGTAGTTTTTAAAATATATTTTAACTTCTTTTTTTTAACTAAATAAAAGTGTTTAAAGTTGTGTTTTGGGCCATTATGCTTTGGCACAGTATCTGCCAAATGAACTAAAACGCAATATGGCTTAATCCTCTCATCAAGTCTGTTTTCGCTGTGTGTTTCAAAGTGAAGCGCTTCAGAACGGATCCGTTCACAGTAAATACAGTTAACTCGTTTATTGTATGTGCTGGGAGTTTAGCGCGCATTTAGAAATTCAACAGCCACCAATTAGGCTTTATTTTCGCAGCAGATGATTATAGCATTTCACTAGATTTGTGGTGAGGCCTGTTTTTGTAAGCTTGTTTTCACTGAAGCTGGAGTTTTCCTTCAAAATAAAAGCTCTACTGCTGTCAAAATAAAAGTTTAAATGGATACTGCAGTCCAAATTCAAAATATCCCTTTCAAGTGTAGAAATTAGGAAAGTATTGTAATTTCCCCAGTGTAGTGTAAAGGAAAAATAATACACCTATGAAATATTCATTTTAATTTATTTTACAGTGCAGTTGTTTTACAATATATGGCTATTACTGTCATTGTTTTTATGATTATTATTTTTTCTTATTTGTCTGGCTTCCTAAAACACCAGTGTGAATGTAATTTAGACTGAGACAGTATATCACAAATAAAAAGGGGGTCATGTCTTTAAAGTTCAGGCTCTTAATTTTGAAGTGCATTAGATAGAATAATTTAACTTTAAAATGTACAAATTTTTCTGTTGCTGTTCATTTGTGTTGCTGTCTATGCAGGGTCAGAAAGCTCTCGATTTCATCAAAAATATCTTAATTTGTGTTCCGAAGACGAACGAAGGTCCTACGGGTTTGAAACGATGTCAGGGTGAATAATTAATGACAGATTTTGGTGTATGTTCCTTTAAAGTCAGCTTAAAATAAATATCTACGGTATCTATTTTCTAATACACGTCTAATACATGACAAATTCTTCATTCGCAATAAATATGGTATCGTGGACCTCATATTGCGATATTATTGTACCGTGAGATTTTGACATGTTACATCCCTAATACTGACATTTACTTGGGTCCATTAAACCATGCATGAACCACAAAAAAAGATCCAAGAAATCTCAATGCACTCATACTAGTAGTGCACTAATATGCTTACACAAAAACCCCATGTAGAAGTCACATAGACTACATTACAGTTAGACAGTACCTGTGAGTGTACATCTGTGTGTTTTTATGAATGAGCGTGTGTGGATGTGCCTGGCAGATCTTTGGCTGTGATGATCTAATGGAGCCCTGCCAAGACAAGATAGTCACCCTCACCCCCTACACGAATGCCACCTCGTCGCCCATCAACCGGCTCACGCGCTCCAATCCCGCTGCTGTCTGTAGCGGTGGGTTTGAGAGGGCAGGAGAGGAGGAGTGCTGCCATAGCGTCTCCCTTTCTGCTTGCTGAGCATATTCAGCTAGACAGGCGTCCCTGGAGTGGGCCAAGAAGCAGATGGCTGGGGACTCGATCTCCCATCAGCGTGAAAACAGGAGCGCCGTGGCCCATCCTCCAGAGCTTCATCAGCCGCCCTGTCACACACACACACACCTCTCTTCCTCCACCCCTTTTAATTTGTTGTTTTAAAGATCTGCCTGAGGATATTCGGTGGCTTATTGATGTTCCTCCTCCCTGCGGCGATACAGCAGAGCTGTTAACAGGTGTTTCCGAGACACCCCTCTGTTATAGCTCTACTTACTTGATCGGATGCGGAAAACGATTTCCACAGCGTGTCTTATCCCGCACAAATGCCTTTCAAAATGTGCTGTAGCACCAGTGTGAAAGAACAAAGGTACAATGATAGGAAACGAAAGACGCCACTTTCAAAGATTTTCTCTGCGTATTCTTCCCTGGCACCGTGTATAAAGTGTTAAAATGTTGCTTGGGAAACCATATGCATCAAACGCAAATCCCGGCACTGGATTTCATATGGATTAATATGATTGCGACAAACATGCCCCTCAACCACAATAAACCTGCCACAATGGGAAAATAGCATGGTATACATGTTTCTGATTAATGGAAATAAGCTTTCATAATTCACCTGACATGCCTGATGGAAGATATGTTCATTTTTATTTATTTATTTATTTGCACAAAATGTTAGCTGCAGGCCATGGCTTAGAAATGATCTCAGCAAAAACATAAAATGGGGAAAAGCAGAAAGTCAATAAAACAGGCTGAAATATATGGAGCCTTTTTCCATGGTAACAGTTTTGACCAAAATAACAGTTAAAATTATTGTTACAACCAGGGGCGGATCTACCGGGGTGGCACGGGGTGGCAACTGCCACCCTAAGAAAAAGCTGTGCCACCCCAGAATTATTACAGAATAAAATATAAGTGTAAGCGGTGTTTCATGTGCTGCTTTCAGCCGCAGCGATGACAGCGTAACGCAAAATAATGGCAAAAAACACGTCTTTCAATAAAATGTGCACGATAGTTGCACGCGCACTCAGCGCGCCCAGTGTATTCGACTTCATTAACAAATGACTCTTATGAACTGGTTCGTTTTGAGTCAAAAACACAAAGCGTGGCCCAGTTCACTTCCTAACTGTTTTACATTTGTTCGTGAATCAGATAATTACTTATTCTCGGCTAACTCAGAAGTCCTCTGAGACATCCAGTCCCGTCCGAGATTCATCGCGTAATTGTTTGGTGATCCGATTCTCTGACTGCTCGCACCACGTTCATCATGGATATAGGCCTTTTTGCCGTATCCGACGAAACAATAATAGCATGAAATCAATAAGAAGATGCCGACCACGGAAACTAATAGCAGAGTTAGGTAAGCATCTGGTCGTATTGCAGTTTTCTCGATTGTTAACACAATGTAACTGATGTTAGTTGGCTTATTTTTCCAAACCATTCATTCAGTGCTAAAAACAAAGACACATTTCTCAAAAAGTTTAACAGTAAGTAAGCAACATTAAGTAGCAAAACTGATGACACACCAATCAGAATCTCTGCATCCAACAATGGAGAGAGGAGAGAAATGAATCATTTACATGGGCATTATACTTACACATACAGTATAATTACAGTACAGTACCAGTATATTAGATGATGGAAATTTCACTATTCTATATGTACAGTAAACTGTAGTACATGTTGTACACCTTCAGACGTGTGACCGTCAAATTTTATTTGTAACCATTTTTTATATGTAGCTTACTGCATTTTTGCAGAACTGAGAAATGACTCAGTTATAGAGATATAGTCTTGTGTCAGGAGACTAAATAGTACTGTATACTCTAAAGAAATTTAGCCAAATGTGCAGAGGATGCTGAATTTAATTTTTAATATTATTTTTTACTGTACTCTATTGTAGTGCATACCGAGTTCATGTACAGTTCTTTGTTATTTGAACTTTTCTAGTACTTTTCATCTACTGCAAGATTACTTTACAGCAGTGAAATGAAAATATTTTTTCCCAAAAGTTAATTGCTGAATTAGCAATCTGTAATTTAATTTATGTTGTATACTGTAATAGACATTGAGTTGCAATTTAATTCCTAATAAGACTTTTTTGTTAGTGTTATTGATCTCATGAGTGTTCACTGGGCAGGAAAGTCATCGTTGTATTTGAATTGTGTGTAATCATTTAAGAACACCTGTGATAACTAGATTGAAACGTTTGAAAGACAAATTTATGATGGCTTGTCTTAAGACTTGTTTAAAAACAAATAGTTTGGTCAATTACATATTCTAGATGTTTGCTAAAGTGTTGCTAGTTGGTTGCTAGGATATTCTGGGTGGTTGCTAGGCTCTTGCTTTGCAGTTGCTGGGGTGTTGCTAGAGTATATGGTTGATTGTGTGTTATGAGTGATTACAGACAATCCCACCTCTGTTAATAACAGAAAATCAAACATTGTTTCCAAAACTGATCCAGTTTCAGTGCTTTGATATTATAATATTTCTTTCTATTGTTAGGAAATTAACATTAAATCATCGACATTAACATCTTAAACTTGCACTAAAACGTGATTTATACCATCTAAGTAGTAATTTAATAGAATCACATGTCTTCTTTAGTGATACAAGCTCAGAAACATTTACTGTATAACCTGTATTGTTTATTGACTTGTTGCCATGATGGACATTGAAATGTTATTTATTTTTCATTTTAAACAGTATAGATTACTTAATGGTAATGCAATATTTGTGAACACAACTGTGTATGTCAGATTGTAAATCCACAAAAACTACGCATGGGGGCTTTCTTTGGTGTTGCCACCCCTCATAGACTCCATGCCACCCCTTTGCCACCCTAAAAATTATTTTCTAGATCCGCCCCTGGTTACAACACTGAAACAATAATAAATTTGTACAGGAACTCCTTTTAGAACATTTCATAATATTTCATAAACATTCAGAATTTAATTAAAAAATAATTTGTTTCATTTAAATTAATGTAACTTTAACTGTCAGCTTTTTTAAGTAACAATGGTTAATCTAACATTTTTGACTGGATTGCTATTTCGAATAATTAATTTGGCATAATCTTCTCATAATAAATCTTTTAGAAATATTTTCAGACAAGCTTTGAGGGGAAATGATATTGACTCCCCTAAATTGAGAATTCGATAAATTATACAAAAACACAACAAAAACAAAAATCAATATTTGGTGGGGAGTCAAAATTATATATATACACACTGCCATTCAAAAGTTTGGGATCAGTAAAATTTGTAATGTTTTTTAAAGAGGTTTCTTATGCTCATTAATCCTGCTTTTATTTGATTTAAAAAAAATTTCAGTGTAAAATAACAGTTTTCAATGTGAATATATTTTAAAAAGTAATTTATTCCTGTGATGCAAAGCTGAATTTTCAGCATCACTGTCAGTCTTCAGTGTCGCATGATCTTTCAGAAATCATTGTAATATGCTGATTTATTATCAATTTTGGATTTGGAGTTATTATTTTTGTTTGTTTTTTTGGAACCTGTGATACGTTTTCAGGATTCTCTGATGAATAAAAAGTAAAACGAAAAAAAAAAAAAACAGCATTTATTTAAAATAGAAATCCTTTGTAACAATATAAGCTAAATTTTAAAAGTTTGTGGTCAGTGAAAGAAATTAATATTTATTCACCAAGGATGTGTTAAATTAATAAAAAGTGATAGTAAATGCTTATATTGTAAAATATTTATATTTTGAATAAATGCTGTTCTTTTAACTCATCAAAGAATCCTGAAAAAAGGTTTCAAAAAAAAAAAAAATTGTTTCCAAAATTGATAATAAATCCGCATTCGGTATTAGAACAATTTCTGAAGGACCATGTGACACTGAAGATTGGAGTAATAGCTGATGAAAATTCAGCTTTGCATCACAGGAATAAATTTTATTTTAAATTAAATTTTAAAATATATTAAAATAGAAAGCCATTATTTTAAACTGCAATAATATTTCACAATATTACTATTTTTTCTGTATTTTTAATCAAGTAAAGAGCACAAGAGAATTCTTTAAAAAACATTAAAAATCGTACTGATCCCAAACTTCTGAATGGCAGTGTGTATATACATACAGTATACACACATGGAGTACTGTACATATAAAGCCATAAGCCTATCTTGCTGGCAAAGATAAATATTTGTTTGTTTGTGTAGATGCGATTTATGTCAAGGTTGTGTTGTTAAACACTTGCCAGTGGACGACATGTACTCTCTCCATCCTCTCACAATATCAGTGTGCCAAACTGATTCATAATGCATTTGTTTTGTTCCAGATGCAAAAATAGACCTTCTGTTCATCATATCTGAAGAAACTAAATGTGCCAAGCAATATTTAATTCAGTGCAGCTTCAAAAACCAACCTCACCTTTGTTACATTAATTTGACTTCCAAAACAACCACAAAAACAAGAATATTACACTGCATACCAACTGCTGAGGAGCAGAGGATGTTTTCACACCAAAATCATCATTTTGCCACTAAAGTCACGTTTCCTCCATTATTCATGCACACACTCATTCAAATGGTTGGCCAGCGTCGCGCACTGACAAGAAGATTCAACCATGCAGCCATCAGCCTTTATCGTCCATCCATGCTGGAACATTCTGTCAGTCAGAGCATATGCCCTGATTGCACATGATGCTATTTATTTGTGCGATTTCCACAAGTCCTTCCCAGAACTCCTCTAAACAAGACTGGCTTGTCCTAGTTCAGTCAAACATCATCTTTCAGTGGGGAATACATTTAAATATCAAAAAAGAGACCGTAAGACACGCTCCTCTTCAGCTAGAGGATTAAACTTCAGAATTCTTGTTTGACTTGGCACCCGAAGTTTTCATCATTTAACATCAGGCCTACAGAAATGCCGATGAGGCACATGCAGCCTGGCTGAACAAATTAACCTTTAGCTGCTGGTGTGAGATTTGGGAAAGATGTGCAATTACATCACCAGAGCAGCTCCGAGATAACGTTAACTGACTTTTTATAATCGTTAAATCCTGGACAATTTTCAGTTAGGAGAAATACAGGCTAAAAGGGTTGACAGCAGACCATGTGTTCTTAGATCCATCACAAATCCCAACCTTAACATTAACTATAGAATTAAAAGTGATAGTTCAGCCAAAAATGAAAATTCTGTCATTAATTACTCACCCTCATGTCGTTCCAAACCCGTAAGACCTCAAATCATCTTCGGAAAACAAATTAAGATATTTCTGATGATATCCAAGAGCTTTCTGACCCTGCATTGACAGGAACACAACCATGTTTAAGGCCCAGAAAGGTAGTAAGAACATCATTAAAACAGTCCATGTGACATCCATGGTTCAGCCGGATTTATTAGCAATTTTATGAAGCTACAAGAATACTTTTTGTGTACAAAGAAAGCAAACTATCCTTTAACTACTGAATATAGTTAGTCTTAAAGTCCACTTCCAGAACATGAATTTACAGATAATCTACTCACCCCCTTGTCGTCCAAGATGTTCATGTCTTTCTTTCTTCAGTCGTAAAGAAATTATGTTTTTTGAGGAAAACATTTCTGGATTTTTCTCCATGCAATGGACTGCTATGGTGCCCCGAGTTTGAACTTCCAAACTGCAGTTTAAATGCAGCTTCAAATGATCCCAAATGCGGTTGTAAACGATCCCAGCCGAGGAAGAAGGGTCTTATCTAGTGAAACGATCGGTTATTTTCATTTAAAAAAAAATACAATTTAAATACTTTCTCTGCCTTTCTCTGCCTGAACTCTGTGTATTCTGGCTTAAGACAGTTAGGGTATGTCGAAAAACTCCAATCGTATTTTCTCCCTCAACTTCAAAAACAATTTCAAAATCATCCTACATCGCTGCGGAAGTTTTTTGACATACCCAAACTGTCATGAACCAGAAAAAAACAGGCAGACCAGTCCAGGCAAAGTAAGACAAGATGAGCATTTGACATTAAAAAGTATATAAATTATATAATTTTTATGAAAATAACTGATCGTTTCGCTAGATAAGACCCTTCTTCCTCGGCTGGGATCGTTTACAACCACATTTGGGATCGTTTGAAGCTGCATTTAAACTGCATTTTGGAAGTTCAAAGTCGGGGCACTATAGAAGTCCACTATATGGAGAAAAATGCTGAAATGTTTTCCTCAAAAAACATAATTTCTTTAGGACTGAAGAAAGAAAGACATGAACATCTTGGATGACAAGGGGGTGAGTAGATTATCTGTAAATCTTTGTTCTAGAAGTGGACTTCTCCTTTAAGCGTAAACCTGTTTTTTTAACCTTTAAGTGGCTAAAACTGTGTATGGAGATACCAATATATATGCTGTATAAAAGTGAATGTATAATACTTTATTGCTGTAAATACATACTTTATAATACTTACACTGCAAAGCAATTAAAATAATGAATTATTTCAGTAATATACTTGAACATTACATTTAACAAACTTGAAACATTTTAAACTTTAGATTCTTCATTTTAACTTTGCTTAACTTATTAGTTTGTTTTTCTGTTATAATATATAGTATATATTATATAATATATTTTCTGTAAAACTTAATATTTCCACAAAAAAATAAACTCAAATCTAAAGTCTGACAGGTTGACATGCCATCCAAGACCAACAAAGTCATGCAAAGCAAACATAACAGCCCAGAGTCAAATGCTACTTCCAAAAACGAATGTGTGTATTTGGCTGTAACATTATTAGCACAGCAAATTTTCTATTTGCAATTCATGAGTGACCAACATGACCTTTCAGTATATTCATGATTAATGATGTAAATCATTATAGCTCAGTTCAAAAGAATCAATGAATTCCTAGGCCTTTGCACAAGCACTGTCTTTATATCTGTCACAATAAGGCTTTGCAGACTAATCCCGCTCCCTGTACCACATGAACCATGTGATCCCAACTAGAATTAGCTAATTATCAAGATTGAAAAGTATGGCATTTTTGTCGACAGATAATCTCCAAAGAGCCCACAAAATATTCTTTATAAGCTGCAAATTTATATTAATTAATGCCTAGGTCAAGAGGCCAAACTTATTCAAATTGAGATTTCATAAATAGATAAATGTAAGAGAATGCAAGTGTTTTGCAAAGAGGTTTCTCTTTTAAACGCGAACATCAAATATAAAAGTTTTGATTATATCATAAGGGATAGATAATTCATGATTGAAAAACTTCATTTACTCACATTCATGTACACTAACATTCTTCAAAATATGTTCTTTTGACAAATATCTGTTTTTGTTTTTCATCTATACAAATGAAAGTCAATGGTAACCAAAACCGTTTTGTTACCAACATTATCAAAAATATCTTCTTTTGTGTCACACAGAAGAAGGAAAGTTTTTTTGGGGTGAACTTCACTTTAAGACTGTGTACTGAGAATCTGTATGACAGAAATATATATTTGACAAATGATTTTGTTGCACAGGCAGCACAACAGTGATAAAAAATATGGGCTATGATGCCACAGGATATGATAGTACTCTTTATGGCTTTTGTTTTTAATAAACAGTAAATAAATAACAAATAATAATAAACAACATAGTTAAAGGAGTTTACATCCGGAACAAAAATATGCAGATAATTTACTCACTTAGTTATCATCCAAGATGTTTGTGTCTTTTTTTTTTTTGTCGTAAAGAAATTATATTTCTTGAGGAAAACATTCCAGTATTTCTCTCCATATAGTGGACTTCTCTGGTGCCCTCAAATTTGAACTTCCAAAATGCAGTTTCAGTGCAGCTTCAAATGGCTCTAAATGATCCCAGCCGAGGAAGAAGGGTCTCATCTTGCAAAACGATTGGCCATTTTCGAAACAAATTGACAATTTATATACTTTTTAATCTCAAAAGCATGTCTTGTCTATTCTCTGCGATGCAAAGTCCATGTAATCCGAGTCAATACAGTTAGGGTATGTTGAAAAACGCTCATCTCGTTTTCTTCTTCAATGTCAAAATCATCCTACCTCGCTGTTTTACCTTTTTTTTTGTGAAGGGCATTTGGTATTCTTTGCATGATCACTTTGTAAACACTGGGTCATTACTTCTGCAGTGATGTGGGACGATTTTGAAGTTGGGGAAGAAAACGAGAAGGGAGTTTTTCGACACAACCTAACTGCATTGACCATATTGACCCAGAAAAAGAGAGAGTCCAAGCAGAGCTAGACAAGACGAGTGTTTGAGGTCAAAAAGTATTTAAATTGCCAATTTGTTTAGAAAATGACCAATCGTTTCACTAGATAAAACCCTTCTTCCTCGGCTGGGATCATTTAGAGCCCTTTGAAGCTGCATTTAAACTACATTTTGGAAGTTCAAACTCGGGGGCACCATAAAAGTCCGCTATATGGAGAGAAATCCTGAAATGTTTCCTCAAAAAACATAATTTCTTTACGACTGAAGAAAGAAAGACATGAACATCTTGGATGACAAGGGGGTGAGTACATTATCTGTAAATCTTTGTTCTGGAAGTGAACTTCTCTTTACAATGAACTTCAGAATGAAACCAAGCAGTTTTTGTAATCTTTGTAGTGGTCAATCTGTAATGTTTAAAAAAATAGTTCAACCCAAAATGAAAATTCGGTCATTAATTATTCACCCTCATGTCGTTCCAAACCTGTAAGACCTTTGATCATCTTCAGAACACAAATTAAGATATTTTTGATGAAATCCAAGAGCGCTGTAATACTCTTGTGAACATGCATCAAAGACTGACATAAAGAGATAAGAAATTGTTGAATAAAGACATTATTTTTGTTTTCTTTGCGCACAAAAAGTGTAAAATTAAGGTTGAACCACTGATGGACTATTTTATCAGTATTCTTACTCTCTTCCTGGGCCTTGAATGTAGTAGTTGCTTTGCTGTCTATGCAGGGTCAGAAAGCTCTCGGATTTCATCAAAAAAATCTTAATTTGTGTTTTGAAGATGAGTGAAGGTTTACAAGTTTGAAATGACATGAGGGTGAGCAATTAATGACAGAAATTTCATTTTTGGGTGAACTATGTGTTCAAGTGAAACATGCAAAGATTAAGTTAAACAAAGTTCTAAAAAAAGTTCTTTATGTGCTTTAATTTCTGTCCTCGTTCTCATACATGAGTGCGAGTCTACTGTGAACGCACCATATTAATTCTGACAGAACATGTACTTGTCAACGACAATATCCTATCTTTTATACTGCCCCCTGTTCGCTGTTTATAAGAATCAGATATTCTGTAAGAGTGAAGTTACATAGCATGAGATTTGGGTTGGAGATGACAGTGATCAAGCATGGGAATAGTTTGACAGCATGGGGACTGGGACAGCGGAAACCAGAGGGAGAATCTTGTGTTCTCCTAATTAAAGTTTGTTCCTTTCAGCGCTGTAATCAGACCCTTTAATCTCTGTTTGAATCGCCTCTGACAGTGGCTGGCGGGCACACGTCAGCTGCGTTGGTTTAAGGCCTCTGATTTATCAAACAGACCACTAGTGGCACTTCCGCAATTTCCCCCGAGGCAATCCTTCAGAGAAGTTGTCAGCTCCAATATTGCGGCTCGCTCCATGACACCTTACCGGTTTCAGCTTTCCTTGGTTTCTTCAAACGCCGCTGTAAATATGGAACGTTTTACCCACAATCACGACGTCTCTGGCTACAGCTATCACATGCCTTTCCAACCGCAACACCGACACAGTGTGCGAGTTTGGAGCGCAGCCATCAGATTCTCTTAGGCAGAAGTCGTAAAGTACACAAATGCCAGAGGTTTATTAGTGGTTTTACATACTACTTGTTGCAGCTATTTTTGGGCTTCTTGCAAGTAGCCTAGCAACAACAGAAACTAAAGAAATTATAGCAGTCAGAAGACTTCAACTGATCAGCAGCCGTCAGTGTTTGATTCAGTTTTTTGTGCAATCCTTCATACGAGTGAATTTTATTTCATTACGCATGAGTTGAGATTCAAATGAAAAGCGAATTACAGCCCGAGGAAGTGGCAGTGTCTCATAAACTTCAAACACAATCTTCTTTAATATACACGGAGTCTAAATGTCCACATGGAGGAAAGAACAGAAATCCAAATAGCGCTGAGAAGAATTAAAAGACTTCGACTGAATTGAGTTGAAACATGCAAACTACACAATCAATATCTTGCTACTGAGCTTCTCACACATTGATAGTGATGGAACAGACTCTACTGTTTGAAAGTTTGGAGTTCTTTCTTTGAAAGAAATTGATCATTTTATTCTGCAAGGATGCATTAATCTAAAAGAGAGTAAGTAAACAATAAACATTATTTCAGATAAATGCTGTATATTCATTAAAGAATCCTAAAAATTCAAAAACAAATCCGCATATTACAATGATTTCTGAAGGATCATGTGACACTGAAGACTGAAGTAATGACATTTTATTTTAAACTGTAGTAATATTTGACAATTTTACTATTTTTTAGGCAACTAATGTTTATTTTGGTAGTCTAGTAATCGGATGATTATTCTGTTGATTAATCGAGTAATCAGATAATTATAATAATTTTTTTTGAGGTAATAAAAATAGACCTAAGCAAACAATAGCTTTTGAAATGACTTAAAATACATCTATAATAGCAATGAGGCAATAATAATTGGTTCAAATAAAGTATCAAAAGCAAGTAATCATGATTTTATTAAACAAAACAATGAAAATACATAATGTATTGTAAACAAAAGAATTAATGTACATTATGCATTATATCAAATGCCTGCAAATGGAGCCAACGGCCTGACGAATGTTTTTACACTTTACAGCGCGATCTTGTTTAATATTGAGTAAACAATATTTAATTCAAACGTCTACTTAATCTTTAAAATTTGACCATTTCTTTATGGCAGAAATGCTACAGCCACTGTAATTTACTGAATATGTGGATCCTTATGTCGTCCCAAACCTATATGACTTCCATGAAACACTAAATAAGAAGTTTATTAGAATGTCCAAGCTTCTCTTTTCCATATAATGAAAGTAGATGGGAACCAGAGGCTGCGAAGAACAGAAAAGCAACATAAAACCAACCATGCACTAATATTCCAGGGGGGTTGAAGCCATATTATAATTGTCTGTTTCTATTTCTGCATGAACCATTCCTTTAAGTTTTACAGACCAGTGCTGGCATAATAAGCATATAAAGAACTGATCTGTCAGTTGCAGAGCTTAGGAATGATGTTAAATGATTTATAAGTAGTGAAAAGCTTGCTGCTAAAGGTGTTTCTGAGGTTAAAAATAAAGATTTTCTGCTGACAAAAAAGAAAGTGAACACTTTTAGCCACACTGGAGCTTAGTAGCATGAATTAAAGAGCGACTCAAGTCCAGCAGGAAGGATTATTTATGTATGCCAAAATTTGTGTTGATTTGGGACATTCTGGGGTAAAGAAAAGAGGTCTGCATAATATAAAAACAAGCGAGATGTCACAGGAGAGGCCAGACCTGTCTAATTAAAGAGGCTGTGTGATTTTAAATGCCACACATTTTTGGGAAAAGGAAGAGAGATCAAACTGACTCTTTGTGAGTGAAATTTCATCAATTGTCAGACAGAGAGTGTTGGACATATTTAATGTGAGCAGATCAATGAAATGCTCTATAACGCCGTGGCACGCTATGCCTGGTGGAGTTCCTCCACGACAAGCTCATAAATTAACAAGCTCAAAGTCCTGACAGTTTCTGAGACACCTCCGATTTCATAGCGCTCTTCAAAACCTCTAAACGCAAACTACAGACACTGCCGAGCCCTGTAGGAATCAGACCTCTCTAGCCCACACAGCTGTCAGCAACAGTGCTTCTTTACAGGAAAATTAGACCTCTTATGATTTATTTAATTCATAATGCCATAAAAAACTGGCAGAGGCCTCGACAAAAACTAAAACTGGATTGCTCATCTTAGGAAACTTTCAAAAAATCGCACAGCTTTACTGCTGCCTCCGTGTCAAACGCTTTCAAATTTTATAGACTCAATTTGTGGATTGAATAAATGGGGTCTGATAGTTAATATTTGATTATTCCTGTCGGCGAATAACAAGATTTATGTCTCCATAAACAAGAGAACAGAAAAAGCATTATAAAACCCTGGCATGGCATTTAATAAACGGCTATATAAAGATTTTACCCATGAGAAGCAATCTGAGCCAAAGCATGAGCATGAAATCAATCTTTTTTGTTTTAAAATAGCCCCAAAATAATACAGCTGATAAATAAACTTCCTTTACATTGAAAATACACATTCCACCGCAATCCTGATGTTCTTATACGGTTAAACTGCGGTGATTTATTCATTCATACAAAAATAATCCACAGCGTTGCCAATAGCCTTTGGGTGTAATGGAGTTGGGCAAATCCCATCATTAGACACCGTACAGATGACAATTTAGACTTCAAACGCAACCATTAGGAGTTTTTTTCTCCACACAAATTGAGCTAGACAGCATGTTTCTGCTTCTTTTTTCTGTGTGAGATTTTACGTGAAGGAAACTCTCAGTGTTAGAAAAGAACAGCTTTTGGTAATGGCCCTTCCATCACACTCGATTCCTCTACTCTGATCTCTGTCAGGCATTGTGTTTGATGATAAAGTGCGTTCATGCGCATCTCACAATATTGGAACCGGAGAAATGACTACAAAATTTTTATGAAACTATCTGCCATGTTCAAACCACTCAGATAGACCTCTCTGCTCCCTGGGCTTTCAGCCTCTTTCCTGCGTTGTCATTCGGTTGCTTTCTATTGAAATCTCTAAATTGCTTTAACTGTGGGGCTGAGACGACGTCACTCACTCGTCGGAATCTCGTCGGACATCAGGACCGGTCGGACGGAATTGCCAAGAAAAGCAAAGCGGAGTTGTCTTCAATTTATGAGACGCGAATGTGTTATGAATCTATAACGGCAGGAAAGAGGAAAGTCATAAGATCTAAAATACGATACATGCCTCAGTAGGGTTTCCAAAGGAGATAACACCCATATTAAATCTCCAATCTCCCTCCCAGGCCCTGTTAACGACAGAGGCAGTTTATTGATGAAGAACTGATGTCGCAAACCGCAGGCCTGTCTGCCTATGATAATTTAACTGGTTTCGTTTTTATCACCCACCTCCTAGCAATTACTGTGACCTCTTTTAAGAGCTCTGTGTGCTGTGGGCTAATTGCTTGCAGAGGACAGAGGAAACACTTTCAAATGAACCAGATCTTCTTGTTCCACATCAATTTAACTAAGGCACTGTTTACACCTGGTATTAGGATGGAGTGATTTGATCACAGGCGGTCAGCCGAGACGTATCGCTGTTTACTCCCACATTAAGATGTGACCACTTGTGACTTGTGTGTTTTTTGGGAAGTGTCTCTGATATTGCGACTACATGCATCACTTACTTCCGTGAAGAAAAAGCTCAAAAAAGGAAGTTAAAACCATCAGCTTTCTGATGTCGCTTGCTTAATCGAATGACAAAAATTTTTTTAGACCTCGTTTAGCTCTTTTCACTTATGCTCAGATGATCTGAAACAAATTTTAAAATAAGGTGGGGTCACTGTGGTTAACTAACAGGTTACATTTTCACATTTTAATGCCAAAATATGCCGATTACTCTTTGTGGGACTCCCTTCCTAAAATATAAATCAGCTGCTGTTAAAAGTTTTTGAGTCTGTAAGATTATTTTACTGATTTTTGAAAGCGGCCTTTATGCCATAGCCGCATTTATTAGATCAAAACATAGTAAAAATAGTACAATTGTGAAATATTATTATAATTTAAAATAACCATTTTCTATTTATATATATTTTAAAATGTAATTTATTCATTTATTTGTGTGTCTTCAGTGTCACATGATCATTCAGAAATCTGTCTAATAAGATGATCTGACAAGACACATTTCTTCATATTATTTAAGTTTAGAACAGTTGTGTTGCCTAATAATATTGTGATGCTGTGATAATAATTTTGTGATTATATAATATTGGATCCGGATATGATCCGGATATATATTGGATATATATATATATATAGGATATTTTTTTTTTTTTGTTTTTGTTTGTTTGTTTTGTTTTTTTTTCAGACAAATATTTTCTATTCTTTGATAAATACAAAGTTTAAAAGAACATTTACTGAAATAGACATCTTTTGAAGCATCCTAAATGTTTTTGATGTCGCTTTTGATAAATTTATTCTTGCTTCTTGCTGAATAGAAGTATTTTAAAATCATACTTACCCCAAACTTTTGAAAGGTAGTATATACTGTGGGAGAAAGATATTATAAAAATATTATTATAAAATATTCTAAAAATTATAAGTTTCCACAATTAATTGGCTTTCATGCTGTCATTTTACTAAAGCCAATTGTTAAATATTTTCCACATTTTTATTACATATGCAAATAATATGAGCATTTGTCTTTCGGTTACAGTTGAAGTCAAAAGTTTACATACACCTTGCAGAATCTGCAAAATAAGAGGGATCATACAAAAAAAATGCATGTTATTTTTTATGTAGTACTGACCTGAATAAGATATTTGACATAAAAGACGTTTACATATAGTCCACATAAGAAAATAATAGTTGAATTTTTAAAAATGACCCTGTTCAAAAGTTTACATACACTTGATTCTTAATACTGTGTTAGTTACCTGAATGATCCACAGCTGGGTTTTTTTTTGTTTAGTGTTAGTTGTTCATGAGTCCCTTGTTTGTCCTGAACAGTTAAACTGCCTGCTGTTCTTCAGGTCCCAAAAATTCTTTGGTTTTTCAGCATTTTTGGGAATTTGAACCCTTTCCAACAATGACTGTATGATTTTGAGATCCATCTTTTCACACTGAGGACAACTGAGGGACTCATATGCAACTACTGCAGAAGGTTTAAACGATCACTGATACTCCAGAAGGAAACACAATGCATTAAGAGCTGGGGGGTGAAAACTTTTGGAATTTGAAGATCAGGGTAAATTAAACTTATTTTGTCTTCTGGGAAACATGTAGGTATCTTCTGTAGCTTCTGAAGGGCAGTACTAAATGAAAAAAATATGATATTTAGGCAAAATAAGAAAAATGTACACATCTTGATTGTTCAAATGTTTTCACCCTCTGGTTCTTAATGCATTGTGTTTACTTCTGGAGCAACACTGAGTGTTTGAACCTTCTGCAATAGTTACATATGAGTCCCTCAGTTGTCCTCAGTGTGAAAGGACTGATCTCAAAATCATACAGTCATTGTTGGAAAGGGTTCAAATACACAAAAATGCTGAAAAACCAAAGAATTTGTGGGATCTGAAGGAATTTTCTGAGGAACAGCTTAACTGATCATTCAGGTAAAAACAGCATTAGGAATCAAGTGTCTGTAAACTTTTAAACAGGGTCATTTTTATAAATTCAACTATTATTTTCTCTTGTAGACTATATGTAAATGTCTTTTATGTGAAATATCTTATTCAGGTCAGTACTAAATAAAAAATAACATGCATTTTGTATGATACCTCTTATTTTCTGTAAAACACAATGAACAATGAACATTTTGTAGATTCTCCAAGGTGTATGTAAACTTTTGACCTCAACTGTATCTACGTAGAAACCAGCCGCAGATTGAAATGCTGAATGTCACAGTTTGACTCAGACAGTCCATAACAAACTAGCTGTGTGTTGTCTTTTCAGCTTTTCTGAGCTGACAGACATGCCAGAATCCTAACAAAGATTGCAAAAAAAGATTTAAAAAAGCGAAATTCCATCCACTGTCCACTTAAAAAAAAACCCTGCTCCAGCACCACAGCAAGATGTAAACATGCACATATACAGACTGCAATTTTCGCTCCTATTGTCTTTCTTAGTGTCTGTTTTTGCATGAGTGTATCAGCATGAGACCTGCAGTCATGTAACTATAATTACATATTGTGTGCTAATGAAGGGCTTTGGCAATTAAAGGACTTAAATGAAACGTTCGCAAACCCATGTTACGTGTCAAACAGACACATTTTTCTGCAGTGTATTTGTCCAAAACTATAATACAAGGGTTAAATGTTTTGCTCAAATAGAGGGTGACTGTAGCAAGTGGAACCCATGTAACAATTATTAATTCTCTGCTGGTCAAGGGCTTACAGCGTCAAAATCTGCTGAGAGAGACATTCTGGGATGCAGCGCTTGGTTTTCAATTATGTAGTGCTGTGTTACGCACACCATGAGTGACAGCAGGGGAGAGCAAAATTGAAATGAAACTCAACTCACAACTTACCAAGACGGGCCATGAAAGCAACTCAAAGCTAAATTTCATTAATTAGATTTCTAATGGCCCACAGTGGGACTTGTCCTTGATTCGCTTCATTCTGACATATTTCTGGCACATTTTTACAAGCCAATGTATATACAAAAGTGCTTGACATTCATGTGATCAAAACAAACATGCGGCCACTTAACCTCAGCCCGGAATGGAAGTTCATTATTCTCAAGCACATAAGAAAGTCGATAAGTCTGCCACACACAGCAGGGGAAATCATATTTCCTCCCTTATCCATACCTAGAGTACTTGAAACGAATGACTCCAAAAAAAAAAACCTGTGATGAAATGGGAAAGGACTGACAGTTCAACACTCTCATAGATGCTTTTTCAAGCAAAGCTTGTTTCTTTAATGCTTTCATTTTGCATCCCTGACCACAGATTGCACCAAACCAGATGATAATTAAAAAGGAAATAAATGCACGCTGCTTATCTGATGTGCACAAAAGCAAGTTCAAGGCATCTCACAAATCATGTTTCAGATGGGAAATTATGTTATGCATCAAAGCTGGACTTGTTTTTACTGGAAGGAGGAGGAATTGCTTGCAAACTGCCCACTGTTTCTTCCTCATGCATGAGTCATAGCATGAGAGCACCAGAATTACTATTATTATCAATGTAATAGCAAAAACAGACCAGGTCTAGGATGACATAATGTGGTTTTGTGGCATAAAAAGAAAAACATTTCTCCTATAATCTGCGTCCAGGCATGTCGCAAAAAATTCAAGGACCTGTCAACAGAGGGCACTGTAATCTATGGTACAAGGCCACTGTCACCAGCCCCCTTCTGAGTTACACATCCTTTCCTCCCAACTGTTTCATCTCTTTGTGAATTGGAATATGGCATACAGGGATTGCATGAACAATTAAGCTTCAGATGTGAAAATTGAGCTGCCGATAAAAATCGATAGAAAGCAAAATGAGTTGAAAAAGAGCTGACTCTCATTAGATTGCTCCATGCTCTGGGAAAACACGACCCAAATAAAGATGCATGTGTCTCCAAAACCGAGAAAAATGCATCTATTCTTGGAAACGTGGTGAAAATGTATTGTTTGTCTTGCAGATAATAGAATGTGTTTGCATTGCTCATGACATCCCTGTTTTGAATGGTTGTTGTTGACTTGTTTTGAGACTGGGAATGATATATCCCAGTTACAATGGGAACAAAGGTTGTGGTAACAGAAATGTTTCTGTCATTTACCAAATCTTGACGGATAATTCCAAATGCTGCCTGTCATTCTGACAGTTATACAGAAAACCATTCAAATGTGGTCTGTCAAGATACACACAACACTCAATGTAGATCCAGCTATATCCAAACAAATACATGATTTGAATGGGCAGAAGGCTAGATTTTCAGTGAATAATGCTTTTGATCCTCTAAGCTATTGTATGGCTTCAGAGGATTAGGAATATTATGCACAAGTCATATGGGCACTTGTATGATACTTTAATTGTGCTTTTGTCCTTTTTGGAGCAGCCAGATTGTTTTGTTGTGTGAAAAAAGAAAGGCTTGTTTAATCAGGTAAAGTTAGCTGCATCTCTGTCATCTCCCCTGAGCCCATTGTGTTTTAAACAGATCCCTTAAAGCGTGATATGACTGGATACGACTGGTTATGTTCGGCTGTGATTGGTTTATGTGATAAATCCTACCTCGTGTTTAGCGATCCACGCTTGCGAATCAGTCTGAATGAACAGTATAATGGCATTAATGTGAAGACTACTTAAAAAAAGCAAGTAAACAACCCACACAATTAGATTTACCCACTTTGTTACATCAAAATAAGACTTAAAATGGCATGAAAACATAATCTGTGGGAGTTTTTAGTCAGTAATCAGCTTGGTGAAATTTAAATTAAATCTCTGTGTCTGTGAACGATATTTACGAAGCTTTGATGTAGGGGTGTGCGATATGACGATTTTTGATCGTGGACGATAAAAATGTTTCCACGATCTGCTTTTTGAGAAATATTGTAGTATCGCGCTATTCTCTCAACTGCAGTTCTGGCGCCTCCGTTTCAATATACTGTACAAAACGACATACATTCACTTAAGTGTTAACTCAGCGGTAGTTACACTCACGGGACACTGCACTTATTCACAATCACAATTATTTTATTTAAAGTCTTGCCGGTTAAACATTTCATTCGCGTGCTGTTCCAACATCCGCTTTTCCACTGCTCGTACACCCGAAACGCGCGCACATTAAAATACTGTCAAATAGCACCTAATTACTGAACTAAGTTATGTATCACGTCTGATTATGCTACTATTGTCAAAACACACAAGGTTTACATATAAAAACAGTTTATAGAAGCGTATGTCTAAAGTGAAAGTAAACAATTGAATTGAGAGAGAAAAAAAACGGATGCCTGCCTGTATATTAGATGTGCAGCTCTTAAAGGGGCAGTACTAAACATAATGCCGCTTGTCATCAAAGGGATAGTTCACCCAAAAATTATAATTCTGTCATTATTTACACACTTACATGTTGTCCCAAACCTGTATGACTCTCTTTCTTGTGCTAAACACAAAATAAGATATTTTGAAGAATGTGGATAACAGTGGATAACATTAGCTGGTCCCCATTGATTTTAATAACAGAAACGATCAAACAGACAACGTTCAACAGAAAAAAGAAACTCATTCAGGGTTAAAACAACCTGAGAGTGAGTAAATGATGGTATTAAAATAAAACACTATGACAGAATTGACAGACAGATGACAGAATTTTTATTTTGGGGTGAACTATTCTTTTAACTGTTATTAAAATAAAACACACTGCTCTTGACTGAAAAACTTTAATACATTTGCTTTAATAAGAATCAGTGTACAGTTGATGTGTATATATAGTGTATAAGTATATAGTGTTTAACTTTTTATATTTGTTAATTCAATTTCTTGAATGCTACTGCTAAATACACCTACTGTACCTGAAAAATAAAGCACTGTTTCTATTCCTTGTCTTTTTAATAACAAAGATAAAATAATGACAACGATTTTTATCTTCGCTCACTTTGGCCTAAATATCTGCTATTCTTTTTTATTTATACTTTGTTACCTTGAAAGTCTTTGTTTTTAAAATAGGGAAATTAGTTTGGCTGTACTGCTCAGACAATTTGCAAAATAGTAAAACCAACATGACAAAAAACCGTGATAAAATCGTGAATCGTGATATTTCTGAAAAAAATCGTGATATGATGTTTTTGCCATATCGCCCACCCCTACTTTGATGACTGATGATCCAAAAAAATGTAAAAAAATAGTTAACAGTTAGCTATCAAAAAGAATAGCTAAACATAAGTTCCCAAATAAAATATATTGTTTAAATTGTTACTGCCTTGAGTTATTATTTTGGAATAAATGTAAAATGCTTAAAAACACTAACTTAATGAAATTCACACTTAGCTTTAATAAACAAAATATTGATTACATTGTTAATGTAAGAAGTAGGGCTGTCAGTTTAACGCCTTAACTTAATTAATTATGAATAAATAACGCGATTAAAATACTTTAACGCAGTTAACGCACTAGCCCCGCCCCCAGACCTGTCATCTTATATTTCATATAGGTTAGTTGACTGTTGACAAATACGATGCAGGGCAACAAACTCCATGAATGCAGTTATGCCCTAAAATTCAAGATATTGGAGCAAAACAATGCCCCTGTATGTGTTTTTGTCTCATATTTAGATCATGATGATAAGCATATCACACCAGCAGCATGAGCAATATGACACCAGTGCTGATTTTGTCCTGATCTATCATGAGTTGAAATGTGATTTATACAACAGTTCAGTAAATAAGAAGTTGATATTGTGTTATTTTAAACACAATATTATGCATTTTTGCTTAATTTTGCAAAGAACATATTACCTTAACAGTCATAGCAGAATTGTTATGCGTCTCCGAGCAAAACAGCCGTAGTTTCTGAATGAATCCGCGTTTTGAATGAATCGCGTGATGATTCAAAGGCCCATTCATAAAGAGAGTCATTTACTTCTTTCCTGAATGAATCAGCAGTTTGAACGAATCATTTATCGCCACCTGCTGGCAGATTTAGTTTCTTATTTAGCGTATCATTTCATTAAAAAAATATAATAATAATAATAATAAAAAAAAATAAATAAATAAGAAGAATGAAAACATTAAAGGGATAGTTCACCCAAAAAATTTTAATTCTGTCACCCTCATTCAGTTTTAAACCTTTTTTAAAAACATAAAAGAATTTTGATGACTTGGCAACAAAGCTGTTTTGGTTACCATTTACTTTCATTGTATGAACAAAAAGTACTGAGATGTTTCTCAAATTATCTTCTTTTATGTAATTAATTTTATGTTAAATCAAATAAAACATTTCTTTCTAAAGCTGCAATTTGTAATCTTTACTTGATAATTTCTCATTTAACATAAAAATAGCTTTAAATAATCTTTTGTGTGTATTTTCAGTCAAATTTATTTTGTGATTAATTAGATTAATTAATCAAAACATCATGTAATTAATTTGATTACAAATTTTAATCAACTGACAGCCCTAGTAAAACTATAAAATAGAATTGTAAGTAATGATAGTGTTTGGCTATATCAAATCTACAGTACATACACATATGGAATGGCATATATCTATAAAAATAAAATACTAATAAAATGATAGGTTAATAACAATTATTTTCATCACAACCTCTAGATGGGAAGGGTCATGTTGAGAGAAAGTACTGTCTGTTTATCCCCCATTAGAGGCCAAGCTTTAGTATGTGTGTGCGGACAGAGATTTGAGAGACTGGGGAGAAATGGTTGTTGTTGACCAGTAATCTCTCAGCGCCTGATCAATTTAGGAAACCTCGGCTGATGTCCCCTGACAGCTGTGGCACCAAAGCGGCTTGGAAACTCTCTGAACGCAAAGCCTGTTACAGTGGAGCTGCATATCAGACACTGCAGATGGAGGAAAAGCCTTATCTTCAGAGACGGCTCAGGTTTGCACCTTCAACAACACAGCAAGCTTCTCACAGTCTGCAACCGCTGTTAGAACTACCCATTGAGTCTTACTATATTGCAAAAGACTCAAATCATCAAGCAACACGACCCACATTAAAAATCAATCATGAATACATCCGCTGAGTCCAGCAATGTTAGAAAGAACCATGATTTGAATTCAAACTCCCTCCACTGGTGTTAACAGCAAAACTTTGGTGAAATACGCTGGACAAAAGTTTCTCTATCTAAAGCCCTGATAATAGGGACATGCACTGATAAATGGGAATTGTTCTACAATATGTCCTTGAAACAAATGTGCCTTGACCTGTTTTATCCCCAAGTGTCAGAATTCAAATAAGTATTCCTGGGCGCCAAGACAGTTTTTTGACATCCGCACCGGATGCCTGTCACCAGCTACCATCACAAACATGTTCATGGAGACAAACAAAGGAGAATCAGCATGTGTTAAAGGACAATTTAAAAAAAAAAAAAAAATCTTTAATTATTTAGTCACCCTCATGTTGTTTCTACCCCATAAAGGACTAAAAACATCATAAAGGAAGATAAAAGTGGTACAGATGGCTCATGCATTACATATACATGCCTTTTGTAGCCATACAGTTGCTTAATGTGATAAACACACTGAAATTTAAAGGGATAGTTCACCCAAAAATGAAAATTCTGTCATGAATTACTCACCCTCATGTCGTTCCAAACCCGTAAGACCTTTAATCATCTTCAGAACACAAATTAAAATATTTTTGATAAAATCTGAGCAGTGTAAATTTCGTTGACAAATAATTTGTCATAATTTTCGTCAACATTTTTTTCATAGACGAAAACAAGATGAAAATCTATTGACATTTTCGTCAACAAAAAAAAACGAGACGAAAATGTTAGGGAGGGACGATTTGGGAATAGATTAATTCAGAACGAATCTGCTCCGTGGTTAGGAGGATAGATGCTCCTCTTCATTATTAAAACAACTACAGACAAGCAGGTGAGCCCAGAATAAACACAACGCCGCGTTTATTCACCTTTTCCCATATAGAATAATCTCTACAGCCCTTTTATATCATTGTCTTTGTCCATTATGCTACATTATGTGTTTTATTGATATTGATTTTCTACGGGAGGAAACATGCAATTTAATGCATTGCGTTCTGGGCACGTCTGATTGCCTATATGGAGTTGATCCTGTTAATATCACTTAATGCATTTCTTATTGCGCGTTCATATCTGTTGGTAAATAGTTTGTCAACAATAAGGTTTATACTGAATTTGGTCTTTATCATCTTAGGCCATTTTGCCACATCAAGCATTTGTTGGGCAAGTAGGTATTAAAGTGAAAGTTTGTGCATTGTGTTCATGGCCATATGCTTGCCTTGAAGTACATTAAATTAATAAACTATATAACAAATTAGATTTTTTTTTAATGGCACTTAATGTATCTTAATACATTAAGCTACAGGGGTTGGACAATGAAACTGAAACACCTGGTTTTAGATCACAATTAGTATGATATTGGGCCTCCTTTTGCTGCTAATACAACATCATTTCATCGTGGGAGTGACAAATACAAGTCCTGCAAAGCAGCCAGAGGGATTTTGAGCCATTTTCCTCTTGCAGAACAGTGGCCAGGTCACTATGTGATGCTGATGTGGGAAAACGTTTCCTGATTCGCTCCTCCAAAACACCCCAAAGTGGCTCAATAATATTCAGATCTGGTGACTATGCAGGCCATGGGAGATGTTCAACTTAATTTTCATGTTCATTAAACCAGTCTGTCACCAGTCTTGCTGTGTGTATTGGTGCATTATTATCCTGATACAGAGCACTACCTTCAAGGTACAATGTTTGAACCATTGGGTGCACATAATGAAACTTTACACTCTGCTCTAACTGGTGTAATGTACAATAAGTGAAGATTGGGCACCAGACAGCGCAAATATAGCCATGAAACCTCCAATACTATATTGGCGAGTGTTTCAGTTTCATTGTCCAACCCCTGTATATTAAGCGTTCAACCACCGCAGCATCTTGCGACCATTGCACACTGTAATTTAGTTTCTTTTTTCTTGTCTTCACCACCTGGCTACTGTTGTAAAATGTTGAGAGATTCAATTAAAAAAATAATAAATAACTAAAATAAAATAGACTGCAAGTGACGTCACTTGCAGAAGTGCAGGCGTCTGAGAATGCATGTCCGAGAGTGCATGTCTGAAACGCAAGTGCATGTCTGCAGCCAGACCCTTTTCTACATCTGCTGCACGTCTCATAAAACGTTCAAAAATGTCAATATCTCGGAGTAAGAGAAGAGCAGACATATGGATAAATTTGACACAAAGGAGAACTCAATTCACATCATATGAACAGAGAAATACACACAAAATGATGTTGAATTGTCCGTTTTGACGAGTATTCACGTAAACACACTTACATCTTAGGTGAAGGTAAACAGTCAGGAGAATGTATCATTACATTGCATCCGTGTAATCGGTTTTAAAGGGACTGCAGCCTAATCTAGTTGCTATTGTCCATGGCATTGATGTTAATCAAGCAACAAAAAAAAGACAGAAAATCACTAACTGTTCTGAATCACTTTAGTAGCCCTAATAAAGATTAGTCTAAATTTATTTATATAAATAAATATGTCTGCATGAAAGAATGAAGAATGTGGTAAACAAGTTGTTATAAAGAATCCATAATTAGCCTATATAACCAATGGCATTTCATGTTCTTGTTTCTTTATGAGAAGTGGTTTTATTCAGTCTAATTTTAACTCAGTTTAATTTTAATATAAAGGCATGTTGTGTGTCCCAGCAATTAAAATCTGTGTTTATCATGATAAAAGCTTAATACCAAACTTAACACAATCAGTTTGTAAAGTTTATAGAAATGTTTAATAAATGCATTACACTGTAACTAAACCTATTAGATTTTAGCTGTCTAAATCTACTAAATCTATCAACAAAAGCTAGACTAAAACTAAAACAATTCAGCCGACAAAAATATGACTTAAGCTAAATGGTATTTTAGTCAAAAGGCTATGACTAAGGTCACACTGTCAATTTTTGGGATTGACAGCTGCATTTACTTACAGGTGTAAGTCTCGAAATGTCCCGTTCACACAGCAGCTTACAGTCGCTTTTCGAATACTGTCTGTATGAATGTGCAACAGGAGTCAAGCCTCAAGCCCGTATTCCTTACAAGTAACCATAGCAACAGTGACCAAAGTAATATCAAAGATGGCGACGTCCATAAAACTGTAAGTTTTATTACTCTCTGACATGCAAGAGTCCAATTGAGCCTCGAGTTCATTCTTCAAACCTTCATTAATCGCCAGCAGCTTTTAAATTTGGCTGAAGAGCGGAACATTTGAGCTGCGTGCAGAACACAAAACTGATGGGAGTGGCTCTGGTGGAGACTGGATATACAACTTTCAGATGACACGCAGCTCATTCTCTGTCACTGTAAGTTACCAAAACCACACATGAAAGCACGCCACGGTAGACGCACGGTTGTACGGCAGAACGGTTCTCTCGCACTGTATGACCTGACGGACGACTAGTTGTCCAGTCCTGATCTGTTCACACAGCACGTGTGTTCCAGTAATGTGCTTATGAGCCCTGAAAATGTACAGGTGTGAGTTTGGTTATATAATACGGTTGTCACACCCATAAATAACCATACTGTGTGTGAACAAAATTGTATTAAGGACTTAAATATGGTATTGACAACCGTATTCTGCTGCTGTGTGAACGTAGCCTAAGTCCCTGTTTACACTAGTGCGTTTATGTTTTAAAATGGCACTTTAAAATGAAAACAATCCTCCTCTACACTAGCGTCTTCACTGCATTTCAGAAACGGTCTCTGTCTACACTACACAACCGAAAACGCATGTCACATGACCATTCATGCAGGTACAACCATAGATAGGTATCGGTAGATGCCCTGTTATTTAGATGGAGGATGTGTCTACATGCTTGGAGTGGTCGAATACTGCATCTACTTATACAAACAGTTGCATTCGTTCAAAAAAAAATTCTGCATTCGATCCTTCACTGGTTGTGCTGATTTAAATCTAGTGGGTCTGGTGTCTTGTGTCGCAAGTTCAAAGTTTTATTTTTCCGGCCAATCATTGATTAGCAGGGTCTACACGTCACACTTGATAGTGTACGGCTCGCTTGGAACCTCAGCCGAGATGGTACTGAAAAAAGTACCAGGTACCAGGTACTGTACACAGTAGAAAGCCCCCCAAAAGTGAGCCATACCGAACCGTGCCGTACCATGCAGTGGAAAAGCACCAATAGACAGCAACGCAACTACCATGTTAAGTCCATGTGACATCAGTGGTTCAACCGTAATGTTATGAAGCTACAAGAATACTTTTTGTGTGCAAAGAAAACAAAAATAACGATTTTATTCAAAAATTTCTTCTCTTCTGTGTCAGTCTTTGACACATGTTCACAAGGGTACCACGACGCATGCGTCAGGTTAGAAAATTTGTGATTAAAAACTCCTTTTGAATTCCACAGACAATGATGACAGAAGTGTCCTTTTTGTGAACTATCCCTTTAAGAACCAGGCATATGCTTCTGTTGTAGGATGAGATGTGGGGAGACCTATGTGTGGTAAACATTTCAACAGCAATAGTAACCTTATCATCTCCAGCAGTCGCTCTACCATTAGCACAGAGTGGGCGGGGTGCGAACAGCACGTGTCACTTCCTGTGAGACCCATCCCTCTTCACAGCGGACGCTTGTAATCCCTGTGTTGAGTCCAGACGGTCATGCCACGGCACAACACTGCTAGCACAGATTGAGCCAAAACACACAAGCACGCTCTCCACACTTCCTGCCATTTGGCCATATATGTTACGTAACTCCAGAATCAGGGTGCAAGACTGGATACATCGCAGGAATAAAAATACTACATCTATATGACACTGCACTGGTAGCTAGGACGTAAATTCGAGTACCAGTGTCAAAAAAAATAATAAAATGCAGCAAATCCTTCTTGCCATCATGTCATGTGACCTGATAAAGGCACAAGCAACTCACATTCCATGTTAACCAGTTAACCACTTACATAGAATGACCCCAAAGAAGTTTCAGTAAAATGACATTTAAATTCTTAGTTCATTTAATGTTTAAATGTTTTGTTGATTGTTATTATTATGGTAAGCTTTAGACATTATGAAATGTACCACAATGCATTACTGTTGCCAAGCAACTTAACAATTCACAATCATTCTGTGAATGAATGATTGACACATTAACATTTAAAGGATGCACAGTCACATGTGTTCACACATTGTCTGTTTCGTATTAGATAAGCCACATTCAAAGCCAATCAGAGAAGGCGAGAACTATCCATTCTATTTAGACAGCATTAAAATTCTATTTAAGTACGTGTGGGCTACGATAAGTTAAAGTGTTTTGCATCTATGTGTCTGCGCTATAATTTCTAATGACATGCTTGGCGCCACACACTCCTGTGGCTTACGGCTGGAACGCATGGGACTGCAATGGCGGCCACATTATTCTGCAGCATGACGAAGTGGTTCTGCCACGCTGGCTAATGTGGCTGTGCTTTCCTGTGAAGTGCTGATGACGGGGCAGCTCCCGTTCTTCTGTCCCCGGCCAAAATTCTGCCGGTCAGTCATGCTTTTTCTCGCTCGCTCTTTATGCTGCTCTTGCATTAATAAAGCATACAGTGAAGGTTTTCAAAGCTTCCACTTCTGCTAGTGAATGCATGATTTTAGAGCTTTTTCTTTTTTTTTTTTGCTACTGGCCTGAGAGGGAAGTTCAGGTCAGCCTTTCAATACTACTGCCCACAGATGCAGAAAAAGCATGCAGAGCTCGTGACGAGGGTTGCATGAATTTAAGGATATGGCTAGAGATATGATATAACTTCAAAGTATATTAGAAGTGTGGAGGTGTTAAAGTGGTCCACATGCCAAAACCAAACACAACACACGAACAAGATCTCCTTAATATCTCAACCCTTTAACCTAAACAGCAACTAGACAGAAAACTAGATAGAAAAGACTTATTCTCCCAAGGAGTTTCATTAGATTTCAACAGTGTCTCACACATGCTCAAATTTGGCTGCTCAGACACCAAAAGTGATCACACATTTGTCCCATAATTCTGTATATAAATACAGTTGAGGTCAAAAGTTTACATACACCTTGCAGAATCTACAAAAAGTTAATTGTTATACCAAAATAAGAGGAATCATACAAAATGTGTGTAATTTTTTATTTAGTACTGACCTGAATAAGATATTTCAAGACCCTGTTCAAAAATTTACATACGCTTGATTTTTAATACTGTGTCGTTACGTGAATAATCCACAGCTGTGTTTTTTGTTTAGTGATAGTTGTTCATGAGCCCCTTGTTTGTCCTTCAGAAAAATCCTTCAGGTCCCACAAATGATTGTTTTTTTCAGCATTTTTGTGTATTTGAACCCTTTCCAACAATGACTGTATGATTTTGAGATCCATCTTTTCACACTGAGGACAACTGAGGGACTCATATGCAACTATTGCAGAAGGTTCAAACGCTCACTGATGCTCTATAAGGGAAAACGATGCACTAAGAGCCAGGGGGTGAAAACTTTTGAACATTTGAGTCCACAACTTCAAACATCACAGTCACGTTGAAAAAGGACATAGGTGGAAGTACTGACCCAGTGTTTATAAAGCGAATGTGCAAAGAAAGCCAAATGAATTCTATACAAGAAAGGTAAAACAACAATGTCAGACGATTTTGAAGTTGGAGGAGAAATTGAGATACCTACCCTACCTTTTTGAGTACACTGACGAAGAACTAAGCATGCATGACCTTTGCAACGTGATTACGTAATGTGGTACAGCAAGATGAGCATTTGTGGTTAAAAAGTACATACATTTTTATTTTTTGTAGAAAATGACCAATCGTTTTGCTAGATAAGACCATTATTCCTTGGCTGGGATCGTGTAGAGCTGCCTTGAAACTGCAATTTGGACCTTCAACCCGTTGATCCCCATTGAAGTCTACTATATGGATAAAAACCTTGGAATATTTTCCTCAAAAACCTTAATTTCTTTTCGACTGAAGAAAGACGTGAACATGACATGGGGGTGAGTAAATTATCAAGAAATTTTTATTCAGTTATCGTTCGTATAACTTTGAAAAAACATTTTGAACGTTCAGAGAATATAGAATGTTTTCATAACTCTAGCAAATCTAGCAAAATGTTCTTAGAACATATTTTTGTTAGCTGGTAAATTGACCTTTCTATGAAATATAACTGAGAATCTCACTGAGGCTCCAGAGCTATGAATGAACAACCTCCCAGCAATAAAATTCTCCTCTGTGCTCAGAGAGCTTTACCATAGATGGTATTTTTAAATCTCTTTTTCTCTAAATCTGGGACAGTGGGCTTTTCACCATCTGGGACAAAAGAATCGCCATTGTGGCTGTGACTGAATGACCGGTTTATGATTATCACACTGAAGTAATTAACAGCACTCCATGTGGATTATTAAGTGGTACTTAGTGGAGGTTAATTAATTGCACTGTTCTAATTACAATGTAAATTAAAACTGCAAAAAACAATGAGCATTTCCCTGAGAGTGTAATCAGTCAAAAACCATACACAGCAGGATAAAAGTATTTATAAATAAGCAATACGTGCAGAGTACGGAAAGAACCTTTTTCGCATCAAATAGTTCACTGTTGCCCTGATTTACTGAGATCCCTAATAAATGCTACTAATTTGCTTGCGCAGTCTAACAAATTGCATGTGCACTCTGTGAGCATATTGCAGTTAATTAAGTATAACTGTGCATACAGTAGCTCAATTAGCAATAGTTTTGACACACACATATTTAAAGTTTTCATGCATTAGAAGAACTGTTCATAGAAAGTTCATTAGATATAACTCCAGGTTTTTTTCTACAGTTTTAATTGTTAAATCACACTGTATGTCAGTAGTCTCTGCTCTCTGGTTGCAATGACAGCAGCCACGGTGCTCCACGTGATTCAGATTAATACTTGCCTTTTGGTCATATTAATTTGCACACGCCATTTGTGAAATGACTTTCAGGGTTGATAAATCGATTTGTGGCTGCAATTTAATCTTGCATTGACATCACCCTTTATTTCGCACTTTTATAGAAGCACACCCTAAATTACATATTCATTAAGAGAACCCAACAGAAACTGACAAAGACGTGCTACTTTGCTCAACCGAAAGGCCAAGCTTACACAGCTTGGACATTTTTAGTGCAGGTTACAATTTTTATGAGGGCTATCAAAATTAAAACAAAAAAAATTATGAGAGCAATCGCACACTCTTAAAAGGGTCATTCCATGAAATCGGTGCCTTTTGTGTCCCCAACAAAAAATCAAACATAGATTTAATAAAACAACAAATAAATGTGAAATTAAAAAAACATAACAATACTATGCATGCTTTCATCAATATTACATAAAAAGTGGTCAATTAAATTATTTTAAATAATTTAAATAGCATTTATGATTTTTCTTTTTCAGTAGGATTTTTAATTTGCAAAATAAAGACAAAATTATATTAAAATCACATTTGCATATTGTTCTAAATATAGTCTCATTGTTAAGCAATGTTTTTGGCATAAGTATGCATTTTTTCTATAAAACATAAATAATTTTTTTAATGTCCCCTGAATTCATGTCAGCCCTGTTACCCTCATCAAAAAACCCTTCATTCAAGTGACATCATTTCTAGCAGGTTACATCATCTCTCAACCAGGATTCCAACACAAAACACAAGCATGTTTCTCTCACTCTTCTATAATGTTATATTTTTGATAATTTATGAGGGTTGGCTGAGGAGGGGCCATCATGCAATGTCAATCCTGTTACCATTTTTAAAATGTAAATTTAAACAATTATTTATTACATTTAATACAATCCTTTCAAAGTGTACAATATGTGTTTTTGTGAACTTGACTATTAGCTAGCAATTAGCAAATTTGTTTAAAATCATCAAACCTGTTACTGTTACTGTCAACCTGTTACTTTTTAGAGTAACAGGTTTTGACAGGTGGGTAACAGGGATGACATTGATTAGGTTTGAGCCTCTTTTTAAAGACTGTCTGTGTAAAATTCAAACATTTTAAAAGTCACCCTTGGTATATTATTGAACTAATGCCTATATCATTCAGTGGCATATGAGTTCTAATTAAACTATAGTATAAAGTAACGCTTGTGTCGGTAACAGGGTTGACAAAAATACCAAAACATGAGGTAGAAAAATAGTCATAAAATAATAAATTACATAGCCTGAGATGGCACAATACAATTTCATGTCCTTTTAAGGTGTCTTCATTTCATACATATTTAAAAAAAGGCACCGTTTTTGTGGAATGATCCAAAAATAAAGGTTCTTTACGGCATCGATGGTTCCATAAGGAACCTTTAACATCCATTGAATCCTTCCATTGCACTAAAGGTTCTTTATAATGGAAAAAGGCTCTTTAGATTATAAAAAGAGGGAGACAGTTCACCCAAAAATGAAAATTCTGTCATTAATTACTCACCCTCATGTCGTTTCAAAACTGTAAGGTATTTGTTCATCTTCGGAACACAAATTTAGATATTTTCGATGTAATCTGAGAGCTTTCTGACCCTGCATAGACAGCGATGCAACTGCCACGTTCAAGGCCCAGAAAGGTAGTAAGGGCGTCATTAAAATAGTCCATGTGACCTCAGTGGTTAAACCTAAACCTTCATTTGAATTTTATGAAGCTAAGAGAATACTTTTTGTGCACAAAGAAAACAAAAATAACGACTTCATTCAACAATTTCTTCTCTTCCGGGTCAGTTTTCCAGCATCAGAAAGCTCTCGGTTTTCATCAAAAATATCTTAATTTGTGTTCTCAAGATGAATGAAGGTCTTGGAACGACATGAGGGTGAGTAATTAATGACAGAATTTTCATTTTTGGGTGAACTATCCCATTAAGAACTCATCACTGAAAAGTTCTTTGGGGAACCAAAAATGGTTCTTCTATCGCATTGCTATAAAACTCCCTGTTGAACCTTTATTTTTATATATATATATATATATATATATATATATATTTTTTTTTTTTTTTTTGTATCAGCCTGCCATAGTTCTTATACACACAGTTTTTATACTTTTGTGAGTCAGGGCCATTATGTGAGCCATTTGAAATGGATATATTTGAGGATCTGTCTGGAGGGCCAGACCGAAACTCAAACTGAATAGAAAGATTTATATTTCACTCAGAGATTTCCAGGCTCTCAGCTGTCTTTCTCTTGTTGCATCATGGGTATTTCACACTTGCACTCTCTGTTGAGAACACTCCTCTCTATCTGTCCCCAGACCTCTGAATTACAGTCTCCTCCTGTTTACTGCTCCCTCGCGGGCACCTTACGGACTTGCTGGGGCTTTAACCATTTACAATATAAAGGACACAGCTAGTGATGATGGAGCTCTAAACCTCGTCATTCTCAGTCTTTTTAGATCCTGCACTTCAGATGGGTTCATCTATCATCCTGCCAGACTCTGGCTGTCCCTCCCGAAACACAGTTTCAGACAGCAGACGAGCAGTATGGAAGAGGTTAATCAAAGCAGTGAAGCCAGGCACCACCTGTGATTCCCCTGCAGTACTTCGCTGCGCCTGGAAATTTGGGGGCTGTCATCAGCGCTATTCATGAAAGCTGGCTTGCCGCGGAAAGAGCCTTTTATGAGGGTCTGATCAAGGCTTGGCAGAGGGATTGGGTACATACTTAGCCCCCTTCTGCGTCTCTGTCTGTCTGTCTGTGTTTCTCTCTTGAGCTATTTGAAGAACATTCGTGGCTCTAACGCAATGGTGAGGCCACAAAAGGGTCAATGCAGCTCTAGTCTACCCAGACTGATGACCGTTCCACCTAATTCCACCCAACCTGGAATATACTAATAATTACACAAAGAAAGAGCTCAAGTGCATACATGCAAATCTGTTGTTCTGACAAAAGGACTGTAAGATTTTTTTTTAATGTTTTTGAAAAAAACTATGTTCACCTAGGCATTTGTTTGACTCAAAATATGGTAAAAACAGTCATATTTTTTAATTTTACTGTGGTTTTTTATGTATTTTATGTAATTTATTACAATTTATAAAAGCTGAATTTTCAGCAGATATTACTTTAGTCTTTAGTGTCACATCCTTTAGAAATCATTCTAATATGCTGATTTGGTCAAGAAACATTTCTTATCATCTTTTTCATATCACATTTTTATGGACACAGTGATTTTTTCCAGGTTTATCTGATGAACTGAAAGTTCAAAAGAACACCATTTATTTGAATGGAAATCTATTGTAACATTATCGAAAGTCTTATACTGTCACTTTTTGATCAGTTCAGTGTGTCCTTGCTGACTAAAAGTATTAGTTTCTTTCAGAACTTACTGACTCCCAAACTTTTTAACAGTACTTGGTTTGTCAAAGCTCTATTAAATTCATATAACACATGCTTGGTGGCAAAATCCTTTTTAAGCAGAATAAATTTTATAATTTTTTTACAATAAAAAATAAAATAAATGCAAATAATTATGAAAATAATTTTCAGTTTATCACAATGCTATTATTTTAATGTTGATGTATCCCTACTATTAAGGTAGGCCTACATTTACAATTTAATTGGTCAGCTTTACAACAATGTGTAAAATAAAATAAGCATTAACTACGTCCATAGAAAAAGGTACATGAGAGCAGACAGACTAGGTGTGCACCCATTTTCTGTCCTCATCACTGCTTAACAAAACCTTTGTGTCTTGGACGTTATGACTTTTCTCATTTAATTACCTAACATGCTTTGTCTCTCACTGTGCTCTGTTCAGGTTAGGGCACTGAATGATCTGAATGAGCATATGATGGACAGGCATCCATCATCATGAATCTGCGTAAATTCCCATTAGCAATAAATGAGCTAGGTTTTATTGACTCATTATGGTCATTTACCAAGCTGCTCATTTTCATTCCTAATAAACAATGGCTTTCAAACACAACATTTAAATCATTTTTCCCCCATAATCTATGTGCCAGAAAAGTATTATTTTTAGGATAATGTCCATAAACTGAAAAAGGATGTAGGATTTATTTTGAAAGAACGTTAACTCAGGAATTGCTAGTGATTTTCACGCATATTTACAAATAAAAGCCGAATAAAAACCTTTTCAAAGCCTGTTTCTGCCACTGAATAAAACAATTAAAAAAGGTCATTTGCGACTCAGAATTGTGAGTTTAAATCATGCAATTCTGAGAAAATTCAGAATTATGTTTGTATTATACAATTCTAAGAAAAAAAAGTCAGAATTTAGAGTTTATATCATGCAATTCTGAGAAAAAAAGTCAGAATTTAGAGTTTATATTATGCAATTCTTAGAAAAAAAGTCAGAATTTTGAGCTTATATCATGCAATTCTTAGAAAAAAAGTCAGAATTGCATTTTTGTATTATACAACTCTGAGAAAAAGGTCAGAATTTAGAGTTTATATTATGCAATTCTTAGAAAAAAGTCAGAATTACGAGTTTACATCATGAAATACTGAGAAAAAAAGTCAGAATTTTGAGTTTATATCATACAATTCTTAGAAAAAAGTAAAAATTGCGATTTTGTATTATGCAATTCTGAGAGAAAAGTCAGAACTACAAGTTTATATCATGCAATTCTAAAAGAAAAAAGTCAGAATTGCGAGTTTATATCATGCAATTCTAAGAGAAAAGTCAGAATTGTGAGTTTGTATTACACCATTCTGAGAAAAGAAAAGTCAGAACTGCGAGTTTATATCATGCAATTCTGAGAGAAAAGTCAGAATTGTAAGTTTGTATCATGCAATTCTGAGAAAAAAATCAGAATTGCGAGTTCGTACTACACAATTCTATGAAAAAGTCAGAACTACGAGTTTATATCATGCAATTCTGAGCAAAAAGTCAGAACTGTGAGTTTATATCATGTAATTCTCAGAAAAAAGTCAGAATTTTGAGTTTAAATCAAGCAATTCTTAAAAAAAATCAGAATTGTGAGCTTGTATCATGCAATTCTGAGAGAAAAGTCAGAATTGCAAGTTCATATGCTATTCTGAGAAAAAAAAGTCAGAATTGCGAGTTTGTATCACACAATTCTGAGAAAAGAAAAGTCAGAACTGTGAGTTTATATCATGCAATTCTGAGAAAAAAGTAAGAACTGTGAGTTTATATCATGCAGTTCTTAGAAAAAAAATCAATATTGCGAGTTTGTATTATGCAATTCTTAGAAAAAAGTCAGAATTGCACATTTGTATTACAATTTTAAGAAAAAAAGTCAGAATTACGAGTTTGTATTACACAATTCTGAGAAAAAAAGTCTGAATTGCTAGATAAAAACTTGCAATTTCCTTTATTTCATTTTATTTGTTTACTAAACGGGCCATACATCTCACTATCTCTCTCTCCTATCATTCCATCGCCTCCTAAACGGACCACAATTTGCCTTCCAATCAGTCATGTTAGGATGCACTACCTCTAAAGTAACACAGCAGGATGATTACGATGCACCTCCGGTCGCACAAATAATCAAGCCTCTGACCCGTTCATTTTATTCTAATTTGTTTGGCCCCTAACTCTCTCTCTCCCTCCGTCCCCTCCAATCTTCACCAAGACCGCAGATGTCGCACCATTGACCGTCGCATCTGACCTCTACGTGTACATTTCAGCAGCGTCTCTCTACCTGCCTGTCCCCTCTGCCTTTGTCTCTGGGCGCAGAGCCGCGGGACGTGCGTCCGCCGGGGCCCGTTGTCAGGAGAGAGCTGTCTTCGTCCGGCAGATCTGCCCACCTGGTGGGACTGTGGCCTCAGCGCTGACACGGCTTTTTAATATTTCACCACACGCAGCGTGCACCATATGTCCCTGCCCCCCCATCCATCTCAACCCTCATGAATAATGAATCTGTAATGCACTTCTAATATTTGGAGGAGAACAAAATACGCCTATAGCTCTGCTTTTGGACTTTGTATTTTTAGAAGCTATGACATTTCTCTTTTTTTTCCAGTTCAACCTCAATCACGCGGCAATAGCTCTGCAGGGGACAAAAGAGAGCACCGGAGAGTGTTTGTCTTCCTCTCTTTCTCTGTTGTTCTGGATCTGACAGGGGATATGAGCGCTTGCCGGCGAACACCATGACCAGTTTTTCAGAAACAAGAGACTTCACATATTTTTTACACATCTGACCGATCAGCAGACTCAAGTGTTACCTTGTGTCACCGGGAGAATAAATACACAAATTTCCCTGAACAGGTTTGCAGCGGCAGCAAAGCATTTCTGCTAGCTGTGTCAGATTTTCTTGTCACACTGATAGGAAATCCATTTCGCCAGAGCCTTCGGTAATACATCTGTTTTTCCTCACCCAAAAATACCCAAATGCAGTCGTTCGCTTCATGCATGTCCTGTTTCAGGGTTCCTGCAATTGGGGTTGTCAGATGCTTACACTAAAACACGGCGACGAATTTGCTTCCCGGCGCTTTTCTGCCCTCATCTCGTTGAGAATTCTCCCTTAAGCCGCCCTGACGGACTGTGAGATTAGAAGCTCAACCTATTGAATTGCAGTTAATAATTCATGACATAATTTTGCTTTATCTCAGGGACTTGATACATGAGTCAGAGGCTCCCATTTATCAGGCTGCCATAACCTTTTATAAGCATAATGAATTGCATGCAGTTGATTTGTTGATGCTGAAAGGTTGAACTGGGCCACGCTGCTTGAGAGAAAAGTGCCTGCACAAATAATTGCACTTTTCTTTTAGCAGGCAAATTAATATCAGGGCTGTGGGTTAATGTTGGCATTTACTGCTGATTCCTTGAACGTTCAACATCACCTGTCTCACCGTGCAAACGTGTGTTCAACAATGTGACGTTTTCTGTCACTCAAAGGTCCTTGAGGTGGCTGAGATCTGGTCCTGTTTAGCAAACAGCTGAGGATCGTGCCCTTTACTATGGGTGATAGGAGTAGATCCGTGGGTGTGTGGTGAACTTCTGAAATGTAAATTCATTTACAAGTGCTGCTTGATGTTTACATGGTTTCTAGGTAAAATGCACTCACCTTACAACAGCAAAGAGTACTATAGTATTCATTTCTTTTTTGCTGCATTCAAGCCATGCCCATGTTTTATTCAGAGCTGTTCACATCCTCACACTCGAAGTTATGTGTTTCTATGCAAATACTATTACCGGCAAAATTAATCTATGTATTTTGTAATTTTAGCAATTTAAGGGATAGTTCACCCAAAAATTAAAATTTGATGTTTATTTGCTTACCCCCAGAGCATCCAAGATGTAGGTGACTTTGTTTCTTCAGTAGAACACAAATTAAGATTTTTAACTCAAACCGTTGCAGTCTGTCAGTCATATAATGGCAGTCAATGGTATCCACGGCTTTGAGAGTCAAAAAAACATACACATATAAACCCAAATTAAACCCTGCGGCATGTGACGATACATTGAGGTGTGAAGACACGAAACAATCATTCTGTGCAAGAAATGTAATGGTATTTATATAATTTTTTTTACCTCTGATCCACCGCAATGTCCAACTGTCCTGAGCGTGTTCACAACAGCCGGCGCGTGACGCGTAAAAATGATATAAATACTGTTCAGTTTCCTGCACAGACCAATTGTTTCATGTCTTCACACCTCAATGTATCATCACGAGCCGCGAGGTTTAATTTGGTTTTGTCTGTGTAGGTTTTTTTGACTCTCAAAGCTGTGGATGCCATTGACTGCCATTATATGATTGACAGACTGCAACGGTTTGAGTTAAAAATCTTCGTTTGTGATCTACTGAAGAAACAAAGCTTTAAAGAAAGCTCTGAAGAACCTCTCATGCTAGCCGATGTTTGTGTTCACACCAGCCATGCCTCGGCACGTGTTTTGACCCCCGTATACTGCATGTCTGCGGCGCGTTATGGCTCCGTGTGAGGTGAGAATGTTACAAGTTGTTGAAAGTTTGGTGTCACAAAGTTTGGTGTTAATATGTCAACGTTTTGCAGAGATAAAGCCTCAGAGTCATTTTGGCATCATAACTCAAATTTGTTGCATTGCTATACAAAAACAGTTTTGTCTATTTACACAAAATCCATAACTTTGTGTCAGCACAGTCTGAAGATGATCTGACTCGATTATGGTGAAAATCGGACAAACAGTCATGGAGAAGTTTGAAAAGGTAGGTTTTCAACATAAATCAAAATGGCGGTTAGGAAGTATGGTGGACTATGGAATGATTAAAGTCTATGTTGCCGGCATGACCCAAGGAATATTTTGAGACTAGTTTCATTACAATAGGCTAATGTTATCAAAAGTTATTAGCATTTTTGGAAATTTAATTATTAATAGTTAATGGTTTATTACTCTTGGCCAATAGGTGGCGCTGTTACCAAATTGATGTGGCCTGGTCAGTGTGAGGTGACAACGGCACAAAGTTTGGTGTAAATATGTCAAAGCTTTGCGGAGATACAGCCTCAGATGCAGTTTAGCATCTTTCCAGCAAATTAGTCAATTTAGTGAAAATCTGACTAATGATCTAAGAGGAGTTTGAAAAATATCAATCAAAATGGCGGACAGGAAGTTCATCCAATTATGGCATAATTGATATCGATGTTCTCAGCATGATCCAAGGAATAAAAGTTATTAGCATTTTTCAAAATTTCATTATAATTTTTGTCCACAAGGTGGTGCAGCCTCCAAAAGTTTTGAGTACTGTCAGGGCATGGTGCTGAAGACACATACCGAGTGAATACCAACCCCCAAAATGGCTGACATGGAAAAAATTGGGTATGGTTCGACTTGGCATGCTCCTCCAAATGTAAAGAGACCAATTTTGTGATTTTTGGCCAAACCATTGACAAGTTATAAGCCATTTTTTGTATCTCCTGACCACTAGGTGGCACTGCACCAAAACACTGCAGGTAGCGTCAGGTCATGCTTGTTATAACACACACAAAGTTTGATCTCAATACGCCAAACCTTTGAAGAGATATAGCCTCACATCCATTTTTGCATGCTTTTTCCTGGTCTCTAGATGATCTGAGCCAACTTCAGTGAAAATCAGACAAACCATCTAGGACAAGTTCGAAAAGGTAGGTTTTTCGAACTACTACAATTTTTTTTTTTTTTTTGCATGCTTGTGAATCATCTCATAACAAACAAAGTTCTGCTGAAAAAAACCCCAGCTAAAACCAACGTAAGATGGTTGGCTGGTTTTAGCTGGTCATCTAGCCTGGTCTTAGCTGGTCTGCAGGCTGGTTTTAGAGGGGTTTTGGCCCCTTCTTTAACTGGTCAGGCTGGGAGACCAGCTGGAACAACCAGCTAAAACCAGCTACTTCCAGTTTAAACCAGCTAAGACCAGCCAACCAGCTTAGGCTGGTTTAAGCAGTTTTATTTTTTCAGCAGAGACCACATATGCAATAAAGAGATACAATGTGCAGTTTAGAGAGCATCACTGATTATAACAGAACCTTATGAGACTGTGATAAACTAAAATGAGTGATGCTTTTTAGTGATTATAAAGGCTAGAATCCATTCAGAATTTGTATGAAACTTTTGCTTTTCGGACACATACACAATGCAAAGTTTCGGGAATGACATCCCCATTTATATGCTGGATTCACTCTCGAAATAGCAAAGAATGACACAATGATAACCAAAGCAATGGATGGGACAAAAAAATATATGTGAGAGCAGCCTCAGAGTGATTTAATTCTGAAACCGGTTCTGGCCAAACTTCCACAGACGACGCGCATTCAGAGCGAGATCCAGTTCACGGGCCAAAAATGTGTGTCAAATTTGAGATTGGGTCATATCAATCAGTAATTTCATTTCCAGTAATGGATGGTAGAAAGTTCAGGAATTAATTGTTATGCGATTTATGACTAAATATAGTTAAAAAAAATAAAAATCCAGAGTGCACATTTCTGGATAAAAATGAAAGGCCACCAAATCAGCAGCAAGTCAAAGCTAGTAAGTTATACTTGACTATGCTGTATTGACTGCTTTGATGCAGAGCAGTAAGGTATGATATTGTTTTGATACTTATGTCTGTAAAGTCTTTTTTGAGAAGGAAATTGTGCTTCATTGTTTTTTTTTTTTTTTTTGGCAAAAGAGTTAAAGTGCTCCTATTATGCCTTTTCAAATATGACCTTTCATGCAGTGTGTCATGTAGCTGTATGTGAACATAAACTATCTACAAAGTTGTGAAGCCGACAGTGCACGATAAATAAAGTTATTGTCTATCAAAAAAAGAGTCGGTTCACAATAGCCTGAACGAGTCGTCAGGAATTCAAATCTTTTTATGTTACGGCCACACATCACAAAGTAATAAATTTGCATAATGTCTGCCCACGTTCTACGTCGCGAACAACTTGCCCGCCCACAAACACAGTAAAATTTCCATGTGGTTTACGTCATGTTGAGAAGACGCTGTATCCTTAGTACAATGCGGGATTCACCAAAGGGTTGCTCTTAAAAGATGGATCAGTGCCCAGTTTATTTGGACCGGCTTGCTCCTCCGAATTTCTAACTGTAAGTGTGATTAATAAATGATGGTTGTATTTTCTAGCGATCGTTCAAAATCGTCCTATATCGCTCATGGCAGTGAGTAAATTATCAGGACATTTTTATTCTGAAAGTGGAGTAATCCTTCAAAACTTGTTGCTCTCATGTAACCTTACTCTGTATCATGCAAAATACATATTTAGTTGTGTGTGTGTGTTGTGTTCGCTCCGCGCAGCTCATAGGTCTCTGGCTAACCGGATGATGGCTTTATCTGTTCACTCGCTATTGTCTAGAAATGTGTCGATGAATAGTGAATGTTTGTCGTTGTTATTTCTTGAAGTTCTGATAAAGAATAGAACAATACGTTGGCGTACAAGCTGCAGTGCTTTATCAATACATTTCTGAATTAGGTTGACGCATATACTATGGCTGTTTGGGCATTGTTGTTTACCACAGAGTTGTGGGCTAGAGTAACGGTGATGGGCGTTCCGTGTTTGAAATTCGCTGCACGCAGTAACGTTAAACGAATCACAAAACACTGGGTTATTGGACCAATCACCGCAGATTAGTGTCACGCAAAGGAGTGGTTTGGACAAATGATTCATTTTAAGGAACCGTTTGGGAGTCATTGAGCAAATAAGGTAAAAATAAATGCATATTATAAGACAATAAAAGTGTTTTTTGACCTTGTATGCATGCCAGCTTGTTGTTGGGGACTCCCAAAACCAAAATATGAACCTTTTATAATCCATAATAGGGGCACTTTAAATGTCACCAATGTTTATTAATATAGAGATAATACATACATAATACATATAGAGGTAGTTATTCAACTCTGTGCTAGCTACATTAGTTAGAATTTTCTCATCCTCAGACCATCCAAGATGTAGATGTACATATACAGAGTTCTGGCATGAAACTCTAGATGGAGCAGTCCGATAGCTTTAACTCGATCTGACCTAATGACATCATTATCACACGGCACAGCTGATTGGTTCTCTCCTGCATCAGTAGCCAATGAGCTCACCGCTCAACATTCAAATATATGACTACTGCTTGCTGTAGCAGTTTGAAGTAAGCTTCAGAAACCCTCCACCTTCCCCAGCTCCACCTGTATAGATCTGCCACATGGTGATTCATGTATGCTATATGGGGGTTATTTATATATGTTATATGTGCAGCAGCAGTATTTTTTACACGCTCACAGCAGCATGTTGTCGGTGTACTGACAACCTAACTATGTTCATTGTTGTCCTCTCACATCAAAATCCACCAACATACTATATATGTTTGGACTGTTTTCCCCTGTAAATTGTTCTTGACCTGTGCATACTTCTCTCCTGATTCAGACAAGATATGATTTTCACTGGAGAAAGCACTATTACTTTAGAGGACTTACACTTTTGCTCATTGTAATGATGGATTTGCTTATTACAAACATGCAGCTTTCCACTTTGCAAGATATTAATTGGACTGGAGCTGTGTGTTACTTGTGCATTTTTGTGACGTTTTAATCAGCTGTTTAGACTGTTTTGATGGCAGCCATTTACTGCAGAGGATCCACTGGTGAGCAAGTGATGTAATGCTAATTTTCTCCAAACCTGCTCAGAAGAAGAAACAAGTGATGCTTTTTCCATATCAGAATATAATAATTATGGTAATTCCAACATGGCATAAACACATCTTTTATCTGAAACCAATTAATAGCAACAAAGGGCCAGATTTACTAAACAGGGCAAATTAGTGTTAGAGCACAATTCCATAAAAGCGCCGATGGGAGAAGAAAATTCTGCGTGTGACACAAAGTGTTTTACATTTTCATTTTAATGCAAAAATAATACACTATAAACATATCTTATGGAGCTTGTCCTTGTTGGGCAAATTATTTTAAAATAATATTCACTTTTTTCAGGATTATTACTCAACAGATGCTCAAGATGATCACAAGTACCTTTACTCATCTGGGTGCTCATTAAAAAAACAGCTCATTCACAGATTCACAGATGATTTCAACTAATTTCAAGTTTACTCTGAACTGGATGAGACCAAAGGTTGCGCTGTTCGAGTGGATGAGTTGTTTACTTTGTAATTAGTCAGTGCACTTCCATACAACCAGATTGACCCATTTGGGCCAATTTGTGCACCTGCTGCGAACTTGATATCGCATTGACGGAGCAATCACAGTGATGTGGGAGCGCTGCTTGTCACCTGCATTTCACCACGAGCCCCCTCACATTTACGCCATGATTTAAAGCTCAATGGGAACCTAATGAGCTCAAAAGTAGGCAAAAGAGTCACTGCCTTGCTTTGAAACTTGGTGTCACTGTTGCACAGTGTTATTTCAGAAAAATAAGTTTTGCACACTTGTGTCACATTCCTAGTATTTTTATTTTTGCACTGTTGATTATTTCGGCACCTGAATTTTCAGCGGTGCCCCTGCCCCCCTGCCTAGAGACACCCCTAGCTTAGTTTTGAGGTAACCGTATGACATGCTCTGTTGCCTAGGGAGTAAATGAAAGCCGGTAGATCGTGCGTGTCGTGTGGAGCCGTGTTCTGATGCATTCCCTCATCCTGCTGCTTTTGCACTGTGCTAAGAAATGAGCCAAGGCCGTGCGTGCGTGCGTTAGTGAACTGGCCTGTTATCTTCCATGATTCAAAGCTTTGTGTTATATTCACAAGTCTGCTTACCAGGAACACAGTGTTGCCTGCTGTGATGCCCCGAGTCTGTCCAGACTATAGATAACACGCACATACACCGACACGCACACACAAACAAACATGATGAACACAGTCATGTACACCAAGCATTTGGCAGCAGGGCAGCATGACAGCCAGGGAGTGAATGTGTCAAACACAAGCCCTCGTTAATATTTCACCATCTTGAAACCAATCCCTCTGGCAAGCAGCGGCAGGCCACGGCGGTGTGTTTCGTTCCATCTGAATTGTTGATTATGTTATGTTTGAAATCAGTTCAGAGAGTTTTAATGAGGACATCAGAGACGAGAAATTAAGGTTCCAATTAACCACAAAGAAAAAAAAGGTAATGTTTTGTATGATTGTTGTTTACTTGTCACTTACAAGCGAAAGCTGCTCGATCTGCTGCGGTTGTTTTTTTGTTATCTTAAAAACGTGTCACAATCAAACATGAAATTCTGGAGGAAAATCACAAGTTTGCCACAGTTCTCTCATCTACAAACTACACTGGTGACTGTTCAAACGATAAGTTCATCCAAAAAAAGATGGAAATAAATCTTTCACCCTCATGTTGTTCCAAAACTGTAGGACTTCCTTTTTATGAAACACGAAGGAAGACATTTAGATGTACTGGCCACACAATTTCTCCCACAAAAGCACAGTAAAAACATCATAAAATGGGCTGAAGTCATACAATAGCTTAAAGTGATGAAAAGACTGAAATAGACACAAAAGTCTCGCTCATAAATCACAAATTATATTCACTTGTCTAATGAACAAAAAGCCATCAAAATGGTTTCAGAATTCTTAAAATATAAACATTGTATTGACTATTTTGCTTTAATGGAGCTTTTTGATCCTTTATGGAGCTTGCATGGAAAAGATCGACTAATGAATTATTCATATCCCACACACACACACACACACACACACACACACACACACACACACACACACACACGCACAATCTCCTCAGGTTTAGAACATTGTGGCCTGGTTTCACAGACAGGGTTTAGACTAAGCCAGGATTAGGCTATAGTTCAATTAAGACATTTGAGTCATTTTTATAAACGTGCCTTGGAAAAAAACATTACTGGTGTCTATCATGAGACAAAACAAGGGCACTGACATATTTTAAGATCAGTCCTTTTCTTTCAGTTGAAACAGCTCGAGCTTACATTTTAGTCCGGGACTAGGCTAAAGCTTTGTCTGTGAAACCAGGGTTTAGTAAATGATGACAGAAATGGTATTTTAGGTCGAACTATTTCTTTAAAGCATTGTAAATGGATATAGTCTGATACGTCAGTTCAGTAGCCTCTCTGAATCTATTGCTATAGATGTTGTAATACATGGGGGACTAGAGAGGACAGTGATGTAAAATGATTTTGAGGCTGACCTGAAGAAAACAAATGTGTGCAGGGTTTCAAAAGGAATGTATACTTGCGAAGCAGAAATAGTTGGCCTCTCCTAGAAGCCCAGAACAAATGTTTGTTTCTTTTTGGCAGAAATAATGATGATGTCTGGAATCACAGAAGCGTTTCTTCTCGGCGTTTAATAACCTGCCCAGGGTGCAATTGATTTACTCTACAGATGTATGGGCCCTTTCCGAAATAAATCCAAAAGTTCTAACGGAACTGCTGAAAGTGTTGACTTAGTAAACCACACACTCATTTTTGAAGCATTACAGTCCAGTTTACTTTGACACCAACCCAGATCAATATCATGTCCTCCAAGAGAACAAAGTGCAGGGCCTTGACTTCCACTGAAACCGGAACGTCAGAGCGAGCTGGATAAAGCTGGCTTTGCATTTCCCAGACCTCGCTAGAAATTGCTTTTAGATGAAACCTCAAAGACATGGGTCAGAAAGGTGACCATGCTTGTTCCATGAAACAGTATCGATTTGTTTTTCAAAGTGTTATTTGCATTAATATAACCATTTTACAAGCAGAGGTTTCAAAGAACAATGGGATTACAGCATACTACCTTTGGTTGTGTGTTATGCAACGCCACTGTAGAGATCTATTGATACAGTGGAGGAGCATTAGAGTTCTTTTTGAGTTTATTTTGGAAATTTATATCTGTTTTACAAATATGTATTATGCAGTCTTTATGTAGCAATCTATTTCAGTAACAACAGAAGCTTCAGAAATCCCCTTTGAAGTACTGTATCATTTATATTAAAAAAGAAAACCAAAAAGTCTCTTCAAGTAATATGTCAACCACAGATCTTTTATGAAAAACCATCAACAAGGGAGGGAACAATTCGGTTTACTCCTTGGAATGAGTCCATCAAGTATCCAAAAACAGTTCCACTGGTGGAAAGAAATTTTAATGGATACTCGATTCAATGCCTGATTAGAAATTCTACAAAATTACGTCACAATATCATCTGAACTATGATATTATGACCATTAAGGTCTGTTTTAATACTTTTACTCACAACAGTATATACCTAAAGGTATGGGGGAGCACGGGGCACAACACTTTCTGACTTTCTCAGTTTGTGTAAATACAATATAATTTCTTCTCCACATTAATTTCACACTTGTATAGTACAGATACGTCACTTTTTCTTTACTTACCCCAAAAGAAAGGAAGTGAAATGTGACAACATGCCCCGTAGGTGGGGTATATCGTAACAGGTGCGTAGTAACATGAGCATGACAGCTTAAAATGTTGTCTGATCTAATTTAAAAAAAAAATGAAAAACTAACTGAAATATTTTGCCAATAAAATTAAATGATTAACTTTTTTCATATAAAATAATAATGTTTTTTAAGAATTAAAAAATATCTAATTATGGAGTTTGAGGTCTAGTTTTAAACACACTGCAACCATGACGGCCCTGATCGCAAAGACACAGCTATACAGTATAGTTCAAAACAATGTGGGCAAATAGGTGAAGAAACACATTTAGACATTCATAAAAACACAGAGATACACTCCTTTTATTTCTTGAAAAACAACTAGTTTGAGATTTATAGGCCTATCCCAGGGGTGTCAAGCTCAGTTCCTTATAGTTCCAACCCTGCTCCAACACACATACCATGTAGTTTTCAAATAAGCCTAAATGATTAGATTAGCTGGATCAGATGTGTTTAATTAGGGTTATATCTAAACTGTGCAGGGCTGTGGCCCTCCAGGAACTGATACCCTTGGCCTATCCCATTTTTGCCCCCCTCCCGCTGTTAAAATTTTGCCCCCCTCCCGCTGTAATTTAAAATTTTAGTAAATTTTAAATGAGCTACTTTTTACTTTTACTCGAGTAGATTTTTAGATTGGTACTTGTACTTTGATTAATGTAAAATTGTAAAATTTCATTAATGTAATGGTACTTTTACTTAAGTAGAATATTTTTGTACTCTTTCCACCTCTGCTTATGAATGTGAGAAAGTGCAATGCATAAAATGGCGAGAAGCCCCGCCTTCTAAATGGAAGAGCCAATTGTTAATTAGTAAAGTCACTGCATTACCGCAGCTGCTGTTAGAAGCTACGGTTCCTATACAAACAGGCAGCGTTCACAAACCCGCGCTCATGACTGTGCATCCGCATTGGCTGCTCTAGCCTGAAAATGAACACTTTTTTTAACGATACTGGAGCATAGGAAGCAACAATTATGAGGCAGATGTTGTCAGATTTCATTGGTGATTTCAAATATGAAATTTAATCGTAAGCTTGGTAAACCATTTTTCCGAGTTTTGTTCCCCATTTAAAGAGATAGGAGCTCCACTTGCATGCCCGAGAGGCGTTTCAAAGATTGCGGCTGAGTGAAATGACTTGTCTTGAAGTGACTGTGAGTTTGTACCCCGCACTCCCCTAGATCTTGTGTGTGTGTGTTTATAAGTTATGTTTTGCAAGTTAACCGCTCATCTAGCTAACCATGCTTTTACAATAAAAAAACAAACAAACAAACAAACAAAAAAAAAACATAGTAGTTGAACCATGGTAACCACATATTAACATAACCATTAAATTAATAGTTTTGCTTTACTAACCATAGTTTAACCTTGGTATTTGTAGTAAAATGGTTGTTATATAAATGGTTATCATCAATACATCAATACATTTTTACTATAGTAAAACCATGACTAACCCTTACGATTAACCCTTATGAAAATTAACCATGGTTTTACTAAAAATAAAACTAAAACATGGTTACTATAGTTAAACCATGGTAACCTCCAATTAACCATGGTCTTGCTACACTAACCATAGTTCAACCATAGTATTTGTACTAAAACTATGGTTATACAGATGGTAATCAATGGACCAAAAAAACATGGTTATAGCACTTTTACTAATAAAACCATGGTTAATTTTCATACAGGAAGGGGTACCATCCCTGTTGAAAAAAACAATAGAAATCATCACAAAATTTGTAAGAGTTTTACTAGTTATAATGAGACTTGTATTGGTTTTAATGGAAAATATAATGGACCCTGTTGGCCTCTACTCTTAAGTGGTCGCCTACCACTAAATCCTAATGGAATATGTCCTAGAACACACTACAGTAAACCATTTCTAATGGTTTTAATAGTTAAAAATGGATGGTTTGTAATGTTTGCAAAGGTATTTGTAGTGGAAACCATTAGAATTTCTGTTATGGTTTCTATTGTTTTTTTTCCAGCAGGGATAGAATGTTTTGCAAGCTAACTGCACAGCTAGCTAGTGTTAGCATACTGCTAGCATAACAAAATAAAATAACTTAGCCTATACTCTATACCAGCCACTTACACTCCACATAATCACAACCTATTACTGTAGTTAGGCATTACAAACAGCTCCTGGGGTCCTAGAATTACCCAAATCAACAGGGTGGAGAGAATTATACATGACACCAATTGTTTGCCCACAAATTGTCCAGCTTTATTCCTACAGATATGTATAGCCAGGAAAGAAATTATTAGAACATTGGAAATCTAAAGTAATATTCAAACCTGACCCATATTCTGAGAGCAATGTGGGGAATTTAGATATCATAGAAATGCGCTGTACTGTAATAACAGAACCAGTCTCGTCTTGTTTCATGTTTATAGAAAGCATATTATGCAAATTATTCAGTGTTAACCTCATGACCTCCACATAACCTCCTCTCATGTTGACTAACTGCTTAATGACTGATGAGGGGACATAAAAAGTGATACAACACTTGATATACATACACAAACAGTGGGTCATATAGACAAATTAAACCTGCTTACTTGACAGATTTTCCTAAATTAGTCTAATTTAGATGGATTGTATAAGTCTGAAGACAAATCACCCTAAGAGTAATTAATAACTCTTGACGTGTTGCTCTCATGTTCTTTTTTGTTTTTTTTTTCCAATAATGAAGTCCATCAAACTTTACCCTCATGTTCCACTTTCACTAAGCCTTCAGACAGCCTGATAAATGACTTCATAGTGGGTGGAAAAGCTACATTTTACACTTCAGATCAGGCATAATGTCAGGGCACGTTTCCTCACTAACACTTGTTCTGCGTGAGGAAGTTCAGAGCTAATGAAAAGTGACCACGGTCTCACCTCAGAGGGAGCGAAAAAGGCAGGAGTGGAACCAACTCCGCCCAAATGTAATCTAAAAACAATTTCCCTATTTCCCTGGTGCTCCTGCTACTCACTAAGTCTGCTTGATGGGAGCAGACAGTGGTTAAGAAAAATATTATTTTGGCCCGAGAGCAGATCTACTCAGGGAATATTGCTGATTGCGGTTCTGGAAATATTAGCACTTTTTTTTCGTCTTTGTAGTAGCGCTACTTTCTCTGCACCTTTGTTTATTCTGAATCATTGAAGTTCTAATTGCAGACACAATATCAAGCTTAATCAAAATTCTGATTGCAGAGTCCAAATTAGACACCGAACCGATTCTAATTCTGCACAGCAAGGATTCCAGGGGTATAATTTACAATAATCGCAGGCTGCCAAAGTGCTGGATCAGTAGCTCTCAAAGACATCTCATCTTCCTGATGACAAGCTCTTTTTGTTTGTTTGTCCTGCATTATGTACGCCATGATTTATTCACACGAGCTACCCATCCATTTTAGCTCGACACACCTGATAGAACAATCCAAATAAAAATGGCAGCTAAATGAATCATACTACAGCTCGGGTAATTAATTAGCTGACTTGAAGTTATTATAACAATCTGTGAGAAGTGAATTCAACCAAATTTGCACATTATTGTCACGGATATAATCTAGTCAACTTGATTGCACTGAAGCATCGCTGTGGGCAAGGGGGGCGATAAACCCCTGAATAATTAGGTTGATAATTAAACATTAATACAAACGATTATCATTGTGATATTTCGTCTCTTGGGTTTCCTTCTTTTCCATGCATATAAATTAAAAACTTTGGGAAGGAAGGAGACAACGGTCACAAAAAACTGCAGTCTTTCAAAGACTTCAGAAAAAAAAAAAAAGTGACAGCAAGCAAGAAATCCATTTCCTCCGAGCACAGGCATCGGGAAACATTCAATTTCATTCACCATTGATGTATTTAAATCCAACAAGCTACAAACTCAGATAAGAGAAACTCTCAGCACTTCCTCTCTCTGGAAGTTCTTATATTTATTCAGGGTTGCTGATCAAACAGCAGAGCTATAGGAAAAAATATATGCATCGTAGATGGAACATATGGCTATATGAGTCTGCTTGTTTATATATGCGTCTACTTATTTATTTAATTTAGGAATTACGGACCTTCTGGCTTGCAGTTTAGTAATATACGGGTGGCATTTATTCATATCCGATGTGTGCTCTCTGGCACATGGACTCAAGTCAACACTTCCCTTACTTCCTTTAGGAGGTACAAAGGCCTTGAACCACAAAGCCGGTTTATGGCACAGGTTATACTCCGCAGGTACGGGTCTCTGCATGGGTCCCAGAGTTGAGAGCATGACGAAATGAGGGGGTGTGACGAAAGGTTTCTTTTATCGCTGGACAGAGGTTCTTGCTGGGATCTGTTTGGACAAAGAAACTGAGAATCACAAGAATGATCTCTTCTGTGAAGAAGTTGGAAATTTAAAAAAGTGTTGTGACATATTTGCCTGACACAATATTTTTATTGTGTTTCTATAATAGTGGTATACAGTTACACTGTTTTGAACCACGAATATATTTATACCAACTGCATGTGGCTTTTAGTAACATACAGTGAAAATTCACAGAGGCCATAAAAGTCCTATAAAACACTGAGTAACTTACATTTTAGACTGATTTTGTTCAGTTACTTTGCTCCAAAAGAAGCTGAAAGATCAATCTTTACATGGCACCAAGCAAAACATAGACTGAAAAACAGTACCAGTCTGTCAGTGGAGGGACAGTAATTTCTTCTCTAAAAATATAGAGCTCTATAATCACTCCACTCCAGCTCCACTCCGGGATTTTGCATTTGGCACTTCCCGCTCCATTAAGGAAATCAAATTTCTTAAAAACAGACAGTGCAACCCTAGTTGTTCCTTAGAGGCATTTGTGTCTTGAATAGCTCATTATTGGATGATGTGTTAATGTGTTGCCAACCTTTGTAAAGTTTTTTACTCAAGTTCTACATGAGAGGGTCAAAAATTCGGTTCAGACTGCATTTAATACACATTTGATTTGTCATTTAATTGTGATTAAAATGCATTTAAAGGGATAGTTCACCCAAAAATGAAAATTACCCCATGATTTACTCACCCTCAAGCCATCCTAGGTGTATATGACCTTCTTCTTGCAGGCGAATACAATCGGAGATAAAAATGACCTGGCTTTTCCAAGCTTTTAAATGGCTGCTGAGATTTTGAAGCCCAATAAAAGTACATTCATCCATCTGTTCATCATAAAAAGTACTCCACACAGCTCCAGGGGGTTAAAGGAGAAGTTCACTTCCAGAACAAAAATTTACAGACAATTTACTCACCCCCGTGTCATCCAAGATGTTTGAGTCTTTATTTAGTTGTAAAGAAATTATGTTTCTTGAGGAAAACATTTCAGAAATGTTCTCCATTTAGTGGACCTCTATGGTGCCTGTGAGTTTGAACTTCCAAAATGCAGTTTAAATGCAGCTTCAAAGAGCTCTAAATGATCCCAGCTGAGAAAGAAGGGTCTTTTCTAATGAAACGATTGTTTTTTTTTCCCAAATAATGTACAATGTATATACTTTTTAACCTCAAATGCTCGTCTTGTCTAGCTCCGTGATGCGCATGTGAACTCTGTGTAATCCGGGTCAATGCAGTTAGGATAGGTTGAAAAACTCCCGTCTCATTTTCTTCTCCAACTTCAAAATCATCCTACATTGCAGCAGAAGTACTGACCCAGTGTTTACAAAGTGAACATGCAAGGAGGGTCAAACACCCTTTACAAAAAAAATGTAAAACAGCGAATTTGGACGATTTTGAAGTTGAAAGAGAAAGAGACATGATTTCTTTACAACTAAAGACATGATCATCTTGGATGACAAGGGGGTGAGTAAAATATCTGTAAATTTTGTTCTGGAAGTCAACTTCTCCTTTAATAAAGGCCTTCTGAATTGAAGCGATAAGAAAAATGTAAAACTTTGTAAACCGCAATCTTAAGCTTCTGCTAGATGCACTTTATTTTGCTTCAAGATCTGGAATACCATTCATTGCCATAATACAGCTTGGAAGAGCCAGGACATTTTTAAATATAACTTTGACTGTATTCATATGTAAGAAGAAAGTCATATACACCTAGGATGGCTTGAGGGTAAGTAAATCATGGGGTAATTTAAATTTTTGGGTGAACTATTCCTTTAAGTATCTGAGAACTTTACATTTGGGTTGTACTTCAAGAAAAAAAAAAAGTAATTTTCAAGGCTCACTGTCATTAAAAAATTAGAATAAAAAATGCCGTCTATCAGGATTTGCTATCAACACTATAGAGGAGTAAAGGTTGGGGGCTGTACTCGAAATCACACACTTCCCCTCTATATGGTAAGAAAAAGCATGTGAAAAGAGTAGCATGTCCAAATTCACTGTATTCATAACAGTAGGCGAAAAGTACCTTGATGGCTTACTACTTCCAGCAGGATTCTAAAGTGTGATGCACACTTTGCTATGCCATGACAGTGTTATAGTTCAATGTTGCTATGCTTCAAAACTGTAAAGTAATTACATACTCAAAAGTAATGCCTATTCAGAGAATATGCAATTTTGAACATTGCCAGGATGTATATTAGGGTTATGGGTTTGTATTTGTTTCATTGCAGTCAGCACTGTGATTGACACAACAAATGAAATCTTTAGAATCGGCAGGGTGGGGTTTGCGCTAAAAAAAAAAAATAATCACATACTGCAAAATGGCTCCATATGCATTGGAAAATTACAGGCCTAAAGATTGCAATGCAAGTAATACTCATGCTCCAGTCTGTGTAGTTAGCCAGCTAAAAACATTTATTTTTATTTCAATCATTACTAGTGACAGAGTCATATAAATTACTTGTACAATTTACTTTTAATGTGAGAGTGTGGACAAGAAAACATTTAGTTTCTTTGATAGCTTTGATTAATACTGTATTTTACCATATTTCAGATGAAACAATAACTCCAATACTGTTGTCAGCCATTAAGAAGATACCTAAATTTGCTTACTAACCACCAACAGCTTTCTCTGCCAACTGGAATGACATTTTACCACGCCCCCTACCTTTCAACCTGCCCACTACGACCTGCAGAGATCCCTGTCCCCGGCTTAGAGAAATGTGTGATTCACACAACAGGTCGCTGACGGCACCACAGGAGTCAGGGGGGCTGTTTGGACCTGATAAGGCATGATTTAGACTGTACAATGGTGACCCTGCTGAAGACAGAGAGAGAATTATTGTGCTTGGGAAAACCGAGCTGCGTTAATCTCTTTGAATTGTATTCCCCTTCCTGCATGCATTCGTGTCTTCACAGTGCCATCCAAAAAGAAACCATTTGTAATAATTTCTCTATTTCTCGTAATTGCGCTGCTCCGGGTATCCAGGGAGACAGAAATGAACTGTGAAATGGATTAGTCAGTGTGCTTCAGTTGTTCAAGTCAATTGGATTGAGGGCATTTCTTTCTGTCTGCGTCTGATTACGTTTGAAAGGAATGAGCTTTATTGCCCCCACACAGGTAGTTCCCTTCTGTAAAGACGTTGCATTTATGGCCGGAGGAAAGGAAGGGTTTGGCAGTTGTCCATGGACGGAAGCGTACCTCTTGTGTTAAGAACCTGAGAGAGAGAACGAGAGGCAGCATTGGCTGGGTTTGCTCGGTTAGGCTTCCCCCCTGCATCCATCAATCTCCCTCAGCTTGCAGACGCTCGGCGGGATTAGATTCCTGGGGCAGAAAGGGCCAGCGCTGAAATATGGCCGCAGCCACGCCAGTGATTAACAGCGGCTGTGAATATGGATGCCGTTCATATTGGCTTAGCACTCTGGGGTAGCCCATTAGTGCTCGAGCGTGTACGACGCCCACTCTGACATGGCTCCAAGTGTCAAACTCGCTGCAATGCTAAATGCCGTTTCTTATGCTTGAATGACATCTCTTGCTGTGCCAAAAGTGTATTTACTGTTCAAGTTTTCTCACAGCCTAAACTACCAAGGTTGAGGTTAAGAACAGGTCATGAGAGTCAAATAGTCAGTTGTTGAATGAGCTTGACAACTTTATCTGTTTTTGTTTTTTTTTTTTCATATTTTATTGATATCGACATGAAATGCCATGCTTTAACTGTTAAACTTTAAAAGTCTTCTTGTAAAAGTTGGATCTTTAAATTAATCTCAAATAAAATATTGCCACTACAGCAAAACATTCTCAGACAAACATGTTTGTCCCAATGTTTTTGATTTAGTCATTAAAAGGGACACCAGATGGCCATTTTCCACAAGTTGGTATGATTCTTTAGGGTCTTCATGAAATGTCTGCAACATACTTCAGTTAAAGTATCTTTACCTTTTTACCTTGTCAAAAACAGCTCTGTTCACATGTCTCTTTAAATGCTAATGAGCTTTGCTCACCCTGCCCCTCTCTTGCATTTTATTCTGTATTTGGTGATACATTACCATCAAAAACAAAACTAATGTGTCTTCAGTGGTTCTGATGTCGGGAGAAAATGAAGAATCTTATGTCTATTTCACACCGCATGCTTGAGCTTCGCATCAGTTTCATGTCAGAGTAACTTCATTGTCACTGCAGCTGCAGACTTGCGAGTGTATTCACACTAGCATTTTGTACAGCGTCACAACAACAGCTGCTCCTGCACTGCTCACACTTGCGGCGTGAAACCGGGCTTATGTTCACTTTTACATCCAAATACAAAACACCCGCATTTCTTATGAGACGATAGTAAGTAACATACAACTGGCTGTGGACGGAAATATGCTAATATGGGACCGTCTGTCAGCAGTTGTGGGCTTCATACTGCTCAGAAAATCAAAATAGCTTGATTACTGAGACTGTTTAGGTTTTTTGGGATTTAAAAAATTAAATTCATTTTTTTTAATTATTATTATTATTATTATTGAAGGGGGGTTGTGTCCAAAAACACATTTATATGCAAACACCATGTAACAGTGAATTTTGACATGCATACACACAAAAATGCAATTTACATAAAGCATTCATCAAAAATACAATAGTCTTTTGATGAAAATATCCTTTAAATATAGTCAGTATAAAGTTGTCATAGTCATTATTTTTAGTCAGATTAATCACAAATCACAATATTTAACCAATTGTTTAAAAATGGTATATATTAATTTAAGCTTGTATAATATTACAGTGGTACAACGGTATTAGTACTAGTAAATACATGTTTAAGTAATTCATTGTCTGTATTTTAGACAGTGTTGGGAAGAGTTACTTTTAAAAGTAATGCATTATAACAAAATAATAAAGGATGCACCGAATTTTTGGCCACCAAAAATTATCGGCCGAAAACCAAAAATGCAGAAAAATTGGTGCATCCCTAATTATAATGCATGCAAAGAGAAAACAGCCTAAAGCCGATTAAAAAATAAATAAAAAAATTATATAATATATTATTATTTAATATTATTATATTTTCTGTGCAAATTTAAAGTGTTATTTTCAGTAAAAGTGTGGTTATTTTATTGTCTTATGTTTTTAAAATTAAGTATCATTAAATTTATTGAGTTAAATGTAAAAAATCTTACAAATTACTTTTTAATTATTTACTAAAATAGTAAAGAATTCTTACAAAGCATTTTCGGTTTCGGTTTTTGGCCAAGTGCTTCCAGAATTTTCAGTTTCGGTTTCAGCCCAGAATTTTTATTTCGGTGCATCTCTAATTATAATAATGCATTACTCCCTAAAAAGTAACTAATTATGCTACCTAGTTACCTTTTATGGAAAGTAATGTATTATATTACTTTTGCGTTACTTTTTAAAACTGGCCTGGGCTTGTTTGTATGGTTTTAATATAAAAAGTTCTATTTTTGGCAAATGCAAAAGCTCTTTCACACCAAAAGTGAAATGAATAAGCCCCTGGCTGAAGGAAATGTAAATTCATGTCTTATTAGTATGGTTGAATTGGATCATCAAAGGTCAGCAGCAAAGGCATTGGTTAAAAAATGGGATTAAACACATAAAGGATAATTGTGTCATTTAACATTTAATTATTGCAGGTTTGCATTTCACTGTTTTTATTCATTTTTAGGAATACCTATTCTGTTTTTCTGCAAGTGAGTTGAGTAAATGCTTACATTTACTCAGATGTTCACATTTAGAATAGAACCACAGTAGCCATCATGTTTGCACAGCACACACAACGCCTCTGCACTAACTCCTAAATTCTCTCAACATGGGGATAGGAAAGCTGTCAGTCAATAAATGGGAAAGCAAAGTAAATGGCATAAAAAGTAACTAAAATATTTCCTTGCAAATTAAAAAGTCATGAGTTTCTTTAATAGTTACTTAAAAAATAATCTGTTTACGTAACTCGCATTACTTTACCCCATCGCTGATTTAGACTTGAGACTTAATACTTGTACTCACAGCATGACTGACACAAAATTACAAATTACATCTCATCTTCAAGATGTTTCTTTTCAATGATAATGACGATACATCTTGTCTCATCTTTATTACCACTGATGAAATAAAAAAACAAACAAAAAAAATAATAACTCTTTGTTATGAACATTCTGGTCAGTAATTTTGCTGCCAAACTGCTTTTGTTGTTGCATCACACTGTTTTTTGAGCATCCAACCATGAGCATTGCATTTTAAAGACATTTTATCAACACGTGATAATGAATCTCAAACATCTCTATTTTTATTTGACATTTGCGTTATCTTGAATTGGTAACAAGCCTCGAAGCTTTCATGTTTGTGGTTGCCAGATGTCAAGAGCTTAAATCCCCCAATCATCCCCATAAGAGATATTTTGCTCAAATGAAAGTGTAATTCAGACAGTTTTCCTTCACTGTTTGCTGCAACTAGAAACCTCAGTGATGAACTTTAATAAATCTCACACAACATAAATCTCATCTATATTGTTTGTGACAATAATAGACTGCAAATTTGCATTCGGATCTGCCTTCATCCAATCAGCAACCAATGGATGAGTCCCTGCCTTAAATTTTTTTTTTCATTTCACTTGGATGCACATTACAATACGGAAGAAAAGATCTGTCGCTACTTCAGTTACACCATGACTTTAAGACCAAGATGGTTTAAAAAAATAACGGTTTTCACATCCCTCTTCGACACTCAACTGAATCAGATGTGTGAAAGACGCATATGTTCACAGCTTGGAAAGTTACCTAAATGTCATCCCCTCTTCTGACTCGCAGCGTTGTGTCGTTTTATCAGCTATCAGTTCGTGTTTGACGATCTGTGCCTGCTTTCGCCATGATTAAGAAGCGGCAATGTTTGCAGCCTCCAGGATAACAATTTCATTAACGGAGGCAGCCATGTAAACAATCTTATTGGTGGCCAATCCATTTTCCTAATTGCTAAAGCCTTCATTAGGACGTTTTATCTGGTCCAGTTGCAATTCTGAAAATGTTAATGGACGTTATTATGCTATTATGGTAATGGACATTACTCTTACACACAAATACACTTTGACATTACAACATTTTCCACATTCAACTCAGCAACAAACAAGGAAGAGACAAATTGTGGCAGGCAGCGAATGAGACGCTGGCATTATTCAGCTGCTGAAACTGTGGATAATTAACAGGTAGGTATGATTTGTTGCTGTCATAGCAGGAATGCTCTCATCTGCGTAATCAAGATCTTCACTACGGTCTCTGCGGTTTTGTCTCTCTCTTTTTCCAAACCCTCTCTGCCCTCTTCAAAGGAGTGAGCAGTAGCCCTATTGCGGATCCGTGCCCATGGTGCACCATGTCTAACCTGATTATCACTTGAGCTCAATTATCAGGTCACCCGCCGAGTGTGTTACTGCTGGATTATGGTTTAATGAGCTTACCTATAGGAGTTCACACAAAAAGCGTCACCCCAATTACGTACAATCTTACATTCTGATGTGCCATCTCAGTTGGGAGAGATAGCAAGGAAAAGACTCAGACAGCCTGTTTCCCGTGCAGAACCGCCAATGCTAGAAACATTACCGACCGTACCCATCATCCCCCACTCCCTGCCCGTCTCGACCCTCCCCCACAGCCACACACACTCCCGACGCCTAAAGAATAACACTCCATCTTGATTGCATTCTTATGTGAGACAATCAACAGGAATAGACAGCGCCTTTTCTTTCTGTTTCTTATTCCCGCCACATTTTTCTCACCTCGCTCTGATCACAACGGCTAATGAACAGTCTCACCAAGTGACTAACAAGCCCGTTTCAGCAGCTGGTCTGAAAAGAGCTTGCACTCAGCCATTGGACAATGGCTGAAAGAAAAGCAGCAAGTGGCAACCAGCCACTTTACCCCATATCAGCATTTTTAATAAAGCATTGAACTATAATGGACTTTGACAAGAACATTCTAACAACCATAGTCGAAATCATGCCGATAAAAGAGACGCTATCGCTATAATGCATGGTATTGATACCGAATGGCCCCCTAGGGGTGAGTGATAGAGGGATCTAAGAGAGATGGATGGTGGCGTCTCGTCGCTGACGCGCTTCCAGTAAATATGACATTAGAGCACAGAGCGTGTATTAGTACCAGTAAAAGCTGATACGTTAAAGGACCGAAGATGCATTAATTGAGGCGGTCACAGTTAAAACCATCAGACATGAACCGCATTAGGACTGGGAAACGTTAAAGAGCTATAACTCGGAGAGACGATATGCTTCTCTGAACCCACACATCTCCAATATTTATTTCATACTCAGTTATAAGGGGAGCCATGGAGATGTATCATGACCTCATAAAACTGCTAGAGAAACCATCAGAAAAATAAAATTCATTGGTCTGTATAGCTTCATATTGGAAGATCTTGCACTGTTTTGCCAATAAATCAAAAGGTTGAAAATAAAGGTACAGAATGTCAAAGAAAGACAAAGGTCTTAATAAATGCAAGAGTGTAGGCAGTGCACTTGGAAAGGCCTAATAAATGCCATAGAGGGAACAGTGTGCTTGCATAACCCAGCTAATGATTTTTGGTTTCCAAGAAGTTTAGAAGAAGCTAAACAGCTATTAGAGAATAGCAGAAACTTTTCTTAAGCTTTCTGAATTAAATATGTTTGTTTAACATACAGTGGAGATCAAAATTAGAGAACAACCTACAATTTCTGAAATTTTAGTCACTGCTTAGTCCTATTTGAAGTTATCCTAATAGAAGTAGAAGGGCAGTTTTTAAGCATATTTCATAAATTAATTGCATTTTGAAGCACAGTATAAAAAAAAACTTGAACAGGAAAAAGAACTCTGATCAAAATTATAAAACACTTACAGATGCTTTCAAGTTATTGCTGTTAATCTGGCACCTGGTGCTAATTTCCTTAATTATATGACAAACCCTATTTAACTGGCAGCATTCCTCTAATTTTCACTGAGATTGCAAGATGGCGGGTCGCTCTAAGGTGACTGAAACCCCGCGACAGGAGGTTGTCCAGATGAAGGTCAAACGGATGGAACTTTCCGCCACTGTAAGAGAAGTTGTTCGTTCCAAATCTGTGACTTCTCAAATATTGCAGGTTTACAATGACTAATTCATTCAAGTCCTTTAAAATAGCTGCTCATCCCTGTAAGACAAATGCACGAGAAGACAGGATAATGCAGAGACTCTCAATGGGGAATCGGTTCAACACTGCAGCTGGAATTGCTTGCCAGTTCAGCGATGAACATGGTAAGGACCTTTCTCGGCATGTTTAAGAGAAGTCGGACTGAAAGTGCACTCCGCAGTGACCAAGCCTCTCATCATCAGAGAGAATCAAAATGCTAATCTCACCTTTGCTGAAGAGCATGTTGTGTAGAGAGAGGAGAACTGATCCAAAGTTTACTTTAGTGATGAGAGCAAGTTTAATTTATTTGGGTCTGATGGGAAACATTTTGTTCAGCGACAAACTGAAAAAGGACAGAATCCCAAGTGTGTAAAGAAGTCAGTGAAAAGTGGCGGAGAAAGTGTCATGGTTTGAGAGATGTTTTCAGGAGCTGGGCCTCTTATACAGCTACATGGCAGGTGAATGCAAATGTTTATCAGCAACACACAGTTCCTTCCCTGCAAGCATCTCCCAATCAGCTTGCAATCTTCTTGCTAGACAAAGCCCCCGTCACACTGCAAAACAGGTAAAGCAGTTCCTTGAAGCTAAGAACATTGACATGGCCCAGAGTCCTGATCTGAACCCAACTGAAAATCTCTGGAAAATCTTTGGCAACAAAGTTATAGCTAAGAAACCCACCACAGCAATTGCTTTGAATGACTTAAGCACATCTGCGGCCGCAGGACATCACTAGTTTCTCACACTGGTGTGGTCTTGGTCCACTCTTCTTTATAGTTCAGTAACTGTGGTGGGTTTCTTAACTATACCTTTGTCGCCAAGGACGTTTCAGGGATTTTCAATCAGGTTCAGATCAGGACTCTGGGCCGGCCATTTTAGGGCCTCTACTAATGTTATTTTGTTGTTGTTGATATTCTCTGGTTATTTTGTCAAACATGTTAGTGGAATAGTGGTATAGCCACAGCTTTCCTCAAATTTTGAGTGATGAAGATAAATCAAGTATTTATAGACTGTTCTCTAATTTTGATCTCCACCGTGGGGCAGCCGTGGCCTAATGGTTAGGGAGTCGGGCTCGTAATCGAAAGGTGAGCAAGGCACCGATCCCCCAACTGCTCCCCGGGCGCCGCAGCGATAGCAATATGGCTGCTCCGGGTGTGTGTTCACGGTGTGTGTGTGTGTGTGTTTGATCACTTCTCACTACTGTGTGTGTGCACTTGGATGGGTAAAATGCAGAGCACAAATTCCAAGTATGGGTCACCGTACTTGGCTACACGTCATGTCCTTTCCTTTCCTTCCTTTCCTGTATATAGAATGTTCATGTTCATGTTAGCAATCAGAGAGAGAGAAAAAGACAGTTTATTACTGAGATGACATACTATTTTACTATTTGTGACCCTGGACCACAAAACCAGTCATAAGTTGCACAGGTATATTTGTAGCATAGCCAACAACACATTGTATGGGTCAAAATTACCGATTGTTTTTTATGCCAAAAATCATTAGGATTTTAAGTAAAGATCATGTTCTATGAAGATATTTTGTAAATTTCCTACGGTAAATATATCAAAACTTAATTTTTGATTAGCAATATGCATTACTAAGAATTTCATTTAGACGACTTTAAACACGATTTTCTCAATACGTTTATTTTATTGCACCATCAGATTCCAGATTTTCAAAACATACATCAATAGAAAGCTTATTCAGCTTTCAGATGATGTATAAATTTAAAAAAACTGACCATTATGACTGGTTTTGTGGTCCAGGGTCACATTTTAATAATTGTGACTTAATTAAAACTTAACAAAGACAAAAAATAATATATTTTTGAGGTTGCATTAAAATTCCATTTCGCTCAAAAGTCATTTTTGCATTAATGTCCATATGGCTATAAGGCTTCTGATTCTAGGAATAATATTTTACTGTTTAGTGCTCTTCTCACAGCGCCAACCTGCACAGCAACCTACCAACTCTGAGAAAGTCATAGGATACATGACCCATGGCACCTGCTCCCATCTGCCATATATTTGCATTGCAAAAAAAGCTCATACTGCAGCATGAGAATGTTATCAAATGCAAAACCACTATCAGACGTAATTGTTAACGTGGCCCACTTTCACACAAATAAGTATGTGAACAGAAACCAGTGTACAATGCTTTAAAAGGTGCTTTGATGTATATTTTAGATTATAGATATCAAGAATATAAATATACAAAGATATCATGCTGTCAATAATAGAGGACCCCAGAAAACCTTGCAGCCATTTGATTATTTTAAATGACATTTACCTGTCCTTCAGCTGTTGATGGATGGTTTGTCTTTTGCAAATGAAAAGGTTGCCCAAATCATACCGACAGCTATCTTCAGTATGCTTTGAGAACAGAGGGAGACAGTGCAGTATTCGTCTCTGTCACTTGTGAACTGTTGACTGACATCCTGTGGTCTGGCTTAAGACTAACAGGTACTAACTGTGACAGGTGAACTGAAGTTGCTCCCTGTAGAAAAGGCACAGAGGACCTGAGGACACAAGATATAGCTGACAGCTTTCTTTTCAAAATACTTTCCAAAAATATGTCATTGCTCATATCACTCATTTTTTTTATATCAGTGCAGCAATTGCAAACCGTAGTTCAATTTGTCACCCACCTTTAAGTCAAATTTAATTGCACTGTACTGCTGGTATAGTAGAAAAACTAGTTTTCACTACTTTGAAAGTGAATTACTTTTTTAAACTAAAATTTAATTCTAAAGTACATTTTATAACCATTTTTGACACTGACAATTTCTATATACCACCATCCAAATACATAATCTACGCAATGATGAACTAAGTGACAGTGATTTTCTCAGGTTGCAGGGATGAATATTCACTTCTTTTGCTCAAGATGCTTCTCAAACATTGCCATGGTTTATGAAGCTAGCAGCCACACAATTAGCAACAGATGGTGGACATAATACTTCTAATTGTCAGTTCTATATTATGTGCAGTGCTCAGAAAATTGTTTTGATGCAGCCAGCATCTTTTTCAAAAAGCTGAAATCCTTTTATATTAACAGAATCTGTGTGCCAAAGCAACAAGCAAGAATGTAATTTAGACCTCTGGCAACAACATTTTCCAAAACATATTTGCATGTTATTTTCATCGGAAACATTCACACACTTTGTATTTATCAAAGTAGTATATGTTGTGGTATAAGAAAGAAATGAATACTTTTATTCAGCAAGGATGAAATAAATTTACCAGAAATTTGTCAACAGACATCTGTGATATTATAACTTTTTATTTTAAATAAATACTGTTCTATTGAACAACTTATTTATCAACGAATCTTGGAAAAAAAAAAAAAAAAAAAGTGTTTTCCACCAAAAATGTAAAGAGTACAACCGTTTTCTACACTACATTGATAATAATAAGAAATGTTTCTTAAGTGGCATATTAGAATGATTTCTGAAGGATCATGTGACACTGATGACTATGGAAGCCAGTTTCCGCCACTGAATAAAAAAAAAGACTGATATGTTCACAGAATTGAGAGTTTATATCATGCAATTCTGATTTCTCGTTTCTCATTTCACAGTTTATATCTCACAATTCTGAGAAAAAAAGTCAGAATTGTGAGATAACAAGTCGCAATAACCTTTTTTTTTTATTCAGTGGCAGAAACGGGCTTCCATAGATGACTGAGGTTATTATGCTGAAAATTTAGCTTTGCAATCAGGAATAAATTAAGTTTTTAAATACATTAAAATAAAAATAATATTTCAAAATGTTACTGTTTTATGATCAAATAAATGCAGCCCTTCAAAGACATAAAAAAATATTCTGTCCACTTCCAGAACAAAAATTTACAGATAATTTACCCTGGTCATCCAAGATGTTCATGTCTTTTTTTCTTCGGCCGTAAAGAAATTATGTTTTTTGAGTTAAACATTTCAGGATTTTTCTCAATATAATAGACTAGTATGGTGCCCCGATTTTAAACTTAAATGCGGCTTCAAACAATCATAAATGCGGTTGTAAACGATCCCAGCCGAGGAAGAAAGGACTTATCTAGCAAAACGGTCGGTTATTTTCATTTAAAAAATACAATTTAAATACTTTTTAAATCTCAAACGCTCATCTTGTGTTCCTCTCCCTGAACTCTGTGTATTCTGACTCAAGACTGTTATGTCGAAAAACAGTTATGTCGATCGTATTTTCTCCCTGAACTTCAAAAATAATTTAAAAATCATCCTACATCGCTGCAGAAGTACCGACCCAGTCTTTGCAAAGTGAACATGCAAAGAAGATCAAACGCCCTCAACAAAAAATGTAAAACAGTGATATAGGACACTATACTATAGGACACTTACCGACATATAGGACACTTCACTTTAAAGGTGTTTTTCTCAATATTTAAATTTTTTTGAACCCTCAGATTTCAGATATTCAAATAGTTGTGTCTTGGCCAAATATTGTCCTATCTTAACAAACCAAACATCAATGGAAAGCTTATTGATTCAGCTTTTAGATTATGTATAAATCTCAATTTAAAAAAAAAATTGACCCTTATGACTGGTTTTGTGGTCCCGGGTCACAAATTTTTGAATGGTCGTGTATACTGCATACATAAATATTTGTTGGCTAAAACTTGTGTTTTTTTACACAATGATAATAATAATTCCTTACATTTATATAGCGCTTTCCTGGGCACTCGAAGCGCTTTATATAGAATCTCCTCAACCACCACCAGTGCACAGCATCCACCTGGATGATGCGACGGCAGCCATGTTGCGCCAGAACGCCCACCACACAGCAGCTTAATGGTGGAGAGAAGATGTGAGGGATGAAGCCAATCAGAATATGGGGATAATTAGGAGGCCATGATGGTCAGAGGCCAAGGGGCAAATTTGGCCCATTTTTACACCCCTACTCTTTATCGAAGGACATCCTGGGATTTTTAATAACTACAGAGAGTCAGGAACTCGCTTTAACGTCTCATCCATAGGATGGTGCTCTTTTGACAGCATAGTGTCCCTGTCACTACACTGGGGCACTAGGACCCACACAGACCACAGGGTGAGCCCCCCCTGCTGGCCTCACTAACACCTCTTCCAGCAGCAACCTTGTTTTCCCAGGAGGTCTCCCATTCAGGTACTAACCAGGCTCAACCCTGCTTAGCTTCAGTGGGCAACCAGTCTTGGGCTCCAGGGTGATCTGGCTGCTTTTTAATGATGGTAAATTACCAGTCAAATGTTCTATCAATTTTACAGTCATGTGTTTCTATTCTACACACGTTGACTGACCATTGAGTTGTTTTCAGTGAACTGAAACAGTTTTTTTCTAGTAAAGATGGTAAAAATGTTCAATAGTTTTTTTTTTTTTAGGCACACACTTTAAGGGTGTGTGCCTACACAGAAACTGACTTGCACAGAAAATAAACCCACACTGAGAAGTATTCACTGGAATAAAAAGTGTGACAACTAGCCTTGATTTCCCCTATATGTCAGCAGAAGTTGTAGAAAAGATTCTAGCTGAACAGCAGACAAATGAAAGGCACGGAAATAACACTTACTGAATTCATGCTCATTTCATTGCATCTTTAATGGCATCTCCTCTTGGATGGCGAACCTCCTATGAACATTTTAATTAACACAGTTGTCTGCGTATCTGGCCTTCCAACTCATGTGCTGCGTCTGCTCTCATGAAGTGACAACCTGAGAACAAGAAAGAACCACTGCATGTCTTCTAAAGGTGTTGGATTAAAATGTGGTGGTTCCTGCCTTGCTAAAAAAAGAAAACGGATAACATACAAATGCAAAAAGCATAGGTAATGATTTAGTTACAGTACATTTATTTATATCCTAAAGCTTGTCACAGAAAAACAAAATGATTTCACATTTCATTTTCACATTAATTTCCATTCCCTAAAAAAACAAAAAAACAAAGAGAAGAAAGAAAGAAGAGACGACTCTTCTTTTCGAAGAGTAATCATTATGCTGCCACCCAGCAGACTTGTATTGCAAGGAACTGTATATTATTTATAGCTCACACATAAAGCCAGTGCTTAGTGCTGTGTGATTAAGATTGAATGCAGAAATTAAACTACAATGCTAAAGCCAAATCTGAATGTAGAAATAATCTTCAGATATTTTCATGACTTGAAGATATCAGAATGCTAGCTAAACCACATTTGTCTATTTTCTAAAACTTCCACAAAGCCATTATTTTGTGCTAAAGAAAAGATACCTAAAAAACAGCTTTTTCCCTATTATTTCAATGTCAAATATTTCTGACAGTGATAATCATTGTTGAGAATCCAACTGCAGTGAACAGTAAAGTTACCGTCAGATTGAAAATGATGGAAAAGCATGCAGGACAAGACTCAAGATGTTTTCCCTCAACATTACCAGCAGTTCTGCCAGCACTCTCCTCCCGTTTCTCATGGGCCATTTGTTTGGCTGGATGAAGCCATGTTTCCAGTTGAGGAGCCAATCAAAGAGCACAGAGGCTCTGGGCCAGTGATGAGTTTTTCTGGCTGGCCCTGTCTGACAGCTGTCCTATCAATCCCACTTTGTGTTTCCTAATTTGAAGTTGGTGCAGAGCCCAAAAGCAGATGTGCAGGGAAGACATAACTGGGAATACTATGTCAGCGCTCACCCCAGGGCAAGAACAACAAGCTTTCCATACGAACATACAGTTACACGGGCGCATTTTATAAGATTACGTCTGTATATCTAATACATTTCCCGCAAAAAGTCTGGAAATAACCTTTATATTGATTCTAAAGATTACGCATAATACGTTTTTCAAAATAACTTTGTTAGACATCTGCTACCGAATGACTAGAATGTGGTAGTCATAAATCCTTCAGATGGCAAACCAAGATTGAACCAAAATAATTAAATACGGAGTCACCGGATAATGCATTAAAAATACTTTCCCCCAATCCAGAGGTGGGTAGTAACGAAGCAAATTTACTTGAGAATTTTTTTGGAAAATTTGTACCTTTAAGAGTAGATTTAAAGATGGGTACTTTAACTCAAGTACATTTCTAACGAAAAAACTGTATTTTTACTTTGCTACACTGGGCGGCGTTCCTCTCGTAACTTAATTTTTATGCAATGAACAATGACCCATTTGCGAATTAATCACCCTTTTGAGACTATTCTGTTCAAGGCCTTGAATTAACAAGCTTACAAATCGGTCTGAATTGGTTTGGGAATCACTTTGAATTATTTGTTCAGTTCCCTGCACGTACTGAATCGAATAAACTTACTGTTTTTATTATAGCCGATTCATCAAGTAATCCATGAAAACTTGCATAATGTAATACTTTCCTTTATTTACAGGTAATTGTTCAGTTCCCTGCACGTACTGAATCATCTGAGGCATTTTCTCATTCGTTTCATCTACATAAATATTTACTGTACAGTTCATTGAAGCCAAATGTGAAAATTCTACTGTTGGCCTGCAATGAGGATCTCTATTAGTTGAACACCCTGTGTTCACGAGTCCACAGGTATACATTTGATGCAGTTTAAGTAATATTTTTCTTTTTTTTAGAAAATAACCAATCGTTTTGCTAGATAAGAGCCATTTGAAGCTGCATTTAAACTGCATTTTGGAAGTTCAAACTCACATCCGGGCAGCTCTTAAAGTGACAGCAGTCTAATGATCCTGCTGTCTGTCCTTAAAGGGCACCTATTATGCCTCTTTTTACAAGATGTAATATTAATGTTATGGCTCTCCTGAATCTGCCTGTGAAGTTTCAGATCCAAATACGATACAGATTGTTTATTATAACGTGTTGAAAAGTGTCATTTTTGGGGCAGGTCTAAAAAGCGCTGTTTCAGGGGTGTGTTCCTTTACATGAAAATGAGCTGCAACTTCCTGCCCAACTCCAGAAGGGGGCAGAGCCTAGACATCTCTGTTTTGCGTATGGCAATAAACAGAGAGGGGATGCAACATGAGCGAGCATGAGAGGGCTGATATTTTTACTGTACTTAAAAGAACAAATACACGATTTCTTACCAAGAGTTGCTGAACAATGAATCAAAGCGTGCAATCTGCAGTTGTTGACGATCGTGAAAGCGTGCAGTCGCTTTCTTATGAGTGCTGTTTTACCGATTTCACTTTCGCTTTGAAAATCTATCACGTTTAGCAAGGAGGGGAGAGAATGCCCCCCACTTCTGCGCGATACCTGTCCTGCTTGACATAGATGCAAAGTTAAAATCTGTTTAATGCGTTCACATGGCAGAATTTTAATTTTGTTCGGTTTATAGAAAGGTTTTTCCCACCCCTCTCAAACCGATTACAATTTTATTCAGTTTAAACATTTTTATTCCGATTGAGGTGTTTATATGGAGCATCTTCATTCAGATTGGACTTTTAAACTGATTACAATGCTCCATGTAAACACACCGAGTGAGTGCCAGTGAAAACTTAGTGATAAACTCTGAACCTTACTGTTTTTATTATAGCCGATTCATCAAGTAATCCATGAAAACTTGCATAATGTAATACTTTCCTTTATTTACAGGTAATTGTTCAGTTCCCTGCACGTACTGAATCGTCTGAGGCATTTTCTCATTCGTTTCGTCTACATAAATATTTACTGTACAGTCCATTGAAGCCAAATGTGAAAATTCTACTGTTGGCCTGCAATGAGGATCTCTATTAGTTGAACACCCTGTGTCCATGAGTCCACAGGTATACATTTGATGCAGTTTAAGTAATATTGTAGTAGCGGTAAGCTAGATAGACTGTCACATGAAATGTGCAAAGTGAAATGAGTAAAAAGTTGCAACTGTTGCATTTCATTTATAGTAGATTTGCATTACTGCAACACATCCAAATCCCTTTTTGTGCAGTGTTGAGCATTATAACCATCACATACGTTTTTGTTGAGCTTATGAATGCAATATCCATTCAGAAGCAATTTGATATTTCACCGCGGAGAACTCCGGAGTTGTTCAGTGTGCGTTCATTGACTGAATTCTGATGAATATGCATTTGCAAATTCTCTCATCAGCATAAACAACAAACTGCCATTGCGACTTTAATCTTTAATGAGTTCTATGAGTTAAGGTAGTTATAAAATTGCCCTCAAGTAAGAATTAAAAAAATGCCCCTGTAGAAATCAGTTAATTTCTGATGCTGATATCCAAAGTAACTGGCTACTTGAGTAGATTTTTCATTGGATACTTTTTTTACTCTTTCTCAAGGAACTGTTAGGATTGTTACTTTTACTTGAGTAATTATTTACATAGGAACTTGTACTTTTACTTGAGTACTATTTCTGGCTACTCTGCCCACCTCTGCCCCAATTATATCGCTTCTGTAAACCCCGGAAATGTAAGAAGTGTCCATTGGACAGAAGTCATCATAGTTGGCTAAATTTCTATAGTGGTGAATGAAAACTGCAACAAATTATTTTTGCGTTCTCTCTCAGCCATAATAGGGGTGGGCGATATACCGGTAGACATGATTAACCAGTAGAAATTTGTCAACCGGTAGAGATTTTAGACTTTCATCTCTATCGCAGTTACACTCACGTGATGTTGCAGTGCTGCGTGATCACAAAAACGTATTATTTGCATGTGTTTTTAAGCACTGCGGCTAAAAAAACAAGTATTTTTAAGCTGTTGAAAAGCAATCAGCAGTGAAAGAGAACTTATTTTCTTCTGCAACTTTAAAATCGTCCTACACTGCTCTTTTAGCTATTTTTGTAAAGACCGTTTGACCTTCTTCGTTCTTCTATGTTCACTTTGTAAACACTGGATCGTTACTTCTGCAGCGATGTAGGATGATTTTGAAGTTGGAGGAGAAAATGAGATGGGATTTTTCGACATACCCTAATTGTCTTGAACCGGAATACACAGAGTTCACACAGAGCTAGACAAGACAAACATTTGAGGTTAAAAAGTATATAAATTGTCATTTATTTTTATTTTTTTTTAAGAAAATAACCAATCGTTTTGCTAGATAAGAGCCATTTGAAGCTGCATTTAAACTGCATTTTGGAAGTTCAAACTCACATCCGGGCAGCTCTTAAAGTGACAGCAGTCTAATGATCCTGCTGTCTGTCCTTAAAGGGCACCTATTATGCCCCTTTTTACAAGATGTAATATTAATGTTATGGCTCTCCTGAATCTGCCTGTGAAGTTTCAGATCCAAATACAATACAGATTGTTTACTATAACGTGTTGAAAAGAGTCATTTTTGGGGCAGGTCTAAAAAGCGCTGTTTCAGGGGTGTGTTCCTTTACATGAAAATGAGCTGCAACTTCCTGCCCAACTCCAGAAGGGGCAGAGACTAGACATCTCTGTTTTGCATATGGCAATAAACAGAGAGGAGATGCAACATGAGCGAGCATGAGAGAGCTGATATTTTTACTGTACTTAAAAGAACAAATACACAATTTCTTACCAAGAGTTGCTGAACAATGAATAAAAGCGTGCAATATGCAGTTGTTGACGATCGTGAAAGCATGCAGTCGCTTTCTTATGAGAGCTGTTTTACCGATTTCACTTTCGCTTTGAAAATCTATCACGTTTAGCAAGGAGGGGAGAGGATGGACAGGGGGTCACGGCCCGCGAATGCCCCCCACTTCTGCGTGACACCTGTCCTGCTTGACATAGATGCAAAGTTAAAATCCGTTTAATGGGCAGAATTTTAATTTTGTTCGGTTTATAGAAAGGTTTATCCCACCCCTCTCAAACCGATTACAATTTTATTCAGTTTGAACAGTTTTATTCCGATTGAGGTGTTTATATGGAGCATCTTCATTCAGATTGGACTTTTAAACTGATTACAATGCTCCATGTAAACACACAGAGTGAGTGCCAGTGAAAACTTAGTGATAAACTCTGAACCTTACTGTTTTTATTATAGCCGATTCATCAAGTAATCCGTGAAAACTTGCATAATGTAATACTTTCCTTTATTTACAGGTACAGAAAAATATGAGTGAACTTTACAAAATGATATATAAATAAAGTCTTACAAACATTTGTAAAGCCAAATCGTTGTGTGCATAGAAAATTTAGTAAAACTCTTAAAAAGCCTCAATAGACATTTACAGCAGAAACACTAACATCCTTGAATGTTTTATGATCATGAAACAGAGCAAGGGTGTTCCTGACGGGACACTGCTTGACACAGCCGATCGCACGCAGACAAAATGACTGGGGATATGGTAATATGCGCCTGTCAGTCAATAGCGGTGGGCGGGGCTACCAAAATATGACTTAATTTTGTGGACAGGCTCCAAAGTGCTTGTTTTTTTTTTTGAGTCTTGTTTGATTTTATGAAGATTTAAAAAAAAAAAAAGGCTGGATGTATTTTTATCATTCTAAGATAGCTGTGTACACACAATTCCAAATTTCTGTCCAAACACCTTCTAAAAGTGTATATTGCATAATAGGTGCCCTTTAATGTTAATCAGACAACAAAAGAGAAAATCTCTTGACTAAATCACTTCTGTAACTATAATAAGAAGAAATATATATTTAATTTACACAGTGAAGAATATGCAGTGTTTTTAAACATTTGATTACTTTATACAATGTATGTAGCATTCCTTATTTATTTGTTACAAAAGTAACTATATTGTGATATATATCATTATTGTGAAATAAAAATTACTTTTGGCCATATTGCCCATAGTATTATTAACGTTCAAACAGGGCCTTTATTCGTAATTTAATGCCAAGGTAATACACAAAGACAAATGATAGTCTTATAAAATGTACAGAATTTTGTAAAAATTGAAAATATTAAAAAACTTTGCTAGATTTACGACAGTAAAAACTGTGGAAATGCATAATCGCTGTCTGTGAAAAAGGTCCACAGATTTTTACAGGTAAATCTTTCTTAGCATTTTCACATGGGGTGGGGGGATGGGGTTATACATGGAGGCAGGGATGTGTTGGGATTTAGGGACGAATTTTAGGCCTGGAGCGATGGCAGCTAATCGGAGAGGGACTCATTAGAAGTAGAAAGGTGAGTGTCAGCGTGGAGCTCAGGGGCTGTGCGGGGGAAAAGGGCCACTGAGCGCTGGGACGCGGTGGCCGCAGGCGGGGGTATTAATTGAGAGAGATTAAGTTGCTCTCGCCCTCGCCTTGACAACACCATCAATAAGGGCTCTCGAAGTCGTCCCCAGACTGATGTTTTCAGTGTTTCGCAAGGAACTGTGCGACAGGGAGAGCAGCTGGCAGAGGACCTGTCCACAGGAACGCGGGGCCAGCTAAATTGAATATGGAACAAGGTCACCTGGGCCGCCCGCATGCTCGAAGCGCCGCCGCGATCGCATCAGTTTGAAGGAAAGTGGATGCGCTTGATGCTTAGATTACTTTGCGAGGATTCGCGCAGACAGGTGAGGCCAAGAGAATATTGACATGGAAGACAATATTGAGAAATATGGAGTGACAAAAGGGTATCAAATATCAGGAGAACTGAGATGCAGTTATGAGATATAGAGATTACTTTTAGAAAGTTTTGCTAAAATGTATTTGTTTTAATAAAAAAAAAAGGAAAAAACGGTTTTATTGAATGGTGATGCCATGACTGCCATGCATATGCTGACGATAAAGCAATAGAATTAATCTGTTAGAATAAGATGTTTATGATGTATCTCAGTACGGGAACACTTGCATATTTTGTATGCATTATACAAATCTGAGGCAGAAATGCATGCAAACTCACAGTATAAGAAAATGGAAAAGAAATCAAATGATGTCCTTTGGCTTAAGTCCCATTTTTTCAATTAAACCACACAATATTGAGATGGACTCATGAAGTTGGGCTCTGGTTTATGTTTGTTGTTCACAGTCTGTGTTCTTGGCATTTGGTGAAGCAACTTAACTTGAGTGAAACTTTGTTTTTTGGACTAATGTTTAATGATGTATGCTGGAAAAATGCCAGATAAGAAAGTCAATAATTCATCTCAATGCAGAATAATTTAGGGGAAAAACACAAAACTCATGATGGCAGACTGCCTCAGGGCTGGAATCCCTTAGTATTTGGCAATATCTTTGATGATAAAGACATTAAAAATAATTAGGACTGACGAAAACAGCGTTTACAATTGTTTGACTATTTAAGAGGATGATAAAATGATTTCTTATCCGGATGAAACGGCTGTATTTGAGAGAAGCACGGTGGTGTGCTGTGGCCCTTTTTACATCTATAATTACAGCACAAATCCATGTAATTGTTTCTTTTGTTTGCATGCCAATTTATCAAAATTGTTGCAAATGCAAAGTGCTGAACCCGTAAATTAGTTCGACTGTATCTGAATGATGACTACTGACTAGGAATATCCTCTTTTTAATTACTCTATTCGAAATATCTCCCATATTAACGACACACTCGAGAAAGGCATTGTTTATTGTTCATCTCCGTTTTTCAAGTTTCTTCTTTTTTAAGTTGCCTTTTTCTCTCCATTGCATAACAGCTGAAGAAACAGCACATACGGCAAAAAATGGGGAAGGTTTTCAATTATTCCTTGAGCTGATCTGTAAGTATAACAGCTGTGGTTACCAGATATATTCATCAAATATTCAATCTGTCATATTGCACAGACTAGTGGGTTGATCTGAATTATTATATATACATTTCCATTCTCATTCAATTGGCAAATAATTAATATTAATAAGCACGAGAGAGGAACATGTCTCAGAACGTTTCCTCAAATACACTGACCTGCACATGATACCGAATGTGAAATGAATTTATCAGAAATAGACAAATAAATCAATGTTAAGTAAAAAGACAAATATTATGCATCTCATTTGCCATCTATAACAGCCACCTGGCATATTATTCAAACCACCATTTGGACTCAACATCTTCACAGGCTCTTGCTTAAATCAATGATGAATATGTACCATTTATAATTAAGATGTCATCTTTTACATCTCCTGACTATTTTGTTTGTACTTTCTGGCTATTATTCAGAGAAAAAGCAAGTAAAGAACATCTAACAATAGTATTCAACTTGATCACTATGATCTCAATCTGCATGAAACTGTTTTTTCTTTTTTAATCCAAACTGTCAAGTCAGTGATCCCCATGATTAGTGTCCTCATTTCTGTATCATAGATTCTTCAAGTGAAAAGTTCTGAACAAACATATATATGAGGAGGCAAAGTCCTCAAAGGACTTTTTTTTTTTTTTAATTAAAATCAAATGTAAAAGTCCCAGACCCATTTCCTTGGTTAAATTACTTACACTATCAGAAAAAGAAAAAAGAAAATATATATATATTTTATATTTTTACTAGGGCTGTCAGTCAATTAAAACTTTAAATCTAATTAATTACATGATGTTTCAGTTAATTAATCTAATTAATTACAAAACAAATTTGACTGTGAAAATACCCACAAAAGATTATTTCAAGCTATATTTGTGTTAAATGAGAAGGTATCAAGTAAACATTACAAACTGTGGGTTTAGAAAGATATATTTTATTTTATTCAACATAAAATTTAATACACAGAAGCATTTAGGCTGCAACGGTATAATGTAAACTATGGAACATAAAGGAAGAACATTTGAGAAACATCTCAGTATTTTTTGTTCATATACAATTAAAGTCATCAGTCTTCAAAATATCTTATTTTATGTTCCACAAAAGAAAGGTTTGAAACGACATGAGGGTGTGTAAATGATGACAGGATTTAGATTTTTTGGGTATCCCTTTAAGGTTTTTATTTTTAGTATTTAAAAAGTATTTTATTTAAATATATAAAATTATATATTTTTGATGATACTGAAATTATACTATAAAAATGGGAAACGAAATCTGCCAGCAGGTGGCGGTAAATGTCTTTATGAGTCATAAATGCAATTGTTCAAACAGCTGATTCATTCAGGAATTCAGTAAATGGCTCTCTCTATTTAAATCATTGGTTTACACTATATTCCTTCAAAACGCGGATTCAAAAGACATGCAACAATTCTGCTATGGCTTTATAGGTAATATGTTCTCTGACAAAAATACATAATATTGTGTTTAAAATATAACACAATATCAACTTCTTATTTACTGAACTGTTATATAAAATCACATTTAAGCTCCTGATAGATCGGGACAAAATCAGCACTCCTGTCATATTTGCTCTTGCTGCCCCTATGATATATATATATATATCATAGGGGCAGCAAGAGCAAATATGACAGGAGTGCTGATGTGTTTTGTCTCCTATATATATATATATATATATAGGAGACAAAACACATACAGGAACATTTTTTGCACCAATATCTTACATTTTAGGCCATACCTGCAATTGTGGAGTTGTTGCCCTGCATCATATTTGTTAACAGTCAACTATATAAAATATAAGATGACGTACAGGTCTGGGGGCGGGGCGGGGCTAGTGCATTAACTGCATTAAAATATTTTAATCGCCTTATTTTTTCATAACTAATTAATTAAGTTAACGCCTTAAACTGACATCCATCATTTTTTACATTAGCAATGTAATCAATATTCGGTTTATTAAAGTCAAGCATAAATATCATCAGCTTAGTGTTTTACATGTATTTCAAAATAATAACTCAAGGCAGTAACAATTTAAACAATATGGGCCAGATTTACTAAACAGGGCAAATTAGCGTTAGAGTGCAAATCCATAAAAGCGCTAATAAGAGGGGAAATTTCTGTGTGATTTACTAACAATGTGCACATTAAAAACACAAACGCAGCTAGCTCATTTTTATAATGACCTGCGCACTCTACCAAGAGGAGCGCAAATTACCGCCTGCTTTAAGACATGCCTTTTAGGGGGGCATTAAATAATGTGGAAAATACCAGTAATTTGACAAGTGTAAACGTTAGTAAATCGCATTGCGCGATTCATTTTAATACTCTTCTCCCATAAATTTTGCGTCTGAAAGGGAAACTCCTACAAATGCATATTCAATAAAGTCAGATGCAAATAACTGTGTCCATGCCTTTTCAGTGCTAATTCTTTACTCTGAGTCTTTAGTAAATCCTGACAGTACTATTTATCCCTCTGGACCTCTTCTGTCATTTTTGACCGAAAAAATGTATATTTTCAAATTTTCAAATTTTCATCGAAATGAGATGACACTTGGTGACTTTTATTGCATTAGCTATGTGAACACAAAAAATAATGGAAATCATGGATGATTAGGATATGTTAAAGGATCACAAAAAAAAAAGTCACACTTGGCTCCTTCGCGGTCAGAAATGACCAACATAGGAAATGAACGGGAAACACAAAAAAAACACGAAAACTTAGAGAATCTTTTGGTGGTACCAGCTGCAAAGCCACTGTGCAGAAAAAAAATTGCACAGCAATCAAGGGGTGACACTCTAGAATATCAAGAGTGCAAAATAGACACCCATGCATACACACACACACACACACACACTCAGAAATTAACTGGTAAGACTGCAACAGAGCAAATTTTGAGAATTTCGAGATGGGGAGAGCAATTTTCTTGTGAAATAATTAGAGTTTATATGTAATTTGGTTATTATCCAACAAAGATATCTAAATCTTGACAAATAAAAAAAAAAAAACAATGGTAATCCAAAAACCTATTAATATATGTATAATATGTATATAGGGAGCTATCCAGGAACTGTAAAAATGGATTTTAAATGTGTGCACTCTGTTTTAATGTGAATTGTTGCATTTATTGAAAAATAATATATATATATATATATATATATATATATATTATATATATATATATATATATATATATATATATATATATATATATATATATAAATATATATTAATTCTAATGGGAAAAAATAGCTCATTAAAATTGTATAAATATTGCATGTTGTCATAAAATCCCCTCAAAATTCTAAATAATATTCAAAAACACAATGATTTTCCTGAAAAAAAAAAAAAAAAGTTAAATTTTAAGACTCCGGTCACTTTTGACCACGAAGGAGCCAAGTGTGACTCCTAAACGAAGAGGCCCAGAGGGTTAAAGCCAAAAGATGGTTTGCGCTGGCACAAGCTGTTAGTAAGTATCTGGCCCTAGATTTAGTAAACTTATGTTCAGCTATACTTTTTAATAGTTAACTTTGAACTATTTTTGAATTTTTTAAATCATCAAAGCTCAGTAAATATTGGTTACAGACACAGAGATTTACTTTATATTTCACCAAGCTGATTACTCATTAAAAACTCCCACAGATCATGTTTTCATGCCACTTCAAGCCTAATTCTGACATAGCAAAGCGGTTATTTCTAAGTATCTGAGTTGTTTACTTACTTTTTTAAAATTAGTCTTCCCATTAACACCATTATATTGTTAATTCAAACTGATTCACAAACACAAGAGACGGGATTTATCACATGAACCAATCACAGCAGAACATAATCAGTCATATCCAATCATATCACAATGGAGGCACTGCCTCCTCTCATGTGACTTTCCCCCATTCATTCTCAACTAGCCCCCACCAAACTCAGTGCATGCTTTAGGGGGTCTGTTAAAACACAATAGTCTCTGGGGAGGCAAGAGAGACGATTTTTGGTTGAACTATTCATTTAAAATCTAAGTACACAATGTTTCATTAGGCCTTATTATGAAAGACAATCAGAACAAATTTGTGTGTAAATTATACACTACTCTTTAACTGTCATGATTTTGTGAAATATTATTAAAACTTATAGTAACTCTTTCTATGTTAATATATTTTAAAATGTAATGTATTTCTGTGATGCAAAGCTGATTTTTCAGCATCACTACTCCAGTCTCCAGTGTCACACGATCCTTCGGAAATCACTCTAATATGCCGATTTACTGCTCAAGAAACATTTCTTATTGTCAATGATGAAAACAGCTGTGTAGCTTAATATGGAAACTAATGTATTTTTTTTTCAAAAGAACAAGAACAGCATTTATTTGAAATAGAAATCTTGTTACATTATTGTCATACTGTCATATAACACTTTTGATCAAATTCAGTGTGTCCTTGCTGTATACAAGTATTCATTTCTTAAAACAAAAACCAATTACAGACCCCAGGTTTTTGGATGGTACGTAAAACTGTTCATGCGAAAATGGCTCATTTCATCTGAAAGCAACTATTTATGTACAAATAGATTTGTGAAAGATTTACACCTAAACTCGTTCTGCTCTTGCTGAAAGAATAAAGCCTATCGACTTTCAGCCAGCAGATTCAGATATAAAGGGGTTTATAAATTTATTCCTGAGACATTTGAGGTTATATATTGAAGCAACTATCAAACAAATAAACAAGCTACCTCAGGTCAGCTTTAAATGATTCATTAGCTAAAAGTTTGCAAAAGCCTTTCTACTTGCATGGACTTTCTGTAAAGAAATTCTCAGCATGCTATAGCATACAGCATTTTCCACATGACAGCTTTTCCTCTGCCCTCTGTGCCCACCTGACAGCATCTGGGGGCGGGCACTACTTCTGAAGAAGTCTGCTGATTATGTTTGTGATGTGAGCTGTCATTCCAGCGGTTCCCCACCTGTGGAGCCCAGGTGCAGCGCTACATTCATTTACAGCACACTGAGAATTAGTCTAACAGCTCTGGCCAGGAGAGGACAGACTCCACAAGACACCGGCAGGGCAGAGCGGAGTGAAATAAATTACCATTTTCACACAGAAGAATTGAGACGGAAGAGAGGAGTCAGTCCTCTGCACATGCCTCCTCAAATTAGGTGCCACCTGTAATTCAGTTACCCACAAATCTTCCACCAGAACCGCTGCCTTTGAGACTGGCATGGTATTAGTTATTAGCCACAGGAGCGCTTTGAGGACAGCGCTGGAGACGGGAAGAGGCATATGTCAACTGCCAGGGGAATGGGTGCTCATCTCTGGGTCTTAGTTGAGTCTGACTCGCTGGAAGAGATGCATCTGAGTTATGATGACAGGGATGCAATGCCAGAACTATAGGTCTTCTGTTGACCATGACACGGATGAGACGAGAGTACCAAGGGGCAACCGGCAAAGCAGAGCTGCAAAGACGGAGATAATAATATGCTTTAGCTAAACTAAAAACAAGCACCAGAAATGGAGGAGTGACTGACATGAACATGACAACAAACTAAGCGGCTGATTGGATTGACAAGACAATTAATTCCCAGTCAAAGTCTCAGTCGCTTTACTGTCATTTCTCTGCTGTGTGCTGGGAGAAGATATGAAACACGATGTCTCCTGGAGCCATGGTGCAGACCATGTAGCTGATATTTACAAGACAACCACTTTCACAAATTACCATAAAACCAGATACAATTATGGGCTACACATGGCAAAGAGACGTGCATATTTGCATTAAAGAAATGTTTCGTATTTCACGTTTCATGTAAATCGATTCACTACCAACATGATAAAGTAGTTTTAATTGTAATGTATTCATTTAATATTTTTTTATTTTAATTTTGTATTATTCAGTTAGTTTCTTACATGAGAAAGAAATGAGTAAGCAGTGCTAGGGGAGAGCGGGGATGAAAGTAACATGGGACAAAAGTAACAAAGCTATTTTCTCAGAGCCTGCACTATATTTGCTTTCCAAGCTGGGACAGCACATTCAGCACGCAACCCTTGATGGACAAATATCGCGTGATTTCGTCATTGTTTCCCACGGTTAGGTCCGGAAAGCAGTTTTCGAATACAATAAGTAAATTATGAAAGTGGTAATATTTTTCAAATTAGTTGTGTTGTGTTTCTCATTTCATGCGTCACAGTAATGATCAATCTACATGTTATTTAGTGCTGTAATACATCCTGAAGTTTGCCTTTTCAGAGTTTTTCAGTATAGAAGTAAATTGGATTTAAATGTCAGGAGTTCCTGTCGGGACAAAAGTAACACTTGTTACTTGTTACACTTGTTAGATGTTTTTATGCACACTTTGAATTTATGCATACAAACAGCTGAATGGAAACATGAATAGGCCTACTGTTAAATTATGCTGAGAATTTATATTATGCTAGTTTAATTTCATTTTCATATTGTTCATTCTGTTAAAAAAATGTTTTATAAAATAAATAATTTAAACAATTCAAGTTTGTACACTCAGGTTTTGAAACATTCGATGACACTTAAATTTAAAAGGAAAATGTAATAATTTTTCACAAAGATTAAGGACAAAATATGTTTGTGGTTACATATTAACAAGGTCATAGTCATGTATATTTAATAAAAACAAGAGTAACACAAAAAAAATCTAGCTTGTATTGTTGTGTTACTTTTGACCCAGCTGGGTGTTCCTTTTGTCCCAACCAACGGGGTCGAAAGTAACAATGTGCAACTTATGTTCAAACTGAAATTATCCTAAAGTCTTTCTACATTTTTACAAAATGCCACCTGGTATTAATAGACCACACTTCTGAGTTATAGAGATATAAACTACATATCTCTGTCTACGACTGTATCTTTTTAAATTATGTTTTTCTGAAAAATGGTACTTTCGTCTCTGCTCTCCCCTACTAGGACAGGGTATTGATACAAAATTCACAATTAGATCAAATTCGATTCTGATTCACAAGCTTGCAATTCGATTTGCTTTACAATTCAATTCAATTCAATATTGATTATTTTGGATATATATCAGGTATAGTACATGCCAAATTTTCACCATTAATGATGCAACATATACATGAGAGTCAGTTGGTACTACATTGCTATAATATTGAAGGTTAAAATTAACTGATTTGTATACAAACACTTAAATTACACTCAGTTTTTTATAATAATAAAGTTACAATTACATAATTATATTTCTACTTCAAGTCGGTTTTTGAAATATAAACATTTAAACAATGAATATTTATTTAAACAAATTAAACATTGAAGAACAGTAAAAATTATAATGAATATGTTATTTGGTGCATATATTTAGCAAAATGCTCCTCTCTAGAGTTTATTTTTCTAGCTGACTAATGAGTTTATGGTCACTGAATATGTTTTTTTTTTTCCTGAGGTAAATGTGACGTTACGTGTCATTGTCTACGAGCTGTTATACTGACATCTTTGCACCGGTGAAACACTGATTAAGTGATTTCATGAGACAGGATAAAGATTTCAGTAAGTTATTTTCTTTTAACATACCTTCGGATGTTTATTTCGTGCTGAAACTGGTATTACAGCGGAGGAGATGATCAGTTCACGTGCGATTCGTGCTGTCGCTTCTCTTGAACTAAGGCGCTACAGCGATCTGTCACTCCACATTAAACAGCTCCAAAACACCATTTACTGTTTGAATGCTGTAATAAAAAGGACAGTTTGAAATCTGAGACTTTGTCTTATATCAAAAGTAACAAAGCACAAAGCGTATTGTGATTTACTAGATAGAAGGTGTGCTACAATGTTCCATTTATTAATTGAAAACAGGCTAGGCTAACTGATTCTTGGGATTTAAGAATCAATATTGTTTCTTAAAAATAAGAATCAATTCACCCTTTCACTGGTGAGTTTAAAATATTCTATCTGCCCCCCCAGAGTGAGTTTTTTTTAGACGACCGTTATTTTAGAACGTACCCTTTATTGTTTCCATGGCGATGTTATGATTGTCACGTGACACACCGCAGCCACTATAGCGCTGTATGACAGACCTATCGCTTTTATTTCGTTTTTCCTTTTTTTATTCAAAATATTCACACACTTGCTTACCATGTCTTCAACTATCTGATATTCCGATTCACGAATACGTGTAAGTGAGTGTATTTTGCCGTTTTAAAACCTTTAGAAATGATCTGGATCGTGAACTATAACATGAGATGGGCGCTGCCATGTTTGTTCGCGCAGCCGGATTTACAGCACGCAAATTCACCAGTTTCTCCCGAAATACATGCAAGTAAGAGGCTGGTGAACAGGGAAAGGAATGGAGTGAATTATATCGGTACTTACACTATGTGAATTTTATTTTCTGTGGCCACGAAAATATCCTTTCTTAGAGTTGATATGAAATTACACTGAATGTTCGCTGGACGAACAGACTAGTTGATGGCTATTTAATTCTGCTACAGTTACTACTGGCAGCTGATATAAATAATTGTAATTAGAGATCGACATATATCGATTTACCGTTATTTTTCCCGATATTTAAGCATTGTACCATAATCAGTTATCGGTTTTGTAATATCGGATTCACAGATAAACGCCGCCATCCTGTGGGTGTTTTGAGAATTGCGGGCATGATCGCCATTACAGTGCATCTGAAGGGAGACAACAACAACGTGCACAGGTAAAGCATTTGCTTAGCTGTAATTAGTAAACTTTTTTAACATAACAGCCATTAATTCACATATTTAATGTGTTACATAAATGCCTAATATGTTAGTTTATGCAGCTTAGCTCTAAGAAATAGAGACGATCTCAGAGTCACGTAAGATAATCCGTCAAGTCCTGTTCCAATAAAGACATACCTTTGCCTGAATTAAATAATATAAAGCTACGAATGAGCACATGTTGGAAATGAAAGCGCTGAAACTAATTCTCTCTGTGTTGTCTATGTGTTCATCATTAGCCTCATGAAGTCACTTTCATTTTCCTGTTCACTCACTGGGTTGATGCTTAGGAAATGCTTCAACAGGGCCACCGCATGTGACTTTTAACAAGATTCACCTGTTTTGAAACACCCTAAATTATATTAACATTTACTATATAACCATTATTTTGCTAATGCACATCTAAATAAATGCAACTCTATGGAAATTAATTATTTATTATCTCCACGAGCGATCGTAGTTTGAGTATAGTTCTGTGTAAATGCATATAAACAGCGCTTTGTCCGAATCTAGAACGATAAAACATTAGTTATTCATATAGTAATTCTGATAAAACATACCAGTTGAGAAATGCAATAAAATATGATGTTTTGTTCGTTATATTCCAGTATTTCAGAGAATATTATTCACTGAATTAACATTATCCAGTGAATTATTCTTCTCTCTTTATATTAAACAGCTTATAAACCTACTAAAAAATGAAGTTGTTATGACTCCTGTCCTTTATTTATTTTCTGCATTTGAAAACATTAGACATTCTACATTGATTTTGCTTATTAGTGTTGCAGCTGATGCATTTCATAAATAAAATGCTTTTATAGTTGTAATATGAAGATTAAATTTAACATGAAAGACTGCTAATTTTCAACACTTTTTTTTTAAATGACTGAAAGGAGGAAAAATCAAAGTAAAGTCAAAGTCATTTATTTACTTTATAATAGTAAATAAATATCGGTTCTGCATATCGGTTATCGGGCACATAATTGTCACAAATAATCGGTATTGGTTATAAAAAAAAAATCAATATCGGTCGATCACTAATTGACAAGTTTACAATGCAACACACAACGCAATGAAGAGCAAAATAAAGTAAATATGGATTCTTTTTTATTAATATGGATTTTTTTATACATAAGCATTATGATTTAGTAGAAAATGTATCAATTTATTGTATTTAATAAAATTAAATAAAATACAATTAAACAAACAAACAAATAAACTGAGAATTTGATTGGTTTAATCCTTGACATTCTCCAGTGTTAACCCAGGTTAAACAGTCCCTCATTCTGTGTGGTCCACTGGGATTTGACTTTTCCTGTTGCTTGAGGCTCACCTGGGGCCTAAACACCTTGACTAAGCTCTAACTGGGGCATGAGCTGCACTCATGCACACTGACTCATAAATGTGCATGCTTGTAGAACACGGGCCCATTTGTGAAAAAATGTTTTTACATTAGCTGTTAGCTTAGACATACAAAAAGCGTTAGCTTTTCTAAATTGCCACTGCATTCATTTTTTTCCATCCGAGTCAAACTCTAAGCCTCCAGTGAACCTGAGAGCATTGTGCCAAGCACTGGTGTAAACTAAAAATCATCAAGTAGACAAAAGCACACAAGAGAAAAGGGAATGTGAGCATCTAATCAAGCTCAGCGCTCCAAAACTCGTGACAACGAGAAACAATATGAGATGTAAAACGAGAGGAGCATTAAGTAGGCTTAAGGGAGCTAGAGGATTCTCCATTTAATTTCCAGCACTAAAAATACTGAATGAACACATAGCGCAAATGACTCAACATGACTATCTGAGGGGGGGAAAAAAAAAGAGCTAAATGAATCACTACTGTTTTGTTTCTGGGCTTCTCTGGAGAGGCTATAGCAGCAAAAGCTGTGGAGACTGAAAAGTAAAGCAGCGCTTCCTGTCCAAGTCTATATCTGGTTCCTTTCTCTCCTCGTCAGTATGCTAGCAGTGTCCATTTAACCCAAGGGTTGGCGACTAAAAGCGTCTCCTGCATCGAGCACTGCAGCAAGAGACTGGAGTTGAGCGAAATGACATCCTATGGAGCCGGCGTGATTCTGGCACAAGGACTAGCTTGCTCCATGCATCAATCTTTCCCTCAATCAATTGCCTTAATGAAGAATGGGCTGGAATTAAATCTAAACCTCTAATAACACTAATGGTGGCTCTTTTTTTTCCACAGTCGGAGGCCAAGTGGCTGCACCCTCAGGGGAAATACCCTCCTCTCTAACCATTTATAATCAATGATTAGCCACTGATCAGTGATTAGCCAGGCCAACTTTAGACTCGATCAAAGCAGAAGAGCCCGCAACCTTTACAGCCAGACGTGTCTCCAAGACATGAACTCAAATTTCTGGTTTAATTTCTTCTCCTTTTGAAAGTCATTTAATACCTTCCTCTTGTCGGAAATGGAGAACCAGCGGGACGGCGGAAAATCCTGGCACGCTCAGTACAGTCGGTCTAAGTGGTAATGTAATTTTTTTTCCAAAGCTAATGGACTTGGATATAGCGTTTTGCTTTGACAGAGCAAGACGAGAAGTCAAAGCGGCCACTAAGAATAACCCCGATGGCGAAGGAGGAGGTGGTATCAGTCAATGAGCAGAAAAGAAAAAGAGAGACATTTACCTTTCCTGTCTGTCATGGAGTTGATGCATGGATGGAAAGAGGATGCCTTTTAGTGTCCTCCCATTCATTAGGAGAGTCTCGTTAATGCAGACCCCCAGGTAGGGCATAAATTTTTCCTAACATCTATATCTTCAACCCATTAATGTGACAGAAGAACAAGCTCAGATGTTGCTCAGAACTCCAATGGCATGACATCCAAACCGTAAGATTGGCATAAGACAGGAGGCGCCGAATCATAACATTATGTCAATCAGCATCACTTGATCTAAAACTGCGGTACATTTACTCCAGGGGGTACTTAGGAAGATTTTTATTTTGCATTGGTGGTAGACCTATAAAACAGAAATTGCGACTTAAATGTAAGTGCTGCCAAAAGACTAAAATAACATTTTATGACTCAGAGCATCCTGTCTTACATAAATAACTTTTTCATTTCCATTGAGTGAAGAAAATAAAATGCGTGAATTGTTCCAAAATACGAAGCGCTCAAAAAAAAGTCTCAAAAAGTTTTATGCATGAAAACACAAGGGAAATGCAAACACAAACGTAATACAAATACAAAAATGAAAATGAATGAATGAATGAATGAATGAATGAATGAATAAATAAATAAATAAATAAATAGGTTTGATTCCCTCATTTAAAAAAAAATAAAAAAAATAATAATGCATATCATGAATGAACTGCAAGTCTATCTGGAAAAAGTCTCTAAAAACATAAAAATAAAAAATAATAAAATAAAATAAAATAAAATAAAATAATCTTAGCTACAAGGTGAATAATTGTAATAAATGACAATTTTAAATAATTATGCCAAAATAAAGCAAGATATAGGTTTGATGCCCAGGTAGTTCATGAAAAATAAAGTAATAAAATAAAATAAAATAATAATGAAAAAAAAATAATAAAAAAAAAAGAAATAAAATAACCTTAATTGTAATAAATGAGAATTTTAAATAATCATGCCAAAATACATCCAATACAAGCTTTAAACAGTAAACCATTCTAAGAATATGGGTTTGATTCCCAGGTAATTCATGAAAAAAAAAGCATATCATGAATAAACTGCAAGCCTATTGGGACAAAAGTGTCTGTAAAAACAAAACAAAACAAAACCCTAGTCACAAAGTGAATAACAGTAATAAATGACAATTTTAAATAATTACGCCAAAATACATCCAATACAAGCTCCAAACAATGCTAGCAAAATGTTAGCAAACCATGCTAACGGCAAGATAAGGGTTTGATCCCCAGGTAATTAATGGGGAAAAAAAAAAAATGCATATCATAAATGAACTGCAAGTCTATTTGGATAAAAGTGTCTGTAAAAATAAAATAAAATAAAATAAAAATAAATAAATAAAATAAAATAAAATAAAATAAAATTTTATGGGACTGTGGGTTTATATATGGCAAAAAATAAATAAATAAATAAATAAAAAAAATCTGCACCTCAACCACCTCTTTTCATTTCTTTGTCTCAAAACTTGCCTCCATACTTCCCCTTGCCTGTAGGGAAAAATAGGATGGGGTGCAAGTGTCTGGAGCTTTCAAAGTCTCTCTGAAGAGGATTCAAAGTTAGCTTAGCTTTCATGTCATAAAACACTGTCAAAAAAAGTTTGTGGTTTTAGAAGTGTCATACAGCCACCCACCATTAATTAAAGTGAGAAGGGTTTTCTGAGGTAGCCTACATTTCATCTTTACTCTTAACTATACAACTATTTAGAGAATTCAGCTTAGGCCAGTATCATCTGTGAAAATTTGTCAGAATTAGCAACGCAACTTCATAACAAGCCTACTGTGAGATGAATTCAAAACCATGAGGAGATCAAAGGGAGGAAGTCCATAGAGAGTAATAAGGGGAAGAATATTTCAGATTTAACCAGAGATAATCAGCAAAAACACAAATCTCAGTAGCACATCCTTTATTCAACAGACGTCCTTTCTGTACATCACTAGTCTGATCATGTTTGCCACAGTTAGCTGCTTCACAATGCTGAAACGTTTCTACTTTCAGCTGACCAAAACAGAAAAGTTAGATTACAAATGACACCCAATATGGGGATGTCATGATTAATTCTGATGATGCTCAGATTGTGGATTGAGTTGGTGATTCTCTGTAATGACAATAGATTTTATTTCCTGAACAGCTGTCAGGGCCCTGTGACAGGCTGCTAGGGACAGTCAAGTGCTCTTTGGCAAAAGCAATAATGCAAACATTATTCCCTAGATTGATATTTCTGCTAGGAAAATGATGTATGTAACTCCAAATTAAATTCTTTATAAAATTATCACAACCCACTTGGTTCATAACACAATAAACATTTATGTGTACTACTATAACAGTTTTGGAATTAAAACGCAACAGCGTTTTAATTCCTAGCTTTTCTCTGTCTCATTCTTAATATTTTGCAGTTATGTAATTCATACACTAGGGCCCTTCTGTTTTCGAACACTCAGTTTAGAAATTGTTTTAGGTCAACGGGAGATTATTTATGCAATCAGTTCATTCACTATAATAATTATCAAGAAATTCATATGCATATTGCTCAACTCACAATCCATAAGGCAGGCACTGCACCAAATGGCAGCCCAACGAAGATGGAGAACAAGCTAGTGACATGTCCAACAACATTGGGATCTTGTGTCAGGATAACACATCAGAAAGAATCAGAAATGAGCCGTAGTCTCTGACTGGCACAAAATATCACCATACAAATTCATTGTGTCACTGTCTCATTATTTGACGTTTCCAGCAACTCTATGCATAATAATGATGTCTTTACAAAGTGAATTATCAAAGCAGCCCCAGTCTTGTTCATATTCATTCAGGACAGAAGGAAAATCACATCTCTGATGTCTGTGATGACAGCTTGATGTGTAGAAAGGCAAGATGGAACAAAAAAGACGGCTTGTAATGATATTAGGATTGGGCCATGTCTACCAAATTGGCATCAGACGATGTCTACAGTGAAACTTTGCAACAGACGATGACATCGAGGGCAAGCATGAATCCGTATTTGGAAAGGCATGGAAAACGAGTAACATGTTCTATGAAGCCGCTAAAGGGACATGGTTAGCCTGTTACATTACAGTCCAGAAAGTTTAACTTACCACATAAACAGAGTAAGAAGAGATGACTGATAGGATCCTGAGTACCACTGACAAACATAGTAGACACAGAGTGAGTGTCAATAAAAGCATGCATTCAAAAGCGATTTCTATGCTCCGCATATTAATATCACATCCCTGCTGCCTGCAGTTTATATAAGGTATAATTACCCAACTATATCCTGTGAAAAAAAGTACTGAAATATATTCAGATTATATACATCCAAGTAGGGCTGGGCGATAATTTAATAATGATAATTTTCGCAATATAATTTTCCTCGATAAAACGATATGAAGAGTTCGATAAATGTTCGATATATTTTTTATGTGCCAAAAGCGGAACGAAATAGCGCGACTCATTTGAATCGCGCCACACGGACCGTTTATCCGCTCGGACCAAAGTTTAAACTGCGGTGCTGCGCAGCTCACTTGACAAGATAAATTAATTATCTAAATGCGGCACGGACGCACCTGGAAAAACCGAGCGCGTCGCGACCGCGTTGCTTCCGTAATTAGCGTAGCTGCCGCGCGCCTACATTTGAAATAACGAACTTGAACGCGCAAAAGACGCGATATGTGAACGGCTCCATCACGCGAGCACTAAACAGCGCTGTGAGATCCAGTGTGAAACACTTGAATTCAGCGATGAACACAAATGGTTCTGTGATTCAAACTTGTTTAAAGCTGTGTCAGAATAAATTTAACCATATAAAATGAGGTTGCTACCATTTTTACAGATGTTACTGATTGATAATGAACAAAAAATTTACCTCTGCATCCTCAAGCTACTATCAAATGTGCATTTCTAAGAGACAAAAAAATGATATTATTATTATTATTATTATTATTATTATTATTATTATTATCATTATCAGACAACCCAAACCCTGTTTCTTCATTTTAAAATTTGAAAATCTGACTTAAACTTAAAGAAACAGAGATTTGACATTTATCGTGATAATTATCGTTATCGTCTGATATGAAACAAATTATCGTGATAATTTTTTGGCCCATATCGCCCAGCCCTACATCCAAGGTTGCATAAATAAATGTAGCATAAAAATCATAGCATAACCGTTTGCTCATTATTTGCTTCTCATTAGGAAAACCTGGGTAGACTTTCATTGGTCAGCTGTAATTCATATGTAAAACTGCTGTCAATTCATATGAAAACTCTTTAATTTCACAGAATATATTCTGAATCTTACAAAGCATTCAAATCCAGTGAGGACGTTTTCCATCATTCTTCCTTAAAAAACAAGTTTCTCTGGGTTAAAACAACACATTTGGCAAAATCTAACACTCAGGAAAATATAACAAGCTCTCACATTATTATCACTTTATTTGGGCTAAAGAAAAGTGAAGTAGCTTTTTCACCTCTGATTGTGTTGAGTGGGAGGAGGTATTCTTAAACAGGAATAACTGAACATGAGCATATGCAGGTCACAAATATACATTCATATGCTCGATGGAACGGCTGGTGTCATAACATTATGAATATGCTTATGTGGAGCACCTGTCACCAACCATTTTTTGAAATATCTGCAAACTTTAAATGTCAAATTCAGATCCTAACAAATTTTACAAAACTTTCGCTGGCCTTTTAAAGAAGAGCAGTGCTTGTGAAAACAAACTTAATTTCATTTAATTTTTTACAGAAGGTCTTAAAATGAATTTTGAAGGTGAACTTGTCATCTCACCATATGCTCAGTATTTCTTGTGAAAAAATAAGCTTGTGTCCTTTCAGACAGGGACCTGCTGAGGTCAGCACACTGAAACGAGCCTTAGAGAAGACATGGATATTGTTTTCTTAGCATTCAAGTGTAACCTTGCATTGAACAGTGTGGCCTTTAAAAGATTTTTTAACAGCATTTGCTGCATAGCATCCCAGAAGTTTCCAAGAATATTCTTGTATCATTAGTAAAAACACACCACACAAACAGTGAAATGACTAATCTTGTCACATCTCATCTGGGCTTCTCAAGTGTCTCGTTAAAGACACCTATTGATGAGCTTTTCTCCTACAGTATTGATTGTTTTGGCCACTTTAATTATGCTAATGATAATGCAATCATTACGAGTCAAAAATAATGTTGATTTATCAAGAAAAAGACATTTTATTAAAGTGCAGTATATACAGTTTGTCAAAAGTTTACATACAAAAATGACCCTGCTAAAAAGTTCACATACGCTTAAATCCTAATACTGTATTGTTACCTGTATGATCCACAGTTGTATTTTTTTGTTTAGTGATAGTGGCTCATGAGTCCCTTGTTTGTCCTGAGCAGTTAAACTGCCTGATGTTCTTCAGAAAAGGTCCCACAAATGATATGATATGTAGGCAAAACAAGCAAAATGTACACATCTTCATTCTGTTCAAAAGTTTTCAACCCCCGGCTCTTGATGCATCGCTTTTCCTTCTGGACCATTCAGTGAGCGTTTGAACCTTCTGTAATAGTCGCATATGAGTCCCTCAGTTGTCCTCAGCGTGAGAAGATGGATCTCAAAATCACACAGTCACAGTCACAAAAATGCTGAAAAACCAAAGAATTTGTGGGACCTGAAGGATTTTTCTGAAGAACAGCGGACAGTTTACCTGCTCAGGACAAACAAGGGACTCATGAACAACTATCACTAAACAAAAAAAGCACAGCTGTGGATAATTCAGGTAACAACACAGTATTAAGAATCAAGGGTATGCAAACTTTTGAACGGGGTCATTTTTTATAAATTCAGCTATTATTTTTTCTTGTGGACTATATGTAAATGTATATGTAAAAGTGAAATATCTTGTATAGGTCAGTACTAAATAAAATACAACATGTATTTTGCATGTTTGATTCCTCTTATTTTGGTAAAACAATTAACATTTTGCAGATTCTGAAAGGTGCATGTAAACGTATGACCTCAACTGTATATGAATATTTTCATTTTTATTTTGATCAGAAACTCACTCAAGCTGAAACAGCTCTATAATAGACCACTTCCAAATCAGTGTCCAGCATTTAAGAAGGAGGCTAAAACTTTATCATTGTAGACACTGTATGGACTCTGAACATGTGGTTAATTTTACTGCCAGCCAACTCAAGGGACCGGAACATCTGCATGATTATAGAAAGATGTTTAAGAGATGTTTAAGCTTACTGCTGACCAGAGAAATGATGGGAAAGTTTTTTTTTTCTTGTGAGATAAAAGTTGAGATCAGAACAAAACAAGTGAGAAAAAAAAAAAAGGCAGGAGAGTATTAATGTCAATGACACAGCACAGCATTAAAGGGATAGTTCACCTTAAAATGAAAATTACCCCATGATTTACTCACCCTTAAGCCATTCTAGGTGTGGATGACTTCCTTCTTTCAGACGAATACAATTGGACTTATATTAAAAAATGTCCTGCCTCTTTTAAAATTTACAATGGCAGTGAATAGGTGTTGAGATTTTGTCCAATAAAGTTCATCCGTCCATTATAAAAAGTACTCCACACAGCCAGGACATTTTTAATTATAACTCTAACTGAATTTATCTGAAAGAAGAAAGTCGGAGAGTACAGTTGCAATCGAAATTATTCAACCCCCTTTACTTGCAAGACATTTTCCTGCAGAGAACAACATTTTGTGAAAACAATTCAACAAAGGTATCAGTACACTACTGGTAAATACACATATGAGTAATTCTGAAAATGTAAGTTGATGAATCAAATTGGCTCTGAACATCCATGTTCAAAATTATTCAACCCCCAAAAGTAAAATCAGGTGCAGAATCATTTATTCTTTAAAACCACCAATAAACACTGCCTGTAAGTGCTTAGAAGCTTCTGCCACCTCTCTACTGTAATCTTGGCCCATTCCTCACCTTAAAAAGCTTTCAGATCACTGATAATCTTTGGTTTTCACATTGCCACTGCTTTCTTTAAATTCAGCCAAATATTTTCAAAGAGAAATAAATCTGCAGACTGAACAGGCCACTCAAGAACATTCTAACCAGAAGTAGATTTGGGTGTAAACCTTGGGAGGAAAGTATACTGATCATCAGCTTCAGTCAATGCACCAAAGGCGTCACAATTCTTGCTAAAATGCCCTGATATTTCAAAGAATCCATGATGTTCGGTCATGATTTCCACTTTACTGCTACAGTAAAACAACCCCATAACAGGTCTGGCCCATCTCAGTGTTTGACGATGGAGATGGTGTTCTACTGCTTATAAGCTTTGCCTTTTTATTGCACCAGACATAATGCTGATCCATGGGTCCAGAAAGTTCCAGTTTGGTCACATCACTCCATAAAACATTCTTCCAGAACTCCACAAGTTTATCCAAATGAATTTTAGTTGTCAAGTTCAAGTCAGCCTTTTTGTTCTTCTTGGTCAAGAGTGATATTCAGCAAGATGCAACATGAAGGCCATGCTTGTCGAGTGTTCTTCTTATACACACTGCATTGAAATGTTGTTCCTCCTTTCGTCAGGTCATCTTGCAAGTCTTTGGCTGTACATTGCAGGTTTTTCTCAGTTGCTTTGATCAAACATTTTATGATATTGTGTTTTTTTGTTTGTTTGTTTGTTTGTTTTTTTCCAACACCCTTAAAGGTTTTCTGGTAAAACACACTTTAAACTAAGGAATAAGGCTGCTAACTATGTCTTTAGGAATATTTAATGTCTTGGAAATCTTCGTGTAGCCTTTGACTTTCTAATATAATAAAACTATATATTCTCTATAGCTTTTGTTACAGCTCAGTTGACTTTACCATGTTTGCTACTCAACTTCAGCACATGCATGGGCTAACTGTATGTATGTGTAACATCCCAAGCTAATTCTGTTTTTTAAAGAGTTTCTAAAGGTTTAATTGTGTTTTAAGACAATTTTGTTTCCTACCATAAAAATAAGGGGCTTAAAACAGCAATGGTGAATAGGGGTTGAATAATTATGACATAGTTCTGTTATTAAAAAAAAAAAATCCTATAACTCCTATATTACATTATATATTGACATTATCACTTTTAATATGCCAGTAAACTGTTGTAGATGCAATTTTTATGAAATCCTGGATCTTCAAAAAAGCTTGTATTTGTAAAGCACTGCAGACTCTGGGGTGGGGGGGAGGTAATTTGAATAATTTAGACTATAATAATTTGTGACTGTATATACCTAGGATGGCTTGAGGGTGAGTAAATCATGGGGTAATTTTCATTTTGGGGTGAATGATCCCTTTAAGTCAACAATAAAGACAGCAACAATAAAATGCTCAATAAAACATCAAATACATTCACAGAGACAGCTTAGATTCCTAAAACAAATATTTGATGACTTTCAAAAGCCTATGAATTATGAATGTAAATCAGATTTTAAAGCAATTTAAATTCAGAAATTACTTGTATATTTCACAAAGTAGAATCTTCACATTTCACATATTTGAAGTAGAAAGACTGAAATAGCATTTTCTTGCAAAAATGTTTTTCTCCAGAACTTTCCTTACCCTATCTATCATTCATTTATTAATGACAGGTTTAGATAGACTACTGTCAAAACAACACATTAACATTCACACTTGTCAGCAAGGTGGTAATTTATGAGACCTAGAATTGAAGAATTCTACTTATTTATTCTTAAATTTAAGGATGTACAAAAGCACTTCTTTTGGATTGGTTTTTAACCTGTTGCAGTACTACAGGTACAAATCACGGCTCTTTTCTCAGCCTTCTTATCTTGTCCGAGCCTAACCGGCAAAATAAGAACTTGCTTTGACACGGCCCATTTTAAGCGCAGTATCTAGTTTATTTGTTTTCTTTAAGCATTAGAGTGGCTTCCCATTTGCCTGAATTCCCTTGCTTCTCTCACACCTGCCAACCAATCAGCCATTAATCATCAGCATTATACGCTCAGTGCATCTGCACTGCAGCAGCGGCATCGTCCTACTCAGCCTCATCAGAATCTGTCTGTGGGAGTTCAGTGAGGAAGGCTAATGGAGATTCTAGTCCTTCTCCCCTACAACTATAAAGCACTTTATGTAAGCTCTCTCCTGTCGGCACAGCCCAGATCCTCTTCCCGCTATTCCAGTCTGTTGCATACACCTCATTTTGATCCACAAATGAAGAATCCCAGCCCACCTAATCTATCATTCACTAACTACTATAGATTTCTCAGCCCAGTGACGTTTTTTGATTGCTAATCCGTTGAAGAAGAGAGACTTTATCTTGGTCTTTGCCAAAATGGTATCATTTTCTGCTTTCTGGGCTTCATGTTGAAGTGGTGGAACAGGTTTGCTCATATTATTTCATGCTACAGTATTACTGTCACTCCCTGTAGTAGTTGTAGCTCTTTAAAAACACCCAAATCCTTTTCCCAAATGAAGGTGGACATTCTTCTAAGCTGATTTCAATATTCAGGCTGATGCTCCAATATTCAAGCTGCCCTTCAACATCAAATGTCCATCATCCTCTGTCCAACTCCCCTGTGACTCCCAAGGTGAGAAAACAATTTGATTTTATGTTTACTAGAAACTGTCCCACACCTACAATCCCTATTATCTTGGTTTGCAATGGAACAGACAGTGAAGACAGACACTGCGGGATTTGTGGTGATACAGTTTGGAGAATCTTATATGAATAAGTATAATAAAAAATAATCAAGGGCCAAGGAAGGTCTGCAGTCCACTGGGAACGATGATATTCTCCTTGTCAGAAGTGACTGCTGGATTGTGGAGGGAAAGAAGTAGGTCCAGAGGTACAAGTCAGTCATTGCTTTGTGTCAGCCTGGACATGGACCTCATGGGCACCAGATGTACATATAGACCAGTAATAGTAGACACGAAACAACGATTTGAGGTGAATTGCGTCATTCATCATTCTTGCCCATTCCAAGTCAAGTTACATTTTTCCAGTGGCACTTCTGTTTTGGTATCCCTCCCCACCATTGAATTCTCTAACATGTCTGCAGATATTTTTTGCACACAGAGCCTTAACTTCACCCTCTCAGTAGCATTTGACACCTTCTGCCACCTTTTAGCACTCTGAGAATTTTCTCTACAAATTGTGGTCATCATTTTGTGTAATTCTCACATTACCCACTACCTAATCTCATGGTCTTCTCTATACTCCTACCCAGGTCCATAACAGCTGTGGATGTGCCTTCAAGATATTACCTATAATGGTTGTCTTTATATCTTTTTCTGTGTTGTCAACACACCCCTCACCAGTAGCTCTGTAGCATTAGACTTTAAAATTGGCTTAATCTGTTGAAACCTGTAGAAGCTAAAAGCTAAACTTAGACGTTTCTCCCTTTTTAAGCAATATTTTGAAAGGTGTAATCTAGCCAATTACAACCTGCTTGATTATCATTCAGATTTTCTTTATAACAATTAACTACATTGTGTTCTGCAGAAGAAAGAAAGTTATACAGATTTCAAATGACATGTGGGAGAGTAAATGATGACAGAATTTTAATTTTTAAATAATTAACAAGTCCTTTGCGGCACTTTAAAGTAAAACTAGAGCATTTTCAACTATTACACCTGTTAATCCTTGATTATAAACTTTTGCATGAGTTTGGAGTGAATTGAACCTCTGCAGATGGCACACTCCAAAATAAAAGTGCCTAATCTTCAGATGCTCTTCAGTCGTCCCCAGTGAGGTTTGATTCCATTAAAGTCCATCTTGCTGATCACTGAGCCTGTCTGGAATCATTTGGAGTGCTTACACTGTAAAAAACAATTTGTTGAGTCAACTTAAAATAATTTGTTACCCCGCTGCCTTAAAAATTTAAGTTCAGTCAACTCAAAAAAAAAAGTTTTGTTAACTTGAAATGTTAAGTTTTACTAAGCAACAAAGCAAGAACTTAGATTGAGTTGATTCAACTTACAATTGTAAGGCATTCGGGTAACAAACAGCTTTTTTTTTTTTACAGTGTATAGGGATAGTTCTACCAAATATTTTTTCATTAATTATCATTAATAAGACCTTTGTTCATCTTCGGAACACAAATTTATGATGAAATCTGAGAGCTTTCTGATTGCATTGACAGCAACACAACTTCCACTTTTAAGGCCCAGAATGCCAGTAAGAACATCGATAGTCCATGTTCAACAATAATTTTATTAAACTACAAGAATATTTTTGTGCTCAAAGAAAAAAAAATAATAACTTTATTAAATAGTAATTACTGTACATAGTAATCACTGCAGGGTCAGAAAGCTCTCAGATTTCATCAAAAATATCTTAATGGAGAAGTCCACTTCCAAAACAAAGATTCACATATAATGTACTCACCCCCTTGTCATCCAAGATGTTCATGTCTTTCTTTCTTCAGAAAGATAAAAAATATAACTGAACTTTAAAATTGGCAGTTGCGTCAAATAATTGCAATTGGATCAAATAGTCATGATTAGCAGCAACCGCTAGCATTAAATTTCGAGATACACTGCAAAAAAAATGATTTTTCGAAGTTGAATGAAGTTGCAAATAAAACAAAGATTACAGGAGTATGTTTGTTTTCACACCAAATTTTAGTGAAGCTTTCATGGTCATGGCCATGGTCTGGCCCTGTACTACCTGCAGTCTTTTGTTTAAACTGTACACCTCCATGTGGTTGTTGAGAACAGCCTCTATTTTCTTTTTTTTTTTTTTGCACCATCTTTTCTCCACATGAAAGGTTTTAACTCATCTAGTAACATCAGCAGTTAATAAAACAAGGTCAAGAAATGGCAGCCTGGCCCATCGGCCGCAACACGTTCCGCTTCCGGGACACATTCTCTCTTTTTTAAAGAAGAATGTAGCCTTGTGAAACCCGGTGTATGCTGAACAATTTAACAAAAGTTACATGGCCCTTTCAGAAAGAAAGAGTGAAACATATACTTTTTCTGACTTTGAGAAAGACGTTAATACAAAGAGTTTGCCCTTTCATCATGTATCGACAACTCTCCTTGATATTTTCCCCATCACGCACAACAGGTATTGATGATCTCCTCAATGTCACAATAAAAATCCATTTCTCTGTGTGTGTTAGTTGAAATTGTGAGTGCCTTGTTGTTGTCTCCCCACGAGCGCTGTTGATGCTGTGTTTCTGTTGTTGAAGCTGGCAGGGGTTCTGTCACTATGAAAAGGCTTCACACCGCCTCTCAGTCTGACCTGCACACAGCACCAGTCCTCTCACAGTCTCGGCCATTGATCTTCTCTGCAGCCCGGCTCACCATGACCAGAACTTAGAAACAAAAGACTTTTCCCTTTCCGAGAGACAGCCCTTATCCACAAAATGACTATGACCTCTAAAGACACGCAAGTCTGACATTAAGCCCAGTGCCTGTAAGAGATCTTGTTTTGTAAATAAATATTATGCATTCAGCTCTGTAGACTATTGTATATGATGTGAATAGAAAATGCATTCTTGTGTTCTCACAAAAGCTAATACATGAGATCAAGTAAATAAATGAGAGATTCAGATAATGAACTTACAATATCTTTACATCTATTTAAAAAGTCAATGTTAACTCTACTAATTTTAGGGATGCACAGATGTCAAAATTCTGGCAGATATCAATACGCATTAAAAGATGGTGTTTAATGAAGAATAACTAATTATTGTTGGTTGGGAAAATTCCATACTATTATATATACACTAAATTAATAACAAAAAAGTCTAAAACAAAACAAAAAATGATTAACTTCAGTGAATGTTAAATGATGATAAAGGTCATGTAAAGGAAAATGAACAAATAAACAGATAGTGTACCCAAAAAATAAAAATTTACTCACCCTCAAGCCATCTTAGGTGTATATGACTTTCTTCTTTCAGACGAATACAATAGGAGTTAAATAAAAAAATAACCTAGCTCTTCCAAGCTTTAAGGTGCATTCACGGCATGTCGGAATTCCCGTAATTACGAGATTCCAACTAGTAAAAAGCGCTCACATCCTCGTAGAACTCGTAATCACAACTTGTAAACCGGGAGTCTTCTGAGAGCTACGACTTGTACCACATAACTGCTGTACCACCTGACCAACGTAGGCTCTGTTTAGGGGTTGATAGTGTTGCCATAGAAAAGCATAATTCCAAGTCTGAGGACGTGAACAGCTCCGAGTAGAACGTCACATTGTCATCTTGAAATTACGGAAAATCACGATATGGCGTGAACGCAGCATTATAATAGCAGTGAATGGCCTTTGAGATTTTGAAGTCCAATAAGGTACATCCATCCATCATAAAAAGTATTCCACATGGCTCCAGGGGGTTAATAAAGGCCTTCTTAAGTGAAACGATGCATTTGTGTAAGAAAAATATCCATACTTAAAACTTCATAAACCATAATCTTTAGCTTCCTCTAACTGTTGTACGCGCATTCATGAGAGAGTGGCATTTTAGCGAATGACGTAGGACATAGGCGTATGCTGGTTTTACAAGAACCAAGTTTTGTTTACGGCGATGGAAAACCAGTTTCCTCTTGGCTTATATTAATATCCTCCAACATTTTTCTTTACAAATCCTTGTTTTGTACTTCTAATTTGTGACTGGTGTTTTGTTTTGCTCTGTGCTTCAGTGTTCGTCACTTACGCTACAACTACGTTTTACGTCATCCGCTGGGACGCCACTCTCTTGTGAACGTGCATACGACAGTAAGCGGAAGCATTGATTCAATTCAGAAGGCCTTTATAATCCTCCCAGAGCCGTGTGGAGCACTTTTTATGATGAATGGATGCACTTTTTTGGACTTCGAAATCTCAACAGCCATTCATTGCCATTATAAAGCTTGGAAGAGCCAGGACTTTTTTTAATAAAACTCTGATGTATCTCGTCTGAAAAAAGAAAGTCATACGCACCTAGGATGGCTTGAGGGTGAGTAAATATTGGGGTAATTTTCATTTTTGGGTGAACTGTTCCTTTAAATATGCGATATTGACATATATATCTATTTTAGGCTGATTTTGATAAACTACTTCTAATATTGATCATAGCAATATATTGGGCATTCCTACTTTATTCGCCCTGATTTAAAGTTATATGCTCGTTTTAATAAAAATAAATGCCTCTTCAAGCCCTGACACCTTACTTACAGCGTCTATCTTTGCTCTCAGCGGTACACTGCACACTTGTCAAACATTTCAATGGCTAGCGACTTACAGTACAGAGGGAGGTAATGCTACATAAATTCTATAATGCACAGTACACCGCACCTCTTTCTCTAAGAATACACCCCCACTGAATATAAGATGTTAGAATCTGTACTTTACTCTGAAAGGACTGTGTTCAATGGACCCTGGAAAGCTAAGCCATTACATACTGTTTTTATGTCTTTAGTAAGGGAGGTACCGCATAATAGGCCCTGTGTACCAGGAGTTTTAGACGGTACACAATAATGAAAGGTATTTGCTTCACCAAGCACCGCTCCTGATATACAGCAAATTCAAAGAGACAACGCATAGCGACAGTCTCCCGGTATTCATGAGCGCTCGAGAAGGAAAACATTTGGAGCTGAAATAGACCCTCGGTTCGTGTGAGGTACCGATAGTAAAAACAGAAGCTGCCGTAATGAGTGTGGTTTGCTTTACTGAGAGTCTGAAACCCCCTGGGAGACTGACAGTCTGGAGGTGAGCTGCTCTTCAGCATTTGTGAACGCCTGTTTACACGCTCATCTCAAATTGCGAGTCTTCGCCTCCCTTTGTTATTGTCAAACTCCTCTGTTGTTTAGTTTGTAAGAATGAACACGAGAGACTTGAGATCCTGACTGTGAATTTGGGCGCGCGTGTACTTGCAGTCAGATTTGTCAGAGACATTTTTCTCAGCGCATGAAGATCGTTTTCATATTCAGCGTCTGAATGCATGACTCATGGCTCTGAATACTGCAGCAGAAGGGAGCTCCTCAACCACTTTGCTAATTATCACAGATTGAATCATTTTTTAACAACTGAGCTCAAATGCAGTCAGTAAAGAGGGTGATCTGTCTAAATCATTTGCACCACGCAGGGGAAATGGCACTCGAAATTTCCTCTGTTAATTATTAACCTTTCCCCATCAAATGAATTTTAAAATCCTCATCTGTTTGGCTTTTGGTAAAATGAACCAAAGTTATGGCCTTATCTGTTATGGCTTTGCAAAAGAAGATTGAAAGCTCCATGATTTGTCACTTTATAGAGAGGAGAACTTTCTCCACGTCGTCATGAAAACAAAAATAGCGCCCTAACGGTTGATTTGCCAAGGATGAAAAAGACATATGAAGGCATGAAAATAAAGACTGACATTAGCTATAATCTGTAGACATTTAAAAATACATTCTGAATAAGCACATTGGATATGGCTTTTTGAAGTCAAGGCTCGTGCATTATCTGCTAGCACTGAACTGAAAAGGAAGTGACAACGAAGGAGAATTTGCCCTTGTTGGTGTCAGCTCAATCAGCCTCCTTTGGAGGGCACTGTTTTGTGGCACAAACATATGCTTGCTATCTCAGCTGACCACATGTCCAGGCCTTAATAATATCTGACAGTAAATATATAACCTTGCCATCTGCTCGTATAACGGTGCTGTGCAAACCGAAAGTGCTAGTAACTTACACCCCAAAGGAAAGAACAATAAATCGGCAGGTCGCGAGGGTCAGCACACGCTGTCTTTATTACGTAGATTAGTTCATAGAGCTAACAGATCTGCATGGAAATTAGGCACTGGGAGCATGTTCCTAAGGCAACATTTTTGAAATTGTTTTATGTTTATGACCCATACAAAACAAACAGATGTTGAAAAAAAAGGGAAAATTAAACTTGGTGTACACACAGCATGCGTCCTTCAGTTCAGAAACAGCTAGACGGAGCACAATGGAATGGAATGGAATGGAACAGAACGTGGGGAGGGTCTGGAGACATGCTGTGAGCCCAGGCTTGTTGCCAGTTATCCATTATTAAGATATTAATAAGACAATGTAGCAGACAGATGTCTAGACTAGGGCTGCACAGTATACCGGTAATGAAAAGTTCACAAAAGTAACACATAGCCAGCTAAGTATAAACTTTCATCCTGTCAAAGAAATAACTTAACAGATATTCAAACTATATTGTAAGCCACATTTATTTAAACTGTGTTTTTTGACAGTTGTCCCCTGTCCAGTGTTGGGAAAGTTACTTTGGAAATGTAATAGGTTCAAGCAATGTAACTGATTACATTTCATTACTTTTCAAAATGTAATTTTCTAAATTGTTAATCATTTAAAATAGGCAGGGTTAAGCTCACAGTAATACTTAACACTGTCAGACTTTCAAAATCCTTCATCACTTGAATTAAGATTATAATAATTTAATTTTAAAGCACAGCCACCACAAAATCAGACTTTAGCATCTCTTTTTACTTTGAGATCATTCTGAGGTTAAGTACTGATTTAAAGTCATAACAAGATATAGTTTAATAGCTGCTACTGTTTTTGAAATAAAATCTTTGCATAGCTCTGACAGGAAACACTGGCAACAAACCTTTTTTTTTTTTTTTTTTTTTTTGGGGGGGGGGGGGGGGGGGGGACCTGTTAATTTAAAAAATAAATAAATAAAGCATATACACAAACCCAAATTGGAAATAAAACAGTTATCAAATAAGCATGAGTCCTATTCTGTGTCCTAAAGTCTCATATTTTAAAGCAGTCATATTTCTGGGACAGAAATCAATTAAATCTGTATGTGTGTGAAAATATTCAAACCCCCTTTGTAATCGTTAACATTTTCATAAGTAACTGTAATTTAATTACACATTTTTCCTCAGTAACTGTAACAGATTACAGTATTTATTTTGTAACAAGTTACTACCCAACACTGGCCCTATCACATTAGTGATGCACACACTTGTTTGGACTTCTAAGTTAAAGGGGTGATTTACTGTTGGCAAAATTGGATATCTATACAGTAAAAAGGGGAAAAAAAATGAAATCGGTGCTACATAACTAGAGAAAATCGAGAACAGGGGCTGTGACGTTTCTTTTTGTCAAAAAGGTAGGAAAACTTTGACACCCATAATGCACTGAACTCTATCCAGCTATCCATAAGTGGGGATAGAAAAATGCAGAAGTACAATCTGTAGTGATCTCAAAAGCCCTGGAGCTGTCAAAAGTTTTGCATCATCCGGCAGACTTTAGCTGATGAATAAACTAGGCGATCTGGGTGCAGGTAACATGGTAAAAGACTGCACATTGTTTATTTACATACTAGCGACATTGTAACAATACAAAGCTGGTTGAAAATCTGCAAACTTATTTTTCAAAGCATCATCACTAGGTGTTTTAGTAGTTCAATGGTAGTTTTGACACTCTCACCCTTATATCTAGCATATTGCTGCTCTGCATGTTTAGTGGGCTAATGATGCCTGAGATTCTGTTCTGTCTCATTAGGAGGCCAGAAACATCACAATCTGCCTTTGGCGGTCAGAAGTTATTTATATATAAATATAAAGAATGAAATACGTAGTAAAAAATTATCATGTGATATCTGTAAATAAAGTAATTTTATTTCATTTGGACTGGTAAAATAAAGTGAATGGAGGAGCCGCAGCTAAAAGCAGAATGTGCATCAACTGAAAACACATCAGACAAATTCGTTTTCAGGCCAGATTAAAGAATAAATCAGAAATATGGCGGGCACTTTGAGACCCCTACTCTAGGCATTTGTCCTAGCTTCTGATTAATCTATTATCTTAAAATTGCGATGAAATAAGGTAGCGACAGATATTTTCTCCCATATTGTGATGTACTTCTGAGTATAATGAATTGTCGTAAAAGAACAACTGTAGGGAGCGGACTTGGTTCTGTGCACCAGTTGATTGGATTTTAAGTTGTGGATGTTGCACTTAAAAGTGGAAACAGATGAATGTGAGCTTGCAGGGGCAGGTTTAAGCAGACTAAATGAATGGAGAATGAATGAAATTAATGGCAATAAATAAATTCTGAAGAATGGTGAAATTCTTCAGTGACACCTCAAAAATGTCTACTTTACAAAACAGCTGCACTTCTTTTGAGCATAGCACTTCAGCACAAACAAACTTTCAACATTATGAAAAGCAACTAGTTGAGTGTTCAACCCAGTAAAGTATGCCAGATCAAGGTAGTCTGCTGCACAACTTTACACTCCCACAAGACTGGGAACTGCACTATTCAACACAGACTTTGTGTGATTTGCATAATATCTTTAGTGAACTGCTACAACAACGCAGACAGCGCGTATAAATACATGCCACCATCAGCGGGTGCAATTCATTCTTAGTGAATTCCCGCCTAAACATCTAAATGCATTTCATGTGTAATTGAATATTATCTCCCTCTAGATTAACAATTTGCATGCACTCAATCATCTACTTAATCATATCCAACAAGATCAAGTCTGTAATTTTAAAAACAAAGCCAACGCAGTCAAATATTTAATTGCTGAGTTAGAAGTACAACTGCTTTTACATTACATCTCTTGTTCAAACTTTAAGCAAAAAAGTTTTAGATGCTAATATCCTCCGAGATATCAAGTGAACCTTCTTTGCCTGTATTTACATTAAATTAATTAAATTATTAAATGTATTTGCTGACATCATGAGAATAAACAAGTTGTTAAAAGATAGCAGGTGCAGCAGAAGAAGAGCCAAGCGATTCCCTGCCACCCTAAACACAGCAATCAACACATCTCGCTGTGTACTATTTGCATTCAGACTTTATAATGATGCTCGGTGCAACAAACGGGATTTCAACAGGAGTCTGAGACATCATCACAGAGCTGAACCTGAAAACACTGACACACAAGATGCCTGAGGCTCATTGGGAATCAGCAGATAATACAGCATCATTAGCCCCATAGCATGTCGTGGACCAGATGCTCATTCATAAATGCTGAATATTAAGTGTGCACTGTTCTCTCTCCATTGCTTTGCTCTCAGCAAAACGTTTTAAAGCCATCCAACCCAAAACCAAAACCAACCGACCTGCACAGCTTTTCCCAAATGCTCTATCCCTGCTCAACAAGAACCTCAGCCGTTAAAGCGGTTAAGGCTCTACCTATGTGGGGCCAGATTGTGGAAAGTACAAACTATAGTGCAACAAAATTCACCAACTTTTTTAGTGGCACTGGTTCCAAAAGTATATTTCTCATCACATTTTGGTCAGTTACCTGCAGGTGCAGCCATATTGGCAATACTCGGATGTAAACAACAGCATGAATTGCACAGTTAATGTGCTACTGAATACATTGTTGTACTACTTTATGTCTAAACCACAGAAAAATGTGTGGAAGCTGCTCAATCATACAGAGAAGGACTTTAATTTGAAGCAAAATGCATTTAAACTCAGACTGTGTCCCAAGTTGCATACTTATGCATACTTTTTATTATAAATAGTGCAAGTACTGTGTTCAAACTGAAAATCCCAACAAGAACAAGTGCACTTCAAATACCCGGATGACGCACTTGTTTAAAAGAGAAATTAAGTGTAGAATGTTGGACACTTAAAGCACTGAGTAGTCAAAGCTACATATCTTGATGCATAGTGTATAGAAAGTCATTTGGGGCACAAATAAATAAATAAATGCACACTACATAAAGCATTGTGAATGACAAAGTAAGCCAGAATTGTTTATATTAAAAAGGTTAAATATTATATAGGCCTATATAATATTTCATAAATTTTCTTAATTTATATTAAGATAATCTAATAAACTAATAAACAATGAAAGAACGACGCAAAAAAACAAAAAAAAAAAAAAAACAAGCAAAATGATTAAAACATAATATGTTCAGCAATAGTCCACCTTATTAAAAATACCAAATAAAATGTAATTTACTCACTGTCGTATAGCTCCAATCCCATGTTTAGTTTTCATCCATTAAACACAGATGAGTGATGACAGGATGGTGACTGTAGCCGTTCCAAAAAAAAAAAAAAACACATCTACGTCCCATAAAAGTAGTAGATATGATTAACGCAAGCTGTTCCAAATTTCCGGATGTTTTTACAAGTTTTACCATTCCCGCGTTCGAATCTGGTGTGTAAGTTTGCAAGCAGTTTGTTGACAAGACCGTCGTGGCGGAGAAGAAACTGCGCACAAACCTGATTAGTTTTGGCGTGTTTTGGTAACGAGGTAGATATTTATTGATAGCTCGAAAGAGATTATGGGTAGTGTATTCCTTCGCTTCTATTCTGCAATTAAAAGTTTGGGTTTTTTTTTCAGTCAAACAGAACATATTTTATCGTCTAAAACTACTAGAGATTAGCTTATGTTACGTTACTAATAACGGGTAAGGGGACCATTTATCAAGATCGACATATGTATGAAAACCTAAAAACCTCTTGTTTTGTAAATGTAGTTTAATGGATAGCTGAACTGCAACTGTTTACTTTGTACTTTTGATATCTTTGGTGCAAATACAAACAGCTATTTATTTTTGCATTCAGTTACATGTTTTACAGTTTTGTTTTTGCGTATGATTTAACACTCCTGAGTGCAAAGCCACATTTGTTTTTGTTTTATGTGTGAACACATGTAGCATAAATTATCAACTGTATGCGCTGTTGTGAATGCATGATGTTCAAGTTATCTAGCCACATTTTATTTTGCACAACTGCCGATAGCATCACACAACAACTGGCTATAACCAAACAACCTGACATAAAAAGGTCATGCAATTATTGTTTTCATCAGTGATCAATGCCTGACTTGTTGGACAATCATGCCCATCTCTAATACATTTTCAATGCAGTTACTTAAAATTAAGATCACATATTCAAGGAAAGCTTGTCATGGGATGTGGTATTACACTTGATATGAGGCATACACACAATGTGATTTACACAAGTAGGGCATGTTGTTTTGTTTCTGGGACAAGATGTCACCAAATCCTAACCCTATCCCAACTTTACCCTAGAAATCAGAGAAATCACTGATTGATAGAAACATTGTTCCAGTAACAATATCGCGGAGCCATGTCCTACTTGTGCAAATCAGAAACGTAGTAGGCATTATTAGTCATGAACATATCTCACTATATTGTGCTCTCAGTGAATTAAATGAGCTTTTTGTGTCCAGTGGCCATTCTCATACATGCAGGACTGAAAAGGGAAGAACAAATCAGAAATAGATCAAAGCGGCCTTGGGCTTGGAAAGTCAGAATGTTTAAATTAAAGTCGCTCTCAGTAACTGGGCCTCTTTCTCTAGGGTGCAGGGAAAAGAAAAAAAACCAAGTGCAATTTTTGAGTGGGTGCAGTTGCTTGTTATCTGGCCCTTTTAACTCAGGCTCTTGAGGGAAGTGCAACTTTATCAGACATCACCGCGTAGAGCCCGGGTTTTGGCGAGACATCGTGTTTGTTGCAGGATGTGTGGTCCGTACAATCGGTCGGCATTCACAATGCATACTCTGAGCCTCTCTGATGGTCTTTTTCCATGCATTAGCTTGATGAGAGTCATGCACCGGGGGCTTGCCATGCATCCATCCAATCACCTAGAAATGTGAAATCATGTGAATCCCTGTAAGGGAAGATTCAACACCTTGGAAAATGCGAGTTGGGAATTGGTCTGTGTTTTGCCCCAGAGCATGAGCGGTGTGCAGTGAACAGTAGCTTGGTCTTTATGGTCAGTGAATAGAGAGAGTTCCATCTTCAGGGCATGGCAGAGCCAGGCCCGAGCAGACCGGAGAAACACGGCGCTCTGAGCCGACATTTCCATAATGGAGGCTGTCTGTGTGATCTCGGCAAATAGACTGGGTGTTGCGAGGGGGGAGGGAAGCACCGCGAGGACCCGGCGTTGCGGCAATTGTAATATTAAGATGCATTGAACAATACTCTCTAATTCTCTTCTCAGCTGATCTGTCTCAAGTGTTTGGTTTCTCTTTCAGTGCCCGCAAGCAAACAATTACAGTACCTATTGAACTGCATTAACGTGGCGTAATGTGCCCGATGCAATTACCAATTCTAATAACCTTGCCCATTTAAATAGAGATGGGGAGGAGATTGCCACATGGAATGGGTAATAGTTTGAAGTTGATCTCCGATTTTTATTGCGTTAATGAAAATGTAGCGCGCTGATTTGCCATTATAGGTCCATTGGTGTATGACATTCAGGGATAAGAGAGGTAATTTTTAATGACGCAGATGGCGGGCCATTTGTCATTCTTCGGGCCGTGCACTTTTGCCTCCGCAGTGTGAAGAGGAAATATGAGAGACTTCGGGGTGACCAGTATCGGGACATCTTATCTATAAATGGGGAAATATTTCATCCGGCATACTGTAACATAGTTCGACTGTCAGCCATGATTCAATTAGATCGTCCGCGAGCGTAACGCATCTAACCTCTCTTGAACAAAGCATGGAAGGAAGTCAAGACAATTTGGATTTACTTATCTGCTAGTATACAACCTTGAACTACAATAGGGAAGCATCATCCTCTCCCAGCATTATACTGATTACACCATTAGACAATAACAATGGCTTCTTGAATCGTCTATCTCTATCTCGCCTAATCTGATTGTTAGGCCATTAGCTACCATATGGAGATGGCCGAGATTGTGTGAAATTGCTATTATGCTGTAGACCACCACTATTTGTAAAATACGGACATTAAGATGAAGAATAAATAACTGTGTAATATAGAGAGGGCTGGGGAACATATACAGGCCTCATGTGGCCCTTGTCTCCAAATGATCATCGATACTGACCAACAGGGAAAAGAAAAGAATAGAACACAAACTAAACACAAGGGTATGATTTGTTCTTTTTTAGATATTTTCTTCCAGCACTGTAGGACTAAAAGCATTTAGATGTTCTTGCCTAATTGATAAGAAGTATGAGATCTTAAATAGATTCTAAAAGGGTACCTTTAAAGAGACAGTTCACCCAAAAATGAATGTTTCTTTCTGCTTTCTGTCTTTTTTAGAACACAAAAGAAGATGCCAACAGTAGTATAATTTATATGATAATTTATATGATAAGTGATTTTGAGATACATCTTTTCACACTGAGGACAGCTGAGGGACTCATATGCAACTATTACAGAAGGTTCAAATTCTCATTGATGCTCCATAAGGAAAAACGATGCACTTTTGAATTTGAAGATCAGGGTAAATTTAACTTATTTTGTCTTCTGGGAAACACACAAGTATCTTCTGAAGGGCAGTACTAAATGAAAAAAATATGATATTTAGGCAAAATAAGAAAAATTTACACCCCCGGCTCTTAATGTATCGTTTTTCCTTCTGGAGCATCAGTGATAGTTGCATATGTGTCTCTCAGTTGTCCTCAATGTGAAAAGAGGGATCTCAAAATCAAAATCTCATTGTTGGAAAGGGTTCGAATACACAAAAACAATGAAAAACCAAAGAATTTGTGGGACCTGAAGGACTTTTCTGAAGAACAGCGGGCAGTTTAACTGTTCAGGAAAAACAAGGGACTCATGAACAACTATCACTAAACAAAAACAAAAACAAAAAAAAAGAAAAACAGCTGTGGATCATTCAGATAATAACACAGTATTAAGAATCAAGTGTATGTAAACTTTTGAATGGGGTAAATTTTGCAGTGTGAACTATATGTAAATGTCTTTTATGTGAAATATCTTATTCAGGTCAGTACTAAATAAAAAATATCATGCATTTTGTATGATCCCTCTTATTTTGGTAAAATAATTAACATTTTGCAGATTCTGCAAGGTGTATGTAAACTTTAACTGTATATACTGTATTTGAATTAGCTTATATTTATAGATTTTTTATTTCTGACTTTATTTTATTTAAGTTAGTAATTTTAGCTTATTTAAGTAATTATTAAACGTATTTATTAATATTATATGTGTTTAGTTTTACTTTACGATAACCTCCCATCTCCATTGAGACGTTTGTCAAAATATCTTCTACTGTATGTTCTTTTATGAGCACAAGAAGAGTTTGGAAAGGTTTGGAAATAAATGAGGGTGAGCAAATGCTGTCTGAATATTTATTTTTGGATGAACCATGATGGTGAAGGTTGGCATTTGTTGGGCACAAGTAATCCTGAATACAAAAAAATCACTGTTGATTGAAAACGAGAAAGAGGGATTTGATAGGCATCACAGTTAATGTGACAGTGCCATTCAGTCTGTGTCAGATCTGATTAGTGAAATAAAAACCAGTTTGGAAAGTATACGAGAGTCACCGTCTCAGTTAGTGGTTTCCATATCAATTAGGTTATAGTGGTATTGGCGAATCCTAAAAATATGGCCATGTCTGCTGTGTTTCTAAAAGCTGAGATTACTCTGTCACAGGGCACTGGGTCTAGGAGAAGCCCAGTCATAATGCTGGATTTGCACTGAGAACTCCCCACTGATTAGGGCTCAACACCTCAAGTGACATCCTTCAAGTGCAATTTGCTAAAGCCTTATCTACTGCTGCAGAGCAATCCGTGAGAGCATTACTGTTATCTGTGCAAATTCTACAATGTACAAAAAATACAAAATGTAATCTATATACAATGATATTCACCAAGATCTGAGAGTATGGCCATGTCCCAAATGGCACACTTAATATGCACTTGTGGTTTTGCAATGGCTGCCTTGTGCATGTCTCTACAAAGTCTTTTGGACTGTAGATTAGACATCCCAATTATCATTTTATATTTTAGAGGGGTTTCACACGAACACAGTGGCCAGTTGCCATTTTGTGTCTTTATAATGTACATAATCTTCCAAGTCTTGGACAACAGATGGTCAGAAGATATTAAGCAGACTCTAACTCAGACTTTAAATGAAATGCAGTATAATTAAAGCCACAACTGTCATTTTCATCACCACCATCATTATTATTATCGACATTACATTAATATACCAGTAGGTGGCGACAAGTGACTGTCTAACTAAATGAATGAGAGTTTTACTGCGCAAAAACAGATTCATTCAGAATCGAAATTCGATTTTGTAATAGAATTTAACTGACTAATCTTGCTAATTTCACCACATAGTAATTGTATTTTTATTATTTATCTTTATATGGCAGAAATAGTACTAACCTATGCTACATATTTTTTCCTCACTGACTTATTGCTCAAAAGATTTAGTATTATTATTTAAAAAATAAATAAATGCCGTTTAATGTGGAGAGCCAGATCGCTGTAGCGCCTCAGTTCAAGAGAAGCAGCTTGTGAACTCATCTCCTCGGGTTTACAGTTACAGAACAAAATAACCATGAATGAATTTATGTAATCTTTTGAAATCGCTCAATCAGTGTTTCAGCAGCGGAAAGACGTCAGTATAACAGCTTGTAAACAATGAGGTAAGGTCACATTTACCTTAGAAAAAATATATATTCGGTAACCATAAACTCGTTATAGTCAGCTAGAAAAGAGGAGAATTTCGCTAAATATATGCAGCCTATAGTATACTCATTATAATGTTTACTGTTCTTCTTCTTCAATATTTAATTTATGTTTGAATAAATCCCTCAAGTTTTTTATGACAGCCACCATTTAAATGTTTATATTTCAAGAAACGATTGGAGTAGAAATATAATTATGTAGCTGTAAAGTTAGTGTGTGTATACAAATCAGTTAATTTTAAAGGGGTCATCGGATGCCCATTTTCCACAAATTGATATGATTCTTTAGGGTCTTAATGAAAAGTCTCTAATATACTTTGATTAAAAATTCTCAATGGTTTTGTAAAACAACACCCTTTTTACCTTGCCAAAATGAGCTCTGCAAAAATCATCTCATTCTAAGGGGTTGTTCCTTTAAATGCAAATAAGCTCTGCTCGCCCCGCCCCTCTCTTCTCTCTGTGGAAAGATGGTCTTGTTTACATTAGCGCATTTAGCGTGTTTAGCCGCTGAACTTGTTAACTACCACTTTATAAGGAAAGGCGATCGCAAAGATTCATTAAAAAACGCTTATACTCACTTCTGCTGTAAGTGAAGCTGGATCATGAATTCTGAAGCACGGACCCAAATGAGACTTTACCGTGGAATGGGCGACACAACTGATGCTTTGTAAGCCACGTGGCAACCTGGCGAACGTACTTTATCCGAATTTCATTTATAGAGGGTATGCACTGACCTTACTTTCCCGCCGGAACACACCCCCTCAGCCGGACTGAGTGGCAAAAGAAGCAGCTGCGTGAATGGACTTAATAGGGAAAATGCGAAAACGCGAAAACGATTATCATTTTGCCGGACTCGGAATAATGTTCCTTACCAGATATCCAGTGGTCCATGGATATTTATATGCAGCCAGAAATCGCGTTTCCTGACATTTATATGTGCCTGATTTCAAAACCGGGGAAATAAACAAAGCAGATTTGCCTGTGAACACATTTTGTAAATACAAAGTAGGCTGGCCTAGACCCCGGTGATCACCTATATCAATGTTATATATATGGTCATATGGTCCAGCCTAAAATGTTATATAGTTTTTGTCAGTGTTTATATAAAAACATCCAGTTATGCAGAATTTAAGATGGTAAATATTCAATTGATTAGTACAATATATAGGGTGTGATTTTATCGCAATATTCAACATACTAACACGAAATGATAACTGCAAATCCGTGTTTCACCACCTGGAGTCCATTTATTTCTTTCAATTGCAGCATCCATTTTCTTTTCCTTTTTGTAGCTTTTGGCAGCCTGTAAAAACATACCTCAGGTTTCTTGTCAGATCTGTTTGTACAGTCAGCCGCAAAGCTTGTTCTGGTTTTAGATGTGTTTTGTGTGTTCTGTCGCAGCGTTCACGTTGAGACCAATGCATGCCACTCAGTCTTTTTGCCACTCAGTGGGTGGAGCTGCACTCCAGCTGACGGTGACGTCACGTGCATACCCTCTATACCACATATTCGCTTGTTAAGTCTGACGTCAAGCGCCACCTCTTCCGTGACTTCCAGGTCCAAACGCTCTATCAGATGACATGAGAAAACAACAAATGATACTAATTATACACTCATAATGTGATATAATACTACCAAAAAAAAAATAATCCTACCCTTTAACTCCATACCGAAATCCCAGATAGCCATAAAATGAAAATATAAATAAATAAATATAAAAATTATTTGTGTTTGGGGCGCTGTGAGCATGGAGACTGTAGTGTACACATAAATTTGAAAACGTTTAGCTTAAAGGTTTAATATGAATAAACAGTGCTCATAGACGACTGCTGAGATAGTATTCTCAAGTCAAATGAGTTGGGGTTTGGACCCGGAAACAGCGTTCTTTTTTTTTTATATATACCTTTTTGCGCCAGCGCCTCCCTACCCATTATCCAGGGCCCTCACTGCCCCCCATACTAGGAAACAAACTTTGTTCCCATTGTCACTGAGTTCTTATTCAAATGTGGTAGTTACTCAAAAAGTATGCAATTTCAGACACTTCTTAGAATTATGAATGATTCACTGAAACATTCAATCAAACCATTTCTTTAATAACACAGATTAGAAACACCAATACTTTGTGTTTGCTCTGCGCATGTGCAAAGATTCTGTAGGTAACTTCATTTGGTTCCATTAGTGGTGCAAAAATAACAGGTGATATTGTGTATAACATCTAAGTTAATCAACATTAACTTATTGTATATTGAACTGTTGTATAAAAGCAGTATCTTTCAGTCACAGTTTTGATCATCTAGACTTGTGCTGATGGCTAAATCACAGTCATACCTACATTTGCTGGTAGAACTCAAAGCCATTGTTTTGTTTTGTCAGTGGAGGGAGTTTTCTGAATATTTATTACATGTTTGCCGCAGTGGGATTGAAACACAAGTACTCAGGACTCAGGCCAGGCTTTACCTACTCCGCTTCCTTAAACACACTGTTGATTTTTCCGTCATCGATTTCTGGATAATTCCACATAATTACTTTTATCGGAGCAGTCCTGATAGCAGGACACTTTCCGGCTGGGACTTTCCTCCCTGGGGCAATGAGGTCAAGGTTTCTGAGTGCTTGTTTTTTTTTTTCCACAATTAATTAAATGCAATTAAATACTTGGATCGCTCGTGGCACAAAAGTGTGTTAGAGGAGCTTCCAACACACGCTCAAAACTCACTCTCTTTCACTCTCACCCCTGATGGAGGCTCTCTCACACTTGGGTCATGCTCAATCATAGCGCATTTCCGCTTAATCTAGCCAACCACTTGCAGTCATTTATGCAAAGCTCTGTTATTAGTCGACTGAATGGACAATGAGCGAGCGGGAATCACCGCTTAGCAATTATGATTGCTCTTTCAAATGAAGCATAATGATAGACACGTTTCAACGGATCCTCCTGAAGTTGCCATGTCAGTGTTGATGGAGTTAATTTTTCATTTATGAACGCATGATTCGTTTCATTAATACGTGATAGTATCGTTAGAGAAATCAGACCACTCATTGCCATTCTGCGAGTTGCACGTTTAAAAAATACCCCTTGAGCAAAAATCTATCATAAAGCTTTATGTTATAGAGTTACAACAACATTTTTATCTCTGCAGCTGTCAGGAGCAATTGGACCAAAATGAAGGCCATTAGCGGGACAAGCAGAGCAGGAAAGCCTGAGTCATACTGTTGATTTTTTGATACTGCAAATCTGCACCTGTCACTTGTACCTGCTTCCATCACGCATTACCTCAAAACACATACACAGGCTTATCTGAGACTATTTAGATCGTAGTGCTTTTGTGAAATAGACAGAGTGAGGGTTGAAATAGATCAGGAGTTTAGTGAAAGGCAGGCCTAAAGGATTTAGTTATAATGGAACAAAAGCAGTGAACATCTTTGTACTTTTTTTTTTGGATGACCCTGACATGTTTTTCAACTATGTACTGGAAGTGATGAATGTGAAATACTTGACCACCAAAGAGATAGTTCATTCGAAATCTGTATGCAGATATTTTATTGTTTGGACAAAAGCAGCTGAAAAATCTTTTAAATCATTTCTTTCATGTTCCAAAGAAAAAAAAAAATCACAGGTTTGGAATGACATGAGGGTAAGTAAAAGATGACAGAATTTTCATTTTTGGGTGAACTGTTCCTTTAACGTGTGTTGTGTTTATTCAGAATGCGACGGAATGCTGCACAAGTCATTCATGTAGAACATCTGATGACAGCTGTTCTCTTGAGGGAACGCCGAGACCTCCTCATGACCTGGAAATCAATATGTCCCCACATTGTAAGGTAACATTGCTCCACAGTAAGATTCAAGATATTTGCATTCAGAAACATCATTCCTGGTCAAACTGAAGGGGACTCGCTCAGATTTTGTGCCAAGTGTACGGTGTAGCTGTGATACTTAAGTTGCATCAGCACAATAACCAAAAACTTGACCAGCAGACTAACAAATCTTAAGGTGCGAACATCATTTTTTGGCTAATTTTTGTCAGTGATATCCAGTCATTTCAATGGAAGTTAATTTATGCACAAAAAAAGAAAGAATGAATATATATACGCTGCCATTCAAAAGTTTGGGATCACAAAGATTTTTATGTTTTTTTCTTTTTTTCTTCTTAAGTTTCTTATGCACATCAAGGCTGCATATATATGATTAAAATATATTTTGTCGAAATATTATTGCAATTTAAAATAACAGTTTTCTATTTTATTATACTTTAAAATACAATATATTCCTGTGAAACAAAGCTGAATTTTCATCAAGTCTTCAGTGTCATGATCCTTCAGAAATCATTCTAATATGCTGATTTATAATCAATGTTGGAAACAGTTGTGCTGCTTAATATTTTTAAGACCTGTGATACTTTTTTTCAGGATTCTTTGATGAGTAAAACATTAAAAAGAACAGCATTTATTTAAAATAGAAATTGTGTGTTACAGTACACACTACTATTCAAAAGTTTGGGGTCAGTAAATTTTTAAGATGTTTATAAATTTACAGAAGCTTATAATTTTATTCAGCAAGGATATGTTAAATGGATAAAAGTGATAAATATTTCTATTTTGAATAAATACTGTTCAGTTTCAACAGTTTCAACACTGATAACAAATCAGCATATTAGAATGATTTCTGAAATATCATCTGACACTGAAGACTGTGGTAAGGCTGATGAAAATTCAGTGCTCCAAAGAAATAAATTATATTTTAAAGTATATTAAAATAGGAAACCAATATTAGAAATTGCAATAATATTTCACAATATTAGTTTTTTTCTGTATTTTTGAATCAAATAAATCGGCCTTGATGAGCATAAGAGACTCCATTAAAAAAAACATTAAAAATCTTACCGTGTTTATATACACATCTCACAATTCTGCCTTCTTTTTTTCCACAATTCTGAGTTTACATATCACATTTCACAATTATACAAACTCAGAATCAGATTTGCACAATGTTAACTCTCAGTTGAACTGAGATATAAACTTGCAATTGACATCATACTGCTCAGACCCCACCCACGACCGCTAATGGACTGTCCTGTATTAGCCTATTTCTGCCCTGAGCCAGTTGTACTTGAGCAGCTGTAGCAACAACGTCTCGTAAACAATGCAGGTGTATTGTAGTTGGATGTCAAAGTGAACAAAAGGGTCTTCATTTTTTCCCGACATGAGAGGACGCAGTTGATTAGCTTTGTTTTTGATGATAGCACGTCACTGAATACACAAAAAATGAAGAAGAGGGGCGGGGTGAGCAGTAGCTCATTATCATTTAAAGAGACATGCACGGAAATGAGTCACTGTAAACTGAGCTGTTTTTGACCAGGTAAAAGAATTTTTACACGACCATTGAGGAATTTTAAGCAAAGTATTCTGCAGACCCTAAAGAATTAGATCAGCTTGTGGAAAATAGGCATCTAATGTTTGTGTGTTTATAGCAAGAATATTTAAATTTTGGTGGTTGTTTTGCTTTCTCGTCTATGCAGGTGAGGCAGGACATTCACTGATTCCCTATCAGAAAAAGGCAGATGTATGATGCCTTGTTTGCAGTCTATATGAATTTCACTTGATGTGGTGCTTGTGATTTTCATCATAATATAATACGTGATTTACAGTCAGCGAGAGCCTATTTCCCTTATAAGACAATAAAGGAAATGGCTGTCAATCCGTAGGAATGTCTCCATTATGTTGAATTGGCCCTATTAGAGGACATTAAGCATATTCAGTCCTCTCTGAGTCTCCGTTTATGACATACGCATTCAGCCACTTCCATTCTCGCTGAGCCTGTTTTGCCGGAGAAGGAGATAACAGCCAATCCCCAGTTAATAGCTACCTCTTGCCCTTTCCCTCATCATACAATGGTGAACAACGCTTGATCTTGGTCCACTGAGTGAATACATTGAAGCTCCGAGAAGCAGTCGTTTTATTTGTTTTGCATGGCAGTTGCGAGGGCAAAGGTTAATTGAATAATGCATTTTTTGTGAAGCAGTTGCGTTCTGTTCTGGCATGGTTGGGACAATGATGGAAAGAAATTTGCATGTAGTGGTGCTCTATAAGAGCACTGCATGTTATTCACAGTGGCTCATTTAACATGGCTGTTTGACTTGCACTTCACCAAGGCAACGGTGGTTTTCACTTCACGTGATGTTTTTAATATACAAAAGAAATGCATTCTGAAAGCATTATTTTAAGCATATTGCAATTTGAGTAACTGTCAGATACCCACTGCATTTAATTACTCTTAATTATGAGAACTTCAAATGACAGGACATTGGTATAATTGCAGTTTAAGTAATTATCCTTATATACAGTTATTTTTGGTAGTCTTGTCATGAAAATATTCTCGAGCTACCATGTGCATATATAAGCACATATCCACAATTTGTTGTTCTTTTTATTCTATTTTCTCAGAGTACATAAAATATCAGCAGGGTTAATGTGGCTGTATTTTTAAACAGCCTTCAAATCCTTTTTTTTAAATTATGCTACATGATTTTAGCCAGAGAAAAATGCAGTTTAACAGCCCTTGAACATTCATAAGAGTTAGTGCCAAAGCCAGTCAATGGCAAATTTGTAAATGAAGCATAGTATTACTTAAGGCAACACTATTTTAAGGATGCTCACATATTTTCCCTCACATTTGGGTATTATTTTGGCATTTAATTAAAGATAGCCTAAAGTACTGTTAGGACCAACTGCCATACCACTGTGTCCTTAACATATCAGGTTAGCAATGTGAAAACATATTATGTTAATTCCGTAAATTGTCTGTGATCTGAAAATGAACAGAGAGGACGGACATGCATGTTCCTCACACACAGGTGTAAGAGGAAGTGCTTTCAGTGAAATTTACTCAAGAGTTTTTACTGTGGAAATAAACCAAACAATGAATACAGCAGTGACAAGCAATAAAAAAGCAAATAGAAATTTATTATAAAATGAATTGCAGTAAATATGGACAATTTTTTAACAGAATGCTAAAAGAGGTATGGTGTTCAGAAAGGTAAAAAATAAGAATATATAGGCACTTGATTGTAAAATCAGGTTTAAAAAAAAAAAAAAAGATTCAAATTGCATCTTTCTGTGATTTTCTGATAATCATGGGCAATCTGAACGGTTTGGTGAACATTTTTTGCACTCGAAAGATATAAAAGTGATGTTATTAAAATCCAGCTAATGCAATATAGATAACTGTCTTTAATGGCAATTAAATCTGTCTTTGCATTTAAAAATCTTTGATTATTAAACTGCTTCACTTGTCAATGACAAGATGTCAATGCATCTTTGATACTGTGAAATTTGCAAAAGATTACAGACATTAACATTTGACAGTATTAATAACTAATAAACTGAACTAATATTCAAGAAGTCAATTTAATCTAACATTCACAGCTACATGAGTTATTGCTAGATGAATGAACAATGATACATACACTTGGCTGAGCACAGGTGCCACTGTAACAATATAATCTACTACATTCCTTAAGATAATTAGAAAAGCGGGTTTTTTATTTAAACATTTTAAATAAAATGTATTTTAAAAGAAAAATCTGAGTACCATCTGAAAGACTTCAGACTTAAACTAATAATATAAAAAAAAAAATATGTGATTGTACTATTCCAAAGGCTGATGTTTTTTTTTTTTGTTTTTTTTTGTTTTTTTTAAAGAAGTAATACTTTTTTTCAGCAAGGATGCATTAAATTGATCAAAAGTGAGTAAAAGCTTTGACTTAGTTATTAAAGATTTCATGTTATTTTGACATTTCTATTAATGAGAGGATCAAGGTTTCCTCAAAAAAAAAAAAAAATAATAATAAATATATATATATATATATATATATATATATATATATATATATAAATATATTTAAAAAATCCTCAAAAATAATAAAATATATGCTGCACAACTGTTTTCAATATTGATAATAATAATATTAATAATAATAAGTTCTTCTTAAGCAGCAAATCATCATATTATAATGATTTCTGAAGGATTATGTGGCGCTGAAAGTTGAAAATGCTGAAAATTCAGCATTTGCCATCAAAGGAATTATTTAACATTTTAATAATATCTCACAATATTACTGTAGTTTTGATTAAATAATGCATGCATATGTTCACTGACCCAAAACTTTTGAATGCTAGTGTATGCAATATAATATTGTCACCTCTATTGAAAAGCTTAGTGAAATTGCTAGCCCTTGACCCTTATTTTGACAGAAATCACCGCAGTACCAGTGCAGTGCATTAAGATCAGTGACAGCAGGATCAATACAGTGATCTAAGGGGACAGTCATTGGGGCCAGTATGAAGATAACCTGTGTCATGAGAGCAACAAAGCAATTCATAGCCATCACAAAGCATTCAGAGTGTTAAGACTCTGTGTCCTTCTTTCCCCTCACAAGGGAGGTGTCCACAGCTCTCTCATGTGACTCAAACAGCATAATACATTCCCTGCTGTCCAGTATGGGAAAAAAAAGTATGTCAAATGAGTATAAAGTATATTCAGTATTCATGATGCAGTATGCAGATTTTACCTGGATGATGCACTTCATTTAAGGTATTTCATCAGCAGTACAGAGGGCGGTGGATGTGTTTTGTGTGCCAGTGGGCCAAAGAACACACGACTTAAAGGACAATGCCAGAATGTACTTCATAAATGGTTGAAATGTTAGTTATACTTCAAATTTAGCAGACAAAGTATAGAAATTCAGACACAGCCATAGCTACTAACAGTTTGAACTACCAAATAAGAAACTGATATAAAATGAATGGGATAGTTCACCCAAAAATGAAAATTCTTTTATTAATTACTCACCCTCATGTCGTTCCGAACCCGCAAGACCTTTGTACATCTTCACAACACAAATTAAGATATTTTTTATAAAATCCAAGAGCTTTCTGACCCTTCAACACAACTGACACATTCAAGGCCCAGAAAGGTAGCAAGGACATCATTAAAATACCATAATGTTATGAACCGTAATGTTATAAAGCTAAGCACAAAGAAAATAAAAATAATGACTTTATTCAACCATGTCTTCTCTACTGTGTTGCTATCTGTGCAGGGTCAGAAAGCTCTCGGATTTCATCAAAAACATCTTAATTTGCGTTCTGAAGATGAATGAAGGTCTTACGAGTTTAGGTGAGTACTTGAAGGTGGAATAGGTGATTGTCTTCAGAAACATTTTTTGTTATGCTGGTTGAAAGTCTCTTCACATCCTGATAGCAATCATTAAGGTAAGTGGTCAAAATGTATTTCTATGCATTTATATATTCTGCGGAAGGCGTAGGACCAAGAAATGTTCGTCCAATCAAAACTCTCGGTTTGAGCGTTTTGAATGGTTTTCCTACCTGCCTGTCAAATATGTATTTGCATACCTCTGTGCACCCTGTTTGCGCAGACAGGATACGTCATCAGCGCGTTCACGAAGGCTTTGCAGACAGAGCGCAAATGGCAGGCAAATGTCAACAACCTGATCTTCCATCCTACTTATCTACATTTACTAACTGTACTATAAAGTGTTCTCACGGTTAATGACGTGATGTTGTAACGGCCACTAGAGCATTTATGGTAGTTTTGTGGCAGACTGACAACTGCGCATGTGCATAACGGGTGATAAGCAGGAATGCATAGATAGTTTCTTTGTAACAAATCATAAAAAGTTGCATAGATTCACTTCAAGTCCTGCTGATCTGCTCAAACCTCAGATCATTATAAACCAACCATATTTAAATTGCAAAAGCATTTACAGTCATGGTCTCTATGTGCATTTTTATGAGACTTGCTAGCAGTATAATACACATTCAGTTTTTGCTGTGCAAGATGTTTTTTTTTTGAACTGAGAGTTCAGATACTAAATTCTGACTGAGAAGACATTTTTACAGTTAGCACAGACCCTACTAAATCTAATATTTATAAATCCTACTGTACATTTAATCTACAATCCATCTTTGTATGTAGTGCATTATTGCTTTAAGGTGCTAAGCAATTGGAAACCACCTACTGTTACTATAATCAACTACGTGTTGATAAAATTGTTCAATCCAATAATTAGCAACCATAAACTGAACACAAGTCACTTGAGCGTTTTCACATGTGTAAAGGGGTTTTGTGGACTAGTTCATGTGCTGTCTAAGAACACGTCTTAGCTGTAGTAAAACGAATGGCCTATCATGGCTTATTGCTTTCATATTCATTAGCCATGCAACACTGATACTTGAATGTGTTTAGATGTTTATAGTATTTGATATTTCTTTATACGCTATTAATTTTTCATGCAGAGACTTCAGGCAATGAAATTTGTAAGCTTGCTACTGTCAGTTCTGCTCTTATTGAGGTTAGCAATAACTTTCTTGACAATTTCTTTGACTTACTGCGGGATTCTCTGCAACGGGAGCACTGTGAAGAAAAGGTACAAAGTTGAGGTCAGATTTAATACACACCACAGACGGTATGTAATAAAAACCGAAGCCAGATTTAATCGTTTATAGTCCCTAATTCAGATGCTTCTCTCGCCATTCGAAGCCACACAGACTTTCCTTTCATTCTGTAATAATGAGGGTGAAATTATCCAGGAGCTCATCTTCGTTTAGTAATAAAAAAAAAAAAAAACGCTCTAAGAGAATGGAAGCATTAATTAAACTTTATTTAACAGCTTGACAGTCCTGCGCGCGTCTGTGTGTTTTGCAGTTTCCTGCATCACTCTCTTGTGTATTTCCTTGACCTTGTGAGGAAAATAAAGAGAAAGGCAACAAACAAAAAGGATAACGAGACGGCACAAATGAGATGCCTGGATTGTTAATTGCATCCCCAATATAGAATCCATCCTCTGAACGTGAGACTGTGATCAACAAACAAACAAGATGACTAAGATAATGCTCCGGTTCTGATGAATACGAAACCGTGATTAGACCGCTACAATGCTCAGATTGCAGAGAATGCTTTTGTCTGAGGGTAGCCAGGCATTTGTTTATCCCTGCATTATTCTGGCTGTGAGAGGCAGTGCTGTACGTGGGTGTTTGTAAAGAGATGGTCCATAAGTCTGCAGGCAAGATACGCACCGAGGAAACGCGGCATTCTAGCTCGCAAAATGTCGCAATTTGCCGCTTTTATGTAACAAAGGCTTTATGCAAATGCTGCGTGTCAATGTATGGAAAAGGAAATAAGCACGGACGTTAGTTGCTCGGCTCATTTCTCACAAGGACAAGAGCCCGGCAGTCATCATCCGGGTTGTCCAGGTTCAGGGAGAGGTGATTAAACGCGGCGCCCAGCAGTAGCGCGGACAGCAGGAAGACCATGTTTTAGCTCTGTGGGATAGAGGTAGCGGGTGCAGAAATCGTACGCATCCGTTCCAGGGAAACAAAATGGCACAAGGGAGTGCTGTGACTGGGCCTATGAGTCATAAAGCGCGAGGAAATCTACCGAGTGCTGTTCTGTATAAAAAAGGTCGGCACACAAAACGGCTCAGAAAGCCTGCGATTGTGGCGGAGCAGAAAGAAGGTAATGCGGTCTAACAACAGAGGAGCCTCGGAGAGATGTGACTCAAGGACTGGAGGGGAAATAACAGCGGAACATCTGAGCTAATCAGTCTCATACAGGATGGCAGAATAATTCTGCATAATGATGTCACTCTCGCAGAGAGGTGAGGGCATTAAGCGCGGCCGCGGGAGTGCGAATTTTAAGCCGCGCGTACTGTAGTAGAAGCTCGGGCTTCCGATGGTCTGGCGAGCACTGCCTCAAAGTTGCTAGAAAATGACCGCGGCTGTCTCGCTCAATAACCTCTGCATCGCTTGTGCGAGACCTTAAGATGAAATATTCAACAGTTCTTTCCTAGCTGTGACAAAAACCCTGGATTTTCCCTGGCTTCAAAAAGCATTCATTTCTAGTGTGTTTGTAGCCAGATACTGTGGACTTTTTCACCTGAGTGTGTGGTGAACCTCTAAAGCACATCTCAAATGGACACACATGAAAGCACACGCTCGTTTCTTTGTTTTATTACATAGTACTTCTGCATCATTCAGTTGGCAAAGTGGCGTAAAAAACATAGTTGTTTTATCTTATCTAAATAATTCATACATACAGAGTACCTGGCACAATAAAAACATAAAACATATTTACATGTACATTACATATTACATGATTTATAAATAGTACTGATTTACAGCATATACAATTTTCCAAAGCAAGTTTTCTCGACTGCAGGGAAAAAAACAGTAACATTGTGCATTTACACAACTTTAGGATTTATGAATTAAGAAGGGGTGGTATTCAGGGCTTTGTTGAACAGATTTTCTCTCTTTCTTTACACCACTTCTGAATGTCTCTGCATCACTTTTTGATTTTCATTTTAATGCATATGCATTTATTAAGTAATGAAATTACATGCATTTCGGATATTCAGGAAAAGAAAAAAAAAAGACTGCACTTGAATGCAGTTCTGCTGAAATTCCTCCGTTGGGATATTTGTAATTGAATCGATCTACTTCACATTAATAGATTAATTTTTTTAATGTCACTGTCTTTCAGACTGGACCTGGTACTCATTAAGCATTAAATACAGCTGTTATCTGTTCATATTTATTATAGTTAACGTTTGATTTCCAATTCTCGATCACTCTTCAGTGGTGCAGTATCATTGTGGAGCTGTATAGCTTTTTTATATATTCATTTTTCAGTTTTAAATAAAAAGATATCTAATAAAAAAACATATGGTAGCATAATTATCAAGAAATAAGTACAGTCTACTTTCCATATGGCTATTTGCAAAATCAATAAAGCTAAGTCATTAATTCCAGCTCAACACATATCCTTTGAAAATGAAAGGATTGTGAAAATTCAAAAGACACAGAATTACTTATGTTCTTCTCTAACTAGCCAGACTTTCTTTTGGATTCAAGTATCTTAGTAGTTAGTATTTTAAATAAGTAAATGAATCCTTCTCTTGAGTTTAGCCTCTTTCATCTGATGCAAGCAGAAGAAATTGAATCCTTTGCTAACAAAACCGAACTTCTGTTTTGGAGTTACCCCAAAGCAGGATTTCAGTAAATTTCAGTTAAATATATGTTAGAATTAGTCATATTACCAGCATTTCATTACCAAGGCTTGTAATGTTCCCATGTGTAATATGTAAATCAAACCAATAATATTAATTTATAAGGAGAATTGCCTTAGTTGTAAGTACTTACTTTGAAAACACTGTTAATGTTAAATTTTACTCCATATGGCAGGTCATTCTAGGATACGTAAATCATTTAGATTTACAAACAGGATAAAAAATGAAATCCCCTAAACAACTGCTACAGGGCAGGGTACTCGATGTCCTGCGGATGTTTTTTTTTTTTTTAGATAGATCTAGCCTATGTTCTCCTAATTCAAGCAGGTTATAATATGAGGGACACAGGAAACACCCACGTATGGATTTGCACTTGGTCATTTTTGTGCTTCTTTTCAAAGATTTTAGGCAACAGCATGTAAGATCTACAATTTGAAGTACATATTAAACCACACGACACGTTCTGTAGTCTGAACTTCACTGTCATTCTGTGTTCATTTATTCGCTGCGCTGAGGTTGACATTGCCCATAATTAGCAAAATAAGAAATATAATTTGCCCATATCAGTTCAGCTTTCACAGTCGCATTCAGTTTCCCCATTACATGCTATGGGCTTTTTAATTTGCATAAAAACTACTCATATAAATGAGCACTATGGATGTGTTCAACACGGTGCTGTCATAGCACATGGTGCATAGCGCTATTTTGCTGCATTCCGCTAGCCTTCAACAGGCACGGCAACATTATATTTAAAGTAATCACTATCGTACAGTAGTGCCAGTGTGATTTTAAATGCTGTCTCACATGATGAATGTCTGTGTTACATAAATTCTCTGCAGGTTTACTTTGACCCTTTAGGACTTTTCCTATCACTACAGATTCCAAATAGCAACCACCATATATTCTTCAGATGTATAATTTCTTTCTAGACATGTGCAGCTAAATGAATGACCATGCCCTTGATCTGATAAAACTATTGTCTTTGAGGTGATTAAAATCCGTTAAAATCTTCTCATCAACAACTCCTAGTAAAACATATCTGAATTAGACAGGTAGGTAAGTTATATATTTCCTAATAAAAGTGTTGTGCAGTTCTTTTCTGCAAGAATCTCTACTGACAACATGGCACAGAAACAGCATCCTTTCCAAGCCGCAAAAACAATTCTTTTGTATGTTACCCAAGGACTACTTCCTATCTCAAAATTCTAACTAAGGGAGCAGCGCTGCAGATGTTTCTCTCGCTACTGCAGTATAAAATACATTGTGTTACATACAGAAATACCTGTAGAGCTAGAAGAGAGGCTGCAGGGGAATGACAGCAGAATGAGGGGGTAGCATGTGCGGAAACACTGCGGGGCGCGGCAGGGCATGAAACGTCACAGTCATCGGGTGAATGCTAGGGGGCGCCACCACCGGTACCTGTGGAGGAGTCACGAAGGGAGGTGCTGTGGGCGGACACATCTCCGGGCCCAAGGGGAGTCGAGAAACAGACACTACCTGGGGGTAGATAGGGTGCTGTGGGGGCAAAAAAGCGGCGTGGTGCTGTAGTATGGTGTGACGTATTGTGATGGAGCCAGAAGGCACGGAGGACGGCAGGTGAACGGGATGGAGGACAGCAGATGACATGGGCAGATGTGGCCTGGGCAGGACAGATTTGAGCTTGGTGGGGAACACCTGCTGGTGTAGCACCTGTCCGTGGCTCTGGATCTGCAAGAGGCAGCGTCTCTCCATGCCGTCTGAGGGGGCCTGGTAAGATGGAGAGGGTTGGAACAGGCTGCTGGTGGTGTGGAAGCACTCTCTGCTTAACTTTTCCTCAGCCTGAATGCCTAGGTGAAATCTCGGCGGTGGGGTCTGAAGGCTGTGCTGACATGATTTGTCGTGAGTGGCTTTTTCAGTCCTCTGCAGGGCTAAATCTCTTACATCGAGCAGGCAGGCCTGAGCAGCCGCTGAATACTTGTTACAGTTCTTTAAGGGGGTTTGTGCTGCTTTAGACTCACTACTGTGGATGTTACTATTCTCCTTTGTTGGCTCCTTCGAGAGCTTTGAATCTGTCTCCAGTAGAGTTAGACTGCCCTTGGTGAATGAAGCATTGATCTGAGAGGAGGAGCTCCGCTGCCAGTCACTGCTCTCCTCCACAGAATGACCCAGGGCACTGCTAATGGAAGTAAATGTCTGAGGATCAACCGCACTGCTCTCTCCATCATCAATACTGCATGAGATTTGGTCTGACCCGTTCGAGCTGTCACACACGCCTTTTAAAACAAGGCATTTCATGCTCGACTCCTCTGCAGCCTTGTCCTGTTCTTCCAGAACGCTGTTCGTAACAACGTTGCATTCGCTTGCAAGGGATGGGGTTTGATCTCGGACGTGTGACCGCCTCTGTCTTTTCCTCCTAGTCCCGTGCTCACAACAGGTAAGTTCTGTGCACCCATCAGAAATCTCTGCCGGTGACCGACAGGGGTCGTAAGACTCGTCTCCCTCGCTTAGAGAATCTGTATGTCTTCTTTTCGAAGTTGGTCCTTCACACGATCCAGTCTCCGGTGATGGAGGCATCTCTTCTCGACACTCTTCGGCTGCACTGGATCTCTGAGAGTGAGATGCGTCTTGGCTGTGGGAACACTGTCCTGCGGTCGTTAGCTCCCCTGCAGCTGGATTGTCAGGCTTTTCCCTGCTGTTCCCAAGCACCTTCTCACCATCAGCACAGAACTCATCAGAGAGAATGATGCAGCCCGCTGAGCCGTTTACGTCGACGACTGCCTCCTGCCTCCTGCCTCCCACCCCTTCCTCAACTACGGGAGCTGCGCTGCTGTCCTCAGCCTGATTTTGAGCTGATTGCTTTGACTTCTCTAATGGATGCACTTGCTGTGAAGTGGTGCCTCTAAATTGGCTATCAAGTCCTTCCACACACTCAGGTCGTCTGTGGAATTTCTTAGATTTCACCATATTGCTCTCTGTCTCCCGGTGTCTGTCTCTCCTCCTCTTCCGCCTCCTCCGCTTCCTTTTGCAGTGGCTCCTGTAATGACGTCGGTCCCTGGCCCGCAATTTCCCTTCGGCCCTCTTACTCGCGTGGATCCAATCTTTGGAATGTCTACACCTGTCATGTGTTTTCAGCCTGACACAACTCTCGGTGTCACTTGAATACTGATAACACTTTCTGACCTTGCCTTCAGGTCCTTGGCTGGGACTCTTTCTGGGGCTGGCTGTGGATTCCTCAATGTGCTTGTCAGAGTGGCAGGATTTGAAACCTGAGCAGACAGATAATTCCTCATCAGTTTTGGGCTCAGTCATCTCCTGAGTGTCAGTAGACCTTCTAATCCGTGACCTCTTGAAGTCAAAATGGAGAGGGTTGCAACTGAAAGACAGGGATGGCTCTGTCCTTGTGAAGGTCACCATCTCCGAGGGCCACTGGAAGATGGTGTTACCGTCCCTGCTCAGGACAGAGAAAAAAGGCTGGCTGGGTTTTGTGAAAGGGTGAGGTGTCTTTGTAGTCGCATCCTCAACTTGCTCTTGTTGCTGAGGAGAATCATTTTTAAGCGACGCATCTATGAAAGTCTTTTCTGGAGGCTTGCTTACGGTCGAGTGCCCCTCCTCTGTAATGCCGCTCTCCTCTACTGTCACATCCGCAGAGGTCTCAGGTTTACTTTCAGCAATGCTGCTTTTCAGACTCTCAACAGAGTCCTCAGAGTCAAGAACAATATCAGCCCTGTTTAAACGAAAAGGGGAAGTGTTTAAGAGAGAGATGGCGGGACTGGGCACATCCTCTGAGTAAACGAGCAAAGCACACAAATCTGAGGCCGTTGACGAGGGGCTCTCCCTCACCACAGGCGTATCTGATGACCCCTGACTTCCGGTGCTGTCACTTTTTTGGAAGTGCTTGCCCTGCTGTGTGCCAGTGCTGTAAATTGCCTCCTCACAATTTAGTACTTTTTCCTCCGTGGGGGAGCCGGGGAGGTCAAGCTCGACAGGGGGTGCTTTGAGTCTTTGTCTACGGCTCCGCTCCATCGATCCCTCCTCCATGCTCTCACAGAAAACTGCCGCTGATGACTCAAGCTTAACAGATGCTTTCTTTGGAAAGGAAAAAGAGAATGCAATTTTGCGTCGGAAAGTTTGCTTTTTGGCCCTCCCATTGTATGGCCACGGTGACTGTTTGCTGCCTAAGCCACAGCCGCTGGAATGGATCTGACCCCCTGGATCTTGAGCTGCACAGCTTTGGTTCTCTTCTTGGGCATCATCACAGCAAGACTCCCTGAAAGAACCTTCCACTGCCACCGTGGTAGACTTGAACATGGGACCGCTTCCTGGGGCACTGTAGCAGAAAAGAGAGGAAGAAAAGAAAAAAGGTCCCACTTAATATTAGGTGTCTTTAAATATGATGTTCTTAATGAACTGATAGGTACAATGTACCTATTGTGTTCATGCTGAATTGCTAACCACTTTCGCTGTTATTGAGGTGGAATACTGTATGTGTAAGGTTACAGGCAGGTTTGGTGGTATGTTTACTGTATGTTTAAGGGGTAAAGGTAGGGTCAGCAGTGTAATTATAGTTGTAACTACAGAAATTAATTACAGATGTAATTACAGGACACTATTTTCACATAAGTACATATATACACAATAAGTGCATTATATCAAATGATTAAAGAAGAAGTTCACTTCCAGAACAAAAATTTACAAATAATTTACTTATCCCCTTGTCATACAAGATGCGTCTTTCTTTCTTCAGTTGATAAGAAATTATGTTTCTTGAAGAAAAAAAATCAGGAATTATCTCCATATAATGGACTTCAGTGGAGCCCCCAAGTTTGAACTTCCAAAATGCAGTTTAAATGCAGTTTCAAATGGCTCTAAATGATCCCAGCCGAGGAAGACGGGTCTTATCTAGCAAAACGATCAGTCATTTCCGAAACAAATTGACAATTTATATACTTTTTAACCTCAAACACTTGTCTTGTCTTCGTTTTTTCCTGGTTCAATACGGTCGGTACAGTTAGGGTATGTTGAAAAAATCCCATTTAGTTTTCTTCCCCAACTTCAAAATCATCCTACATCGCTTCAGAAGTACCGTCCCAGTGTTTACAAAGTGAACATACAAAGAAGATCAAACGCCCTTTACAAAAAAGAGCAATGTAGGACGATTTTGACGTTAAAGAAGAAAACGAGACGGAGTTTTTCAACCTACCCCAACTGTATTGACCCAGATTACACAGACTACGCATGCGCATAGCGAGACAAGACAAAACGAGCATTTGAGGTTAAAAAGTATATAAATTGTCAATTTATTTTGAAAATGACCAATCGTTTCTAGATAAGAACCTTCTTCCTCGGCTGGGATCGTTCAGAGCCATTTAAAGCTGCATTTAAACTGCATTTTGGAAGTTCAAACTTGGGGGCACCATTGAAGTCCACTAAATGGAGAACATTCCTGAAACGTTTTCCTCAAGAAACAATTTCTTATCAAATGAGGAAAGAAAGACATGAACATCTTGGATGACAAAGGGGTAAGTAAATTATTTGTAAATTTTTGTTCTGCAAATGAACTTGTCCTTTAATTTAAAAGGAAGTACAGAGTAGTCAAGGACACAATATAAAGTCCGAAACAGAAATGAAATGCATGTGCCAGGTTCATTTACACTTTTAACAAACCAGAAAGGGGCTGATAATGAGGATTAGACTTCACAGGGGAAACCTGATGATTGCGCCACGGTATCTAAGAAGACTTGTGAATAAAATAACATCTTGCTTCCTTAGATGGAAGCAAGAGCATCTGATGTTTTGTACAAAGGAGTGAACACGATCAATGTGACAGAGTTTGATTGGTGACTTAAAAAAATCTTGATTTATTTTTTGAAATAGTGTTCTCCTTGTTTCAAAGATCATTATAGATGAAAAAAAGCTGATTTTCTGACTCCACTTAGACCCTTAGACCCCACTCTATATATGTATACACTGGCACATTGTATATAAGTATGGAAATAACAATTTAACAAAACGTCCCCCACCATTGCACTTCTCTGCGTTGCTCAGCAAGCTCATGTAGGCGTCTGAGAGCTCTCTCCTGTTTCCTCTCGTCCTTCCTGGATTTGGAGGCCACGTTGCGGGCAAACTCTCTCTGCTTCAGTTCCTTCAGTCTCTGAGGGGGGACAAAGAATATCTAATTCATTCACCTATCTCAGTGTGTCAACTACACCAAAGCAACAAAAAAGCTATTTGAATGATAATCCTCTTTGAGACCATGAATCTTTTTTCCATGCTTTAACAACCTTTCATTATGAAGACTGGGTATCGCTGTGTATCGCACATTGAGGGATACACGGCAAAAAAGATTAAAAATCTCTTCAAGAGAGAAGGAAGGTAATTAAGGTGTTTGCACACCAATGTTATGTTTCATCAAATCCATTTTCTGTGCAAATGAAAAGAAGCTAAGGATGAGGTTGCTAAACTCCATGAAATTGTCCTATTTATTTTAGATAAAACTCAGTGATGCTAATTTGCATTTGTTTCCTGGTCTGAAAGGCTTTGTGCTTTGAATGCGAGATTGATGGAAGTCACCTCGGCGGTCTGATGCTAGTGTCGTAAATGCGTCTCAGGTAGTGGGATGTATCGATTAGGATTACGTCTGAACATACAGTGTCCACTTACATTAAGTCAGTTAGATAATCTAAATTAACTTCCATTAATTATTCACGAGGATATGATATTTATGAACGTTTAAAGACCACACTCCTTTTGAAAGCACCAGACGTCTCCAAGCAACAACCAGCTCCAGAACAGTTAGCACATCCAATTAATCCTGAAAGCTTTCATTCAATTATCCATTAATACTTGATGCTTAGCTTTAAGACAGATGAGGAGCTCTTCTGAAAAGCATCTTTATAGCAGCGCGAACTTTGGGTTGTACCGTGGCAAGGCCGAGAGTAAAAACAGTGATGGTTTCTCCAGGCAGCCAAGAAGAGTCATCTGGCCCAGCATTATGCATTCAACTCAGGTTGCACAGTTATACACAGTTCAGTGGCGCTGTAACCTCTCCTATTTGAGAAGGCTTCAGTGATTGCATTTACCGTGGCTGGGGCTCATAGTCAGGGGAATGCGAGGCGGTCACATCAGATATAATTTTGTCATGTTAAAGGGCCGCTCAGTGTGGAGTGGGCACATCAGGGTAACTAGTTTGATCCCATCAGGATAGGGGTCTCTTTGTGCACCTGCCCTCTATCCTTCAGCGCCTATCTTGTCGCTCTCTGCTGGCACAGTATGGGCACACTCAGGCCTGATGCACTGCGCCGGTTCGCTGTCAGGCAGCCTTGCAGAAAATAGCAAACAGGTTGGCGTGGGCTATATTTATTTGACTCTCAGGTGCATTTCTTGGAGCGGTTCTTCATTGATTGTTAATGTATTTGTCGAGAGAAGCTCTGGAACGAGCCGTTAATGCATGTAGCCTGTATTTCACATGACTGGATGTGGTTACATCATTTATAGTAGGATGCAGCCCTGATGCGAGAGAGCAAATGCCCTGTGAAATCCTTTCATGTATAGTGGGGGCAGACATGACTGACAGGCCACTTGAGAATGAATGAAAATTTTAACACAGTAATTTTTTGACCGGACATGTATTCTTAATTAAAAGCAACACTGAGACCAGTCAGACAGTGAAGGCTTGGCAGTGATGATTCACACACTGACAGGAACACCAGGCTTTTCTGTAGCTCTGGGCTTCCTGTGGGGCCGCGAGTCTCCCGTACTCCATTATATTCTCAGCAGACATCCTCTGCCAGGTCCTGAGGGTTGCTGGGAAATCGTGCTATTCATCCATCAACCCCATTCGCTGGGAAGCTGAATGGTAGCGTGCGTCCGTGCTGTAGAATAGTTGAACTGTGCAGATAGGAGGCCATGTGATAAACACATCTGAATGACACAAGCTAGCAAGTGTAGCACCCATATCAGAGCGAGAGGGGGGAGTGGCTTTTTCCTTCACAATCCGTTCATTTCGCTCCTTTTGCTGTGTTCAATAGCAAGGTCATGGGTGGAGGGTTTGTAGATGGTGTTCAGTCAATAGTTCAGTGAGCCTTGTTATTGACAGCGCAGCAGGCCCCAGAGACTTCATGCATTTAGTTTCTGAGTGAGTCAGAGCACAGGGGTCAGGGCCGATATCAAACAGCAGGACAAGTGGTGGAATTAAAGCTTTAACTTGCTATTAAAGGTTACGCTGCTATTTTTGGACGCTTGCGGTTCTTAAATCAACATATACCGAGTGTGAAACTGCACTGAAGTTATGATACGTTTGTTTGCTGCAGAATATCTCAGAACTGAAGAATCCAATTTTCTGAATTGCAATTAAAACCAATTTAACAAATAGGCAATGCATTTTGGGAAATGGAGTGTTCTTCCACCCTGCTCTACTGTATCTATTTATCTACATGTTGTTTTTGGTCAATTAACTTTGGAATGATGGTGTCTATGATCTGTTTCCTAACTAGTACTTTTGTACTAGTTGTATCTTGCAAGCACTTTATTTTCCCCCTTTACTCGTACTGCACAAAAAGTGATTCAATAACATTGAATGGTTTACATATGGTGGTGTGTTTTTAATTACAGCTTTCCTAAAATTATGCCCTATTCATAAAAAAAGAAATATCCCAATATATCACCTTGTTTACAGTATCGCAATGTATCGCAACATATCGTATCACAACCCCTGTATCGTGATAAGTATTGTACCGCCAGATTCTTGGCAATACACAGCCCTACCGGCGCCTCCATCTGTCATGCAGTTAAGTGTCTTACTATTCAGCTTCCACACTCCGCACTTCAATAGTGCACATTTTTCTAGGTTAACATTAGATTGAGCAGCCATGTAAAGCTGCTATTCCTTACATATTTCAGATGAAAAGCCATATTTGAGGTCAATGAATGATAAGTGAGCATTTGAATGCTCTGCCCGATGTATTATATCACATATATAATACATATATAATAGACCAGCCGTTAACGATCTCTCTGTCATGGACTGTGTGACTTCGCCACTTTCGGTGGAATTTTATTTCTGCGACTAAGCGACTAGGCTTTGGTCGACCAAGTCTCTTCTTGTCAACTAATGTAATCTTGTTAAAACGAAAATTGGTATAAAAAAAGTATTATTCAAGAACTGCCCTGATCATCATGGAGACTTCTATTTAATGTCTGCATTTACGTCTGGAAGATGTATTTCAAGAGTGTTTGCTCATCTGCAATACATCTATAGGACGTTTCTTCTCAGATGTCAAATAGACATTTATAAGATGTCTTCAAGATGTTTATGATACGTTTGTTTGTTGCAGAATATCTCAGAACTGAAGAATCCAATTTTCTGAATTGCAATTAAAACCAATTTAACAAATAGGCAATGCATTTTGGGAAATGGAGTGTTCTTCCACCCTCCTCTACTGTATCTGTTTATCTACATTTTGTTTTTGGTCAATTAACTTTGGAATGATGGTGTCTATTTCCTAACTAGTACTTTTGTTCTCTTACAATATTGAAATGTGATAATTAGGGCTGGATATCGAGGTTGATACTTTTTAGGCACTTTTTATTGCCTTGATACCATAGAGTATTAAGAAATGTCTTGTCATTCTGTACCAAATTTAGATATCTGTGGGTATATCTTTAATGTCTGTGAGCCAATAAGCATGCAGCATGCTTGATGTGCCTAAATCAAGTGCTGGTGATCAGCTCTAGTGAGGCATCAAGGAAAAACACTAGTTTATGCTAGTTATGCCCAGAGACGTGGTTCACATGTCAGGCTGTGGTGTGTAAGCGTCCAAACCCCCATAGATGTAAGGCTACGTTTACACTAGTGTGTTTTCGTTTTAAATTAGTGTTTTAAATTGAAAATGATCCTCGTCCATACTATCATTTCCACTGCATTTCAGAAAATATATCCGTCCACACTACATAAAGAAAACGTTACGTGACCGTTTAAGTCAATTTATAAAATTTATATTACGCTTTTACTCAAAACTTACTTTAATACTTTAAACCACAATTGAGTGATTGTAATAACTTTCCGACTGTGATCTATTTGTGTTTTGGCCATATAATGTTGCTGAAATATGCTATTTGTAGTCTTTTATATCAAGCTAATCGCTACACCTGCTTAGCAATTCTCATGTAAACAACCTCTATTGTTATGAAAACAGACAGGATCTCATGAAAATCACACACAAATCATATACTGTTGTAATCGTGCATGTTTATTAATAAACCATAGAAATCATAATAATGATTCTTTATTTGTTTTTCGGCTTAAGAGATAAAGTCGTCGACACTGACTCGTCATCTCCACAGTAGAGGATGGGCCTGTATGTATGTTTTAGTGTTGTCACGATACCAAAATTTTGAATTTGATACGATACCAGACTAAAATATCACGAGACTACTACTGAACTGATACTATGAAAAAAACAGAGAACAACAGGAAAAGTAATTGAATAATAGATGATCCAAATGCAGATCATAGTTTTTTATCTATCAAAACAAAGCATTTCATCCCCCCTTTAAAAAAAATAAATAAAATAAAATAATAATAATCACATGCCAGTGCCACTACACTGGATTATGGTGAACAACTACCGAGCCTACAGGTATGTAGAGATCTTTGCTATAATGGTAAGTTAGCTTAAAGGATAAAGCCAAATCTTATTTCATGATATAGTAATTTTATTTCACAACAACAATTTATATCGTGACACAGTCATTTGTTGTTATTTTATCTTTGTTATTATTAATAAGAACCTAGATGCAAGTAACAAACTAAAGGACAACTGCAATAAAACAAAGACACAAATGAAATAAAGAGGGCCCTATGATATATTTAATTTTTTTCTCAAATTCCATTTTAATTTTTCTAGACTCTATTTTAATGGTTACATAAAAAAAAATTAATCAGAAAGCATGTCTAATTAATTGAAATCATGAAACTTGCAGAATTTAACAGCAATTTATTAAAAGTAAACAAAAAATTACATGGTTTTTAAGGCCCTATGAAATATGTTTTATTATTTTTCTCAAATTCAGTTAGGTTTGTGAATCTCTGTTTTCCATTAATTTTCTGGATTCTATTTTAATCGTTTCATTACATTTTAAACATTTGAAAGCATGTCTAATGAATTTATAAAGGATAATTAGATTTGATACAGAATTAATTTATTATACGATATTTATTTCTTTGTTTGTTTATTTTTCAGAAATACTGTGTTGTGTATTTACAATTTTCTGGTAAATAAATTCCGGTAAATATTTTTTCTGGTAAATATTTTTTCTGGTAAATATTCCTTAAACATTGTTTTAATAATATGTTTATTATTAGCAGTAGTACTATCTTTACATTAAGTAATATATTAATATATTTCTGACTGTCAAGTTAAACCGAACTTTTATTTTGACGGGTTGCTGTGAAGACCTTTATGATCTTCATTATATGATGATAGTTTTCCGCAAAAGAAACGGTAAAATGCTCATGAAGTGACTCTCAGAGCAGTTCTAGAGATTATGTTCATGTGTTCATGTACTCATATTTTGTAGCGGCAGAGGCTGAAAACACCGCGAACATCACACGTATGTGTGTAACGTTAGTAAACAAAAATGCACGTCTGCGCCATTCACTAACACAGACACGCAGAAATACGACTCTCATTAAAATACATTCTTCGTAGCGTTTTTAAAAGCAGGGTATCGCGATACTTTTTAAGTACCGGTATATAGTGCAACACTAGTATGTTTCATACAGATTACATCATCTGAGAATATTTGTTTTCTATTTCAATTGGTTCATTCAGAAGTAGACGTTGTCTGTAAGGCAAGTATACACAGAGTTTTGAAGTTTCATGCACAAGTTCACAGAGACCGAGATGGCAGAAAGTGCATCCTGTTTTGCATTCATTATTTTACAAAAGCGCAACATTTCGTTGTTATTCTGAGTGCATGCAAATAAACAAAGAGTCTTTACAGACTCAAAAAATGTATTACTTTTATCTGTATGATCAAAAATGACAGAGTATTTTAAGAGCAAGTGACCACACCGGCGCCTCCATCTGTCATGCAGTTAAGTTTGTTACTTTCAGCTTCCACACTCCGCACTTCAATAGCGCACATTTTTCTAGGTTAACATTAGATTGAGCAGCCATGTAAAGCTGCTACTCCTTACATATTTCAGATGAAAAACCATATTTGAGGTCAATGAATGATAAGTGAGCTTTTGAATGCTCTGCCCGATGTATTATATTACATATATAATACATATATAATAGACCAGCCGTTAACGATCTGTCCGTCATGGACTGTGTGACTTCGCCACTTTAGGTGGATTTTTATTTCTGTGACTAAGCGACTAGGCTTTGGTCGACCAAGTCTCTTCTCGTCGACTAACGGTTAGTTGACTACTAGGGGTCAACCCTAGTAAACACCAAAGATATTGAGCTAATGTGTAATGTAATTTTGTTAAAACAGATTTGCGAAAATTGGTATCGAAAAAAGTATCATTCAGAAACCGCTCTGATAGCACACTACATCATGGAGACTTCTATTTGATGTCTGCATTTACATATGGAAGATGTATTTTTTAGAGTTTTTGCTCATCTGCAATACGTCTATAGGACGTTTCTTCTCAGACGTTTATGAGATGTCTTTAAGATGTTTATGATTTAGAATGTATGTAAAACTGACATCTTACAGATGTCTGTCAGATGTTTGTACACAGCAAATGGTTTCCAGATCAAGCGATCTTTAAGAGACATCTTGCAGACGTACATGTGCTATCTGGGTGATATCGATATCGTTTTGAACAATACCCAGCCCTATAGTGATAGCATTCAGTTGCCTCAATGGATCTGGTTACTGACGAGACCAAATGCTTTTCAGTTGAGCTATTCTCAACAAACATCATGGATGTTGGCTTTATGGCTTAATGAATTTGCTGTGCTTAAGAACAGGTCAACAAAACTAGCACTTGAACTTGTTTATGCAGCATGTTGCTGCGAAATAGATTTAACACTGTCCTGAGAAAAGGGGATAAACAACAGGAACAAACAACAACAAAGCACTCAGACTTGCAATTGTCCTGCCTGCTTTTGATCTATGGCCTTCTAAATTAAAACTCCATAAGACCACCACCACTCCACTGACTCTATGTCAAAGGGAAAGCCATTTGTCTTGTGCCGTACATGTGTGCTACAAAATCCATTCGTTGTCATCTTCTGAAACACTCTATTATTGCTATGCATTGCATCAGTGGAAGTCTCAAGGGGCCGACAACAGGCCCATTACCTGCTTGTGAGCGTGGTCATACGAGTTGATGTGGTTGTCAAACTCTTGATGCTTGTAATACTGTTTGTCACACAGCTGACAGTAGAAGTTGGCCTTGAGGTCCTCCAGGGCTTTGGCCAAGGTTTTCTCCTTCTCAGCATAATCCTGAAGTAAAAGGAAACAGCATAATCCATCAGGATAATAGCTTTCAACTTGTTTAAAAACGTTTTATGAAATCACATCATTTAGAGCGACACTCTTTGTCATGTAATGTCCTTCATGAAGTCCTCAAATTGAGACATAGATATTTTCAGTGCTTTTTTGTTGGCCCCAAATATACTAAAATAACAATTTGATGAGGAAAACCAATATACAAGACACAAAACTGAAATCTCCTTTTTAATTATTTCTCTACTGTATACGTTTAGCCGTTAGTGAGAATAGTCTGTTTTTCCTATTAATACAGATAGATTCTTGTCCCTCAAGAAACTTTTTCTTTGCTAGATATCACAAGTATGTAACAAACAAATATTGGTAGACAAATTTATGTATACAGTACACATGTTACTGTCATATTGATATATATTCATAATTTGTGAGGGTGAATATTTGTGGTGCTCTTCTTTGAAAATGATGCTCATAAAACCAAACTCAGCTCCCATGATGCCATCCTCATTTTCTTCCTTTTCTTTAATACTCTTTATTAAATATTGATTTACAACAAATCTTAGATGGGAATACTTTCACCGGGGGCAGATTGTATTTCAAATCTAATTTCTTTAAAGCTCTTGATATATGGAAACGTGCAGATTTAAAAACAAGATGCAAAAAAACCCCTCAACTCCCAAAAGGTCTCCAATCCAAATGACCGCAGGGGAAGAGGAAAAGCAGTTGCATTTTAATTGGAATCAGTTTACCATAAAACCCATCACAGAGTCAAACGTGAGCCTGTCACTTCTGTGAAGAACTGCATGCAGAGGAGGACTAGTAAATCAGCCAAGGATGATTAAGTCAACTATCAAACTTGTCAACCAGAATGAGATAGCCAATAAATGATATACGATTGTCATCATCAGTCAAAGCCGACAAACATATGCCTGGTGTTATTACTGACATGATCGTGAGCATTTCACAACTGCATCAAACCCATTAGACTGAGAGACAGGGAAGCCCAGCCCATTGAAATGATCCGATGCCTTGTGAAAATAGTCTGTCTCTCACTCATCTTAGGTGAGAATACGCTGCTGCTAAACATTCATCTGTGATATGCAAAAATAATAACATCCCTCTTACTCACTCCCACTGCGAGGCAGCATGAAACAATTGCCGTGTAATTGTATTTAATAAGTGGCTAGCTTACAGGTAATGAAAACTGAATCGCTTGATTAGCTGGATGTGCTAGGAAAAGTGACCCTTATTTTCTTTTGCTCAATAGCACTGAAAGATTAGACTAAAATCACTCACTCTCTATCAGGAACTGGTTATGCCTTTTGGGAAAATCCTTCCGTGAGCATCTGTGCTGGTGTGAAGCACACTCATGTTTTTATAGACTTATTAGCAACCCGCTGCATATCAAGAAAACAGCTAAGTCAAGGGAGTTTTAACACACACACACACACACACACACACACACACATTCAAAAAGTTGGCTTTGACAACTTTTCTATTTGAAAGTGTTAGGGAGCAAAATTATACAACAGAGCTAATATGTGGAAAGAAGAAAAAACACTAAAAGCGAATGACGTGGTGTGAAGCTGTGAACTCATTTACACAGCAGATAGATCTAATCACTGCATGGGGGAAAGCAGCCACTTAACAACAACTTTGTGTCAAGCTGAGAAATCCCCCATACCTCTCTGTTCCTTTCGATATTTCAAAATAGAATGAGGTTGTTCTCAAGGGCATGTGACCATAGGCAAAAAAAAATTATATACATAAAAAAATAAAAAAAACTAATAAAAACAAACAGACAAAAAAGATTTTTAGTGGTACAGTGGTACAAGACAAACATCACTATTACTGTTTCACAATTACAATACAATACGTAGTATTAAATTACTGCATCTCCCACTGTTTATATGAACAAAATAGATACCTGAAATCATGCAGAGGGTTGAAAAAAAGTGTGCCATTACTTTTCTTATTATCTGACTACAGACTACAGTTGTCTGACTACGATTTTTGCATGGCAGACAATAAACAACCAAAACAAAAACTATAAACTTGCATTGAAGGCAGGATCAGAGCCATATCTAGTCACCAGGATGTCACAAAAATTTGCGATGGGTTCAAAGCCCACCAATAGCAACACCCTATAGCAGACACCCAGGACCAGGTGCATAAACCTAACCTTCATGTTAAAGGGATAGTTAACGCAAAAATGAAAATTCTGTCATTAATTACATACCCTCATGTCGTTCCAAAACCGTAAGGCGTTTGTTCATCTTTGATCTTGAAGACCAAGGCCGCTCCCACAATAGTTGATTGACACGGCCGTCTTACCTTAGACCCGCCCTGATGAGCTGTAACAGTCCGACCACCATTGTGTCGACTCCAGTGCAGGGGAAGACGAGAATGGCTCCGATTGAGCAATTGCGATGTGATGTAATAATGAACATAGCATTTACTCCCGACATCTGAGCCGTTGAATATGCAAAGGATTAAGGTTACTTTCATTTTAGAAGGAAATGCGCCTGGCCAGCTACATAAATGCGTCTATGTTTGCGCAAATTATTTGTGATCCAGCTTCACCTACGGCAGAAGTAAGTATAAGGGTTTTTATGCATCTTTGCAAATCGCCCTTCTTAATAATATGCTAGTTAGCAAGTTTTGTGGCTAAACGTGACTGAAGTAAACATTGCGGCTCGTCACCTCACAGTAGAGAGGGGCGGGGTGGGCAAAGCTCATTAGCATTTAAAGGCAAATGCACTAAAACAGTTTTAAAAAGGACTGACTTTGACAAGGTAAAAAGGGTGTTGTCTTACTCTACCACTGAGAAATTTTAACCGAAGTATGTTATAGACTTCTCATTAAGACCCTAAAGAATCATAACAACTTGTGAAAAATGGGCATCCCCTTTAAAATGTTCTTCAAAATGGATCATGGTTCGCTGTAAGTTTCATTGGGAAACCAAAAATGGTTGTTTTATGGCATCACTGTAAAAACACCCCTTTGAAGCCTTTATTTTTAAGAGTGTGGTCCATGTGAAATCAGTGGTTCAGCTGTAATTTTATTAAGCTATTAGAATACTTAGAAAGCTCAAAAAGTCAGAAAGAAATTTCATCTTAATTTGTGTTCTGAATATGAACGAAAGTCTTACAATTTTGTGAAAATGACAGAATTTTCATTTTTTGGATGAACTATCCCTTTAAGAACTTATTTGACAAACTAAAAGTTAGCCAAGGGGTAATCAGTCTTTTTTTCTCTCCCTATTTAAATTAGACCTACCTTTAATGTAACTGACTTTAAAAGTTATGACCTGTCTTAAAGAAACAAAATTAGAAAATTCACTTGTAAGACTATTCTAAGCTTTTTTTTTTTCTAAGCCACCACAGAACACCCTAAACTGCAACACCTTGTGAATAGTAAATAAAAATCAATTTTGTGGGTAGAATTAATTCATTTTTGTGACTAAACTAATAAGAGAGAACTACATTAAAACACCAGCTGCTTGCATTATAAGTATTCTTTTGCACTGGCACTTGAATCTCACAGCACCAGTCTTGTTTTCTGAAGGTCATGCACAAAATCAACAATCAGTCAATTCTTTCTAGCACTTTAAACACTGTTGTGATTCCTGTGTAAGTGATTGCAGGCTCTGCGCATTATAAAATTGGTGTAAACACACCTTTTCGTGGTGTATTTGTCACCTCAGATGCCCTAAGCACAAAACTGAAACTCCAGTCTCAGCTCATGATTTCAGCAACCTAGGTGTTGAGGTGCAGTGAATGGGGAAATAAAGATCGTCCCCAGTCTTTTAAACGCAGAATCTAATGCAGGAATAATTAATGCGAGCCACATTTAGAAACATTTTGCAAACTAAACATTTGCCTTTTGTTTAATATTTGTAGCAGCAGACTTGTTCAATCTGGCATTCCATTAAAACATCAAAAGACAAGGGTATTTACATACAGTGGATTACCGCCTGACTTAAAACAAATCCTGCGATGGGTTGACACACAGGGGGTGTTCATATAAATAGCACACTTCTGAAGCATCACAATGCATCTCCAAAATCTGAAGCGATACTTAACACGGCTTCTCTTTTTTACTGAACATCAAGCACGAGAACACGAACCATCGAAGATCAAGTGGCTCTTTATGGGACTGCCTAACAAGGTCAACCACAGAGGTGGGAACCAAAGACACCAAAGACACCTCGCATCAGAAATTTATTGAAACATAAAGACAAAATATGATTGACATGAGTGGTGATCAGAGAGACTGTGATTGCTCTTTTTATAGCACACCTGGGTTATGAGAGATGTCTTTTATGTGGTGCGGAAAAGGGGCAATTTCTCAGCAGACGGTTGAGAGAGCGTATTTTGGTGCAAATAGAGAAAATGAAGACCGTCCTTCACAGAATCGTATCAAGTATCAAGTGATTCATGAATTAAACAGTAAATTAAACCCTGTCTCAAATAACATTAATTAAAAACATGTTGATTAATTAATGCACATTTCCAGAAGCCTTAGAACAATATCTAGTCAAGAAAATCAAAAATTCAATTTCATCAGGGATCATTTTATTTTTACAGATTCTCGCATAATTTATGAGGAAATAGAAAATATTAACTTTGCATATTGCTCACGGGCAAATCGGCTGTAAATCTCATGCATATTTTCAGCCTGTTCTAGTGAAGACTCGACTGTCTTCTGTAATAACCAGCAGCGATGGCAACACTTGTCACAAATCACAGAGATGAGAGCTGCTTCATACTAACAAACACCAAACACCAGTTTTCAATCTGAACTGAGGTGAAACTGTCATAAGCACAGCAACAAGTGACTGCCCATTTTATATGCATATAAAACCTGCTCAAAATTCAACAACCCTGATGAAGTATGAACTACAATGATACACAAATAGCAGCAGGTTCTACCAGGAGTCATTTATCAACAACAATAATAATTTTAACAGTCTAATCATTTTAAAACTAAATTTTGACTTTTGTCAAAATCCTACCCGAGGTCATTTATAAATAATAATAATAATAATAATAATAATAATAATAATAATAATAATAATAATAATAATCTACATTTTTATACAATATTGCTTTTTAAAAATAACAATAATTGCAATAATATCTATTATTATTATTATTATTATTATTATTATTATTATTATTATTATTATTATTATTATTAAAATATAATATACAATAAATCTTAAAAGTACTGTAAGCAGAGTCAGTTAAACAATTTTAACAGTCATCATTTTTAAATAAATTTTGACTGGGTGCAAGAAGCCAATCCTACTGGAGGTCATGGTAAATAAATAAATAAATAAAATAATAATAATAATAATAAGCAGAGTCAGTTGAACAATTTTAAGACTTAAAATTTTAAAACAAAATTTTGACTGGGTGCAAGAAGCCAAATTCTTCCGGAAGTAATAAAAATAATAATAATAATAATAACAATAACAATAATAATAATAATAATAATAATAATAATAATAATAATAATAATAATAATAATAATAATAAACAACTATATTTTCATACAATATTACTTTTAAATAATAGCAATTATTACAGTGTTTTATTATTATTATTATTATTATTATTATTATTATTATTATTATTATTATTAATAAATTATAATATACAATAAATCTTAAAAGTTCTGTAGGCAGAGTCACTTGAACAATTTTAACAGTCTTATAATTTTTTAAAATACATTTTTGAGTGAGTGCAAGAAGCCAATCCTACTGGAGGTCATGTAAAAAAAATGAAAAAAAAAAAAAATAAAATAATAATAATAATCTACTACATTTTCATACAATATTACTTTTTACTAATAACAATTATTACAATGTTTAATAATAATACTACTAATAATAATAATATTTTTATCATTAAATATTGTAATGTGTTATTATTATTAAAATATAATATACAATAAATCTTGAAAGTACTGTAAGCAGAGTCAATTGAACAATTTTAAGACTTAAAATTTTTAAACAAAATTTTGACTAGGTGCAAGAAGCCAGTCCTACCACAGATGATAATAATAATAATAATAATAATAATAATAATAATAATAATTATAATAATTGTAATAATTATAATAATAATAATTATTATTATTATTAGAATACAATATACAATAAATCTTAAAAGTACTGTAAGCAGAGTCAGTTTAACAATTTTAACAGTCATCATTTTTAAATCATTTTAAAACAAAATTATAACTGGGTGCAAGATACCCTGACTAACATTAAAAATGCTGTAGAATAAGATTATTGCATATGGCTCCTTTAAATATGACATTGCATTTTATTACTGCCTCTAATTACATTGTTCTGTGTGTTTAAACAGTGTCAGTTGTCAAAGAGCCCAGAACGATTCAGTTCATGATTATCACATTTTCTCATTCCCGTCTTTTGGAATTAAAATTCTAATTAAAATATACACTGTGTACACACTCTGTTCCACTTCAAGCTACAGCAAACAGCGGAAAACCACAACACCGACTCTGCTGGCTGGCGGTACCGTAGCGTAAATGTATTTTGACATGATCCGCTTGTTTCCGCCCACTCAAGTAGTTTTTTAGAGGAGTAATTTTACTCTTCCTCGAGCGGATGGGTTGTGATGGAGCATTGACTGTACTCTTCTCAATACACACTCCTCTAATAGCACACAACTCACTACCGCTTCTACAGTTTATAGACGAGACAACGCAGGGTTCGAGCCACACTTCACGGCAATGCGAGGTGAAGCCATTTTCACTAACTGCACGCTCTGACTTTGAAGCGGCGTAATAAGCCAACAGGCTCCAGTCTTAATAATGATGCAGTGGCATTTTACGCCGAAGACTGCGGGAGAGCGAGATCTCTCCGAGCAGACGCTTACATCTCGCCTGTTGTGATTAATTGTATCCCTTCTGGTGGGATTCCTGTTGGCTGTTGTTTCTAAATTGCTGACACACACAGAATCTATCTCCATTATTGACTGAAGAGTCTCCTCTAGAGGGCATGATGGGAGCTCCTGCATTTATCTCCGGCTCTCGCTCGCTGTAATGCGCTTTTCCGACGACCACCTGATTACGACACGTAATTGTATGAGGATTAAGAAAAAGTGTTGTGGGTGTCTAGGGAACAACGCATTTGATAAGATTTGAGCTAACACAATTTTCCACCTATGACAACACATGCACCACTCCTATGACAACCACGTAAGTGCACTACAAATCTGGTTGAATAGCAGTTTGAAACTATAATCAGCATGCATTTATGATTTGTCGATTGGAGTTTCAACTAGAAAGTCAGCTGAACCATCGGCTTGCATTTTAAATTGATGGTGAAGCAAGTGACGCAAGTGACTGTTTCCCCAGGCCTGGTAAATTGCAAGATTCTTGAACTTTGTATATTGTAACTTGACTATCTTGGTTTGCATTTATTCTATTAAGGGTGAGGAGGGTACATCAGCTTCATTTAGCATAGGGTTTCAAAACAGCCCTCAGCTGTGTTTTGTCATGGGAAGCACTTTATATCATACCGTTACTGCTGAATAAACATTGCTGAGGGGATGTACAGTATCGCATACTGTATAGCAGTGCATATTGCTCTGAATACCATTCATATTCATAAGCTGCAAGTTCAGTATGCTGTGAATGCATAAACAAACACAGGGTGTTATTTTCACTTTTGTATGTATGTTTCGTCCTGTTTTTTATTTAAAGATTAAGATGTAGGTTTAGAATTAGATTAACTATCAACAATAAATAAAAATGAACAACAAAAACTTTTCAGTTGTTTAGTAGATAATGGATGAACATTTGCATTTTAACAATTTTTTGACTAATGTTTCAGTAACCTTGAGACTTTATGTAAAATTAGTATTCATAATCAGTATTTTTGCATTGTTTTCCATGAAAAAAATATGTAAACATCATTAAAAAAAATAGATTAGTGTAACGAATTTACCCAGCAAATTAAGGTTTTTATTTATTTATTTTTTCTAAGTCCACTGGCAAATAGTTTTCTTGTTTTAATCATAAATCCAACAAGACTTAATGAGGTTTATGCAAAAATCTAAATATCAGTAGGGTAAGAAACATAAAATGAATTCACTTTTGTATGTATGTTTCTAACTGTTTTTATTAGAAAGATTACGATTTTGAATTAGATTAAGCATCAACAACTATCAAAAAACTGTCAAGAATTTCTTAGGAGAGCAAAATAAAAATAAAATAAAGTAAAATAAAATAAAATCAGTCGTTTGGTAGATAATGGATAAACTGGGAGGACAAAGACAGATACTGAGCTTAAAAGATGATTTCCATTTTAACTCATGTTTAAGTAACATTGAGACTCCCTGAAAAATTGTTTGCATTGTTTTCCAATTAAAAAAAAAAAAAAAAAATCTAAACATCATTAAAAAAGGATTTAAAGTAAAAGCAAATTTACCAGACAAAGTAAGGCTTTCATTTATTTATTTTTTTCTTACTCCACTGACAAACAGTTTTCTTGTTTTAATCATAAATCTAACAAGACTTAATGAGGTTTATTCAAAAAGCTAAATTCCAGTAAATTAAATAAAATCCACAATAAATAAAACTGTCAAGAATTTCTTGGGGGGGGGGGGGGGGGGGCACATAAATAAAATGAAATAAACAAAAATAAGATAATGGATAAACTTGTGGGAGAACAAAGACATATACTGAGCTCAAAAGATGATATTAATTTTAATTTTTGTTCAGTAACCTTGAAACTCCCTGAAATATTATTTTCTTAATCAGTATTTTTGCATTGTTTTCGAATAAATAAATATCTAAACATTATTTAAAAAAAAAATAATAATAAAAAAATCAATATAAAAGCAAATTTACCTGGCAAATTAAGGTTTTCATTTAATTTTAATTTTCTTAGTCCACTGGCAAATATTTTTCTTGTTTCAATCTAATATAACAAGGCTTAATGAGGTTTATGCAAAAAGCTAAATGCCAGTGGAGAAAGAAAATAAAAATGAGATCACTTTTGTATGTATGTTTCTTCCTGCTTTTATCAGAAAGATTGAGATTTTGAATTAGATTAACTATCAACAATTAAAAAAAAAATTTTCAAGAAAAAAAAAAAAGCAAAATAAATTAATAAAATAAAATAAAATCAGTTGTTTGGTAGATAATGGATGAACTTGTGTATGTTTAGAATTTAGAATTTTGTGTAAGTTTAGAATTTGATTATCAACAATAAATAAAACTGAAATAAAAATTTTCTTGAAAGAACCTTTTCAGTAGTTTGTTAAATAATAGATGAGCTTGTGGGAGGACAAAGACAGATACTAAGATCAAACAATAATATCAATTTCAATTTTTTGGACTAATGTTTCAGTAACCTTGAGACTCCCTGAAACATAATTTTTTCAATCAGAATTATTGCATTTTTTTCCAATTTAAAAAAAAAAAAATCCCTAAACATCACTAAAAAATGATCAATGTAAAAGCATGCATTTCATAATTTTTACCTACTCCACTGGCAAACAGTTTTAAATCTAACAAGACTTCATGAGGTTTATGCAAAAAGCGAAGTGCCAGTAGGGTAAGAAAAATAAAAATGAATTCACTTTTGTATATATGTGTCTTTCTGTTTTTATTAGAAAGATTAAGATGTAGATTTAGAATTAGATTAACTATCAACAATAAATAAAACTGTCAAAAAATTATTGAAAAATTGTTAAAAATAAACAAACAAATAAACAAACAAATAAATAAATTCGGTTGTTTGGTAGATAATGGATGAACTTGTGGGAGGACAAAGACAGATACTGAGCTCAAAAGGTGATTTTCATTTTAACAATCATTTTCTTAATCAGTATTTTTGCATTGCTTTCCAAAAAAAACCCCCAAAAAACAAATCTAAACATCATTAAAAAAAAAAAAAGATCAACGTAAAAGAAAATTTACCCAACAAATTAAGGTTTTCATTTATTTATTTATTTATTTGTCCACTGGCAAATAGTTTTCTTGTTTAAATCATAAATCTAACAAGGCTTAATGAGGTTTATGCAAAAAGCTAAATGCCAATGGGGTAAGAAAAATAAAAAAGAATTCAAAATGCATCTTGTTTTAAGAGACAACAATACAAAAAGGAGTCCGAAAATGGTCTTTTGCGGAATTGGAAAACATTATGATCTGTTCCTGCTAAATTAAATCTCTTCATCACTGTATGCGTACAATAGTCCATATTCCACAACCCTGTGCAATAGTTCGCTCTTCATCCAGTACTTTTAAAAACCGTGTATTTGTTGGGTTTTACACCAATTTCCAAACACATTTCAACCATCATTTTTGCTTCTAGTAGTTGCAGAGAGTGGGTTGTAATTGGAGGCTGCGTAGACTGTAGACACAAAGCCTGGAGAGAGAAGAATCCCCAAAGACCCGAGTAAACGCTAAGTTGACTGGGACAAGGCCGATTTAGGTGCTAGATGAGAAATTCAGCCTTACACGCTCGGTTTATACATCAGGGATCTCGAAGTGTCTCATGCGAGGTTTTGTACCAAAGTGATCTGCATTACAATTTGGCCTCTATAAGCGCTAGCCCCCCGGCTGGCACTGGGAGAGGATGTAGTTGAATTAAGACAAGAGAGGAGAGGGAGATCACACATGCACACACACTTACACGCAGGGCTGAGTTAAAAGCTGGTTTCCATCCGCTTTGTGCCCGTGGATTTGGGCCAGGGAGTAAAAAGAAGAATTCTCTTGTAAAGACTACGATCAAATGCCCTTGACTTGCAGCTGCAATTCCTACAGGGAAGTTGCATTGACAAGGTAAAAAGTAAGAAAGAGACAAAAAAAAAAAAAAGAAGAGAGAGGGTGTGGGACTACGCTGACAAGCAGTCAGTGGAGATGTGCCTCCGTTTGACAGCTGCTAATTTTCCTAAGGTTGCCCTCCTATTGTGAGGGAGGGAGAGATGTGATAATTATCATCTGCAATCAACTGAGGTTATGAAGGGAACGGCGTATGTTTTTCTTTGGCTTTTCAGAGACACGACACGGGAGCTTGGATAAATCACAGGGAGCATGCAGCAATTAGAGGGACGTTTTTCTGCTTGATGAAGCTGAGCTTGATAAGCCTTTCCCAAATGTCTCAAAAACAAAAAAAAATAAATGCAGCTGTAGTCAGGTGCTGTGAAACTTGTATCTGAAGAGAGAAGACTGAGCGCTAATGCAACCTGTCAAAAATAGGAAACATGCTCAAAGACATGATTCGAACTACACATGATTCCCTTTCATCCCTAACAGGTAATATTCAGCTTGTATTGATCCTTTGTGCGCTGAATATTGATCTGCGGCGTGCCTGGGAAATCAAAGTCATCTCATGCATACATATTCATTTCATGCATGCATATTCATCTTAAGCATACATATTCATAAATAATTACATGAAGGTATTGTCATTATTATCGCTCCACACTCAAGCTGAGATGCAATATGAACCGAAAATGATTTTCCAGATCGGAAAATTAAACCGAACGTTTGGCTGCAGGACAAAAAGGAAATGGCATTTGCAGAACTCATCTTAGAATCAACACGAGCAATTATCGTGTTGCACAATCACGGAAAACATGCATTGTGAGCTTGTAGCACATTTTCATTCAGTGGCACGCTTGTATGAACGGCAATAGAATGTGAGCTGGAACAAATGCGATTAAAAGCAGCCCACAGACGACAGTGACGATGAAAGATGACTAATTTGCTAATTCTCCTCATTGGCATGATGCTGTGCCGGGAGTGTGAAGTGCAGGACTTACAGGTCTGAGTGTTTCTGCAGCTTTCAAGCTGCAAGCTTGTAAATAAGGCCATTACTGGTGTCTCATTTCATTTGAAGTGTTTTTTTACTACATGTAGGCTTGAATTTCACGCTTTCACTGTCAAGATGTCACAATCAAACTCTGCTTATTTTCTTAATCACTGTTGGTTAGTTTTAGACAAGGAGGATTATTATATCTGGAGAAACTCAGTTAGAATTCCCATTCATCTCAGTTGGTGAGTTAGCCAAGAGCTTTAGCAATTCCCTGTGCTCATTGAAATATCAGTGGGCCCAAGTACCGCTCATCATCTATATTAAACATCAATCACGAGGAAAGACTGATTGTGGAAGTGTAGAAATAGATTTATGACAAACCTTTCAGTTTCTACAAGGAAAACCATAAAAGCATGCATACAGAGAAAACTGTTCTGATTGACTGTTTTTTTTTTTTTTTTGGATTAACATCCGCATTTTACACCCCTTTTTTCACATTCGGTAAAAAGGAGGCTCTGTTATACTATAATTAGGGCCCTATGATTACCGGAATGTGGAAAACATGGATGGAATCACGGAATCCAGTCATAAAAATGGAATTTACTGCATAACACGGAATGTCACGGAATTTGCCAATTTTTGGATGTATAAATCAAAAGTAGATCAGTACACTTAAAACAAAACATGATATGTACTAGTGTCTGTAAATATTAAGATGCAAAAACAGCATTTGAACATTTATTAAGCTTTTTCTTCATGTCTCTGTGTGAATGAATGTTTTCTGCCTATGAACACAAACATATTATTTAGAACTGTTCTAAGAGTCTCTTCATGAGCATTTTACCAGTTCTTTTGAGAAAAATTATAGTCATATCATATACACACAGAAACTTAAAGGTCTTCACAGCAACCCATCAAAATAAAAGTTTGGTTTAACTTGAAGAAATTGTGACAGAAATATATTCCTGAATGTAATGATAGTACTATTACTAATAAAATAATTCTAACGTTATATTTTAATGTTATTATAAAATGAAAAAGTTATTTTAAGGAAAACATACCAGAAAAATTATTTACCAGAAAAATGTAAATACACAACAGTATTTCTGGGGGGTGGGAAAATAAATAAATAAATAAATAAATAAATAAATAAATATATATATTAGAGATTATTAAAAATGTAAGAATCCATTCAAATGGAGTATACAAAATTATTGGAAAACACAGAATTTGGTGAAAATGAAACAGAATGTCAGAAAAAAAAAAATTGTTTCATGATTTCGATTAATTAGACATGTTTTTTCTTTTATTATTACAATTTAATTTAACCATTAAAACAGTCTAGAAGAATTAAAATGGAAACACAACAGAATTTGGGGGGAAAAATAGTCCAATGAAGTATTAGATCAATAGATAGCTATATTAGATTGATACATTTTTTTGATGTTTTGATGATATTTTTTGAAGACTGTTCTGCTTTACAAGGCTGCATTTATTTGATCAAAAATACAGAAACACTGTAAAATATTAGTATAATTTGAAATGACTGAATGTATTTTAAAACGTTATTTATTCACGTGATGCAAAGCTGAGTTTTCAGCAGCCATTACTCCAGTCTTCAGTGTCACATGATCCTTCAAAAATCAGTCTAATATGTCGATTCATTGCTTAAAGAACATTTGTTATTAATGTTTTTAAAAAACAGTTGTGTTGCCTCATATTTTTGTGGAAAACATTTTTTTTGACACATACGGTTTTCTTTGATGATTAGGAAGTTCAGATGAACGGCATTTATTTGATATAGAAATCTTTTGTAAAATTATAAATGTCTTTACTGTCACTTTAATGCATCCTGAATGTATTAAATAAAACATGATTTAAAAAATTATGTATATTACTGATCTTACTTGAAAGTGTGTGTGTATGCTTTCCTGTTTATTTAGCATCTACCAGCAGAAGACAAGACAGCCATGCTAAGCAGCCAGACCTTGACCTCTTGTTTTCAGTCACATCAGGTGAAGTTTTCACCGCATGTGATTGCCGGGGTATGTGAACCACATCTAAGCTATAATATGACTTTCTGTTAACTCCCTCTACTTCAATAAGCTTTTCAATCATCGGAGCTATGTGATGTCTTTCCTGTGAGCTTTGAGTCCACCGCGATTCTCCCTGTGACGGTCGATGGCGGCTATGCACATGAAGCCACCTTTCATCCCTCAAATCACGCTATATTTTTTAGTGTGGCATATGTGCATGTGAGCCGCACTAAAGCACAACGGGACACGGTTTAATCTAAGCTTGGGCTCCGCAGTCGCTCTGTAATGAATGGGTAGCCTCAGTTTGATAGCTGCTAGCGCTGCCTATGCATCAGCGTTCTGCTTCAAATGAGCAGCATCTTCGAAGTCTCATCTCCACCACCTCAATCGATAATAATAAGAGAGACTCTGCCGAAATGAGACAGGCTGTAATTAATCCTTCCAATCGCGCCAGCCGGCCCCTGCCAGCCACTTCTGTCTTAATAATGTCGAAAGGCCTCATGACCCAGCCACTGAAACAACCATTTAATCACAGCGTGACACAGAGAAACGGGCCAGGAGACACATACGCCACACATATCACACATAGGCCAAGGGGAAAACACAAAGGTCTGAAGGGTCCTCAGAAAATGCTTTCAGTCTGTTAACTCTGCAAGCTTCAGGACCTGTTAAATAACAGAAAGAGAATCAAGCTATTCAGAATTTAAAAAAAATGTGAATCAAACTATTCAGACTGTAGGACTGAGTGACTTCCAAGGTTGCAATCCAGCGTACAAGTAATAATGTCTGACAGCAGAAAGCGTCTTTCTTCATTGATGGTCATTCAAAAGTATCCATGTGTTCTTACTTTTTTGGTAGCAAAATTTAAATAAATATTTCATTTTAGTATAGCAGATGTTTACCAGTGCCTGATTTCTTTATGAAGGGCTCTTAAAAGCGTGAAATGGATTTTGGAAATGGAATTGACTTCGGAAATGACTATTTTTTCCTGTCTGTTGCTTTTCATGACAAATCTCAGGACAGCAAAGAGTTTGGGACTGTGTGTATTCTTATGCTGCCATCTGCCATCTGCCAATCATAGCATTCATGATGGAGTTTGATTGGATCAAAACAACTTAGAAACAAAACTCATGAGTGCTCATGCTGGAAGATTTCAAAAGTTTAGGATATAACCGTTTTATTAGAGACCAAGCACCAAAGGTTCTTAGGCACCTATTGTATCCATTAGTTTTATTATTATTATTATTTATCTTCTGCTCTGGGAGTCTATGGCAGCCCATAGAAGTGATTGTGGGAAAGTTATGAAATTTGGCACACAGATAGAGAACAATCTCAATATTAACCATAGCAAATTTGGAGTCTCCATCTCAAACTCTCTAGTGCCACCAGCAGGACAAATCTGCACTCATATCTTTTGCAATAATTTTGAACCGTAAGTTCTAGAAGCAAAATGCTTTTGTTTCCTTTGATTCCTTGGCTAATGCAGAGTTGAATCCATACCAAAATTTAAATTTCTTTAAAAATCTACTTTTTTTAAATTGTCCTAGATGGTTTGCCTGATTTTCACCAAAATTGGCCCAGATCATCTTCAGAGCCCTCTGCAAAAAGTTACCAAAAGCTTTTTGATATACCAATATGGATCGAGTGTATATGTTCCATTCATGGCATTAAAGAGTGCGAGAGGTGATTTTAAATTGTATTTATTTACAGAGGTATATGATGTCACATTTCACAGTAAGTTTCGTCTGTGTGTGAAGACGCTGCAGGCAGCGGCACAGTGCAAATCCATGAAGGAACGATCCGAAGTGAAGTAAACATCAACGGATTTCCCCTGCTCAGGGAGTTGGGAGCAATGAACACTGTGTAGGGATCATGTCAATCAGAACACAGGTCATGCACGTAGCTCTCTTCTAACGAGCTGGTTATCTGAATCAGGTGTGTTAACTAAGAGAGACATGCAAAATAAGGACTGGAGTTGGGAAACGCTGCTTTAGCAGATTCAGACCAAACTTGGTACGTCTTATACCAAGCATGGCCTGAGGGCATATGAGTAGTTTTGGCACAGCACTACCTACTGATCAAAAGATATAAACATTTGACATTTTTGTTTATATTTTCTGAACAGTTTTACCGTAAATCATAAGAGTTAGATTCGGAGTAGCTTACCGAATCAAACAATACCAAATTTTCCTATGTCAACTATTTTGAGCGTCGACCATTTCGAATTTTGAAGTAAAATGCTGTATTTTTCAAACGCTTTAACGTATTGTTATGAATCTTATAGAATTCCTTGTAAGAAAGTTATGAAATTTGGCACACGAATAGAGAACAGTCTCATCAATAACCACAGCAAATTTGGAGTCTCTAACTCAAACTCTCTAGCGCCACCAACAGGCCAACTTTTAAAGGTCTAAGAGCTAAATTCTTATTACTTCAGATTCCTTGGCTTAAACTGAGTTGAATGCAAAATTTGTATTTCTATGCTCAAGATTTTTCGCAACTTAGAATTTTTGGAAATATCTACTTTTTCGAACTCGTCCTAGACAGCTTATCCAATTTTCTAAATTGTCCAGTTTTGCTAAAATAAATGCAGCCTTGGTGGGCATAAGAGACTTCTTTCAAAAACATATCTTACAACCCCAAACATTTGAACGATAGTGTACTTCCTGTGCTGTGCAAGTGCCATAGAGATAAACAGGAATGCTAATGGACAGCTTTCTCCAGATCTTCCCTGTAGCATGGGAACACCATTTGATTTTAAAGTCAAGTGTTGGTCAAATCAGATGTACCGACAACACACAAACAGCAGGCACAAATAAACTTCAAAGCACAAAAAAAATGTCTTGTCTTTGATGACATGATATGTGATTACCATTTGAATATCCTGAGGCCCAATTTCTGCCCCTCCCACCCCCCAAGAACTGGAGCAGAGACCGAAAAGAACAAAAATGAGAGGGAAAAAATGTAAAATAATTCTAATGACCTACTTCTACTCTCTTCCCCCAGAGCTCTCTTACAGGCAGCTGTATGCAGGATTATAATAACAGGGCTCTAGGTACAGAAGAGCGCAGGACTGAGAAGGAATACGCAAAACAACTTGAAGATCAGTGGGCTGAGATCAATGGGAGCTGATATTTCTGTTGTCATCATTATCTCGGCATCACATTTAATATCTGAAGAGGGTTCGCATGCTAATTTGTAAATTATGAGGACCCGGAACGAGGACCGATGACGGATTGGATGGGTTTGTTGATAACGATCTTGTAGTCGACACTTGCTTGTATATAAAAGAGCAGTGCTGAGTTTCCTGACAACCGGGTAAAGCAGTGTAAAAGACTAATTCTACTAGCACTGGATGAACTAAAGTTAATTTTGCTATATCTGCACAAGCAGATGTGCTACTTCATCAAAACCAGCATTGTTAGTTTTTGTTTTAGATTTTCATGAATTTTTTTGACAACATTGTACATCGTAAAAAGTGGTAACCTGTTACCCTAAGGAGATATTTATACCTGATTTAACCAATGAAAATTTGTTTTGTTGTTATAAATTAATGTTGGTTCAGTGATTTGAAATAAAATCAGTTATTTAGACGTTACCATATCTAGATTGTTTACAGTGTATGAAATATATGTGCAGGTCATAATGGGTCACTGAAAAATGGAGGATCAAATAATTAGATGGCGGATTCAGATCCGGCTTGTTCCACCATAAATTTACCGATATGCTTTGAGGGAATTCGCTCTCATCATAAAATGATTCTGACAAAATGATTCACGAACTACATTTCCATAAACTAATGTTCTGATATTCTAACTCCACTCTACAGTATGCACAGGAAAATCTGTTTGATTAATTCATAAATATTTCCAGTAAAAGCGGGCATCCAAAAAGATTTCATTCGAGAATGAATACGGAATAGATTATGCCATCGGCATTGCATTACAAGCTGTCACAGCACATGGATTACCCATAAAACTGTTTGATTCATTCAGTGATGATGAATGATCAAAGATGCAGTAATGAATGTGTCTCAGATAGCCTCTGCAAACAATTACTGTGACATAGGCTTGACAGGTGTGATTTAGCTTTGATGACATTATATGGTAACTAATAACCTCTGTAGGCCCCATGAAGACAGAGATTTCATCTCTGTAGCTGATGGGAGAACATGGAATGAGAGAGGCTAAAATGTAAAAGGTTAATATATTCTACATTTGTTTTGTGAAACACACAAATGCCACAAAAGAGATAAATAAAACTTTTTATAAACCCAACAGCATGACCATACTGTATATTGATACCTAATTTATTGATGACATGTTATAGATAATTAAATGAATAGCATTTATTCATGGTCAAAAATCAATACAATTATTGTTTTTGTTTTTTTATTAATAAAATGAGAAAAAAAATTATTATATTAATAAAAAATTATAATATAATCCAATATTACCTAATAGCATTAAAAATCATATAAAAATATGATTAAATATATAATAAATTATAATAATTAACATACTATTATTTTGTTATTAATAATTGTTTTATAAATTATTATAAGAACTTTCATGTGAATCAGATTTTTTTTTCTTTTTGGTGATCATAGATGCTTTCAAATATGTACACCCTTTTTCCTTTTTCTGGTTTTGCTGTTCGTTCCATAAAATTTTCTCCCCATCAGTAAGCAAGTGTCGTGCTGTAGAGTAATTATGGCTGGCTTCCCTTTCAGCTGCGAGGCAGGTTCTCTCAAAGGCAGTTCCCACCAAGGTTCTATAAAAAGTAAATTATACTTCAGGAGCATCATTAGAAGGCAAAATTACTGAAATAATAATTCCAATGGCAACGAAAACTATTATCTCGCCCAAATAATGAGAATACGCTATGTAGGCCATAGAAGCTAGGATAATGTGCAAAGATAATTAATAAAGTGCATGAGCATTACATTAGAGCTAGCCAAAATCCACGTTAGTAACAGCATGTGCTCCTCTGTTCCATTTCCCGCGCTGGGGTAATGTAGATAATCTACAATCAAATCTCAACGAAGGGCCACGCTAACCTTTGAAAGAAATCAACCAGACGTGAATTATTCTGATTGTCAAATGAATCAATTAGCCACGCTGGAAGCCTCATTTTCCTCTCGGCAGCTTTCACGGGCAACTTGAGAATGAACACGTGTGTCAACGCTTTAAGGAGAACCCCCTTCAAACTGACAAAAGCCTGTGTATTCTCCTTTTACGATAACTGATTGCAAGCTATCTGCCTTTGTTTGCAAGTGAGAGGCAATTAAACAAGTGGGTGCTTTTCTTTTCGCACAGTGTGATGGAAATTGTAGAAGATAGAATAATTCTGGGTAGTTAATAAAATGAGTGTCATACACTGGAACAATGGTTACAGGACCCACTGTCATCCGCAGTTCGGATTCGGAGAGAAATTTCGTGCTCCTATTCATTCTTTTAATCCTTGCTGTCTCCATCTCTTGGGGAAGCGTTTGCTTTATCAAAACCAGGCTTAAGACAAGCAACCATGGAAACAGAAAAAGAAGCCCGTCTTTCCGCACAAGACCTGCGTTCACGTAAAGCGGCACACGGAGCGTTTGGAGTGGTATTTTTGAACTGTGTGTAGATGTGATCAGAGATGTGATAATGTGTCTTCTGTGTCTTCTCTCATCTAAAGTCTGCTTGAGCTCCACATCCCAACCCTCAGCTATGGCAACATAATGCACCGCCAAGGTTCTCAAGACTTACCACTGGAAAACAGATGAGCTTAGATAATTGCGAGTGACAATAATTCTCTCAAAATTAGTTTCTGGGATTTTGGAAGGAAATCAAACACTAAAGTTCGTCCTGCTGCCTTTGTCATCTGCGTAGATGTTGCTAGATCTTTAATCATAAATGCGACCCTGGACCATAAAACCAGTCTTAAGTAGCACAGGTATATTTGTAGCAATAGCCAAAAATACATTGTATGGGTCAAAATTATCCATTTTTCTTTTATGCCAAAAATCATTGGGATATTAGGTAAAGATCATATTTTATTAAATATTTTGTACATTTTCTAATTTTTTTTTAATTTTTGATTAGTAATATGCATTGTTAAGAACTTCATTTGGACAACTTTAAAGGCGATTTTCTCAATATTTTAATTTTTTCAGATTCCAGATTTTCAAATAGTTGTATCCTCTCCTAACAAACCATACATCAGTGGAAAGCTTACTTATTCAGATTTCATGATGTGTAAATCTCAATTTCAAAAAAATGACCCTTCTGACTGGTTTTGCGGTCCAGGATCGCAAATAGTGATGGTGATCTCAGTCCATGTTTGCTGAAAACAGAGGCTGCAGTAAGATATCAGAGATATTTCACTGTGAATCCTCCCTTTACCAGTCGTTAAATAACTCATTGAATCTAAAAAGTTCAGTAACTCTCCCATCCGAACATCTGAACTCCTACAATTTGCCTCGATCAACTTCTGTATGCAAGCAAATAAAAAAATACCATTGCAAACTAAGAAACAAACTAGTTTTTTTTTTTTTTCAGTAAAGTTATCTAACTATCTTTAAAAGAAGGTAAATTGAATTGTAAAGTGAAACTGCGTAATATTTTAGAGAATGTATGATTTCAAAAATATATCCTGATTATTTCTTTCCCCACATATACATATCACTAAATGAAATTTGCCAAACTTATTTTCTCTGCTATATTCTCTAAAAACAACTTCTGATATTCTAATAATATATTACTATAACTACACTAGTTAACCCTTTAACTGTCACTCCCATTTTTGAACACAGACATAAAAATGCACTATCCAGACTTAAATTATTATAATTCATGAATGAAAACATTTTGTGATATGATTTTGATGTACATTTTCCATGGTAATGCAATGTCTGATTTTAAAATGGCTTTCAAAGGATGAATTTTGAGATTTTAGGTTTTGAACTGATATATAATTTCTTATGATTTCTAAAGTGTGGGAAAAGGCAACGAAGAAAGTCATTTGTGACAAAGGTCAGAACTCATGTTATGTAGATTTTTCAAGTTGCACTCTTGACATATTAATCTATTACTTTTCCTACATAATTTGCAACACAAAAATATGGTAAAATATCTATTTAGGAGTCTTGGACCTTTCCAACGATGTATAGTTTGTCATGATTAGATTAGGATTTATTTGTAATATGGTGACGTAAACTTAGGTGTCCCACAGGGTGGACGGTGACAGTTAAAAAAAAACGGTGACAGAAAGAAAAAAAAAAAATGTAAAAATTTATTTCATACTAAGTATATTTCAAATCTATTAACACGTTTACTGACATCACTCAAGACTTACCGATATAAAAATGATCATTAAACTATCTGTGCACAAAGCACATTTCTTATTATTAAGCCAAAAAGGTGTTTTAATGTCACTGTTGATGAGGACTGTATGATTTTTGAATAATATCTGTCTTTAAATGCAAAATATTAAAAAGGGTATCTAACATATACTTTAGCACAGTTAAATACACTTAATTATATCTTTAGTTGAACTACAGCACTACTTCCGCACAATTAAAGTGCATTAAGCACAAAATTAGTTGTTCTAATTTAGCAGCCTTGAAGTATACCAGTTTAGTAAACTAAAGTACTAAAAGTACAATTGTTGGGTATTTTTTTTAGATACATTAATATGTAAATGTATTTGTAGTATACTTAGCATGAAACAGATGTATTTCAAATACATTTTACAAAATTTATTTTTCAGTAAGGTAGGGCTGGGTTTTGACACAAATTTCAATTTGAATCTGATTCACAAGCTTGTGATTCCATGCGATTTCTAATTCAATTTGATTCTATATTAATTATTTTGGAAATATATATGATCAGGTACAGTACATGCCAAATTTGGTGCAAAAGGTGCAAATATTTGGAAAAATTCTTCCTTTGTAGAATTTTTTCTTTAGAGCATTTTTTAGCTGACTAATGAGTTAATGGTCAACAAATGTTTTTTTCTGAGTAAAATATGACGATTACAGGATACATATTTCAGTAAGTTGTTCTCTTTCTTTTAACATACCTTCAGATGTTTATTCATGTTTATTTTGTGTTGAAACTGTTATTAAAGAAGAGGAAACAATCAGTTCAAGTGTGCTTCTCTTGAACAGAGGTGCTACAGTGATCTGTCACTCCACATAAAACAGCGGCAAAACGACATTTATTCTTTGAATACTGCAATAAAATGGACTGAAATATGAGACTTTATTTCATATCAAAAGTAACAAAGTGCAAAGCTTACTGTGATTTATTTGAAGGGAGGTGCACTACAATGTTCCATTTGTTAACAGGCTAGACTAATCGATTCTTGGGATTTAAGAATCAACATTGTTTCATAAAAATGAGATTTAAAATAAGTTTGCTTCACAATTAAATCTATCCTGCTTTAAAGATATTTTGGAAAACAAGAAAATGGAGTGCAGAATGAAGTCATGCAATCTTTTTGGTCATACATATTTACAAGTAAGCAAAGAGAGAAAAAAAAAAACTTCAATAAGGAATCTTCTCAGTATGCTCTAATAATCACAATTTAAAGGTACACTGGATAATTTATTCATCTTGAGCCACACTGACAAATTATTTCTCATTGGGAAGCCATGACTAAAAATTAGTTACAATTCTAAGATGTAACAGACGTCACAAGCAGAACTAATGTGCGTGAACAACGTTCTCCATTACACTGGTCCTTAGCAACAACAGAATCGCTCCAGATGTTCGGAGATGTTCACTCCAGGACTGAATGATGATTATGAGCGCTCACAGCCTAGTTTACACACAAAGCATCCGGGCTCCCCTCGTTCAGCTTTCTCTTATCAAGTTAATGAAATAGCACTGCTAGGGGGAATTTGATTAAGGTTGCAGACTTTTAATCATGGAGGAATCTGAGCTTTTTGGGGGGGAGGGGGGTGGGTGATACAGGGGTCTCAGCGGTACATGAACAACAACAGAGCGAATAAACGCCGACTGATAAGTCCCAAGGACAACGGGAGTCAGGTGTCAGGAGCTATAAACATTGCGGCCCGGGCGCTAGCCGCGCACAGTCTGTTGTTTGGGATCCTGTCGTGGGTTATTAGCAGCAGTGGGGGCAATGTTCGCTGGGAGAGTCCACGATCAGGCAGCTGCGTACTGGCGGTCAGGGGAGGAAGATGGAGCATCTGGACCAGAGGTCTCTGAGGACATGGGGTACATCTGTACATCACTGATATCACATGCTGCTCTACTGACAACACTGACTCAATCCGTCCATCTGAGCAACCACAATCACAGCCCATGTAAAAAAAAAGACATTACTTTGATATCTAAGAGTAATGATTTTTGGACTTTAGCATGACGGGTGCTTTGATCTGTGCCCCATTGGCATCCATGCAACTGTGTGTGATACTTCACAATCTACACCAAACAGAAGCAAATTATTTAAATTTATATATACCAAAAAAGTTTTTAAATTAAAGCAATAGTTAAAGTTTAAAAAATTACCAAAAAAATAAAATAAAATTATAATATATATATATATATATATATATATATATATATATATATATATTTTTTTTTTTTTTTTTAATTAAAGCAATAGTTAATTTAAAAAAAAATGAGGTAAAAAATAGAATAAAATAGAAAAGAAAAGTAAAGAAAAGAAAGAAAAAAAAGAAAAGAGTAAAGAATTGTGAATGCTAAAATGTTTTAAAAAACTGAACTAAAAGAATAAAATAAAATAAAATAATAAAAGCTCCAGATTTGCTGTGTTTGTTTGTAGGGCTACACAATTTAGCCAGTTTTTGTGATTACATATCAGTATGACTATAAAATAATAATACTGTGTTATTCTTCTAATTAATATTCAAATAAAATATAAAAATAAGACATTTTTCTATTGTAATATGTATTACTGCAAATTATTTAAATTAATACATACAAAAATAAAATACATAATAAAATAAAATAAATCTTTTTTTATTAAAGCAATAGTTAATGTTAAAAATGAGAAACAATGGAAAGGAAAAGGAAAGAAAAGAAAAGAAGAAAAGAAAAGAAAAGAAAAGAAAAGAAAAGAAAAGAAAAGAAAAGAAAAGAAAAGAAAAGAAAAGAATTGTGAATGTTAGCTAAAATGTGATTTAAAAACTACACTCAAAATAAAATAAAATAAAATAATAAAAGCTCCAGATTTGCTGTGTTTGTTTGTAGGGCTACACAATTTAGCCAGTTTTTGTGATTACATATCAGTATGACAATAAAATAATAATACTGTGTTATTCTTCTAATTAATATTCAATAAAAATATTAAAATAAGAAATATTTCTATTGTAATATGTATTACTGCAAATGATTTAAAATAATACATATAAAAAAATAAATAAAATTAGTTTTTTTTAGCAATAGTTGATGTTTTAAAAATGAGAAAAAATAGAAATGAAAAGAAAAGAAAAGAAAAGAAAAGAAAAGAAAAAGGGATTTTTTTTTTTTAATGTTAGCTACAACAACAACAACAACAACAGCAACAACAACAAAACACTGGAATATGAATTTTACATAGTGCTGAACTTCACTCTGAAAAACACAACATATTTATCCCATTAAAGCCTTTGCGTCACAATTTTGGTTTTCATGTAACAAATCGAATTCAAAATATTCTACTGCATTTTGCAGAATAGGCTTGGAAGAACATGAGGGTGAATAAATGATGACAGAAGTCATTGGGTGAACTATCCCTTTAAGTCAAAAGATACATATGTTAAGATTAGTTGACAGTGCAATAGCAGCCTTTAAGCCCAAACAGAGTTAAGGCACACAACTGACTGTGAAATGTCTAAAAGGCTATGGCTTTGCACATAAAAGTGTTGGCCCCTTTTGACTGCATCGGTTTCAGTCCTCGGTTCATTTTGAAATGTCAACTCTGTTTTGACTGCCACAATCACAGGAACTGATACAGGCATCTCTGCTGTTCCAATGGGAAATAAAAGGTGAAAGCTCTCAAAATCTCCTTTTAATATGACCTTTACTGACCTCAGAAACGGGTTAAGACGGGAGTGCGGGCAACAAACTGTTTTAGAGGGGTTAGGAGAATGAAACTCAATTTCATACAGCTGTGAGAAGCTGTAAGAATCCTAAGTGGATTTATAGGAAACGCCATCAGTTAAAGAGAACAGCGTATGCATAGCAATATAGTCACAAAAATAAAGCACAGTGGCAGGTGCACTGACACATAATAGCTGCTCTAAAAGTTTTTATCATGTTCTATCAAATCTGACACACTTTTATAGACTCGCTGTTATTCAGTCGTATGCCAAGTTCATTTTACAGCACTCGACGTTGCTTCTTGTCATACCTGTACAGGAACGTTTTTGTACTTCACAAAAGATAAAAAGCCATTGATTCTTGTGATTTATCATTGTAGCAGATGTTTCCTGCTGTTAATGTTAAACTAAATTCACCTGCAGTGAAAAATAAATCGTTCCTGAAATTTCAAGCACATCAAGTCTGTATCAAGTGTATAATTTTTTTAGTCAAAAAAGGTTAGTTCACCCCAAAATTAATATTCTGTCATCATTTACACAGCCTCATGTCAGTTCAAACCTGCATGGCTTTCTTTCTTCTGCAAAACACAGAAGAAGTGTTTTGTTCATTCAATCAATGGAGTCAATGGGGTCCAAAACACAAAAAAATGGTCATTTTTTAAAATATCTTCTATAGTCAGAACAATGTTAGTCATACAGGTTTGGAGCAACATGAAGGTGAGTAAATAATGATAGAATTTGCACTTCTTAATCCAACACAGCTCAACCAATGAGATTTAGATGGGGGCGGAACTATCTGTTCCTCCAACCAATAGACCAATTTTGAGTAGACGTTACAGTGATGTCACTTGCGCATAGTGGTTGCAGAAAAACAGTGGTAACAAGTGTAGGTAAATGGGTGAAATCCATTGAAATAAACAATTTTTGTGCCTTCGATATCAAAATCAGAATGCAAATAATTTTTATAGAATATTGTCGTCAAAGATGCCTTTTGAAGCTAAACGCATACATTTAAATGTACATACTATGGATGAAAACTGCTATGATTACTTTACTTTTAAAGCATAATTTGATTTAAACAATAGGTCTACATAATATTCACATATGCTGTTCATAGGGAACGTTTTGTATCAGCCCTATATATTACTATTAACATTTTTACATAACATTTATTTATTTGATCTCTAGTGGTCTCAAAATTAGCGCGTTAACACAGGCGTTTAAGTTTTTCATTTTAACGCGTTAAAAAATATTTAACGCAATTAACGTAGGGGCGGGGCAAGGTTTGGCCACCCCACCCACTACTACTAAAGAATTGCATTTATTTAGACGCAGAACGTAATAACGAGCACATCAAACGGGAAACTTTCCAGACGCGCGCTCCAACGTCACCTCAGCGCCAGGCGCGAGTCAAACGAGCACGGAAACGGTACCTGAGACGAGGAGCCTCAGTAAAACATCAGTGAACTGCGGTCAGATAAGATGTTTTCTGGTCATATGTCAGTAAAAACGAATCTTGCTATCCCGTCAGCCGTTATACTGTGCTCGTAGCGCGCGCTCTTCAGGTGCACCACAAATGTGCCGGCAGGCGCTGTATTAGGCTATAGCCTATTAAAGCGCTGTATCATATTCGAACCCAAATGAAACTAGTTATGTCGTCAGTTAAGTCATGAAGTTACAAAAAAGGCAACTAAAGCTGCCTTAAAACTGAATGACTATATTTTCTTGCTGAAGGGCACGGTAGCTATATGACAGTTATTATAATGGGTTTATGTGAAGATTGTTTAAAGTTAACTTAAATTACAAGTCTAACAAATGTTAAATTGAAAGCTCTCAATTATACTGTAATGTTAAATGGCTATAGTCAATGGTTAAATATTAGGAAAAAATTCATAGAGACATCAGTTGGTATCAGTGATACTTGCCTTCTGTCATAAAAAAAAAAAAGAAGGCATTAAACAAATATCAAAAATATGCTTCTTTTAAGCTGTTTCTACATTAATTTGAAGATTGAATATGAAATTATTGCAATATAAAAGTATAATTAAAAAATTGAATGTCTGGTGGGATTAATCACGATTAATTGCGATTAATTTCAGAAAAAAGGTGTGATTAATTAGTACATTTTTTTTAATCGATTGACCACTCTCACAATTCAGACTTTTTTTCTCACAAATGTAAGTTTATATCTCCTTATTCAGACTTTATAACTCGATTTAACCCAAAAATAGTGAGTTTGTCAATTCTGAGAGGAAAAAAAGGCAGAAGTGTGGGATATAAACCCCTATTCTGAGCCGAGAGAGAATGACAAATTGTTTATCTTTATTAGAATTGAGATATAATCTCAGAATTGCAAGAATAAAGTCAGAATTTTGAAATATAAAATCAAATTTACCCTTTTTTTATTCTTTTATTCCATGGCTCCATAGACTGCCACTTTAAAACCGTCATTTTCTGCCACCAAATAGGCTCCGCCCACAAAAAGTCATCCCTGTTTCAGATCTGTAAGACTATTCCACTATCTAATGTCAATTTCGCTGAATAACAGTGCTTATCGCTGAGTGACAAGCTCTTGTAATATGCGGAGAACATTTTGAAAATGACATCTAATCTATATAATCTAGAATCTTTTTAAATTTAAATATTTTGTACCATATCCGTGTAATTCTCTGGCCGTAAAGGCTATCTCTCCGGGGTTTTCTGCAACCATGATGTGCGTGCATCCCGAATGTTTACAGAGCTATAATTGGTCTGTTGTTTCTGCAAGTTCATTGCAAGTGACAAGAATCAATGAAAATGTGCTTTTCTATCAGTGCATGTGGAAAAACTGGCATCGGATACTGGAGCGACGTTGGTTCCACTTCACGCTGGGCACCATGACAATGAATTTATTCACATGATGTACACAGTCTGACGGAGTGAAAAGGTACAGTATGTAAGCAACTAATTATTCATCTGTTGCGGAGACGTTACTAGAACCGAGGGTCTTGACTGATCTGACAGCAACTGTGAAACAGCATGTGCACATTTAGAGTCAAACAATATTCAACGAGAATTTCTCACTGGCCTCCTCCAAAACATGAGAATAAATTCAGAGTGTCAGCTGTAAACTGGGCTTTCCATTTCAGTCAGGGAGTGTTTGCTTTCAAAACACCCTCTAAACACAAATTCTTCCTTGGTTAATGCTTAAATATTAATACGGCACAGGATGGAAAAGATGCTAGAGCTAGAGAATGAATCTAGTTTATAGTTCCATTTTCCTTGCACGCAGCCAAAGTGATCAAAGCAGGGTTTTTTTCCGCCACTTTGAAATAGAGTCTGCGATCTCGAGTTGAAAAATGAACCAATGGCGGCACTGCAAACCCAAACACAGAAAACTGAATCACAGGCCAGATCTGAAAGGTCAGTGTAATTGCAGTTTTACAGACTATTCATTGAGTTACACCCAGGGATGGACGGCTTTGTTCATGTTGTTGCTGTCAACAGTTTTGATAGCATTTCTGAGCGAAGATTTCGTTTTGTGGGGGAGTTGTTGTTATAGCGCGAGTTATAGAAGTGGTTCTGAGATCTAAGCGCGTAGGAATTCCCCATCTACTCCCCTGAGTCCTGCTCTATAGGGGCTAGAAACAGCAGCATTCTCTCTTAATCTGATCTCATTTTGCTTTATGGATTTTTTTTTTTATCCCCTCTGATGCTTACATCAGTGAGCGCCGCTGCTCTTGTGTGAGCTGAGGCCATATCATGATTGGGTTTTTACAAGACGCTCCAAGCCATTTGAATCTGGCTTGTAATAGGTTTTTTTATGACCATCCTCTCCTTCTCTCTGTCAAATTTGTGTGTGTGTGTGTGTGTTTTTATAGCTTATCTAATTATGTTTTAGGTCTGGGCCTGGAACAATATTATATCATAGCCCCCACCCCCCCATAGTTAACATTTTGCTAAGGCCACATTGCGTAATAAAACAGTGGTGAGATCAAGACGTCTAAAATGCAAAGTGTCAATCAGTAGGACGTACTAATTAAAAAGCCATCAGGGGACCACAGTCAATCTACACCATGTCACAATTCATAAATCGACATATTATTTTTATGTTGAAAACGTGTGTTTTATGGGAAGGTGGAGACATGTCCTCATCACTTTTTTTTCGTGACGATAAATCTAATGCAAAGGAAACGTCTCCATTTGTCGATCAGGAGTTTCATTTCGGTTCATTCGCGTGTGTTACAATCAGTGGCCCTGGATATGTTTTTAATGTTTTGCTAGGTGGTTGCGGTCGTTATCGGGAAAGCATGAGGAAGGCAATGGCGACAATATTTTCTCTCCAGCATACAGGTCCCTATCTATCACTTGTCAATGGTTTGCTACACGTATGAAATGACAAAACCAATTTGCAAACAAATGCATTCCCATAACTGATGCACATCTGTTTTTGTCCAATCTACAGCAGGCACACTGGAAAAACATGCCTCTACCTACATTTTAGAGGGGCAGATTTATGATTAATAATTATTTTCACATGGTTCCTGGAATAATACTATGTTATGACCTCAAAATACTTTTACCACATACCAATACATTTTGGCATTTGTGTCACATAACTAGCTCTATTTGTTTGGATTTTCTGCTGTATTAAACTTGCTTGGTAGCCCACCCGGTACAGCATTGCATTTGCAATAAGGAGCATTCGGGTATAAGTCCTGTGAAACACTAGTCAAGCTAAAAGACTTGTAGTAGCAAGATAAAAATGGCAAATGCTTTTATATTTCACATCTGCTTTTGTTAATACTATTGGATAGGGTTTAGTGTAGGTGGTACATTATTTTCAAAAATGAGAGAGGATTAAACTTTTAGTGCTACTCACCGGACATTTCATTTTGAAAGTGCTGCAAAACATGCAAGAAGCAATTCTGCAACAGGCATGTTTTTTCCAGTAAGTCTGGGTTGTTTTTCATAAAATGACTGTTTACTAGGGCTGGGTAAAAATCTAGATTTCTCAATTTTAATCAATTCTCAGTTTTACAAAATTATATTGATTCTTAATTCCCAAGAATTGATTAGTCTAGCCTGTTTTCAGTTAATGAAGGAATATTGTAGCGCACCTCTCATCCAATAAATCATAATAAGCTTTGTGTTTTGCTACTTTTGATATGAAACAGAGTCTCAGATTTCAAATTCTGTCTATTTTGTTACAACATTCAAACAATAAATACTGTTTGGGTGCTGTTTTATGTGTGACAGATCGCCGTAGCGCCTCATTTCAAGAGAAGTGGGAGCAAGGAACTGATCATCTCATCCGCTTTAATACCAGTTACAGCAAGAAATAAACATGGATGAACATCCAAAGGTGTGTAAAAAGAGCACAACTTACCAAAAACCGTATCATGTCTCATGTAATCGCTAAATTAGTGCTTCAGCCACGCAAAGACATCAGTATAACAGCTTGTAAACAATGTCACGTAATGATCATTTAACTCAACAAAAAGTGACCATAAACTCGTTTAACCTTCAATATTATAGTCATGTATTACCAAGTGACTCTCATGTATATTTTCAAGCATTAGTTGAGAGATTTTTTTTTCCTTGAAAATGATTGCCATGTACTGTACCTGATATATATCCAAAATAATTGATATTGAATTGAAAACGGAATCGAATCGCAAGTTTGCAAAGCATAATCGAATCGAATCGTGAAAACCCAGCCTTACTGTTTACATTTCAACTTGTAACTGAGCAAATACTCTACTGCTACAAACCTGAAATCTATTTATAACAGTTCAATGCATACTCCCTTAAAAAAAAAAAAAAAAAAAAGTGATGCCATAGAAGAACCATTTTTGGTTCCACAAAAAAAAAATTCAAAGGTTCTTTTAAGAATCATCTCTTTCTTACCTTCTTAAAATCTGAAGAAATTTCTTTCGCTACAAAGAATCTAAAAAAAATCATTATATAAAAATAATTCTTAAGATGTTAAAGGTTCATTATGGAACTATTTAGACAAAAAAAAGGTTCTTCTATGGCATCGTGAAGCACCTTTTTTAAAAGAATATAGAGTATTTAATATTCATAGGCTTAACCATTATTAAAAAGCCTTTGTCATTATGTGATGTCATAACCAGCATGTCTATAACTCCCTCCCAGGGGATCATTACAGTTAAAAGTAATTTGAATGTATTCTGCCATGCATTACAGAATGAAGGTGAGCAAACCTCTCGTCATTGGGTTTTAAGATATAATGGTGTCAGATGACTTAAGTGGATGGTGGTGCAATGGGATTTGATTGTGCTCCTTTGTCACTGCTTTAATGACAACATGCAATTAATGTAAATTAAAACAATAAGACCCAAGAGGCCTTACATTACAGTGATTTTACAGTGCCAAGGTTAAAAGTTGCTGTTAGGCACAATGACAAGGATGGCACAAGAAGACACCATTGTGCAATAAATAACTGCACTTATGATTATAACAACAACAGATTAGAAATTCTTAAGAATACAAATTTTCTCTACTGAAAAAAATACCTTGTAGGTTTTACTTACAAAAATCTTCATAACAATTTGTACTAACACATTTTAAGTAAATGTTACTGCTACTGCTCTGTACAATCTACCTACTATTGAACTTAACATTCATAAGAGAAATTCTCTTATAGAATTAAGTAAAATGTACTTACCCGAGTTAAGTAACTTTAACAAAGAAAATAAATAACTGTAGCTTGGCCAGTAAATGTTTGAGTAGTTTTTACTCAGTCAAAGCTTACTTGGCAATACTTTGATTTTACTTAATATAGCACCTAATTAAACCATGCTTTTAAAGTGTGTTACTTAGAAACATCTAAGTAAATTATACAATAGATATCATGTAGACACCATATCTACATAATCAGTAAAGCGGCGCTCATCCGAACACGGAGACTTCAATACTTGGTACACAATACATGATGACGGTAACATTCTGTGCTGGTTCATTTTTGAGCATGAACTCCAGATGTAACAAAATCACAAGTTACTAAATCGAACAACAAAAACAATGCTAAAACTATGGAAATACAGCCGGAAAACGAATAATTACCCTTATTAAGTATTCATGTCCAGTGCAGGATGGGAACACTAGTATCAAAAAAGTTGAGTAGGGTTTACTTAATTTTATAACATTTATATTTACGCTTTAACTTTTACAAGCTTAAATTAAGTACCAATATAGTATGATTTCTAAGCAACTTTAAAGGAGAAGTCCACTTCAGAACAGAAAAACATGTCTCATGTTCTCCCTCAACTTCAAAATCGTCCTATATCACCGTTTTACCTTATTTGGTGTTTGATCTTCTTTGCATGTTCACTTTGCAAAGACTGGGTCGGTACTTCTGTAGTGATGTAGGATGATTTTGAAATTTTTGAAGTTGAGGGTATAAGAAAATACTTTTATGATATTGGATGTACATGTTTTGTGCCTGCGTGTATATTATGATGTCCATGGTAATACTGATTTAATGTGGTGCAGGTGTGCGCCAATTCATGGGGCACTGAGGAAGAGCTTTGTCTCGAAAATGTTTAGCACCTTTGCACATTTATTGCACTTTTTGCACATATTTTTATGACCTCTGATGCAGCATTTAATAAAGACATTTGATGTACAGTCGGGTGCGGATCTTGATTGTTTAATTGCTTGAAGTTGAGGAAGAAATTGCAATTGGAGTTTTTCGACAACCCTAACTGTCTTGAACCAGAATACGCAGAGTTCAGGGAGAGCAAGACAAGATGAGCGTTTAAGATTAAAAAGTATTTCAATTGTATTTTTTAAATGAAAATAACCGATTGTTTAGCTAGATAAGACCCTTCTTCCTCGGTTGGGATCGTTTGAAGCTGAATTTTAACTGCATTTTGGAAGTTCAAAATCGGGGCACCATATCAGTCCATTATATGGAGAAAAATCCTGAAATGTTTTCCTCAAAAAACATAATTTCTTTACGGCTGAAGAAAGAAAGACATGAACATCTTGGATGACAAGGGGGTGAATACATTATCTGTAAATTTTTGTTCTGGAAGTGCACTTCTCCTTTATCTAAAAGAGAGAGAGACTTGTTAATAAATATAGAAACTTAAAGCTGCGTCTCATTTGGAAGGCTGCATCCTCCGGAGGTCGAATTTGAAGGCTGCACACATCATCGGGGAGGTCTTATTTAGGAAAAGTAACCGTTAAATTGCAAAGTAAAAAAGAAATGATAGTATTTTACACCTCACGAAGAATAACGATCAATTTTATTATGGTTACTTTCCTGTAATAAGACATCCTTAATGACGTGTGCAGCCTTCAAAAGCGACCTCCGGAGGATGCTGCGTCTCTGAAATGAGACGCAGCATACGTGTGATCACAGGTGTGCATATCGGCAACATCAGTGTGTGTGTAGAGTGTGACTTATCCAATTCATCAGAATTTAGAACCAGAACATTTGTATTCAAATAGGCTGTTTCAACGTACACACTGTAATTTTTCTTATTATACAAGGTTTACACATAAAGCGATCGCCTTCGGCAGTGACTATTCTTAGATGTATTGTCGGTATGAAAAGACAAAGAATGTGTACATATATATCGTCAATAAAGAAAGATGCTTTTTGCCTGCAGACTGTGTAGGTAGAGACAAACAGGGCCATGCTAACTAGAAAAACCAACATAAAAAAAATACTGAGCGCACCTTTACTTCTGTGGATTCTTTCTAATGCATTTCCAAAATAATTGTTTACTCATTTGTCTGTTTGCTTGTGTAATATTCTTATAAGATTATCCTTGGCTTGTGCGGGTGGGTTAGCGTGATTTAGTTGCTCCTCTTAGCTTGTTTCCACGCTGACTGATAATGACTTCTTGTCTCCATCCCTGAGCGTCTGCATTCCTCTCTCTCAATCCCTCTGCACTCCAACTCTGCTCATCTGGAACCATATTCTCTCCCATCTACACACCCCCCCCAATTAAGGGTCTCTGTAACAGACCCTCTGGAGAACGAGACGTGGAGGCACACACAGTGACTAGCCACACCCAAAACACAGAGACACACGCGTGAATACACACACACACACACACACACACACACACACACACATATGCAAACGGCCCCGTGAAGCAACCCACACACGGTCATGCAACAGATATTCCTATGCAAAAACACTCCATTATGAGCCTCAAACAGCGTGAAGCGCATTCACAAGAGTGAGGAAAGATTAAATGCTGGAGGACTGAGCACTAAAAATATACTAATGCCTTTGTAACTAACCTACTCTGCTCCGTTGCAAGTCAGCAGGGACCGCATTACAAGCGCCGTCATTCTATAAAGGATAGCAATCAAAAGAACTCTGAATGCGAGGTTGCCATAGCAGAGAGAGAGAGTGTATTTCTGTCTTGTGATGTGGCAGAGAGGATCAGAGTGAATACTTCAGCTCTGGCATATTTAATATGGTCATAGTCGCTCTGCCCTGCCTCTACGGAGACGCACTACAAAGATCCAGCAATGTATGGGTGTAACAGAATCTGAGCTGCAGATAAAGAGATAGCTGATTGAAAGGGAGAAGAGAGAGTGGCTGTTGTTGGCCCAGATATAGCAGCAAAACAACAGAGATAATTGGATAAAAGCGAGTTTTGGTAGGGTTACCGTATCTAATCTGTCCAGGACTGCTAGTGTGTGACGGTGGCGTGGGATGTTCCCCAAAGCCCTTTCTGTGAGATAGAGGCACTCTAATTCACTGTGCTGTGAACTCTCCACAGCTTGCTCGACAAGAATGTGCGACATTTGAAGAGAGAGTGAGAATCTGAAGAAAAAGAAAAAAAAAAAAAAAACGAGTGAAGGGACCGGCACTCTACTAATTGGTAGTTTTACTCTGTACTGCAATAGCACGCTGCAGATTGCATCAGAGTGTGCATTTAAATGTAATAAAAATCAGCTCGTTCTAAAAAACACAATGGAAGTAAAACACATTGTTTGACTGATTCTGGGCCAGTAATGTGAGTAGAACTGCATGATTTGGGTAAAATAAAAAAGTTTCAAAATTTCAATGATTTAAAATGCAATTTAGTATAAAATTCATGTGCTTAATTGTGTAGGGCTGCACAATTAAAAAGAGAGAGAGAAAAAAAGATTATATATATCAGTATGACTATAAAATATTACTACTGCTACTACAAAATTATTATTACTACTCCTAAATTAACAAAATAAGAATAAAACAAAATAAAAATGGCCAAATATGTAATTATCAATATGACAATAATAATGATTATATTATTATTAATTATTAATATATAATCATAATTATTTACAAATATTTGATATATTTTAAACTATAATAAATGTATTATAATATTATTATTATTATTATTATTTTAAACACATTAAAAATGAATTTATTTGAATAAATAAATGTATTATAATCAATAGTAATGATTAATTTAAAATCAATTTAAATTAAAAGTATAATTATCAATGTTACTATGAAATAATAATAATAATTACTACAACAACAACCATAATAATGATAATAATAATAATAATAACAACAACAACAACAACAACAACAACAACAACAATAATAGTACAAAATCAACAATAATAATAATATTAATATAATATTATTATTTTAACTCTAAATAAAAAAAACTAATAAAACAAAATAAATAAATGTATTATAATATATAGTAATGATTAATTAACATTAAAATAAAATAAAAAAATAAATAAAATAAAAAAATGCCAAAAATAAAAGTATCAATATTACTATAAAATAATAATAATAATAATAATAATAATAATAATAATAATAACAACAACAGTTATTATTTTAACTCTAAATTAAAAAACGAATAAAACAAAATAAATAAATGTTTTATAATACATAGTAATTATAAATTATTTATCATTTTACTGTAAAATAAAACATGCAAAAAATAAAAGTATCAATATTACTATAAAATAATAATAATAATAATAATAATTATTATTATTATTATTATTATTATATTAACAAAACAAGAATAAAACAAAATAAAAACATGAATTAACAATGACAATAATAATGATTATATTATTATTATATATTAATAATTACAAAAATAAATTATATATTTTAAATTCTAATAAATGTATTATAATAAATTGTAATTTTTATTAGTTATTACATTACTATAAAATAATATTAATAATAATAACACCAACAAAACAACAACAATTATTATTCCCAACTAAAAATATTAAACAAAGAAATACTCCAAATTAAATAACAAATAGAAAGCAAAATAGCAAAAGAATAGCAAAAATGAAAGAGCTGCTAGAGCTCACAGTGCAGTGTTTCACTCTAAAAAACACAGTGCATACAGTTTTATTTAATTAAATCGCAGCCTATGTGACTTGATAATCACAGTAAGCCATATTATGATTTCAATGGACAATTTCAAATTAGATTAATTAAATTAGTTAATTAAGTTAATTAAGTAAAAAAACAAAACAAAACAAAAAAAACCAACAACAGTATTTCATTTTGCTTTAATGCATTTTGCACACAGGCAGACAAAAGCCAGTTACATTTTGTCACTGGAATTGTAAAGTCAGCACTTAATTTTGTGCACAAAACTGAAAAGTGAACAAAATGCACCTCTCAAATCTCAAAATTCACCTAGTATGTAAAAAAAAATGCATTTTATCCAACTGCTCAATCGTTAAATGTCACAAAAAGCATTTCATTTACAAAGTGCTCCTTCTGTGGACGATATATGCATTGCTTTTACAAAAGAGGTTGTTTGGAACACAAAATATCTAGACAAAATACATACCTCGTTGCAGAATGCACATTTCATGGACAAAGGGAATTTTGTGACGTTGAATAATGAATGTGAATGAAACACAGAATGAACATTGTCAATATGCAAATATTCCATCTTTCTGTGTACAATGCATGAAAAAACGTCATTTTGTCATTCAATTCTGAATTTCATGTCACACATGCCACTTCAGACCACAAAATTAATCAAATCACATTATGCTGATCAAACATACCGTATGTAGATTCTTTTAGTGCAATTAATTTTTTAACGTTGAGCTGCTCATATGCTCACTGGCTGCTTCGTGCACACAGTAAGGCATGCTGGGACGCAGCTGAAATGAGATGATAAAGCACCAAGACTGGGCCTCACGCTGAGGGTGTCTCCTGCCTTCTGGAGCTACACCGTACCACCCAGTGCGGTTGAGCCTATAGAAATCTGTCATCCCTCTGCTGAGCCGACAGAGGGTCACATTTCAACATGAACAACGTTCCTCATTTATAAAGTAATGAGAAATGAATAAGTAAATGAATGGATGTGCCTCGATGTAGCGAGAAAGTCAGTCTTGACCTCCATCGGATATGTTAGACCTGACAGAAAGCCAACCGCTAGTGAGGATGAACAATGGAGCAAAGGTCAAACAAGGTGATTTTTAATGGAAAGCCAGCCAGCATGGAGACAATATGCCAATCTGGTGCTAGTTGTGACAAAATGAATTCCCATCACAAAAGAAATCAATACTCATTGTAGCCTCCTTCCTCTTACACAGTCATTTGTCTTTTGAGCAGAACCCTGTCACTTCTTCTGGCCGTCTGCAAATTATTCACACTTATTCAGTGGATCTTAAATTCCCAAGGTGCCTGTGCAGGCTTCTTGCTCCTACAAGTCCGGTTTAATCAGTAAATTGTGTCTTTTTCACTCTCTGTACTACCAGACAGCAGAAGAGGGGCTAGTATTGTACCCAGGAGAATCTATCAACCGGAGGAGGATTGCTTTTCCCCCTCACGTATGAGGAAGTATATAATACGCATTATTTAGATACAGGACAGTGGATGTGAAATGAAAGGACTGAATTGATAGGTTGCACACTCTACGCTGGATCTTGGGAAACCCATTTCTCTTCCATATCAGACCTTCAGCTGACACTAGCTGAACAACAGCTGCAGATATTGCACTCTGCAATTTTATTTCACTACATGTCTGATCGAGGGCTTGGCAGCAAACAAGAAGCCTGCCAAGAGAGGGCATTTCTGTCTCCATGTGGATGCCTGCCTGAAAATATTCTCAAAAAGAGTGTGATATGACAAGTTTGCGTACAAATATTTAATTGATAATCCAAATAGTTAACAATTTTGCTCAGAAAAATACAAATTCTGTCATCTTTTGTCTACTCATCCTCATGTTGTTCCAAACCCAAATGATTTTTTTTATTTTCTCCAGTGGAATGTAAAAAGAGAAATTTTGAATAATGGGATAGTTCACCCAAAATTGAAAATTCTGTCTGCAATTACTCACCCTCATGTCGAAACACATAAGACTTTTGTTCACAGAACACAAATTAGGATATTTTCATATAGACGACAATGCAACTGACATGTTTAAGGCCCAGAAAGGTAGTAAGGACATTTTTAAAATAGTCCATGTGACATCAGTGGTTCAACCTTTCGTGTCAGTCTTCACAAGAGTACCACAGATGCACTGCGCCTTGTTTGCAAGCAGAGGAAGACGTACACATTGCATTGTGGTACTGTAAACACGTCGAAGACTGACAGAGAAGAGAAGAAATTGTTGAAAAGTTTTCTTTGTGCACAAAAGCTACTCTCGTAGCTTAATAATATTACGGTTGAACCACTGACGTCACATGAATTATTTGGTAAGGATGCCCTTACTACCTTTCTGGACCTTAAACGTGTCAGTTGTGTTTAGGGCTGCCCTAGACTAAAGACTTTTATGGTCGACAAATAGTCGTTCATTTTAAGCATTAGTATTAATAAACCATATAAATCATAATGAGCCTTTAATTGCCTATGTAGCCTAATAAGTGCTCAAACATACGCATAAAGCTTGCCACAGCACACTGGCAGAAGTAATGATTGTGAATGTAACAGGGAAAAACAGTAAGGAGGCAGCATTAACATTTTAATAATTTATTGATGAACCAGTACTTGTTTTCGACTTAAGAAATAAAGTCAGCGACACTGACTCGTCATCTCCGCAGTAGTGGATGCGCCTGTAGGGCCTTTTATACGGACTACATAATCTGAGAATTTGTTTTCCATTTGAATTGGTTAATTTAAAAGTAGACATTTCACTCTCTGTAGATATATTTTTCATGGCTGTTTGGCAAGTATACAGAGTTTTGAAGTTTCACGCTTAAGTTCAAAGAAAAAGATGGCAGAAAGTTCATCCTGTTTGCTTTAATTATTTTACAAAAGCGCAACGTTTTGTTGTTATTCTGAGTGCACACAAATAAACGATTCGAAAGATGTATTACTTTTATCTTTATGACCAAAAATGACGAAGTATTTTAAGAGCAAGTCGACCTAGCCTCTTCTCATCAACTAATGGTTAGTCGAATATTAGGGGGTAGCTCTTGTTGCGTTGCTGTCTATGCAGGGTCAAAAAGCTCTCAGATCTGATCAGAAATATCTTAATTTGTGTTCTGAAGATGAACGAAGATCTTACAGGTTCGGAAAGACATGAGGCTGAGCAATCAATGACAGAATTTTCATTTTTGGCTGAACTATCCCTTTAACAGTAAAAATTAATAGGGGCTATAGCTTTATAAAAAGCTAGAAAAACACCATAAAAGTAGCATTAAGTTTCTGCAGATTTGAGTGCTATATGAAGGCTGAAATGAAAGCCATTATTTTGTGATAATCTTCCACTTCAGTGGTTATTCACTGATGTGACCGGAACATTCAGTCAGTGAGTTGATTACTGAGTCACTCAATTAACCATTCAAACCAGTTTTGTGAATTGGATTAATCAACTCAATGAAAAGATCTGACTCAAAAGAACAATTATTGGCTACGTCTCTCATGAAGTTATAAAAGAAGAGCTCGGTCAATAACGACTTTACATAAAGCTATTGTTTGGCTTCAGAAGACTTTAAAGCTGGCATGATATTACACAGCCTATCTATTTTCTAAATGCATTTTATCGATCTTGTAATGAATGATTCACTTGTGCATATGTTGCAATTTTTTGTGCTCATAATTTTAAATCAAGATGTCACAAGATGTCAATTTCAAAACATGTTGTTAATCAGCTGCAACATTGTACAGTATGAATGTTATAAGAAAGAAAAGATTAGTCACTATTTCCATTTCATCACAATTTTAAGCAACCATATCTATGTATCTTAATTCACTTTCAGTAGGGTATTCTTCATACAGATTTGGATTCAGTAATGACAGGATTGTCATTTTTAAGTATACTACCCCATACAATCCATTGGTATAATGGTTTTGCACTTAGGATTCACTACTCTCCCTTCAGAGAATCAGGCGGTTGTTATTGAGTAGCCCTCTTAATCAGTCATCAGCCAAGTGTCTTTCCCTCTTAAATGAGAGCACAAATGCCACCAATTTCTGCAGAGAAAAATAACTGCGGTTGCAAATGTCACAAGACCCAAAATCAACAGTAATAAGCGCTTTGATCAATAATAGATCACGCTGTCAGGTACAAACACGTTCTGCATTAATTAGCTGCGCGTGTGGTGGCGGCTGACTCAGGTTCACGTGCTGCACCCCTGGACGTGGAAACAGATCCAATAGGCCCGATCTGATGGAAATGAGGGCTTTGATTAGCCTATGACATCTGAGAGGAGAAAGACATTAAGTTGGAGGCCACTGCTCTGGTGGATATCTGTCTGGGATCAGCAGCGGGAGAGAATTGTCTCTGAACTGCTGATGTGCGCAGGGTGTGATCGTATCATGAAAAAGCAGGAGGAAGATTGACAGAGAAGCCATTTGATGGCAAACAAATAATTTGACACAGGTAAAGGACAGATAAGTCAATTATGTGACGTTTGATCCCATATTTAACACCTTAAAGGGTTAGTTCACCCAAAAATGAAAATTAGCACATTATTTACTCACCCTCCAGGCATCCTAGGTGTATATGACTTCCTTCTTTCAGACAAACTGCAATCAGAGTTATATTAAAAATTATCCTGGCACTTCCAAGTTTTAGAACTCTATCATGGCAATGGGCGGGTGTTTCTCTTCATTAGTCTAAAACAAGTCCAATAAAGTACATCCATCCATAATAAAAAGTGCCTCACACGACTCCGGGGTGCGAATAAAGGCCTCCTGTAGCAAATCGATGTGTTTTTGTAAGAAAAATATCCATGTTTAAAACATAAGAATCTCTTTAATCTAGCTTGTGCCAATTGCTCGTACACAGAAGCCGCTCCTGGCAGATGACTTATGATGTCGGCATTGCGCATGCGCCGCTCAGACATAACAAACGCACCGTTGAGAAACTGAAACAAAACAATGGTCACAAATTAGAAGTACAAAACAAGGTTTTGTAAAGAAAATGTCGGAGGATTTCGATATAAACCAAGAGGAGACTGGTTTTCATTTGCTAAAGTAAGGAAATCCTGTAAACAAACGTTGTTTTTCATGAGACTCACCACCGCATACAAACACAAACATACTACACTGTAAAAATTCTCTCCAGTTTCAACTTAAAAACTTAAGTTCAGCAGCTGCCTTAAAATTTTAAGTTAAATCAACTTAAAAGGTCAAATCATTTTAACTTACTACAATAAGATGCATTTAAATGACTTGTACTTTTAAGTAGATTTAACTCATGAGTTGAAATTACTTGTTCTTTTAAGTTGATTTAACTTAAAATTAAATCAACAGAGTGACAGAGCTTGGAAATGCCTGGACAATTTTTGATTTAACTCAGATTGCATTTGTCTGAAAGAAGGAAGTCATATACACCTAGGACACCTGGAGGGTGAGTAAATAATGGGCTAATTTAAATTTTTGTATGAACTAACACTTTAAAACTATCCACCTTTTTCTTCCCTTAAGACTGGCATGGCCATTTGTAAATTTTATGGGTGTGGCTTTTGGTCTCATCTGCGTATAGCCATTTTTAGCTGTACAAAACAGCTAGTTTTGCTGCATGATATTGCTAACTGTTGTGTCTTACCATATTATTTTAATGTATTATCTTAATTATGAACACACTGGTTCGTAGTGCAAACTGTTTTACCGTTAATTTCACGCTGTTATTCTTCTCGTTGTTTCCCTATAGTGGAAATCTCACACGTAGGCTTACTTCCACGTTAGAGAAAAAGCTGGATAGTGTAGCTAATTTTCTCTCCATATAATGCATAAGCACAATTGACAGGATTAGATGCATATTAATTATAACTCTATTTGTTTTGTCAAAGAACATAAATTTTAATGATAATTTAGATTGGGGTCAGGTTTTGTCTACGCTGTTGGGACCAAATGTCCCCACAAGAATAGTAAAGCCTAAAATCACTAACATTATGGGGGCAGCCAATGGCGCCCATGAGAAAAACAGCTCAATAAACATACTAAATAATGGCTTAATGAAAATCTAAAAAGAGAGATAGGTTTATATTAAGTCCCCAGCAAGACAGAAAAATAAATATATGCATATGCATCTAACTCCACATTGCTCCAGGAAGGCTCCTGCTATTATAAAGTACATCACTAGGGATAAAAGCATCTGCTGAATGACAGCTTGCCATTTAATTTCTTTCTAAATCTGGACATGACACATTGCCTATATGTAATCACATATATAGCTGCAGATGGAAAATGGTAAAACGGGGCACATATGTAAACAAGTAGCATTAAAGAAACATGTCTGACTCAGCTCAGCTACACAGCATTTGTGGCAACATTTAAGAGTAGAAAATGTAAAATAAATAAAAACAATAACTCATGCATCATGTTAAAAAAAGCAAAAACTGAGGTTACAGTGATGCACTTAAGTTAATAGATTTAAAAGCAGAAGCTTATAATTTAATAAAGCGCTAAAATTAATTCTGTTAAATCTTATGTATTATTTGAGCTATAAAACAGTTGTTTTAGAAGTTATGTTGTCATGGCAACAAGTAAAGTTTACAAAATGGCATATAAGTTCACAAAGAAAAGGTTAGCAAGTGTAAGTGTGGCTATACTGTAGAAACTGAGTAACACTCATTCACTTTCACTGTAAGTGCCTCATTATAACTCAGATTTGCTTTATTCAAAAGAAAAGGAGGGACAAGTCAAAATAAGTGTACTGTAACATTATTTCCTTTAATATTTAATACTCTCACACTCACACACACACACACATACACAATTCATTGGATGCACCAAATGCTGTATGCATTTCAGGATTATGGTGAATCACTGATTTTTTTTCTTATTCAAACTACAATTTCAGTTTGCAGTTTGCAATTCAGGAGCACACAGTCTCATAATACCACAACCTGTTCAACAGCCCCCTTTATTACCCCGGCTCTATTTTTATGTGCGTGGGTTTTAAGTCAGTTCATAGCCTCAATGCCTCTGTTTATTACTACTGCTCTTCAAAGATGAATTGCATTAGCGACGAGCGCACTCAGCCCGATACAATAACCAAGCGCTACCTGGACAGGCGCCAGAATGGTTCTAACATTAGCTCCGCATCGCATATGTCAGAGTCAGTGCGTGATCGGCTGCGAGGCTACGATTGGGGCAATCCAGAACGGCAAATCAAATCAGCTTTTACAGGGGACGGCTGTAAGTGCTAGAGAAACACTGACCACACATTAATTATTAAACACGGAGATATCAGGCTTATAAATGTACGCTGCAGATACACCTCCATGGCGGCGAGGAGATGCTATCTGAACCTCACAAATAGGGCCCTTAAGTGCCCCTGTACCTGAGATAAATTTGGGCAATCGAAGAACTTGTACACACCGCACAGCAAGATACTGAAAGATTGCACGTCTCCATTAAACTGCAGCAACTTGTGCTCAGGTTATTTTGAGGCAAACAATCGAGGCTGGATAGTGAGCAATGTGAGGGCGAACATCGGCCTGCTTTGCGGTGACAGCTGTAGTCATTGTGCCATTTAAAGCAAGACCACGGGAGCAGAGTGTTCAGGGGAACGCGCCAATATTTACAAAATGCATTGTGCGAGCACAATGGCCGACACAATGCCTCTGGGCCGCGATGAAGAGGTGAAAATCCCTTCAAAGCTTCCAAGTCAATAATTGTTTGCTTAATAATAAAGATAAAACAACGTTTTGTTTCCTTTTGTTTGCAAAAGCGACCCTTTCGTCTCACCGGGGTCCATTGTTGACTTGCACAGAGCAGGGATTCATGCCTCTGGCAGCGATGTAGAATCCCAATACATGTTCCCTCTGTCATGCATTTCAAAAAGAGGCTTAATTAGTGTTCCAGCTTTTAAGACGCTCTGGCTAATGAATTTCATTAAACAAGAAAGTGGCCTGATATGTGGGCACTACTCTGACAGATGAGAGGAGGGGAGTGGGTGGAGAGGGAGGCTAGCTGCGTGGGTAGTCCAACAAAGATACAGCCTCCAGCAACGACTTTATAAAACACACAAAGATGCCCTGCAAAGTTACTCATTATGTAGACAATGACAGCCATCATACTGCTGGGAATGTTTGTTCTCCTGCGTCCCCAACTGGATTGTCTTAATGAAGCCGGTTCGGAATCGTCGGAGAACCTTTGGGGTCGAAGAAATGCTTCTACCTTCTGCGAGTCGGAGCTCTCTGCTGATACTGCGAGAACATGAGCCAACTCCTGGCACCTGCCCAGGCCCTGAGCTGAACCCGACCCTTCCCCTGGGTCCTAGCCCACCTCCTCCCCTTCATGTAATTTTAGTCCACTACTCTACAAGCGCACCGGAGCTTTTGAGCAGAGCCGCTACACAGATAAACACTGCAGCAAGGAAATTCAAACAATGTGTTGAATGTATCCCAACACATCTCAAGGTGGTCTGCACTTTTAAACCCTGCGGTAAAGCACTCAAATTATAAGCAGGATACTGAGAGTGGCTGGAATCAAGAGTGCATTTTAAATTAGATTTGAATATTATTCAAGGGCTAGTTCACCCAATTATGTAAGCTCCGTCATCATTGACTCACTTTCTTTCGACACTTTAAACTGTTGTTTTTGTGCATACAGTGAAAGTGGGGTTCTGAACATTTCAAGCTCCAAAAAGGACATAAAACGTGAATTTGATTCATATGACTCGACTGATATATTCCACTCCTTCTGAAGTTGCACGCTTACTTTGTGTCACAAACAGAAATTGAATCCTCTCAAATCAAATCAAAATATTGATCAATGCCATATTTAATGTAGTCTGTGTATTCATGCGTTGATCAATGTTTTGATTTAATTTGAGATTGAATAAAGAGCTAAATTCAATCTGTTTATCATACGCTCTCAAAAAAAGTGTAACCCTTGAGGCAACACTTTATTTACCACTACCCCAACTACCTTATTTATCCCTAAAAGGCTCATAGTAGTTACCTTGATGTTTCATATTATTACTTTAAGGTACTAATATGCATGGTTTAAGGAGTAAACAAATTTGTCTCTTTAAAGAGATAGTTCACCCAAAAATGAAAAATACCCCAAGGTTTACGCACCCTTAAGCCATCCTAGGTGTATGACTTTCTTCTTGCAGACAAACACAATTAGAGTTTTATTAAAAACTGTCATGACTCTTTATAATGGCAGTGAATGGCTGTTGAGATTTTGAAGCCCAAAAAATGCATCCATCCATCATAAAAAGTACTCCATACAACTCCGTAGGCCTTCTGAATCAATGTGAAATCCATTTTATTTTTGTTCCCAAATTCCGTTTAATTTTTTGTTTTTCCAAATTCCGTTTTTCCATTTAAATTTTTCTGGATTCAGGTTTTTTTTTTTTTTTTTTTTTCCTGTTTTGTTTTTTTCCTGACTGTTTTTTTTTAATGGTTAAATTACATTTTATTAATCAAAAAGCACGTCTAATTAACATAATTTGACATCAACTTATTAAAAGTTCAACAAAAATTACATGTTTAGGGCCCTATAAAATATTTAATTTTTTCTCACCTACTAAACAATAGTAATACAGGTCTTGTGAACTTTTATTTTGACGGGTTGCCGTTAATACCTTTACATTTCTGTGTGTATATGATATGACGATAGTTTCTTTTAAATTAAACAGTAAAATGCTCATAAAGTAACTCTCAGAGCAGTTTTGGAGATGTTATTTATGTATTCATTTAGTGAGACAGCAGATGCTGAATTCACAGCAAGCGTTGCACGCGTTTTAGTATGCATGTAGTAAACAAAACCGCTTGCACCATACATTCATACAGAGATACACAGAACTTGAACGATTCATATTTAAATAATCATTTTGCTGCTTAATATGTACAGATACTAGTCCATAATGCAATCTGATTAAAGCGTACTGACCTACTTTTAATTCATCCAGACTTTGTCAAATTCCATGTCATTCTGCATTATACAGTAAATTCCGCTTAAAATCGTGGAAATCATCCGCTGAAACACCACTCTCTCGTGAACGCACATACGACAGTTAGTGTAAGCTAGAGATTACAGTTTATAAAGTTTTAAATATGGATATTTGTCTTACACAAATGCATCGATTCACTTCAGAACACCTTTATTAACCCCCTGGAGCAGACTTTTTATGATGGATGCACATACTTTTTTGGGGTTCAAAATCTTCATTCACTGCCATTATAAAGCTTTAAAAAGCCAGGACATTTTTTTAATATAACTCCAATTGTATTTGCCTGACAGAAAAAAGTCATATACACACAGGATGGCTTGAGGGTGAGTAAATCATAGGGGAAAAATTTCCTTTTTGGGTGAACTATCCCTTTAAAAGTACTTCCCCAGAGACAATCAGTTGTACCCCTAAAGGTATCATTTTTGCACATTTTTTCCTGGCAGAATACAAAGTGTATACAAGTTTACAAAGTTTTCCTGGCAATATACCCCTTCCATGTCCATGCTATCTTTATGTCATTTTTGGAGCTTGAAAAGTTTTGGACCCCTTTTGACTTTTGTTAAATGGACAAGAACAGCCAAGAAAATCTTTGGTGTGTTCCAGAGAATAAAGTGAATAACATGAGGGTGAGTAAATGATGAAGTATCCTATTAAAGCAACCTCTAGGTGGTCTGCTTTTGCAAACCCAGCGCTGCGGTGAAGCAGTCAATTCATGAGCTGGATATTGAGAGTTGCAGGACCTAAAAATGCATTTTAAATCAGTTCTGAATATGTATTAAGGTGAAAGAGGCTGTAGGTATAGAAACAGGGTCAAATTCACCATTCATCCAGAATAGAAAAGAAAATGGGAAATTATAAGGGAGATAATGTTTTCACACAGGTGGAAACATTCTAATAAAGAGGATAAGTGTTTGAAATGACATTTACGCTCTCAACCGCAGCGCCACACACACACAAAAACCCTGCACGCAGAAATCGAAACACACAAACACAGACACGCGCACACACACGCACACACACACACAGAGAACCTGCTCCATAAAGCTGTCTCTTTGAGCTCTGCTGCTTTAATTTACACAGCCAGCACCAACTCTATCTCTCTTCACGCTGACCATGCACATTCCCCGGGATCCTTCCACTGCCATTACCGCTGCTGTTGTTTCAAGCAGAGATTAAATAAGAGGCCAGAGGAAGATAAATTCTGAGGATCTGCTGGGCTGCCAGACCAAAAAAAAATCAATGCTTTTTCTATGGGAGAATTCTAATGAAGGTACGGAGGTACTAGCCTTACAAATCACCGCCAGGTTTAGACAATCTGAAGCTCTATGTGATCTTCAGAAACCTTTGTGTAAAGCTAAAGCAAGAACTAATTGAGGGTGTTATGCAAAATAAAGAAGCCTCTCACGCTAATATGTCGAACGGGCACTTTTAAGGCATCTGTTTGTCAGTCAGACGCTCTATCTGCATTAGGCGAATAACATATGTTGACACGAGATGCTGAATTAATGGTCAGATCTGAAATATGCAAGGGTTTGTTGTTGCCATCAGTCTTATCTGGCACGGTGAGTGTCTCACTCACAAATACAGCTCCTCAATCTTATTTCTCGGCTCTCAGATACATCTGTCTTCAGATTTAAAGCCCCGCTCGGGTATCGGAATAGAGAGTCAGCTTGATATTGATTATTGGGCTGGTGTTGACAGCATTGTCTACAATAAAAATGCTTGAGAAGAAAGTTTAGAGTGAGATTGGTGATGTCATTAGAAAGGAGAGATTACAGGGGTCATTTAAAGGTGGACGCCATCAGGAGGGAGAGAGGGATTATGGGATAGCACGTGCACACACACACATACATACACACACCTCGTCCTTTGGTCAGCCTCAGAGGCTAAAAGAGATTCTGCGGTACTTCAGTGTCCCAAATCTGAGAGACCTTTCAACTGTGCCTGATGCAACGTGTGCCACTGCGGTGTGAAATATGCACATATTAAAACTTTATCTTTCAGACTGTCTCTCAGTCTGTGTGATATGATAAAAAAAAGGGCCCGTACACAATAACAGCCATTGTTCTCAACCAGATTTTGAATGTGAGTTTATGGCTGAAACCTTGTCATAGCTCTCTCTTATTTGGCGCTGTTTGTACGCTTGTTTGTTAAACTTTCATCTCACCATGCACACCGCAAGACAAGCGGTCTCGCACCAGAGCGTAGGGGCAGAATGCCGTGAAATTGCTGTGATCGTGTGCACGTGCAGTATATGAAGTGAAACACAACAAGCTTTAAACGCCTGACAGGCAACGGCGACGTTTGTATCCTAGGGTCGCGAGTCAACCGGGATTTGAAACCGAACCTCAACAAGGATCGCTTTGTTATCTGCTTAGGTGTTTATTAGAGCTTTGAAACAGGGATTTAAATGTCAATAATCGCCATGGCTACCACATGAAAGGCTGGTGGGTTTCACTTCTCTGAAGTCCAGATCATAGCTTCCGCAGAATAAGAAGACGTGATTATGGAGGAGAGATCCGAAAACGAAAGGTTTACACTAGTGCGTTTTCATTTTAAAACGGCATTTTAAAATGAAAACGATCCTCGTCTACACTGGCGTTTCAAAAACAATCTCTGTCTATACTACACAACCGAAAACACGTCACATGACCATTCATGCAGGTACAACAAAGACTATAGAATACCCAAGACTTGTCACCTGTATAGTTTTGAATGGGGAAAAATGCAACGCTCATTATGTCCGCAAAGCCCTGCCACCTTAATGAAAGAGCCAGTCGTTGATTAGTAAAGCCAGTGCGTCACTGCAATTGCCGTTAGAAGTCCTGGTTGCTATAGAAACAGTCAATGTTCTGAGACGTGCGCTTAGAACTGCGCATGCGCACTGGCTGATTTGTTGAGTCAACTTAAAATAATTTGTAACCTGGCTGCCTTAAAATTTTAAATTCAGTCAACTCAAAAAATGTTTATGCAACTTGAAATGTTAAATTATACTAAGTGACAACTTGAACTCAAATATTTGAGTTGAATCAACTTAAAATTTTAAGGCAGCTGGGTTACTTACCCATCTGTTAAATTTAGCAAACACAAATATCTAAGTTATTACTTAGTACAACTTAACATTTCAAGTTGAATAAACTTATTTTAGTTGACTGAACTTAAATTTTTAAGGCAGCAGGGTAACAAATTATTTTAAGCTGACTCAACAAATTGTGTTTTTTATTTTTTACAGTGTATGTGCTTGGAGCAGATGAATGGAAGCATCTACCTATACATTTCTATTGGTACAACAATGAGCATGATGTTATGTTTACATGGTCAGCGAATGTGGGCAGCCACACCGTCATTTTCAAAAGTCTCCGTTTTGGTCCGTTTACACTGAAACGCAACCCCAGAGTTTTCAAACTAAAACGGGGTCTGCAGCATTTTCAAAAGTCTCAGATTTTGAGGGTAGTGTAAACGAGTAGTTGAGTAGTGTAAATGACAGGCGTTAATGCAGCAAAAGTTATGCGTTTTAAAACGAAAAAGCACTGGGGTAAACGCAGCCTAACCACAAGCGGATTCGAACATTATTGAATATCATAACTTAATAAGGTACACTGTCATCCAAAGGTTAGGGGTCGGTAAGATCTTTTTATTTTCCTTTTATTATTATTTCTATTCAACAAGTATGCATTATAGTGATCAAAAGTGACAGTAAAATGATTTTTACTAAAGATCGCCATTTAAAAACATGCTATTCTTTTAAACTTTTTATTCATCAAAGAATTTAGTTTTTTTTTTAATTCCACAAAAATTACACAGCATAAAGGTCCTTGTACACTTAGTCTGAATTGTTTTTTTTTTTTTTTTTTGGATGCAAAAAAATGCAAAAAATTGAACAGCCCGATTTTTTTAAATAGCAGATGAAAGCTTCAGATGCAGTGTATAAACATCAACACAAAGTGAAGTCATATTTATTTTTTAACATGCGAAAATGTCAGATGAGAATTTCGGACCTTAACAGTTTTTAGCACTGATAATAAAAATAAAATAATTAAAATATTTCACGATATTACTCTTTTTACTGTATTTTATATTTTTTTTTTCAACTAAATGCAACCTAGGTGAGCATCAGAGACTTCAAAAACATCTTCAAAACATTTTTACCAACCCCAAACTTGTGAATGGTACTGAAAGGAGTGCAAAAACAGAAAAAAAGTATTCAACAAAAGCACTTTTTTTTTTTTAAATAATAATAATAATAAATAATGACTACCTGATGCACTCAAAAATGACACTAATGTTAACAACTGAAAGACCACTCACAAAATACAAGTAAAAAAAAAAAAAAAAAGTGTAAATATTTTATTAAACTAAAAACAAACAAACAAACCAAAAAGAAAAAAAAAAAAAAAAAAAAAAAAAGAAGGATCAGACAAATAATTGTGTTTGGATTACAACACAATAGTGTTCACAATAGAACGTATAAATAATAAATTGTTATAAATTGAACATAGTCTTATCATTACTGTTGCATCATTAATTTCAGATTTATTATCCTTAAAAAGCAAATTGTAGATGTGGACATTTTACATGTCTGTCAGACAGCTGCTTCCTGTCTAAGTGGGTGGTTCTTGGCCAGAATAATTTGCCAAAATTGCAAAGTAGGCCAGACTTTATTGTACGAAATCTGGCTCTACAAAAATAATCATTTCACACAGCCTGTCCTTCATTCAGGCAAACAGATACAATGAAAATGATCTTCATTTTTAGGGCCTCTAAAATGCACTGTAAGTTCTCTCCCCATAACTCTGTTTTTAAAACCCACAATCCATGATCCATAATCATATACAAGATCAAAGCTATAACATTTGCTTATTTGATTAGTACTCTTCATTTTTTAATTAGAATTAAAATTCCAGACATTTTATATATTTATATATATAGAAAGCAGATACACCCATTTAAAAACAAATGTGAGCCTAGACCAAACCAGTCGCAAGTAGCACGGGTATATTTGTAGCAATAGCCAACAATACCCAATATGGGTCAAAATGATTGATTTTTCTTTTATGCCCAAAAAATATATAAGGATATTAAGCAAAGACCATGTTCCATAAAGATATTTTGTAAATTTCCTACTGTAAATATATCAAAACTTAATTTTTGATTAGTAATATGCATTGCTAAGAACTTAATGTGGACAATTTTAAAAGTGATTTTCTTAACATTTAGATTTTTTTGCACCCTCAGATTCCAGATTTTCAAATGTATTTAGGTCAAATATTGTCCTATCCTAACAATTCATACATTGATGGAAAGCTTATTATTATCAGCTTTCAGATAACGTATAAATCCAGTGGTGTAACTTTGTTTTAAAAAGTGGGTGGGACAGTAGTTTGGAGGGGGGGTTGCAGTTAATGTAATGACATGGAACTTATTTTTAACGTGACAGTTTTATTCTTACATGTAAAATGTATTATTAGCCCCAAGATTTTTCATGTCAGTGAATAAATACATAGATAAACAAGAGCTATTTGTATTCACAAACAGTGTAGGGGTAGATTTTTTGTCAGGGGAGTGAGAGGTTTTGGGTTCTAATCCGCCCTTGCATAATTTTTTTCCCCTATTAAAATCAAAGATGTTCATCAGTGATTGTATATCAAGAGGAGGGACAAGTTTGTGTGTATTTTGATTGTGATTTAACTGGAATGAATAGACAATCTTCACAACGTCATTAAGCGATTGACAGAAGCGGTCATGTGTGAAGACTGCGCATGAGCCGCAAGAGAACGTTCCATAATAATAACACTGCAATGAACATTAAGCATAATTTCAAAAACAGATTCCAGTGCCAGATCATTTCTTATTTGACAGAAACAAATGTTTCATCAGCGCTAGGGACATCTGTGCCACGAGATGTTCAAAAAGTGGTGGGGACAATATCACCCTGAGCAAAAAGTGGTGGGGACATGTCCCACCCGTCCCACCTGTCCCACCCATCCCACCTGTCCCACCCATAATTTACGCCCATGTATAAATCTCAATTTTACAAAATTGACCCTTATGACTGGTTTTGTGGCCCAGAGTCACAAATTACTATATGTCACCTAGTAATTTTGTCAGTGATTTCAACACCTTTTACACTATCTGAGGTTTAAAAATTACACTGCCCAAATCAGACAGGCCAAAGCCGAAACGTCAGGTAGCATGAGTTTTTTTTTTTTCTCTGATATCTCATGGTCAGCAGATTTCCGTCAATTATCTCACATTCTGATCATTAGAAACTGCTCACGTGAAGAACTCAGTCTCCCAGCAAACCATGGCGAGAGACTTTAAATGTGTTTGGAACACAAACACATTGACGTGCACAAATACACACAAGAGAAATGAGAAAACAAGGCACAGACACAAGTACACAACCAGGTTCTCTGTCTCTCTCTCTCTCTCTCTCTCTCTCTCTCTCTCTCTCTCACACACACACACACACTGCAGTTCAATTTTCAATGGTTAAATAAATGCATAAAACAGGAAAATGTTTCGAAATTGTAGCCAGCAAAATATAACCAGCATTTGTAGTGAATGTTTATGGTGATTAGGTATTTCTGATGGATGTATTTCCCGCATTTATTTTGTACACTTAAACATAAATCAGTCTGATATGAAGCTCAAGTGCCAGTGTCTGACCCTGACTCCACCTCCCGGATCTAAATGATTGCAGATTAAGAGGCGGCTGGCGGGAGACAGCACAGCCACTGCCGCCCCAGCCTGACTCCATTTTGCCCAGAGACGAAGGTGACGACACTTGAATAATTAACAACCACAAATAGAGACTTTAAGCTGTTCTCTCTCTCTGGAATCGAGGAAGAGAACATAACAATGTAAGACAGGAAAGCCACTCTTAGAAAAACCTGCATACTTTCCAGGCAGAAGGATTAGCGTTATTATAGTTGTATTTATTTTATTATTTTTTTAATGATCCATTTTTCCAGTTTCAGTATAATTTTAGAATGAATTGTTTTCTTTTTTTAGGGCTATACAAGGATACTAAAATAGCATCTTTTGGCTGATGCATATTACACTTTATCAGACACTGCGCCATACTTGGAAAAAAATGCAATCTACTCTAAGTTTAAGGTAACACTCAAATTTATAACAACAGCACACCATGCTACTTGCTGACAATGAAATGTGCTATAAATGTGTCCCTGCTATATTTTACAGTAAATTGTAACTACCATCACTCTGGCATCGCTGGGACATTTATGATTCAGCAGCACGGACTGGACCCGCTCAGATTTTCTGTCAATCTACTGGATAACATCTAGTCACTGGATTTGCCACAGTTTGTGCAGTTCATGCAGCTGAATCATTGAGTTTTGAGACTGTTTGGATCATCTGCCGCATTATCTGCTGCAGACACTTTGGTACGTGCTTATTTATTATTGTTGTGTCTTCAATTTCAGATATACCTTCTCTGAAACATCACACCCCTTGTACGTTTTTTCTCTCTAATTGGGCAGTTTTTGACAGGAGGAGCATGTGGGATTTATTTAACAGGGTGATCCCATTCCCTGTTTACACATAACACTGCCTGTAATGGCAATCTGAGCAATTTTCCAGTTTAAAAAAAATAAATAAAAAAATAAAGGACATTGTTTACATAAGATTTATTTTTCAAATTAGTGATGTTGTTTCGAACTTTCTATTCATTAAAGAATCCTGGAAAAGTAGTATTTTTACACAAAAATATTAAGCAGCACAACTGTTTTCCACATTAATAGGCATTAGAAATGTTTCTTGAGTATCAAATCAGCATATTAGAATGTTTTCTGAGAATCATGTGACACTGAAACCTAGAGTAATGATACTGAAAGTTCAGCTGTGCCAGCACACACACAAAAAATCAAATTAGCACTGTCAAAATTAGCGCATTAACGCAATTGATTAATTTTTCCAGTTTAATGGCGCTAAAAATATTTAATGCAGGGACAGAGCTAGAGTTGGCCACCCCACTCACTCAGAATTGCTGCTTCTGTCTCTTTTTTTTCTTGACAAAAAGTGTGTTTATTTAGTTGCGGAATGCTTTTACGACCACATCAAATGGGAGACTTTTCAGACTCGCACTCCAACTTCACCTCAGTGCCAGACACTAGTCAAACGCACGAAGGAAAGGTACAGGTGATGAGGGAGCTTCAGTAGAACAACAGTGAATTGCGGTCAGATGAGATGTTGTCAGGCCATTTGTCAGTAAAAACTAATTTACCTGTCCTGTCAGCCATTATACTGTGTTCGTAGCACACACACTTCAAATGTGGTGGCGCACGCTGTAGTCTGTAACAGTTCATATTAAAGCATGAATAAAACTACGAGCATACGTGTCAGATCTGCGTCACGTTCAACAGCGGCAGCTCTTAAAGTAATAGCAGCCAAATAATCGAATAACCCAGCAGCTGTGAAGTCTATTAATCAAAGAACATAAGAAAAATAGGAAATCAATACCTTTTAGCTTTAAGGATTCATCTTTATTTAATTTAGCATTTACTATTTAATGGCTTTATTCAATTTCTGTATATTTCCTACTTGCTGAAGGGCATAGGTAAATAATGGGTTTATGTGAAGATTGTTTTAAGTTCACTTAAATTATTTTTTTTAGAAATATTAGTTACATTTTCTCTCAATTATACTGTAATGTTGAATGGCTATAGTCAATGTTTAATTAAATGATATTGGTATCAGGGATAATCACCTTCAGTCATAAAAAAATATTAGTGCTGTCAAACGATTAATTGTGATTAATCGCATCCAAAAAAGTTCCAAAAAAGTTTTTTTTTTTACATAATATGTGTGTATACTGTATGTAATACACATACATACAGTATATATTTTGAGAATATTTAAATGTATTTATATTTATATTCATATAATTGATGATATATACATATTTTTAATATACATTAAATATACATGTGTGTGTGATTATGCATACATAATAAATATACACAGTACACACATATAAATTATATAAATCAAGATTAATCGCTTGACAGCATTTTTTAACGAATATTAAATATATACTGTCTTTATGTTGTTATTACATTAATTTGAAGTTTAAATGTGAAATTATTGCAATGTAAACGTATATTTAAAAACTTTAATGTTAGTTAGGATCAGTGTTGGGGAAAGTTACTTTTAAAAGTAATTCATTACAATTTTGCGTTACTCTCTAACTAATTATGTTACTAATTATGTTACTTGATTACTTATATGGAAAGTAATGTGTTATGTTACTTTTGCGTTACTTTTTAAATCTGGGCAGGGCTTGCTTTTTTGTTTTTAATATAAAACAATTCTAATGTAAAAGCCCTTTTACATAAAAAGTTAAATGAATTCACCTCAGGCTGATAGAAAAGTACATTTATGCAGGAGATCACTCTTCAGCTATAAAAAATGAAGCACAAATGTTTATATAAAGTAATTTTTGCTTATCAGTATGGTTGAATTGCTTCATCGAAGGTCAGCAGCAAAGACACTTGTTAATAAAATGGAATTAAATACATAAAGGATATTTGTTTTATTTAACATATTATTAATTAATTAATTAATTATTGCAGGGTTGCGTCATATTCTGAGTTTTTCCTTTTGAGGAATACTGAATCTGTTTTTTGTGAGTGAGATGAATAATGCATGTTCACATTTAGTCTAGAATACAGTAACATCATGTTTACTCCCAATTTCCTGACAGGAGACTTGTCAATCAACAAATGGGGAAAAAGTAACTGGCGTTACTTATTTGAAAAAGTAACTCAGATATTTTCTTAGAAATTCAAAAGTAATGCATTACTTTACTAGTTACTTGAAAAAAGTAGTATTACTATGTAACATGCGTTTTTTTGTTTTTCTTTTTTAATCGTTTGACAGCACTAATTTAAATAGAATTTGTTCGTAAAACAGTATGTTTAATTGAATAAATGCATAAAATAATTATGACCTCAGTTTTTCCAAGGGAACCTATGCAGGTGAACAAACTCAGCATTAACCTGGGCTCTCACTCTTACTCTTCAGTGCAAGAAACTTTATAATGACCTTTAAAAATGGCATTTATTTATAAAATTAATTCTGATGGGACTTAACTGAATTTAATTTTCATCAAAGTTCATTTCAAGCTCAAAGCATGAAGAAAATTTGGAACAGTGTTTTAGATTTTATAGTATAATATTACCTCTTAACATGTCACACATCTGAATTGTGTGCAAGTGCAGGCACAATGATTCAGACTTCTTTTTAGAAATCACTCAGAATGAAACTTTAAATGTCAAATGTGTTATTTGAAAAAAAATAAAAACGTAACAATTTATTTCATTTAGTCATTTATATTCATGTGTAGACATTATAAATACAGTTAAATTGTAATTTTCACAAACATAGATGCTGTCAATATGTGACTATCACACATTTTAGTGTCTCTCCACATTTTAGTGTACTGTATGTGTGCTAGAACCGTACTCTAAGTACGAATACTAATGAATAGTAATGAGATCAGGTTGGATTTAGAAAGGAAGAGAGAAAAAAAGTATTACAAGGTAGAGAGAAAGTGAGAAAAAGAGAGAGCAATACGAGAGCAGAGCAGAAGTTAATTGACTTGAGTCAAAGACAAAAGGTCTAGTATTCAGCACTCTAATAATATCACTGCTTGCTGAAGTATCTGAATACTAGACGGATAAAGGGAAAGATGGAGAGCGTTAGGAGGTTCAGCGAACACCTACACACTTAACTCAGAGCTCATCAGAAATACTGTGGTCACCTGGAGGACTCCTCACAGCCTCTTTCCCTGCATCTCCATCTGTCCTCAATCGCAAACACGGCCCGGCGGCCGCCGTCTCCCCACGATCGGCTCCGGTAAATCGGGAGGTGGGCAGCAGTGAAGCTCAATGAGCTGAGGGTCTGCCGCTGTGTTACTCAGTGTTTACAAGCTTGCTCGGTCTGCTGCGGATTTTTTTTGAAAAGGAGAAAAAGAAGCGCTTCACTTCTATCAAGCATCAAATCAAGTGAGACGAGGCAGCTGGGATGCTCTGCATTATAATATCACTCAGAGGAATGGGGAACATTAAAAGGCTCTCAGCACTCATATTGCGGTGAGTGGCTATGAGCAACGATGGGGACTCGTTCAATTACTGGCAACCACAGGGTTCGCTTTCCAGCGCTGCACCTGTACCTTCCCATACCTACTGCATTCGTTGTGCTGCATAAACACACAAGCATATAGCGCGTTAAAGGGACAGTTCACATAAATATGAAAATTGTCATAATTTACTCACTCTCATGTCATTTCAAATATGTATGCTGTTATTTTTCTGTTGAACACAAGAGGAGAATTTTGAAGAAGTTTATATTCAAAGTCTTCTGGCATAAATTTCAAATCTTTAATGATAAACAGCACTGGATCTCAGGACAAAATATAAATAAAACCAGCTGTAATGATAAATGAATCAATGAATACTGACTTACATTTTAGTGCACTGCTTAAAGCTATCGTGTAACAGAAGACTAGATGATATAGCAAGAAGACTTTTATGGTCTTTTTTGCAGCTCACTCGGCAATAAACAAAGTTTATGGGTTTAATTCCCAAGGAGTGCATGAATTGATCAAATGTACTCTACCATTCAAAAGTCTGGTCTATATTTATTTATTTTTTTTTAATTATTTTTAAATAGAAGTCTCTTACAGTATGCTCACCAAGACTGCATTTATTTGCTCACAATAAAGTATAAACAGCAACTTTGTGAAATATTATTACAATTAAGAATAACTCTTGTCTATTTTAATATTTTTAAAATGTAATTTATTCCTGTGATGGCAAAGCTGAATTTTTTAGAAGCATTACTCCTGTTGTCAGTGTCATATGATCCTTCAGAAATCATTTTAATATGATGACAGTGATACTAATTAACATTTCTGTAGAAACCATGATGCATTTTTCCCGGGAATTCATTGATGAATAAAAAAAATATGTAATTTAAATCCAAATCTTTTGCAGCATTATGACTTTATGGTCACTTTTGATCAACTTCATGCATTTTGGCAGAAATTAAAAATATTATGTATATGCAGTGTATGTGGGTAGTTCACAAACAGGCAGTAAAAAATGTTTTGTTTTGTTATGTTTAGTTTAGTTTTGTTCTGTAAAAGACCTGAAAAGAAGTCTGATCTTTGAGAAAATATAAAGTGTCCCTAACTGCGTCAGCTCTTTCATGTGCTTTTTTTTTTTTTGTTTGTTTGTCTTTTTTTTTTTTTTATTTTACATTGTTACTGAACTGTACCATAAATTTGTCCTATGGTGTGACATAGCAAAAATATAAAAAATATTAAAAACTCTTAATATTATATAAATAGCATGAGAAAAATTGATCTTAGTTGTTAGACAATTATTTTCATATAGTGTTATTTATTTAATATGGAATTTTAACTAAGATCATTTTTTCCCCATGAATTGTTGGACAATTTCAAGACAAACTTTGACAACAAGACAAACTTTGCTGTCATCCATTCAAAACTGCTGAAAATTATACCATTTTAAAATGAGTGATATTTAAATCTCCCCTATTGCAATACTCAACTGTTTTTTAAAGATATTCTGAGATAAAAACAAATCTGTGGTTCTTTTATGTGTGTCACACCAGAGGACATTACGTCACACTAAACGACAGGAATGGTAGTTAAGAAAGTATTTCTATTTAATTTTGAACATGTCAAAGGAGAAAGAATATTTAATTTTGATAAAAACAATATCAACATGTTTTTTAAACAAAACAAAATTTTCATCAACAAAATTCAGTCTCTGAAAATCAGTATGTTACAGAAACTCTTCTAACCCCCCCACTGCATGTGCAACACAGCTAAATATGACTGATATTCAAACTATATTCATTGAGATGTGAATGATAAAAAAGAATAAAAAGGAGTTAAACAAATCTTATTTAATTATTTAAAATGCTTCTTAAAGATACCTTGTCCTCTGGTGTGACAGTACAGGCGTCACACCGGAGGACATTATCCGTCACACCATAGGACGTTTCAGCTTTTTTGTGTCAATTAATGACCTTGCTATTCCAAACTAACATGTGATTAGTGATTAGCAAGACATATTTGCATAATTTTCCATGATTATGTAGTTTAACATACAGTTTTTAGTTAAAAATATAATTTAGGGGTGTCACACCAAAGGACAACAAAATGTAACACTTTTGTAGTGGTTTCAAAAAAGTTAAATATTTTACTTTTAGTAATATGATCATAAATGGTGTCCTTCAACTAATTAAAGTAAAAAAAAAAAAAAAGGATATGGTGTCACACCAAAGGACATGGTTTTCAAAAACAAAATGTATAAAGTTACTACACTTTCAGAAATAAATGGATGAAAAAAAATGACTGCCATTTACTAAAATAGACACTTGTACAATCATGCCAGAGGCATTTATTAACATTTTTATGCTTTTTTTTTTATAAAAGTTGTAATTTATTGAACCATGAGACAGTCACACCATAGGACAATTTTGACATTTCGTTCAAAAATCGAATGACACTGCAGCTTTTATAACAACAGTTCCATGCAGGACAAAGAAATGTTTAACAATTTACTGCATTTTAAAAAACGACAATATTAATTATATTCATTTTTATCTTGTGGGACAGTGAAAATGCCATGTCACATCAACACCACATGTATAATGCATGTAAACGTAATAAATTGTCTGCCAAAGGCATAAAAAGCTAAAGCTAGTGGTCACTATGAAATGTCTATATATTAAAAACAGCTACATAAACATTCTTCCAAAACTCTTCTTTTGAATGCCACTGAAAAATAACAGCATGCTGTACAGGTTTGGATCAACATACAGGTGAGTCCAGTAAATAATGAACCCTTCTGGGTGAACTACTCCTTTAGGACTCATATGCCTATGTCACAGGCTATGGTATAGCAATATCCGTCCCTTAGGAGGCAGGAACGCTGTAAGGAACGCTGTAAGGAAGCCTCTCTATATGCTGCCCTTCAGTTGTACAAGGCCAGAGCTCAGGGCTGGCAGGATATTTTTACTCCACTGCTTACGAGTGCAAAACCCTCCCGACGCGTACAAAAATGCCTGGCAAAGTTCAAGCGATTATATAGAGGCGAGCGCTTCGGAGCAGGAGATCGGTCTCGCTGCGTTAGGCGCTTATTCTGCATCGAAACAGCAGGTAAATTATAGATCCTTGTGGCCGGCGACTTAAATATTTATGAGGGTAAGACAACAACAATGGGTTGATGGCATAGGATCGCCGTGAACGTCTCATCTCCGAACATCAGGTGAGCCGAATACAGGAAGGAGAAAGGGTAAAGCTGCCATGCTACTGTGTAATTGTGCTATTATACCTCAGCAGCAAGCCTACAGTGAAACCCCGCTGTGCCTTTGTGCCTTCTAAGTACACAGTTTATTCAATGGGGTATTTTCTGTGAATCAGTGTGAAAATGGGTTCACCGTCAGTAGAAAACATGGGATTAGCACTTTTATAAGGGCCCCTGGAATCTGCACCGTGCTTCTTTTGTGCAGAGAGGAGGAGAACAACACAACCAGGGCAAGAGATTTGATTTGTCACAGTGAATACCTCCAAAACACACACACACACACACGCACGCACAAAGAAACAAACACCGTGTCTGCGGGGTTCAGAGAGAATGATTCCATTGTTATAAAGTTAACAGCACTGTGAAATGAAATTGATGCAGCACTAGCAGGCAAAACGCCACGTTCAGGGTATTTAAATGAACCTGGCGTTTATGAGTAACAGAAGGCCATGAATGGAGTGAATTTTAATCAGCTGAGCGCGAGCGTGCCACACATTTGTCTCGGGTGTGTGTAAAGTTAACTACATCTGTCTGCATTCGGCAGTGATGACAAGCCTTGGGTTCTCCCCGTCTGTAAATAATGCATGCTGCATGGTGTGATATCTAAACGCTCATTTCTCCCTCGCACCTGGATGGGGCCGAGCGGTAAAACGCGGCGAAAGGTTGCAGAGGCTAATCGTCCGCGCCACTACATTAATTACCCCGCAGCAGAGCTTGTGCACGGGGGCCTGGTCACTGCTAGAGCTGGATTTCTGCTGTAATTCTCAATTAGGGAGGAACTCGGAGCGCGTCTGCACACACATACGCATTGTGTTCCCACAATGCAAATTGTCAGGCCAGTTTTCCCAGCAGGGAAAGACAAAGGGTAAGAGGAACATAATAACATTCTGCCCTTTTCCAATCCCTCTCCTCCCACTGTTTTAGTCTCTTTCTCTCTCTCCCGCTCTACTGCCTCAGCTCTTGCACTCAGACGATGGTGATTAGAGCTTCATAGACTTTTGTGCTTTAGATGGTGGCATGAAGAAAGAGCATGATGCATGAGACAAATAGGAATATCAGAGCGACAATGGCAATTTAATTCTATGCGTATCACGTTAGCAACATCCAATCTACACAATCGCCCAGAACCCTGCGCAATCAACACAAGAGCTGATTATAACACCTGTTCACACTGCCATGCAACTGCCAATAGAGGCAGTGTGGCCATATGTACTGTATAGATATTCAGCGTAAAGAGGATCTGTTCCCAGAGCACAGTGGTGTCTGAAAGGGGCATCACTGAGTGGAAATGGATGCTCACATCACAGCTCAGCGGGGAGATGGGCTGACTTAGCAGCGACTGTGAGGAAATCAATACCGGCGTTGAAATAACCCCGTTGATATGCATATTCATGAGGGCTAAAGCGAGGGGCAAAATTCCACTCAGGTGCTGGTGTTCACTCAGTGTCTGACTTTATTAGAGTCCACTGACGTGGCACAGTTCCAATCAGGTACTCATTCAGGTTAATACATAGGATGATGTTTTTATTGTTTTATCGCACCTGGACAAAACAAAACACAGTAAAGATAAACGAAAAGCAATGCAAACTAACACGACAAAACAAAGCAAAGCAGTAAACCAAACCATGACCAAAAAAAATTTCATAAAAAAATAGCTCCAATCATGTACTCATTTAGTTTAACACCATAGGATGATGTTTTTGCTGACTTATCGCACCTGGACAAAACAAAGCAAAGCAAAAGCAATACGAACTGAACAAAACAAAGCAAAGCAAAGCAAAGCAAAAGAAACCAAACTATGTCAAAACAAACAAACAAACAAACAAAAACAGCTCCAATCAGGTACTCATTCAGTTTAATACATAGAAAGATATTTTTCTGCCTTATCGCACCTGGACACAACAAAAACAAAACAAAATAAAGTAAAAGCACAGTCAAGCAAAACAAGAAAAAAAATGCAAACGAAACTAAAAACAAAACAAAGCAAAGCAAAAGAAACCAAACTATGTCAAAACAAAAAACAAAACAAAACAAAACAGAAAACAGCTCCAATCAGGTACTCATTCAGTTTAATACACGGAACGCTGTTTTTAAAGCCTTATCGCACCTGGACAAAACAAAACAAAAAACAATGCAAACGAAACTAAAAACAAAACAAAGCAAAGCAACAAACTAAACTATGTCAAAACAAAAACAAAAAACGGCTCCAATCAGGTACTTATTAGGTTTAACACCATAGGATGATGTTTTTGCTGCCTTATTGCATCTGGACAAAACAAAACAGAAAACAAAAGCACAGTCAAGCAAAACAAAAACAATGCAAACTAAACAAAACAAAGCAAACCATTACAAAAAACAAACAAACAGAAAACCGCTCCAATCAGGTTAACAGCATTGGATGATGTTTTTACTGCCTTGGACAAAACAAAACAAAACAAATGCAAAACAAAACAATAAACAAAGCAAAGCAACAAATCAAACTATGAGAAAACAAAACAAAAAACAACAACAGCAGTGTTTAAGAATTAAATTATGAATCTATTATTTTAAGAGTTTTATAACACATAAAATATATATAATATATACATAATATCATCTGTATTTTATTTATAATGTAATAAAATAATAATAAACCTTAAGTGAAAATTAAGAAATTATAGACCATATGCAATATATGATATGAAGATTTCTTTGCTACTCTTCCATAATTGAACAAATTACAAAACAATAATCTCCTTGATGTAAAAAAGAAACACAATATATGCTGTTAATAATAATAATAAAGTTATAACAAAAGTAAAATTTTGTAATAGTTTTAAGCTTCCCAACAGTGTTTCATACTTTGTTGCAGTCTCTTCTCCTAAATGTCACAAGTAAAACATGCTCAGTGTCAAAGTCCCCGTTACGGGTCATTCAATGCGCGAGATATGCACAACTTGTCTTGTTTTCATTTTCCTCTCAACATTATCAACAGGTTGACTCTTTCACTTGAACCAAGCCCTCTGATGTGCAGAGAAAGCCGGCAGAGCAAGTTCCTCTAATTACAAAGATGGATTTCTCTGAGTGGCTCTGTATTTCCTACTCTAGCACAAAAGTCCATCATATCATAAGAGTGACTGTGGGAGCACTCACACTCTCACAATTATATTGTTATTATCCTTCCTCCTCTCCTTTCCTCTGCGTCTGAGCCACGCTGAACAAATGTTCTACAGCACAAAGCTTTTCTTCTGGACTAAAATATCACTGCACCAGGAAAAGGAGCCAGATGGCACTGCACCAGCGCTGGGATAAGCAGAGCTTTCTTAGTCTGCCTTTCATACCCATACATCTGAGAGTGCGTGTGCAAGAGTATATGAGATTTACAGCTGCTCTACGCAGCAGCAGGAGTAATGAACGAAATTTACTGTTACAGAGTGGCGACGGCGGCGATGCACACAACGCTCTGCCGTAATTCTACATTCACGACACCTAGATTCAGAATAGGAGATGTGTCGAATCTGCATTGAGATTGAGCCGACGACAGCCACCGAAAGCTCATTCTACTTTTCGAGAAACAATCTGTTGCTGCATTCACAGTTACGCCACCCAAACGTTCCCTCAGTATTAGCCTTTCAGCTGGAGGCGGGAGGCAGATGAGCAGCATTGGCGCTTGATCCCAAGCCAAGAGCTTCAATATTTCATCTCCAATCATTTTTGATTCTTTTGAAAGGAGGAGGCTGCTGTCAAGAAATCTCTGTTCCCCCAACTGACAGAGATGACACGGGCAGGCTTGAGAAGCAAGCAGTGAAAGAGAGGATGAAATTTCACTTCCACATTTAAAAGCTTTGAAAGATGCTTCCTTTCAGGAGCCGAGCGCTTTAATTAAATTACACTGTACGGCTGCATCGTTCATCGTATTACTTTGTATTTATAATCCTGCTTAACTCGCAGACGAATTGAAAAACAATCTTCAAACTGCTCGTAGAGTAATTAGGAAAATAATATTTTACTAACGCTGATTTTGTTTTAAAATTCCCCTTTGCGCTGCCCTAGATACAGCACGGCGGGTTTACAGCAGAGTTTGTGCGGAAATAGAGGCAGTTTTGTGGGAGGATTATTTCGAGGGCAGGACCAGAAAAGTACGGTTAGACTAAATCCCAGGCCGTGAATGTGAGTACAGATTAATTTGATCCCTGTCCATCTGTTAGGAATTTAGTTATGGTCACGGATGAGAGCCGAACTCACTTTCTCCATCTGCAACTTTCCTCATAAACAGGAAGTACAGAACATGAAGTCATTTCGCAACACTTCCAGAAGGATTACTGCTTGGCCAGCATCACAAGAGTGTTGCACTGCAATTACTGGGGAATCCTTACAATCATTACAATTGCAATTGTAAATTGGAAAAAAAAAAAAAAAGATAACATCTAAATTAACTGGCCTTGTTTAAGTCAACTGAATCAACCTAAATACATGATTTAATTTAAATCTCACTCTCATCAGGTAGAAATAGACAACAGTTGCAGGTTACCGATTGGTTTTACTATAGTATTCACAGTATTAATTACACTCATCTGTATGACATGTAAAGTGTTACCGCAGTACTGAAAAGTTTCCAGAAGCACATGATCAGACACACATTGGTAAGGGAGACGTACCAAGTTTTTGTTGCCGTTCTTGCAGAGGGGACCTCGGAAAACTCCCTTGATGTTTCGAAAGTGTCCATTGCTGAGGTGTGTGGAGCTGATGACAATGTAGTAACACGCCATGGGGGACCCGAAGCTTCCATGCACAGAGTCCAGCCGAGAGAGAGCGAGCGAGACAAGTCCACCCCAACAAGCCTTTTCTTTTGTTTCTCAGTCTCAGATGAAAGGCACAAGCTCACTTTCCCTCAGTCAGGAACGGAGCGAGCGCGTTCCCTCATCCTCTCGGATCCTCAAACATCAGTCGTTTCTCATCGCTCGGTTTGTTAGAGTCACTTTGTGGGCTTTTTCTGACGTGCCTCCGCTTCTAATAGTAGCCTCCAGCCGCGCGTTATCCCGCTCTCTCCTCTTGCGTACGAGTAAGGCAGAGCCGCTCTGTCCTCTTCCTCAGTCTCGGCTCTCTGCGCTGGGCTGAAGAGTGTCTGGGCTGAGTCTCCTGCTCGTTGCGCAAGTGAAACGCGCTGGTGAGAGAGCTCCGCTGGGTCTGGCAAAGGAAAGCATGGTGTTATAGCGCGCCGTGCGTTGCCGGTCCAATGAGCGGGGCCAATGGCGAACAAGCCCCTGGTCTGATGGTGAGGACTGGGATGAGAATTGCATCTGTCACATGCTGCTCTTCCAGATCCACTGAGTCAGCCTCTACCCTCTCTAGCCAACCAGGATTCAGCATCTTTTTCTCTCACACACCCCCTCTCTCTCCCTCATTAGTCCTCTCGCTCTCTCTCTCTCGCTCGTGAGCGCGTTCGTTCTCAGGAAGGAGCTGAGGCAGCAGTCAGGAGCAGGTAAAGCAAGGCTGAGGCACTGAGAGAGACGCTTCGGTATGTGTTACATGCACTATCATCCATCTTTTATTCTTTTATCAGGTTAATGTGTTCTGCCATAAAAAGATTTATATGTTCTACGGACACAGATACATGCAAATCCAAAGTCCCAAGTGGTGTATTTCCTAATGAGAAGTGTAGAAATCCATAAAGCCACTGCTATAATGGTAATTTACATGCTGATATGACAGAACGGAAGATTCATGACTTCTTTATGAAGAAAATTGCATTATAGATGCTAACTGAAGAAAGATCAAACAGCAATTTTTAACTCATTTTATTTTAATGAAGACTGGAAAAAAACAAGCTTCAAAACAGAGCCGCACTTGAGAACTGGGAATCCTGTGTCAGAGTTCTCTGGATGCATTGCATGCCTATTTAAGGACTACACTGACTGCAGCACTAAACAGAAAGAAAGAAAGAACTGTACGAGCTTCTACAGAGCATGTGGCTGCATGGAACATGCCAGAGAGAGAGTGAGTTCCCTTCCCACCCCCCAATTTTAGAAGAGCAATAATGCCTCGTAACTAAGCAACGCAGTTTCTGAATCAATTCTAAATTGCATACAGTAGGAGAGGCAGATGTAAGGGGCAAGACGAGTGGGTGCGCACATGTACAAATGTGTACAAATGTGTCTTTCAATATGTTAAGAGACATTGGTAACTTTGCGATAATTACAAAAAAAAAAAAAAAAAAAGACCATAGGAAATATGCCATTCGTGGATTACATTAATGAAAACTACCGTGACAGGAAGACGTCTTGGCGTGTTTGAGACTGCAGCATAATTGAGCAGAGTGGAAGACAGATATCTTGGAAGGCACTGTGACCAACTGCCAATTAAAATGAACCATCAGGGGCTGATTTCAAATGGGAGAACAAATGCTGTTATTCATTTCATAAGTGTTTGAACCTGCTCTTGAAAATTACTCTTTCATATAGAGGGAGTCTAGATATCATTTTGAAAACGGGTCCTAGATAACTTTGAAATAGTGCCGATCAGTGTTAGGGAGTAACTAGTTACATGCAATGCAATTACCTGATTAGGTTCACATGCATAGAGATTTGATTGATTTCTTTCCCAAATTGACTGCTCTAAAATATGAAACACCAATGTTTCAGGAGTTTTGGACACAGAATAGGACATATGCTTATTCGATAACTGTTTTATTTTCAATTTGGGTTTATGTATATGCTTTAATTTTTAAGATCAACTTTTTTTCCAAAACATTGTTAGATGCCAGTGTTTCCTGTCATAGCTATGCAAAGATTTGTTTTTTAAAACAGTATCATAGCTATTAAACTATATATGCTTATGATTTTAAATCTGTATTTAACCTCTCAAAGGTAAAAAAAAAAAAAAAAAAAATTAAAATTGTCTAATTTTGCGGTGGTTGTGCTTATTATAATCTTGATTCAAGTGATGAAGGATTTTGAAAATCTGACAGTAAACAGTGTTGAATACTACTGTATTGAAACTGCCTGCTTTAATTGTTTGAAAATTCTTAATTTTTTTTTAAAAATTTAGAATTTTTTTTTTAAATTTAAATTTAGAAAAGTAATCAAAAAATCATCAAATGTAATCAGTTACATAGTAACCTTCCAAAGTAACCTTCCCAACACTGGTGCTGATATGGTATTTTTTGCTGAAAATTCAACCATGTAATAATGTCTATACGCTGTTATTTTTTTCATAAAATAGACATTACTAAATTACTATATCAGGGCTGTCACTTTAACACGTTAACTTAATTAATTAGTTATGAAAAAATAACATTATTAAAATATTTTAACACAGTTAATGCACTGGCCCCGCGCCCAGACCCATACGTCATTGACTGCTGACAAATATGAGGCAGGGCAACAATTCCACAATGCAGTTCTGCCCTAAAATTCAAGATATTGGTGCAAAAAAATACCTCTGTATGTGTTTTGTCTCATATTTTGCATATTATCTTAGAAGCCACAGCAGAATTGTTGCATGTCTCCGAGCAACACAGCGGTGTTTAGTTTCTGAATGAATCTGCATTTTGAACGAATGATGTGAACCAATGATTCAAAGGCCCATTCATAAAGAGAGCCATTTACTTCATTCCAGAATGAATCAGCTGTTTGAATGAATTAAAACAAATAATACTACTAATAATAAAAATAAAAACATTAAAGGGACAGTTCACCAAAAAATAATAATAATAATTCTGTCATCATTTACTCACCCTCATGTCGTTTCAAACCTTTCTTTTGTGGAACATAAAAGAAGGTATTTTGAAGACTGTTGGTAACAAAGCTGTTTTGGTTAACAATGACTTGAACAAAAATACTGAGATGTTTCTCAGATTATCTTCTTTTATGTTCCATAGTTTATGTTTAATGTTTATGTGTAATTCATTTTATGTTAAATAAAAAATAATAAATTCCTATTTAAAACTTTCCTATTTAACACAAAATAGCTTTAAATCATCTTTTGTGGGTATTTTCACAGTCAAATTTATTTTGCGATTAAAAAATTTTAATCAACCGACAGCCCTAATATATAAATATATGCTATAAAATGTATGCTTATGCTATGAAAGATCGGCTCATTGATTACATTTCCAGCAAAAGAAAAGCATTTAGTTTTAATTAAATTTGCCATTTCTGCACCTGTAAAAACAAAAAAAGAAAACGTTTTAAATTTGCAAAAGATGGATGATTTTTGAGACGGTCTGTAAATTGCTTAAACAAATCATCATTCATTATTTATCTAAATGCATTTATTGACCACTAAATCATTAGGTTTGTAATGAGTGTGGTGTGGACCATTTCGCTGAGAGAAAACATCAAATGCATTTCCGATAAAGAAGCCTCTCTTCCCCTTAACCAGCCGATAACTGCAACCACGAGAAGAGCATTATTAGTAAACTAATGGAAACAACGTCGCACGAACCGCTTCACCTTGCAGTAAGAGCCGATTCTGTGGAGAGGAATATCACTGAATAATAACTGCATCCGTAGGGAAGAGGAGGAAGAAAGTTTTCCTCAGAACTGCTATAGTTTGACCTGTCAGCTGTCAGGGAGATTTGTTCCAAGTGAAAAGCTCCTCTTCGCTGGTGCTATCGGTGTGGTCATGCAGCATACAGTGGTATTCAGTTAAGGGCATGCACATAAGGCAGATTGGGCCCCTGTTTCCATCTGTCTTTCTGTCAATACTCGTTGAGCTGCCCACCAACCTCTGCAGTTCAAGACAATGCGCAACCACTAAAGGCTTTAGAAATAACTTGTGTGTGGGTGGTTCGATTCTTCTCAGCAAACAATGTTAATATATTCTGCAATCAGCAGACTTATGATGACTATATCTTGGAAAGCAGGACGTGCCTGTTCATTATCAACAATCCGCAGTAAAAGGTGCTGTCTTTTTGAACATCCACTATACATACAGGCACAATCCAAAGTCATTTCTCTCAGTTACTCCCCAACAAAGACGCAGTTACACTGCCAAATCTTGTAACTACAGTGCTGTTTCATGGTCTGATGATAAAGCGCAGTTGTTGGAAAGGACAGGCTTTGTTCTTTATAATAATGGCATTCAGATCTGAACAATGAGCCGAGTGCGCAAACACGAAATTAGCTTTGACTGATTGCTACCTGTGCGATCGCCTCGCCGCTGCCTCCCACCCAACACGCGTGACATTTCATAAACCAGAAAATTACAAAACCCCATTATTCTTCTATAATATGCAGCCATGCATGCAACAACTTTCATTTCTCTTATGTGTTAGCACAGCAGTTCCAGGAATTGTGAACATGGCAATTAAACAGATCTGCTGTCATCTTCCCCTGCGTGGTTCAGATGTAGTAGGAAAGTTTTTGCCATCATGACAGAAAACTTTCAACAGAAGTGCTGTTAGAAGAACACAATTTCTGCTGAGAGGCTCATATTCTGGATTCCAGTGGACCTGAGGGACATACATGGACGTGGATTAAACCAGAGGTGTCACTCTATTCTATTTATAGTCACTGTATGACAATATAATTTGCACGTAAAAAAAGGCCTTCCCGAAAACTCTCCTCCGGATTCACAAATGCTTCGTTAAACGTCAAATCTGATAGTTAAAGGGGTAATCCACTTCCAGAACAAAAATTTACAGATAATGTACTCACCCCCTTGTCATCCAAGATGTTTGTGTCTGTCTTTCTTCAGTCGTAAAGAAATTATGTTTTTTGAGGAAGGGATTTCAGGATTTTTCTCCATATAATGGACTTCTATGGTGCCCCCGAGTTTGAACTTCCAAAATGCAGTTTAAATGCAGCTTCAAAGGGCCCAAAACAACCCCAGCTGAGGAAGAAGGGTCTTATCTAGTGAAACGATCAGTTAATTTCTGAAAAAAAAAAAATATGTACAATTTATATACTTTTTAACCTCAAACGCTTGTGTTGTCTAGCTCTGTGTAAACTCTGTGTTCATGACATTTAGGGTATGTTGAAAAACTCATCTCATTCTCTCCTCCAACTTTAAAATCGTCCTACATCACTGTTTTACCCTTTTTTGTAAAGGGTGTTTGACCTTCTTTGCATGTTCACTGTTCACAAACGCTGGGTTGGTATTTCTGCAACGATGTAGGGCGATTTTGAAGGTGAAGGAGAAAATGAGATGGGACTTTTTCAAAATACCCTAACTGTCATAAACCAGAACACACAGAGTTCACGCAGAGCTAGAAAGTAGTTTTTAGAAAATAACCAAACGTTTCGCTAGATAAGACCCTTCTTCCTTGGCTGTGATCATTTAGAGCCCTTTGAAGCGGCATTTAAACTGCATTTTGGAAGTTTAAATTTGGGGGCACCATAGAACTCCATTATATGGAGAGAAATCCTGGAATGTTTTCCTCAAAAAACACTTTCTTTATATCTGAAGAAAGAAAGACATGAACATCTTGAATGACAAGGGGGTGAGTACATTATCTGTACATTTTTGTTCTGGAAGTGAACTACTCCTTTAAGCTTGTATGTTAATGAATTCCAATCATTAAGTAAATCATTAGTAAATAAGAAGTGTGCACGCTTATTGACAATTAGCATAATCCCCACGTATAAATTACAACTATGTAAATTACGTGTCCAGGAACGCAGTGGAATATTCTGGACTCCCACAGTTACAAAAAAAGGGCAAACAAACTTGTGAAATATTATGTTAGTGCATCAAAATAGTGTATTATCAGTTTGTCAAAAAGAAGGGGAGCAGGTGTACATTTTAAAAATACAAACATTTTATAAAATTTCCATCAGAACGTCTTTACGAATGATTTACACATAAAGTGTTGCATTCTAGTGAAGTAGTAATTTCAATTTGTTGATAAATCAATTATTCTGAATCAAGTCACAAAAATGATTAGTTATGATTTCTGCAAGTTAAACCAATATATCAGTAGGTGGTGACGAGATTTATCTGCTCATTTTGATGCCACAATTTTGTACTACTAAATCACAGAATCATTCACTCAGCTGTTTCATTTACAACCAAAGTAACTCACAAATTTATAGGATGTAGGATGGCGACTTAGTTTTATCCATCAGTTGTTTATTAGATGTAAGCAAATCTGAATGCGAGCTTGCAGTTGATTGTAATTGTAAAAAAGCAAATTGAATTATTTGTGCAAGTAGATTACATACAAAGTCAACGTAAAGACGTAAATAGACTCAAATTCGTGTCACACTCAAAAAAAAAAAAGGTTCCGAAAGGGTGTTTTTGCAGTGATACCACAGAAGAACCATTTTTGGTTCCCCAAAGAACCTTTCAGTGAACAGTTCCTAAAAGAACCATTTTGAAGAACATTTGAAAAATCTAAAGAACCTTTTTCGACTATAAAGAACCTTTTTTGAATTTGAAAGTTTCCGCGGATGTTCAAGGTTCTTCATAAAACCGGTAATGCCAATAAAGAACCTTTATTTTTAAGAGTGCAGGCAATGTGAATGACGCAAACTGGGCGATGCATTTGCCACGAAAGTTGATGTACACCTCGATTTCGTCTTTTCTTTTTTCTTGAACGGAAAATTCACAACGCGTTGTCATGCAAGCCAATCAGCAAAGAGCTTATTTACACGTCCGATTTGACATGTCCAGTTGTATCAGAAAATGGAGAAGAGTATTAAGTGATGTTTTTATTCGTGCAAGTGACACAAAAATCATCCCACAAGTAATTTAGAGCAATAACGCAAATAATATTCACTTCACTTTTGGTGTGCACACACCACAAGAAAGGGGCAGTGATTAAGTGGACTAATTAACTGGAGATGTGCTATGTCACCAGAGAGAAATCAGTCATTTCAACTTAAGATTTAATTAAAAACTAAATTTAAAACTTAAAAAAAATTTTAAACTTTAAAACTTAAATTATAAACTAATGAAACATATACATGCATGAACCGTTCATTAGAAAACAGATATGGTATGGGATAAATTTCATGCTAGCTCTAATATCCTTCATTAAAATCTGTGTACAAATTTCAAGGGACTCCAAAAAGAGTCTCTGTAACACTTTACGTCACCACAACTCTTATTCATTCACAACAAAACATCCTACTGTATGCAGGTTTCATGCACATCCCTAGTAACATGCATACACTGCTGTATTATTTATGGTGCGCAGTGTACAGGGAGCATAGTGTAGTGCGTATGCAACTATGCTAACATCTAAATATATAGACTCAGAGCTAAAAATGTATAACCGTGGGGTATTTTCTCCCTCCGAACTGAACAGCAGCTACGCCATGTTGTTTCGCAACAGTCACTCATGTTGGCAAAGGGAGAGAAGTGAATCTAAAAGGATAACACACAGAGTGCTTTGTTAAACAAGGGAACTTTTTGGCAACAACCACACAGCTCCGACAGATTTAAAGCTCTGAGCTCAAGAGTACATATGGAGCAATGAGCCGACCGCTGCTTGGGGAAAACTACTCAAACTTCACCCAGCTGACAGGAGAACAGACAATGTCAGAAGGTCTGACCAGCTGGAAGATTCTGCCCCGCTTAATCTCAGACATATTTGCAGAAAGTCTCTCAAGGTGCTGGGGTATTAAGATCTCACTGTAAGAGCAACTTAAAAAAAACCCTGTAGCCATTTTATACTGAGGTGTTCTATTAGTTGAACAGCATTATCCAATAATAGCTTTATTAAAGAGCAAAGCTATAATTCATTTTCTAGCACATTTGGATGGCAGAACTTGTTTTATACTGTGTGGCAGATAAGAAGTGAAGCTTTCCTCTCTGTGTGCCATATGGACATCAGGCTGTGGCGTTCTGAACCGTAGCCTGCTCCCAAATTAATTAAGTCGTTAATTTGTAGCACAAGGGAACATTTGAAACTTGTTTAACTCATGTCACAGTCTGTCGTATTCAAGTTTATTTGAACATGTCTGTCATGATGTCGCCCTAATGCTATCACGCAAGCCTGACATAATGGGTCGTGACAGCCTGTGAAACAACTCTTAATAGAGCCGCTTACGGAAGGTCAGCTGAACCTTTGATGAAACCCTGAAAAACAGAGTTCAAAGGGAAGCGGCCTTGATGCCACGTACGCCTGTAGCCGTATTAAGATTTGTAAAAAAAATAAATATGACGGTAGCTGAAGCGAAAAGCACTGAGACAAACTAATTAGTTAAATGGATGGGTCCACATATGAGGTGAAGTCATATCGGAAAATTGTCATTTCTAACCCAGTTTTACAGTCGGTGCGTAAATGGACTTCTGTGTTGCAGTTGCAGCTAAAATTCAATAACCGCACAGTAATCACTTTACCCTTTAGAAAATTATTGATCTGGACACAGTCGTCTCTGCCTGACTTGATATCAGAGTCTGATATTCCTATGGGTGCTAATCTAGCATCACCAAAGCCACTCTCGCCTCACTTCTGAGCAGAAAAGTTGACGGGCCTCAGAGACGAGCAGTTTATTAGCACAGCTTCCACGGCAACTACAAAGGTGGATACTAAAAATACTCAGCAGTGGCTGCACAAAGCGCATACCCCTCCTGCATGCAAGAAATCTGTAAATGACACTTCACAGCACTGAGGATCTTCTCTGACGATGGAGTGATTCAGGCATGATGGCATTAAGAATGACAACTAGTGGCTTCGAGTGTCTTTGTCACGCAATCGCTGACATTGTGGCGGTTTCTATGTTTCTATTCTTCCAAGCAAAAGTTGAAATGCGTGCAAGCTGTATGGTGCTCTCTACTGACCTGGGTCAACTGTCACCTTCAGAATTACTAGCACACTGCCTGCGCTATTTGAGAGTATGTGAAAAAGTATTGTGTATTATGCACATCTAAATATTTCAATGTATGCTGCGTGGTTGTTACAAGGCTTTTTTTATTCCACGTTTGTGGAAATGTCTCTATAAATGTCTTAACTTCTGGCAGTCGAATCGTATGAGTCAAGTAAGCATTATTAAAAACAGACTGATATTGCCTCTTTTTAATTCCTCTCAATGGAAAATTAAGGTCCAGTCAAGTGTATTTAAAGGGATAGTTCAACCAAAAATCAAATTTCTGTCATTAATTACTCACCCTCATGTCGTTCCAAACCCGTAAGACCTTTGTTTATCTTCAGAACACAAATTAAGATATTTTTGATGAAATCCAAGAGCTTTCTGACCCTGCATAGACAGCAACCCAACTGACACAGTCAAGGCCCAGAAAGGTAGTAAGGTCATCATTAAAATAGCCATCAGTAGTAATTTTATGAAGCTACAAAAATAACAACTTCATTCAACAATTTCTTCTCTTCCGTGTCAGACTTTGATGCACATTTATAACACCTTTCTTGCCGTTGAACATGGCAGTTGCCTTGCTGTCTATGCAGGGTCAGAAAGCTCTCCGATTTCATCAAAAATATCTTAATTTGTGTTCTGAAGATTAACGAAGGTCTTACGGGTTAATGGCAGAATTTTCATTTTTGGGTGAACTATCCCTTTAAGGGAATACAGGATTGATAATTTTCCTAAATGATTATGAAACTGTTCTATGCATACACAAAAAAATATACATTCTGTGTATTCATGCAGCTTACTGCAGCAATTAATTACATAGTATGTCTTCCGGACACAATATTGTTTATGTGTTTTGGGGAGTTTGATTGTGGTCAGAAAATTTTTTTGGCCCCAAATTAAGATGCTTGATGTCCTTGCTTCATTTCTGACTGAATTTATTGTTTAAACATTCTAGATCTGAGCAAGCACCGCTTTACATTCCCGGCATGATTGTTGCTTAGATGACTAATGATTGAGTCAGTACACCCAAACACATCAGAACTGACAGCAGAATTGATTGAAATGCATGCAGTATAGGTTGTTTTCCTCATTAGCAAAGTTTGATACATAAAGAGATGGATAGTACTTTTGACATTATACAACTGAAATGACATGCACTTGCATAAGATAAAGACTTTAATCATATCAGTGGCATATGTATATATATATATATATACACTGCTCTAAGGGGGGGGGGGTTCTCCCTCATGGGTCTCAAATTATTTAAACTAACAATACTATTACTACTACTAATAAAAGTCATAATAGTAGCACTTTTCCAACACATTCTCACTCCCACCTTGCCACATTTTGACGTTTGGTCAGGACCCCTTTGAGTCACTTTTTGATGCACAAGGTACCTCTTTAGCATAATTTTTTGACGTGCAGGGTTCTCAATTGATTTAAATACGAAACCTTTGTTGTCAATATGCTGACGCGAAAGGGAATTTTATCATCATGATTAAGTTACATATTGGGTAATAATTTTGCCATTATTGCATATATGTTGTGGTGTGTGTGTGTGTTTTTTTTAATGTAAACAGTTAAAACTATTTTTACCCACGTTATATTTTTTACACATTTATGAGCACGTAACCCAACCCTTGCCCCTAGATGTAACCATCTGTCAATATAAAACACAGGATATTACAGGCATAGAATTACAGTCACAATTTATTTTAAAAGTATTAAAATCCCAAGTCTTCTGAGGCAAAACCTTTGATTTCTGAGAGGAAAAGATGCGATCGCCGTCTCTATCCGCCATAAAGCTCATCCTGTGACCTGTGTGCAGTCTGCGCACAAATGTAAAAATTGCTGCATAAAGAAACGTTACGTCAGCTTTGGTTGTGAAAGGCCATTGGCTGTTGTGTGTCTTGTGACCAAATGGACCATTCTAAAGATGTGATATGTGCGAGATCATTTTCTGTGATTAAAACGTTATGATTTACTCTGTTCTTTGCATAAAGACATTGGAGGACTTGGAACACAACATGACTTGTTTGTAATACTTTTATAATCTATTCTTGCAAATGCATGCAAACCATTAAATGCAGCGCATAATGCAAACAACTAAAAGCAATAGAGGACACTGCACATCCAAAAGTGTGATATCCTGAGTGTCCAAAAGTGACGCCAAGGGGTCCTGACCAAGCGTCAGTATGTGACAAGTTAGGAGTAAGAACGTGTTGACTTTTCCTGTACTCAAGGTGCTGTACAAAACAAAAAAAGTACATCAAAACAAAATAAGCAAATAGTACGGGTGTAACGGTACACAGATGTCACGGTTCGGTACGTACCTCGGTTCGATACAATTTCGGTACAACAGGAAAAAAAACAACAAATCTACTATGCTATCTACTATAGTTTCTTTTGATTTATTTTGAACAGACAGTAGTACAAATTACAATTTTTGTCCACCCAGATGTGAAAATACTAAATATTATATCAAATTATAATGTTATATAATCTGCAGTACATATATACATACAAGGAATAAATACTTGAAATATATTTGATTTAGTTAACAGATAAACAAGGGGGAAAAAACAGTGTGATACATAACATAGCCTATATATGCTGAGTTTTAGTTAATTTTTGTGACAGAAAGGAAACTCAAATGGCAGAAAGTGACATCTTGTTTTTTTCTTTAATTTACAAAATACATTTTATAGTGATGCATTATTAATAAGACAATAAATGACAGTGTTTTAAGTTGATTTTGCTGGTATAAGGAAACAGTTTAAGTAATCGCGCCGGCGAACTCACACAAAAAACATATCAGTTCCAGGCTTCCAGCATTGCTAACTTGACAGCGCAGTTGGTACTTTATCAAAATAAAATTCACCAGTTCATTTTTACAGTGACGCTTTCAGAGTTCCTCTGAAACCCTCCACCTCCCCAACTCCACCCGTATAGATTTGCTACGGGTTATTATATTTGCTACTTGTGCAACAGCAGTATGTCTTAAATACTCACAGAACAACACTGGCAAGTTCCTGTACTTGCTTTGGAGTAGGAGCAGCACTTCAGCAGCATAGCTGATCTATTCCGCCAAGACCAGTTACATTAACACTGTCATATCCATTACGATGCTAAAATCTTCGGAGAATTGTCAAGATAAACCCGAGTTTAAAATCTAGTAATGGTCTGGCAACATAAAATCTAGTAATCTAGTCTGACAACATTATGATTAGGTCTATTAGCATTTTGTATATCACTAGAAACTAAAGATGATTTAAGGTGATAGTTAATAAAGATCTACAGCATTCAAATTCACTAAAATGAATCAGATTTTCCAATATGAGACAGAAAGCATGCATTGTAGAAGTGTCCACCTGATTATTACCTCAGTTAACGCGACTGTAAAGCTGTACACACAAAACAATGTGATAAAAAATAGTCATGTAGCCATTGTCACTTTTCTTGATGGAAAAAAATAAGCTTGTTATTGGGAATAAAACATATTTTCAAAACAGCTGAGCTACTGGCATGTTACTAAAAATACAATTACAGTAAGCATCACTCCTAACACTGTTGTAAAACATGCTGTATAACAAATGACATTATATTAGATTTCTGCGATACAGAAATAAATTACATAAAGAAGGTAAAACACTGGAAAATGCACAAGTGAACAGAAACAGAATTCCTGCAGTAGAATGCTTTTTTGAGCTGTCTCTCTTATATTCGAGTGAAATTATCCTTATCGTAGTAGACAAGCTGCATTAGCATACATATTGTGCCTCCATTCAAAGTCTCTGGGGAGAGCAAACATGTATGTTAAAAATACATCACCTCAATCTGAATCAGTCTATGGCCTCATGTCGAGACTTCTCAATCTAGAGGAAGTAGAGTCATCTTCTTAACATACAGGCAGTGACATTGATGAGCTCAGAAACACTTCAGAAAAAAATGAACACAGGCCAGTTCCTCACATAAATTACAGTGAAAGGGGTGATGCAGTTTTGCTAAGGTGGATAAAAGTGATTTATAATTTGTTTTAAAATCTCACATTTATCACTGCAGGAATGTTCATCTAAGAGGGGAAAAAGCAGATGTATAATCTCTATCAATATTCAGAGTGGGTATGCCAGGGTAACGGATTAATGTTTTGCTACTTGAACAAGAAAAACAAATCAATTGTGACGCTGAAGCATAATAAAGTGAGCGGAGGAGACACCAAAAATTAATCAACAATATTGATTGTCTAAAAGCCATTTCACATTCACGGCAACACACTGGCAGACAGCCTTTCACATCACAATTTTTTATGAATGTCTTGCTTTAATGATTTTAAAGCATATTTAAATTATATTATAATAATTATATACATATTAATGAATAAAGAAACAAGTATTTAAAAAAAAATGTTTAATGAATGTTTTACCTTATATTTAAATATGATATGATAATACTTAAAGGAGAAGTCCACTTCCAGAACAACAATTTACAAATAATGTACTCACCCTCTTGTCATCCAAGATGTTCATGTCTTTATTTCTTCAGTCATAAAGAAATTATGCTTTTTTTTTTGAGGAAAACATTTTAGGATTGTTCTTCATATAAAGGACTGCTATGGCGCCGTATTTTCTCCCTCAACTTCAAAATCGCCCTATATCGCTGTTTTACCTTTTTTGCTAAGGGTGTTTGATCTTCTTTGCATGTTCACTTTGCAAAGACTGGGTCGGAACTTCGGCAGCGACGTAGGATAATTTTGTAATGATTTTTGAAGTTGAGGGAGAAAATACGATCTGAGTTTTTTGACATACCCTAACTGCCTTGAACCAGAATACACAATGTTCAGGTAGAGCTAGACAAGACGAGCGTTTGAAATTAAAAAGTATTTAAATCATATTTTTTTTATGAAAATAACCAATCGTTTCACTAGATAAGACCCTTCTTCCTCAGCTGGGATTTACAACCACATTTGGGATAGTTTGAAGCCGCATTTAAACTGCATTTTGGAAGTTCAAACTCGGGGCACCATATCAGTCCATTGTATGGAGAAAAATCCTGAAATGATTTCCTCAAAAAAAAAAAAAATTCTTTACGACTGAAGAAAGAAAGACATGAACATCCTGGATGACAAGGGGGTGAGTAAATTATTTGTTAAAAATAAATTGTTGTTCTGGAAGTGGACTTCTCCTTTAATGAACCTCTTGCCTTAATTTTAAGTATATCTAAATTATACTAAATAAATAAATAGTATACATTCAGTATGAGTTAGAATGAATCTATTACAGTTTAAACAGAATAAAACAGACCCCCTTTTCCTCCCTCAATCGGACAAGCAAGATCCCCCATAAAGACGTCTAAGGGTATATTTTAAATTGCTTGTATTTTTAATCAACATTTCCAAGTCGTCTGGGGTTTTGTCAGCAATTATAGAGGTGAAACTGGTGTGGAGAAACCCCAACACCTCCTTGTCCTCTAGGGATGGGTTTTGTTCTGCATGCACTAGTTTTGTTATTGTTTAATATCCATACACCATGAGCAAAGCCAGCACAGGAAACATGCCAGCTGCCATGTTCCTCTGGAAAACCCTAAATCCTTTCAAGTGGTTTAAAATTCAAATTGCACCAAATCATTCATTACATGCGCATGATTCAGTGAATACTCCCAGAAAGCATTTTTAAAGGCGACTGAGACAAATGTGATGTAAGACGCTGTAACCCAATACAAAGCTAAAAGATTTTTATGTGTTCTGTTTACTGAACATTGTCACATTATTTGGTGGATTTTGAAGCAGGTTTCAGCGTTTCGCCTCCGTTATCTAAATTATGCATGGCAGAGTGAAATAACTGAAATGTTCCTTTTTTAACAAACCATTAAAACTCAGAAATTATACCAGCACAGTGCAAGTCAAACTTAGGCTAGTCAAAACGATCGCATGTTTCCAATTAATAACATCTGTGCTTGTAAGTAAACCTATACCCATCTCTGCTGGGACTTAGCCTGTAACAGTTTACTGGCTGTTATTCAGGCTTCTTGCCACAAGACCAGGGTTAAAAGTGTCCTTTTCCTCTGAGGCAGCAGGGATTTTTATCGTTTCTGCATCAACGGGGACTATATGATAGCATCTCCCCTGGAGCTCTGCCCTATCTTAGTTCATGTCATCCATCTACCACTGAAAGGAGTGCCGATCCTCCCGGCTGGAGCGTACGGAGGTGTTCATGCACAGCTGTGGATAATGGAATATTTGCACCTCCCTAAAACAAACATACTGACCACATGTACATTGCAACAATACCCCCTGGGCAAAACAGCACAAAACAGACTACGAAAGAGCTTTCAACAAACACTGAGAAGATCTGGCAGCATCCATCAGTGACAAATATACTGCTGACAGATTTAGCTTCCTTTTATTGTTAATGTCTCTCTCAAGGTGCAATGTCTTTCTTCTCAGATTATGACGGATCAATATCAATTGATGGGAGATTTATGTTTAGTGATGTCTAAATATACTTTTTGTTGCGAAAGTGCTCTTTTCTGTAATTGTTGGGTTCCTAAATGTCTGCTGTATAAGAGCAGAGGCCCTGTGCTGTCTTTAAATGCCTCTCATTGATGTAAGATCTAAATACTTCATGTAGTCTATATATAATCATGGTTAGTTTTCATCCCTTGCCAACAAGACTGTTCTGGTATCCATTCAAACGACTGGCAGCTGTTTCAATAAATAAATAATTCAGGACTTTGGTGATTTATGAATCCATAATTAATTATGCTTGATAACCAATGAAATTTGAAACCATTTTGTCTTAAATTAAAGATAAAACTTGCCAAACCATTTTAAAGGCCTCAAGTGAATTTAGATATCACAACATACTGATTTTACACTTTTAAAAAGTTCACTTCCAGAATAAAAATTTCCTGATCTCACCTCCATGTCATCCATGTACGTTCATGTCTTTCTTTTTTCAGCCAAAAAGAAATTAAGGTTTTTGAGGAAAACAATCCAAGATTTTTCTCCATTTGAATGTCCAAATTGCAGTTTCAACATAGCTTCAAAGGGCTCTACACGATCCCAGTCGAGGAATAAGGGTCTTATCTCACAAAACGATTGGTCATTCTCTAAAACAAATTAAAATTTATATACTTTTTAACCACAAATGTTCATCTTGCACTAGCTCGAACTCAAACATTACATAATCATGCACACGTGACAGGCGGAAAGTACCAATGCAGTGTTTACACTTGTGCTCCTAACTTAAAACATTTAGGAAGACTGTCAAAATCTCAGGAGCACCTTCTAATCAATAATCCAAAAATTAGCTTTCCTATTACGATGTGATATTTGACTCCTTAACAGGGAAATTTTGTTTTTACATTTATAATGGCATTTTTCTAACTTTGTTAAAAGTATGTCATCTTTTATGTCAAATTTTTTAAAAAATTATATTTTATAAGCCTTTAAAATGTATCATTAAAACAACAGAATAAGAACAAATAGAATAAGAATCAGTTACCAATCAAATGAAATCAGTATTAACAGCATTATTTTGTACTACAGAGGTGGCACAGAAAAACACAAAAGTGGCTTGTAGGTGAATTTTCATGTTTAATGAGGCTCAGAGGTGGCTTGAGTGCAATCAAATTCATAAATTCATGTTAAGATTAATGTTTTAAATATAAAAAGAAATTGAATACAGAAATATTAAATTATTTAAAAAACTGAAAACATGCTTTAAAAATAAAAGTAAATCTCCCAGCAGGTGGCGGCAAGTCCCTGATTTAATTACTGAATCATATTCATTTGATTCATTCGAACGGCTGATTCATTCAGGATTAAAGCAAGTGACTGTCTTTATAAATGGGAAATTGAATCACTGACTCACTTGTTTTTTTTAAAAGAGCATGTTCATTCATAAACGAAACAACGCTGTGTTTGAATGGAGATGCGCAGCGGCTCAGTTGTGCCTTGTTTCAAGCTATTTTTGATTACACAAAATCAGGCAATAGTATTATAGTCTGACAATGGAAGTCACTTAATATTAACTTCGTTTAACTGTTGTATTAAATTCATAGCTCATTTACAAACGCCCTTAAAAATCATTAAAAGCTGCCACTCATCTTAGTTCATCGCGATCTCACAAAGTTCCATTATAATCAACAAAGCTCTTTACACTGCACAATGAATCTCTTATTTACGCTCTCTCTACACTTTGTTTATGAAAGGATTTGTGAGATATGTCTGTGATACATTACTCAACGTTGCAAAGACACGTAGGAACCTTTGAAGCTCCCCTCAGCGCAAACACAAATAGGCCTATGCAGGTCGGGTCAGTCGCACTGGTGCTCCTAAATATTTTTCCATAGTCCCTCACAGTAGTTTTCAGTCACTGAATTGGTTGCACTGTAGAAGCCTGCGACAACCGGCCATTTTTTTAAGTTGGGGGACAAAATGAGATGGAGTTTTTCACCGTGCCAGCTCTCATAACAGTGCATGACTTTTCCAACGTGATTATGTAATGCGGATGGACATCGCAGAGCTAGTGCAAGATGAGCATTTGTGCTTTAAAAGTATATTAATTTTTACTGTTTAGAACATGACCAAACATTTCGTTAGATAAGACCCTTATTCCTCAGCTGGGATCGTGTAGAGCCCTTTGAAGCTGCATTGAAACTGCAATTTGGACCTTCAACCCATTGGTCTCCATTGAAGTCCACTCAAAAGCCTTAAAATCTTTTCGACTGAAGAAAAAGAAGACATGAACATCTTGGATGACATGGGGGTGAGTAAATGATCAAGATATTTTTATTCTGGAAGTGAACTAAACCTTTAAGTCAGTGTTCAACAACAGCAAAGGTAATGTAAGTGTAAAAACAGGGTAAATGAATTAAATATAAGTGCTTGTATATAAGCAGGATCGATAACCAATATGGTCCAGATTTATTGTACACCCTACAAAAATATAAAACAGCTTGCTAAGTGTACAATATCCTGGGTCAGTGCTATAAAGTAATGCCACTAGAATCTCTTCAATGAATGGTAATGAAGTGTGGGTAAAGACCAGAGCTGGAACCGCAGATTGAAACACAAGAGAAAGTGATACATGATCTGTGGAATTGTTGAGTTACTGCATTACCGTTGTGCCCACGTGCAATGCACTTAACCCCAGGTTACTCCAGGGGGTCTGCTTCCTATCAAGTGTACTGTAAATTGCATTGGATAAAAAGCACCTGCACATAATCTAATAATAAGCTTTCTATATTGCCGACGGCTAACAAAAAGTCCAGTACCAAGAGTGCAGAAACTCTGTAAATATGCAGATAAAGGAGCTTTGTGAATAGGCCATAGTTGTCATGTTGTAACCCAAGAAGCACACTAAGTCGAACAGTCGTGGCATTCGGGTCCCAGAAGAGGATATGACAGAGAGGAATATATCAAGTGACAGGAAGTGAGAAAATAACTATATTAAAGATGAAAGAGCTGCAACTGCATGTCTCTTCAAGCTCTGTGTGCCTGCTCTTAAATGAAACACCACAAGCTATGAATACAGCACATATGTGTGAGTCAATAAAATGAATTGACTGGAGAGTAAAAGCACTTAGAAGAATTCAATATGCAAGAAGATCAACTGTGCGCACTACAGTGGCACATATAATTTCACAACCCAATTCAAATAGCACTTATATTATGATCTTTCACTTCTCTTCATCAGAAGTAAAATAAATACAGTGAAAGCTATGGAATCCATGTACTGCAACAAACATTTATCTTATGTATAGGCTATTTTTATTCTGTTTGCCAGTAAATATATCTTAAACAAGACTCTGGAATACCTAAATGCTGATTGGTCAATCGTAGCTACTGTAGGCCGGGTATCACTCAAAAATTTTTTACGATACCTTGACTTCGATACCGGTTCCTGAACAATACTTCTTTTTAAATACCAATTTTATGAAATCTGTTTTAACAAAATTACATAAAAAACTTTTTTTCCAAGCTAGTTGACGTTTGAGTCTGTTTTTATCTCCTGAGCCACTGCATAAAGGAACAAAAAAGCTTCAGGGCTTGTGGCGAAAATGCCACCAAAATGAATAAAAATACCCCATAAATTCAAGACAAAGGGAAGCAAAAAATGCCCCTGCTTTATTAAACAGTGTATTGCGGCATTCGTGATTAAAATGAAATGTGAAAATGAATGAAAAGTGTCAGTTCACAGAATTATTACAGTTATATTTGCTCACACTGCATCAGATTGCTTTTACGCGCTGTTTTGTGCAGCATTGAGCTTTATAATCAATCAGGCGCATTTCTAAAAATGATTTAATTTTTTTTATTATTATGTTATGAACAGCTATAAACAGCTGAGTAGAAATTTTTCAGCAGGGCTCGACAATAAGGAATGCCCTATTGGCCCGGGGCCAGCGTAAAAGACGTTCGGGACAGTTGACGAATCTAAAGAAACGCAAAGAAGAAAAATACTGTAGCAGACAGAGCAAGATCACGGTTCACAATGCGCAAAATATTGGAAAATTTATCCTAAATATTGAAATATTGGGTTTATATGAATGTATTTCTGAGAGGAAATGACTGTTTTAAGAAAAGCTTGCATGCCGTTTTCTTTCAATTTGCCTCTGTATAATGCATTTAAAATAGGGTTCATAAGCAGGGCAGTAACCAAAAAACTTAATATCACTGTTATTCCATAAGCGCCACCTGCTGGCAGAGACTGAGTTTGCGTTCTTTCAGTCTGTCTGCTATTTTTCCCTGAAGCATTTTTTCATTTATAATAAAATATTAATAATAATAAAATATTTTTTGAAAAAAACAAATAATGTCTGAACTTTATATTTGTTAGGCTAGTACTACTGCTAAAATAAAAGATAACATGAGTCAAAAACAATGATAACAACAACTATTTTATTTTTTTGTGGCAGGGCCAGTGAAAATTTTGACCAGGCAAGTAAAAATTTGAACCACTGGCCTGACCGGGCCAGTAGAAAAAGTCCTTAGCGTTGAGCCCTGTTCAGGTAAATGCAGGCTAATAAACACACGATAAAGTATATGATTTGTATGTGATATTCATTTCATAACAATACAGGTTGTTTAATAAGAAATTGTAAGAAGGTGTAGCAATTACTTTCAATGCTAAAAAGCATCAAACTTGATACCCAGCCCTAATCACAACATGATTTAGGGGTCCAATATTTTACTATTTATACATAATTTATATATAAAAAGTCAACTCAAATTTATATCTCATGTATAAGTATCAGCTTTGTAAGTAACTATTCAGTAAATAAACCCTCTTTTGTGGGGGATACAAAACCTCACTGCGTCTCATTACACTGATTGTACATTACCCCTTTTACATGAAGCAAATTTGTGCAAGATTATATGAACTGTGTAAGATGATAACTTGTTTTCAGATAACACTGAAGTAAAACATTGTTTTCATACTTCTAGCATTTTCTTCCACTTGTTTTTAGCATAAACCCCACTACAACAATTTGCCAGTGGGGCTTTTAATTCAACACATATTCTTATACATATTATATTCTCTGAAAACAAGTATTATCATATGCAATTTTCCTTCAAGTCTTGTTTTAAAGATGTTTAGATATTTGTACTAGAAAACAAGCGAAAAATACTGTAATGGTTTGTCACAGCAGTGTTTTTTCCCCCATTCGGTCCAGTTGACTAGTTCTAACATACCAAATGGTAATTGTGGAAACCTGTGTCAGAACAAAAATAGCAACACTCACTAAAAGCAAATCAGCCCTTTATGAATATACTGTGAGCCGTGGCACCGATTACCCCAAGCAGCTAAGTAATGCGGAAATTACCTGACATCCCCAAGAGATCTGGAAAAATACCCACTTGCGTATGTGGCACAACAAATCCATTTCGTAATTGTCATTGTATCTGTTCATACGACAATTACCACCACGTTAATGAAATCATCATCACTAAATGATCTCAGTGGGCACAACTGCTACACTGATAGGGGACTTGTGGCATATGCCTGATGGTAATAAATTCTCTGACAAAAACATGCTTGGGGAAAGGAAAGATATACTTTGCCTGCTTATGCAACAATATGTGTCTACTGATGTACAGCCGGTGCATGAAGTGGGACGGTACTCGCAGGAACAGAATACCAGCAATCCTGGGCTACTCTGTTCAGTACCGGTAATTATTCTTAGATACCGCCAGCTCTCATAAACTGTCGGCACTCTCTTCTGTTCTTGCTTGACAAGACAGTCTGGCCTCTTGCTCCCACTAGACAAAGACTGTTAGTCACACAAGCCAGAGATTTAACTTTCAACGCTAAAGTTGGTGCATATTGTAGATTAATCTAGCCAAGATCTAGCCATTCACAGACTGGAGGTAATGATTAGGTTGCCTTTATATTAAACTATAATGGTGGATCAATAGGATTTTTTGATGGCTGATGCAGATCCGTTAAGCCCAAAGTATACTTCACTTTTTACGCATACGCGAGGGATAGCATGCAGTGTGCGCAATGCGAATTTCGTCATCAAAATAGTACTCGCACCACCTGATTTTTGTAACTGCAGATACTTTGTGCACGCACGTCGCACATGCGCACTGAAATTGTTTTGCGTTAATCCATTGTTCCACAAGGTGGCAACACTGTCCCGGGCCAGTATTTGACAGTAGAAAACTGTTACGTCCCGGCAGATGTGCTTTCGCGTGTGGGTGTGTCTCGCTCTCCCTCTCTCTCGCGCTCTCTCTCTCTCTCTCTCTCTCTTTCTCCCTCTTGTTTCTCCCTCCCTGTCTTTTTCTCAGGTACAACCCCTTTTAACTGCTATGGGCTAAGGAGGCTGTCAATCATCATCATCTTGAGTGACGTGATGGCTTCTGCGGCCAATCCTATTTGCCGCCAATATTTTAAAAGATGACTAGTGGAACGCCAAGGGAGAGGCACCGTTTGCGTTCCTGCTTTGTTTCTTTATTTATTAATTTGCCTCTCGTCATTTCTTTTGGTTTTGCTATTTTGTTATGTGTCGTTGTTAAAGTTTAAGTTGTCATCTTGTTCATTTTCCTTGTTACTTTCTTTAGCATTTGTGTTTATTTTGATGACAACCTTTGCGCTCTTCCCCAGGAGGTTTTGGACAGGTAATATGTCACGTGACATACATATTGCAACATCTAGCGATCTTTATGTATAGATACACTAGTTTAGAAGTGGGCGCTGCACTTGTATTTTTTTGTTTGGTAGTTTTAGAATAGGTAAGTTAGGGCGTCTAAAAACGCCGAAGACTTACTTTGATTGTTTTCTTTTCAGTTAGGTTAGAGGTTTATATTGAGTTAGTTTGTTTTTGTTTTGTTGTTTTCTTTTCTTTAGCGCCACTTACGTCCAACTCTCTCCTGTGGGCTTATTATCTTGGTTTTTTTTTTTTGTTTTGTTTTCTTGTGTAAATATTGTACATAATTTACTCTTTTGTTAAGTCTTTTCATTATTATTATTTAGTATTACTCTTATTATTCTTTTCTGTTTTTCTCTTTATTTTGTAAAATAAATTAACCTTCGTTGGCATTACTTTCGGTTTGTGCTTTGTCTTTTTACTCCTGCACATCACAAAACTGGTCACAATCTAACTGTTACAACTTCCAACCCTAGATTAAGATCAAGAAGTCGTAACATTTAATGGGGGCTCGTCCGGGATCAGTCCCAAATAGTTTTGAAAATTGTGACAGTTTTGTGTGTGCTGGTGGAAACTGACCGTGCTTTAGTTGGTGTAACGCGGCGGCGTTCTTATGCAGAGTTGCGTAGCAGCGTTCGTCTGCTGGCTGTGCATTGCGGTAATGTTTAGCTTGCAGAATTTTATTGTCACTCCTTCGTTAGAGCAGATTAATTCATGCAGGAAGCAAGATTTATTTCTGATAGCTGAGCACTATCAGATCGTTGTAAATAAGCAAGGTCTTAAAAGAGACATAAAGAGCAAAATAGTACTGTGCTTGATAGAGTTAAAAGTTCTCCCTATGTCAAACACAGCCGATGGTGTGGATACTGGCGGAGTTTTAAGCCAAGGTGACGTTGTTGTGGGGCATCTCAGTAGTGGAGATGACGGTTCGCAGAGTGGTATGCCTGATGCTGATGCGGAGGGGGAGCCCGAAGCTAAGGCCGGTTTGCCACCCTTTGATCCCCTCTCTCCCAGCTCTGTTGGCTCTAGAGAGGACGCGCGACTGAAAGTCCGCCTGGCCCGTTTAGAATATGAGGCCCAAGAGAAAGCCCAAGCACGTCAGGCTGAGATAAATCTGCGTCTAGAGGTACGCAGGCTCGAAATTGAGGCTGACAAGCAGGTGAAGCTGCGACAGCTTGATCTGGAGGCGATGAAGGCTGCTGCCGGTCCTGCTGCGCAGCCGACCCTAAGTCAGGTGCCTGATGCTCCTCCGCTGGTTGATTCATCCCCGACTACGTTTGACGTGAGTAAGCATATTGCATTAGTACCCCAATTTAGGGAGACCGAAGTAGATTCTTATTTTAGTGCTTTTGAGCGCATTGCTATTTCGCTTCGGTGGCCCAAAGATGTTTGGTCCCTTCTTCTACAATGTAAATTGTTTGGTAAAGCTCTGGAGGTTTGCTCTGCCTTGTCGCTAGAGGAGAGTTTAAAATACGAGACCGTAAAATCTGCTATACTTCGCGCCTATGAATTAGTTCAAGAAGCGTACAGACAGAAATTTAGGGGACATAAGAAAAATTCTACCCAGACTTTTGTAGAGTTTGCAAGGGAGAAAGGAATTTTATTTGATAAGTGGTGCACTGCCAGCAAAGTGAACAATTTCCATTCGTTGCGAGAGCTTGTTTTGTTGGAAGAGTTTAAAAGTTGTCTGCCCGAACGAGTGGTAGTTTATCTGAATGAACAAAAAGTAGCTTCCTTGTCACATGCAGCTGTGTTAGCGGACGAGTTCGTTTTAACGCACAAAAGTGTTTTTTACATCCGTACGTTCAGAGAAAACTCAATCTGTTCCTTTTCAACCGCAAAGCTCTCGTTCGAAATCCAGTCCACCCCGACTTCGAGAGAATCGGGAGTGTTTTTATTGCCACAAATCTGGACATGTGATAGCTGACTGTTTGGCTTTAAAACGTAAACAGCAACCTCAAACTAAAAGTGTTGGATTTGTGAAAACTTTTAAATCAGCCGTTGCTGTGCCTTGTGAAGAAAGAATTGATGACAGTTACCGACCTTTTGTTTTAAAAGCGCTAATTTCTTTGACTGGTAATAGTGAGGATCAGAAAGAAATTAAAATGCTTAGAGACACAGGTGCGATGCGGTCATTTATTGTGGCAGATAAATTACAATTTTCTGATGAAACCTCCTGTGGTTCAAGTGTCATTGTACAGGGTATTGAGATGGGTTGCGTAAAAGTGCCACTGCACCGAGTACATCTGCGGAGCGAATTATGTACTGGGTTTGTACGAGTCGCTGTTTGCCCCTCTCTTCCTGTGAAAGGTGTCGATTTTATCCTTGGGAATGATCTGGCAGGAGGAAAAATAATGCCTGTTTTAGAGGTTGTTGATAAACCTGATGTTTTTTGTCAATCAGAGGATTTTTCTGACTCTTACCCTGATGTTTTCCCTGTATGCGCGGTCACTCGCGCTCAGTCTCGCAAAATGGGCGATGCAGTTGATCTGTCTGATTCGTTTATTCTTCCGCTCTTTGCTGACGAGAAACAGTTGGATGATGTTGTATCTGAAAAACAAAATGATAATTTGAAGAGTTCCAAGGTAACTATGATTGATACAGGATTAACAAACTTGTCTTTGTCTCGAGAGAAAATTATTGCTGCGCAGAAAAAGGACAAATCTCTTGTTCCCATTTTTAATTCTGTCATTTCTTCTGATGTGATTAAAGACAAGAAAGTTGCCTATTTTATTGACAATGGCTTGCTGATGAGAAAATGGTGCTCAAACACTGATACGGATTTAGATTGGAATGTTGTGTATCAAATTGTCATTCCTTCTCCTTATCGTCAGCATGTTTTATTTCTAGCACATGATCATCCATTTGCTGGTCATCTTGGAGTCACAAAAACGTACAATCGAATTTTAAGACATTTTTTTTGGCGAGGGTTAAAAAAGGATGTGGCAAAATATTGTCGTGTTTGTCACTCTTGTCAGTTGGCAGGAAAGCCGAATCAAGTCATTCCACCTGCTCCACTGGTCCCCATACCTGTAATCGGTGAGCCGTTCGAACATGTGGTTATAGACTGTGTTGGGCCGTTGCCCAAAACAAAATCAGGTAACCAGTATTTGTTAACCATCATGTGTATGGCTACTAGATTTGCGGAGGCAACTCCATTAAGAAAAATCACCGCTCCTGTTATCATCAAAGCCCTGGTGAAGTTCTTCTCTACGTTCGGCCTGCCAAAAATTGTACAGAGTGATCAAGGTACTAATTTTTTATCTAAGCTTTTTAAACAAGTATTGCAGTCTTTGGGGATTACTCATTGTGTTTCAAGTTCGTACCATCCAGAATCCCAGGGTTGTTTAGAACGCTTTCACCAGACATTAAAATCGATGCTACGAAAATACTGTTTGGACACTGCTAAGGACTGGGATGAGGGAGTTCCTCTAGTTTTATTCGCTGTAAGAGAGACCGTACAAGAATCTCTTGGTTTTAGCCCTGCCGAACTTGTTTTTGGTCATCAGGTAAGAGGTCCTTTAAAAATTCTTAAAGAACAAATGTTGTCGATTGATTCGAGTCCGAAAATGAATGTATTGGATTATGTCAGTAATTTTCGTGATCGTTTGCATGCTGCTTGTTCGTTTGCTAAAGAATCCCTAACCAATGCACAGAAGGACATGAAGTTCAGGTATGACCGTAAAGCGGTTGCGCGTTCTTTTATGCCTGGGGATCAGGTACTTGTACTTTTACCAGTTCTCGGATCTTCTTTGTCTGCTCGTTTTTATGGTCCTTATGTAGTGAAAAAGAAAATGAGCGAAACCGATTATGTGATCATTACACCTGATAGAAAACGCCAAACTCGTGTGTGTCACATAAACATGTTAAAAGCTTACCATGCCAGGGAGAGTCCATTGGAAAAAGCTTCGGAACAGACTGCAGGGCCCGCTGTCTCTTCTATTGCTGTAGCCGTGGACCTTATTTCATCCCCTGGTAGTTCGTATGCTGACGAAGATGGCGTGGTACTTCGTAATGCTCCTCAGCAGTGCGCACGGTTAGCAAATTCTGAGATGTTAAAAGATCCAAATTCTTTTCTTCACCATTTGACTACTGACCAGACGGCAGACATTGTTAAATTAATTTCTGATTTTAACTGTCTGTTTGGTGATGTTCCTAAGCTAACGAATGTTTTGCAGCATGACATTAAGGTAATTGGTGCCCGTCCGATTAAGCAGCACGCCTATCGTGTAAATGCAGTAAAAAGATCAATAATGCGTCAGGAAGTAAACTATTTACTGGAGAATGGTCTAGCCAAACACAGTTATAGCCCCTGGAGTTCACCTTGTTTGCTCGTTCCTAAGCCGGATGGCACATTTAGATTTTGTACGGATTTTCGTAAAGTTAACACAGTAACGGTGCCAGATAGTTATCCTTTACCGCGTATGGAGGACTGCGTCGATAATATAGGATCCGCTTGTTTTGTGAGTAAGCTCGATATGTTAAAGGGCTATTGGCAAGTCCCACTAACTCCACAAGCATCGGAAATTTCTGCATTTGTAACCCCTGACAATTTTCTTCAGTATACGGCCATGGCTTTCGGCCTTCGAAATGCGTCCGCGACTTTTCAACGTCTCGTAAATTTAGTGTTGGCAGGCGTACCAAACTGTAACGCATATCTTGACGATCTTGTTATCTATTCTGCAGACTGGACAGAACATATGCGTTTGTTAAGAACAGTGTTTGAACGTCTTGCCAATGCTAATTTAACGCTTAACTTGGCCAAGTGTGAATTTGGCCAAGCAACGGTCATTTATCTTGGCAAAGAAGTGGGTCAGGGTCAAGTACGACCAGTAGAGGCCAAAATCACAGCTATTCTGGAGTTTCCCGTGCCTACAACCCGTCGGGAGTTGAGACGATTCTTGGGTATGGCTGGCTATTATCGCAGTTTTTGTAAAAATTTCTCGACTATTGTTAGCCCTCTCACTGCATTGCTTAGCCCGTCTAAGTCTTTTGATTGGTCCGTTGAGTGTCAGTATGCGTTTGACTGTGTGAAGACTCTCTTGTGTAATGCACCTGTTCTTTTGGCTCCGGATTTTTCTCAGGATTTTAAACTTGAAGTCGATGCGAGCGCTGTTGGAGCTGGGGCTGTTCTCCTTCAAGAGGATAGCGTTGGTATAGATCATCCTGTTAGCTATTTCTCGCGTAAGTTTAATAAACATCAGTTGAATTATTCCACGATCGAAAAGGAAGCTCTTGCGTTGTTGCTTGCTTTACAACATTTTGAGGTATATATTGGTTCCAGCAGTCTACCTGTCATCGTATTTACCGATCATAATCCTCTTGTTTTTCTATCGCGGATGTTTAATCAAAATCAGCGTTTAATGCGGTGGTCTTTAATAGTCCAAAATTATAGTTTGGAAATTAGACACAAAAAGGGTTCTGAAAATGTTTTGGCTGACGCTCTTTCGAGAGTTTAGAGATGTCACAAACTAGTTTGTTCTTAAGGGTGGGAGTGTTACGTCCCGGCAGATGTGCTTTCGCGTGTGGGTGTGTCTCGCTCTCCCTCTCTCTCTCGCGCTCTCTCTCTCTCTCTCTCTCTCTCTCTCTCTTTCTCCCTCTTGTTTCTCCCTCCCTGTCTTTTTCTCAGGTACAACCCCTTTTAACTGCTATGGGCTAAGGAGGCTGTCAATCATCATCATCTTGAGTGACGTGATGGCTTCTGCGGCCAATCCTATTTGCCGCCAATATTTTAAAAGATGACTAGTGGAACGCCAAGGGAGAGGCACCGTTTGCGTTCCTGCTTTGTTTCTTTATTTATTAATTTGCCTCTCGTCATTTCTTTTGGTTTTGCTATTTTGTTATGTGTCGTTGTTAAAGTTTAAGTTGTCATCTTGTTCATTTTCCTTGTTACTTTCTTTAGCATTTGTGTTTATTTTGATGACAACCTTTGCGTTCTTCCCCAGGAGGTTTTGGACAGGTAATATGTCACGTGACATACATATTGCAACATCTAGCGATCTTTATGTATAGATACACTAGTTTAGAAGTGGGCGCTGCACTTGTATTTTTTTGTTTGGTAGTTTTAGAATAGGTAAGTTAGGGCGTCTAAAAACGCCGAAGACTTACTTTGATTGTTTTCTTTTCAGTTAGGTTAGAGGTTTATATTGAGTTAGTTTGTTTTTGTTTTGTTGTTTTCTTTTCTTTAGCGCCACTTACGTCCAACTCTCTCCTGTGGGCTTATTATCTTGGTTTTTTTTTTTGTTTTGTTTTCTTGTGTAAATATTGTACATAATTTACTCTTTTGTTAAGTCTTTTCATTATTATTATTTAGTATTACTCTTATTATTCTTTTCTGTTTTTCTCTTTATTTTGTAAAATAAATTAACCTTCGTTGGCATTACTTTCGGTTTGTGCTTTGTCTTTTTACTCCTGCACATCACAAAACTGGTCACAATCTAACTGTTACAACTTCCAACCCTAGATTAAGATCAAGAAGTCGTAACAAAAACAAAACTAAACAGACGGAACAACAACAACAACAAAATAGCGTAGACTATAACAACAACAGATGCTCATATTGACAAGTGCTTGTGAATGAGAGGGTATGAGATAGCCCAGCTGTGGATTAAAAGAGTTCAGAAATATTTGTTATCGGTCATAACTTATTGGGGAAAAACAGAGCAGACACTGGACATGGATGAAGCTTTCAAGAGTACATGTGTCGACCGCACGTGTTCACGCACAACATGAAATGGGATATACTTTGAAAGGCTATGCGTTCATCTGTATGCATACGTTAGTATAATTTGGGCTTTAGAGAGCAAAGTGGTCGAATGCCAATATATTTAACATCACACCAGATAATTTAAAGACAGCGAATAGCACATGCTGCAAAATTTGAAAAAGAATCAATATGAAAAAAGTAATCTAAACTAGGGCTGCGGTGATTCGTCGATTCTTGTTAACTAATCGATTTTTAAAAATCCTTCTTTTTTTTTTCTTTTTTCTTTTTTTTCACAAAAAAAAATAATTTTGCCTGTGTTGAGTGACTGGCAAAATACCGGAAGTGGCGCATTTAACGGACGAGAATCCATGAAACGTCATGAAACGTCCATGTATTCATTTTTTTCTCCTAAGTAAATTTGTTGTTGTTGTAGTTGTTTTTTGAGGGAAATTAATCGTTTCGATTAATCGATTAATTGACAAATTAGTCTACAGATTAATCAATATAAAAATAGTTGTCAGCACCGATAGCCTTGTGGGCAGTGTGCCGTCATATGGTGCAGTTGTGCCTTGGGTGTCCCAAGATTGAATCCCACCTCGTGGACCTTTCCTGACCCCACCCCCCTCTCTGTCTCAAATCAAATTAATGTCATATATAGGCTATAAAATCTGCAGTACATACATACAAGGAATAAATACTTCATATATATTTAATTTAGTTAACTGATAGACATGGGAAAAAACTGCGAAACGTAACGTAGCCTATATTTGCTGAGATTCACTTCAGTTTTGTGACAGAAAGGAAACTCAAATCGCAGGAAGTGACATTCTATTTGTTTCTTGTTTAAGATGATTTTGCTGGTATGAGGAAAGTTGAAGTAATCGAGCCGGCGCACACAAACACAAAACATAACAGTTCCAGGCTTCCAGTATTGCTATCTTGACAGCGCAGTTGGTACTTTATCAAAATAAAACACAGTGAACCAAACAGTGCGCCCACCTCACTGTCACCGTTAGAATGTGACTGAAGTACAAAGTCTATAATTTACATATAGAAATATTAGGGAATATTTGGATTTGTGCCAAATGAGAGAGGTAGGATACGAGAACATAAAGCTCCTTTTCGCAGACAGTTGAGTGCGCAAGCCTTTAAAGTAACGTTATACTCCTTTGTCCGTGAGAGACGCATTCAAAATCAGCACATGGTCACTGTCTAGTGGGCTTTATTTTCAAGTGCGCAACTCACGGCATTCGCTGTTCTTCTGCTGGTGGTTATCAAACAGAGTTGCATTACTGCGGGCGCCCCCTTCTGGATTGAAGGTGAATTGCCTGTATTCGTTGTGAGGCCTCATCGAACCGAGATGCCCGTACCGTGATGGTTCGGTACGAATACATGCATCATTACACCCCTAATATATATATATATATAAATATAGTCGCTAGTGGCAGCCCTAATTTAAACTTGATATAAAATACATAATAAAAAGATTCATACTTCAGATAGAAACTTTATTTGCCTCTTCTCAAGTCTCATTCTTAATTTATATATACCTGCTCTCATGTGACCTTTCCCCCTTCTTTCTCAATTATACACACACACACATATATACATACATATATATATACATATATTACATAATATTTTCCCACTTCAAGCTCTGTGTACCGACATGTACTGAAGAAGATTGATTGTACAAATATCCGCTGAGTGGTTACTGCGACTAGAATATGATTTTGTGGAATATCCACTTCAAATGTCATTTCATTAAGTGAACACGCAGCTCTTCTCGTGGTTTTCAATACAGCATCTAGGATTTGGGGCTCAGCAGATGATTAAAAAAAAAAGCCAGCGACATAAGCAGAGGTCACAGGAGACTGATGGTGCAGTAATGGGGGAGATAGAGAGAGAAAGATACAAGGAATCAGGTGGCAGTGTGTTCAGGACTGAGTGCCTTCCTTGGTATTGACAGCAGATCAATGCCTGTGGTCGTGTATGGAGGGTATGCGCAGACATAAACAATACAGCCAAATGCTGTGGTGAAGGTGACTGTTTGAAGATGACCCTGATCCTGCTGGAAAACATTCCCCTCTCGTGCCCTTTGTGCTCAGCGAGCATGAGATATCACATTCAAACACAGAAAGGAGGCGTCAGCCTTCAATCCCGCGACAAAATCAAGAGAAAGAGAGAAAAAGAAATCAATGCAAGACTACCTGGAAGAAAACAGGAAGCTACTCACTATCTCTCCCTGATGCAACCAATACCTAAAGTGATAGCCAGTGCTTGGGCTGCAGTCCCAGGCTCAGACAGACTGATCAATGCCTGGTGTCCCGCATTAACTCCAGAACCCACGTTTCTTCTGCCAGACTGAACACGATACTCTGTGGTCAAAGAGTTTCATCTTACAATTCATCTCGCAACAATGAAAATGTCTGATCGTGAGAATCCATCTTTAGTCTAGACATGGGCATCCTCAGAAACACTTTCCCACAGAGGGTTTCTTGACCGTTACTTTCAGTCCATTTACTACAAGAAAAATGATCCGATTTTTCACGGTTTAGTAATCATGGTTGCGGTATTGTTTGTTAAATGCTTGGTACATCTCTGTTGGGGATACACAGCTTTAAAAAAAGGTACCAATAACCAACATTTATTTTTAAGTCATTATTTAAAGCCCCTGACCCTTTAGTCACCAATAAAGTGCCCTTTGGGTCCTATCGAGGTTGCGTATGTCGCACCTTCTAAATGAAAGAGCCAATCGCTGATTGGTAAAGTCATTGCGTCATTGCAGCTGCCATTGGCTGGTCTAGCCAAAAAATAAGCCTTTTTTTAACTCTATTTGAGCATGAGGAGAAGCATTTATGGGGTAGTTCATTTTGGATTTTATTGCTGATTTGAAATATGTAATATGTAAGTTCAGCAAGCAGTTGAGATTTTTAGGATTCCCCCATTCATTTAGACAGGACTTGGTCTTGGATGCCTGAAATAGCTGCCCGGAGGCGTTGCAAATATAGCCGCCGAGTGAACAGACTTTCCTTGAAAGGGACTTCTACTGAGGGTTTCTACTGAGACTTTTATTGAACGGGCAAAAATATTCTTCAAAAGTCTTTTGTGTTCCACAAACTGTTTATGTCAATGCTGCACAGTCCTGCTACTGTTACACATATTTTCTTTTTTCTTCATTTTTAATACATAAGCTGCCATCACTTGAAAATGGAAACTTTACAGTTCAACACATTTAATATTTATGTTTTCAAAATTGTCATTAGACCACATATGAACTGCATTCCAAACCGTAGATGGCAAACCAACACTTCTTTTAAACAACACGACTCAGATATGGGATGCCTGTATACCTTGATATGGATTTATTTTTTATTAGCATCAAAGTTTTGATGGAATGGACTTTCAATGGTTATGTAGACCTGTAAAATGACTAGAACCCTGACTATTATTAGTATTATTATTACTAAAATATCTTCTCTTTAAAAGAAGATGACTAATTTGTGGGACATTTTTAAAGCACCGCCCCCAAACACAGGCTATTAAAGGATTAGTTCACTCCAGAACTAAAATTTCCTGATACTTTACTCACAGCCAGGATGTTCATGTCATTCTTTCTTCAGCTGAAAAGAAATTAAGGTTTTTAAGGAAAACCTTTCAGGATTTTTCTCCATATAGTGGACTTCAGTGGGAGCCAACAGGTTGAATGTCCAAATTGCAGTTTTAATGCAGCCTCAAAAATCTCTGCATGATCCCAACTGAGGCATAAAGGTCTTGTCTAGCCTAACCATCAGTCATTTTCTTAAAAATAAATAAATAATTATACACTTTTTCACCACAAATTGCTCATCCTGCACTAGCTTTGCTTCCATAACTTTACGCACTATATAGTCACACATCAAGATCATGCGTGAGGTAGGCGGAAGTCCTAACCCAGTGTTTACAAAGCAATGTAAAACAATGATTTTGAAGTTGGAGGAGAATATGAGATGGAGTTTCTTGCACTATCCTACCTTTTTTAACAGAACTACACAGATGAAGAACTAACCACGCTTGATTACATAACTGATTACATAATGCGTGAAGTCGTAGATGAGCATTTGTGGTTAAAAAGTATATAATTTTGATCGTTTCGCTAGACAAGCCCCTTATTCTAAATAATTACCCCTACATTAGCAATGGATATCACATATAAGTAGAGCTGGGCAATTTTTCTAATTTGATTGATTAATTCGAATTTAAAGGAGAAGTCCACTTCCAGAACAACAATTTACATATAATGTACTCACACTTCTTGTCATCCAAGATGTTTATGTCTTTCTTTCTTCAGTCGTAAAGAAATCAAGTTTTTTTGAGGAAAACATTTCAGCATTTTTCTCCATATAATGGACTGCTATGGTGCCCCGAGTCTGAACTTCCAAAATGCAGTTTAAGGAGGAGGAGGGTCTTATCTAGCGAAACGATTTAAATACTTTTTAATCTCAAACACTCGTCTTGTCTTGCTCTCCCTGAACTCTGTGTGTTCTGGCTCAAGACAGTTAGGGTATGTCGAAAAACAAAGTGAACATGCAAAGATCATCAAACACCCTTGACAAGGTAAAACAGCGATATAGGACAATATAGGACTTCTCCATTAATGTTTTGCCACAATTTTATATCTTAGAAATCAAGGAATCACATTTTTTGAATACAAATACTACCAAATGTTAGAAATGGACACTTTGACAATATTCCCAATTATAACAGTAAAGAGAAAGTAAAGAACTACAACTGTATGTCTGATGTTTCATGTTTGACATTGTGACAGGTTGAAAGCTGTTGTTCATTGTTTTTACAGAACATTTATAGTTAATAATAGTCTGCTGGTGTCATACCTTCAGTCATTTTGAATTTAAATTAGGTTTTTTTTTTTTTTTTTTTTTAAAGCAATTTCCCTGTATTATAATTGAACATATAACATCTATAAGACAAGTTGGTACAAGATGTAGTTGTATTTCATAGATCTTTTGTGCAAAGATATTAAACAAGTGATTTGTTTAACATTTATATCATGTTGACAACTTAATGTGTGGTGCATTTAGAATAGAATGGGTTAATAAAGAAAAAGTTTTATTAACCCATAAGTTGTAGTTACAAGTAGTTAAAAACAGTAAAAAAAAAAATAATAATAATAATAATTTTTTGCCATATCGCCCAGCCCTACATAAAAGTACCGTCAAACTCTCCTTAAATATTCTAAAGAGAAACAATGGGTTCAAGTGGACACTTGTGTGTGCCAAAGGCACACCCAGACCACACAGTCATTGGCATGTAAAGTGGCTGCAGACTTGTGAGGTGGCAGCGACCCATCCGTGGTAATGGAGGAAGAAACAGCCAGCCAGTGTGCACTAGACAGATGGTTCCCCTCCCAGAATACATCTCATTTAATGATCTCATTCTAGTGGGTGTCATGCTCTCCAGCTTTGCTGTTGCTGGCAATTCTCAGCCTGAGTGGAATCATCTATCTATCATATAATTATAACGACCTGCGTCCGGCCCCGCGTTGTCACGCTGGATCTCATGAAAGCAAATGGAGCTTTATGGCGATAATGCTAGAGTGAACATATTCCTCGTCTCCCTCGCCGCCAAGCACTAAAATGTTTTGCCCGTGGTTAACCATCATAAAAACAGAAGAATAAAGTATGGGATGAGGAAAAATAATAGCTTGATACACTAATGTGGCTCCCTTCTTAAACAAAGTAATTACACACTCCAGTCGCCATGCTGCTGAAATGACACAGAGTACATACCTCTCCATAATACATATTTGCATAGAGAAAATATCATCGGCCATCAACAAAGGTGGACTCAACAGGCTTTTAAGTCCTGTTTGCTCAAGAAATGCTATTTGCAGTTTGATTTCGCGGTCTATTCCGACCGCCGAGATGCCTCCCCCACCCCAGCCCCACCGCCCTCTCCTGCAAAATGCATCAGCTATCCTATTTGTCTTGGTAATAGGTCTAGGTAAAGCTTTTACTCTCCACACAAATTACCACTATAATATGCTCTGTTAATCTATCTAGTCAGGCCTCAAAATTTAAAAAGGGACATTTCGCTGAATGGGGGAATTTTCAATTGCAGGCAGATATTAGATTATTCTCTTCTTGATGGCCTGATGTGCTCTTTTTTCCATTCGGATTTTGGCTCAGTAATGGGCTTGTGTGGATATTTCATTCACCACACTCTATGCAGCTGACTGCTGAATAGGCAGGAAATGGATGTGATTTTATGGCAATTGACCGAATCAATAATCTCCATTTGTGGCTGCGCATTGTTGTGGTACGTCTTACTGCAAATGAAACCTTTATGAGAAGACAACTGAATAATAGCTGCTTTCTCCAAAGCAGTACTGTAAAACCTCTTTTTAACCTTCTTTCGGCACGCGGCAAGTTTAACAAGCACATTCTCTATCATGCAAATAGATATAACAAGAGGTTTCTACAAAACTGCATTCATTTACATATGTACGCGTGCTAGAGAGCGAAATGGGCACATTTGCTTTGCGTGTATACCATCATCTCTAATTCTTCAAATCCTTTCATAAACAGGATACTTGTAACTCCTAATCCACATCGTACAGGAATCCCACCAAAGAGCACTAATCTTAAATGCAACAAAGGCTGACTACAAAGCCCTTTCATACTGCAAGCGCTGCATTAGTCTTCCAGTACATGAGGTGGACAAAATGCCTTCTGATGTACACCAGCATTTAAAAGTTTGAGACCATTTCTTAAAATGGTTTTAAAAGTAGTCTCTTTTGCTCAAATATAGCGGAAACAGTAATATTGTAAAATATTATTACAATTTTAAGATGTTTTCAATTCAAACATATTTAACACTTTTAATTTTTGCTTTTTTTATTAGCATAATTACTTCAGTCTTAGTGACACATGACCCTTCATAAATCATTCTAATACAGTATATTAATTTGATGCCCAAGACATTTCGTAAGTGGTTAAAAGTACAAAATTGTTCATGATTCCTAAATCATTAATCATAGGCTCAAGTGCCTTATATTGTTGGATCCTTCACTCACGAAATTGTCACTAGTCAAAGGTTTTTCACCGATCAAATTCAAACCAGTGCAGAAAGATTCTCCAGAAAGTGAATATCAATCATTATTCAAAAAAAAAAAAAAAAGAAAAAAAAAGTTGAACTTTCGACTTGCTGTCGTGACGGGATGCCAAAACGTTCACAAAGAGCAGAGCCGCTTTTACTAAAATTAACTCTTGAAAGGAAGGAGATATTTTAAACCAAACTCGGAACACGTATATAAGAGCTCAATTTGAGAGGAAAAAAATAAAAAATGGCTATAACTACACACCTGTTAGTCCGATTGACTTTGTATGAAATTTGTATGCTGTGTCTGTGTCCAAAGCAGGGTTGCCAGGTTTTCACAGCAAAAAACACCTAATTGCTACTCAGAACTAACCCAATCACATTTCAGAGGGGTCCCAAACGTGTTCCGGGGGTAAAATAAACGTTTTTTTTTTGGTAAAATTCGCATTCCAGGTGCTAAATATCACGCTATTGGGGTCGCTTCAACCCGCGGACATGGCAACACTGGTCCAAAGGGCATTTGCATATCTCAGTAAACATGGACACCATCAGCCAACGACGTTTGAGCACCTATTAGACAAGGTTAGCTGAGGCTGATTGGAACGAAACTCGGTGGGCATGTTCAACTCATGGCCCTAGAGGTCTGTAAGAACTTTGAAAGAAATCAGCCACTAGGTGGTGCTAATAAACTGTATGCCTCTGTAATCATGTGGTGTTTCACACATCCACACTCATAGCATTTGATAGATCTCTTCATTCTGAACAACTTTGCCTCAAGAACCACTGGCATCAATCAAATTGTTCATTAAATATTCTCAATTATGTAAAAAAAAAAAAAAAAAAACACTTTTGGTAACTAGTCTTAGGTTTTTTTATTCAACCGCAATATATGCACTGTAGCACAATTCTTTGGACTCTCTTGATCAATAACTATCAAAAAATGTTAAACTGCACCCTTTGGATAGCTAGAGCGGGGTCATTTAGAAAAGGAGCATGTCCAAATATACCCAAAAGCCTATAAATCCTAAACGAAAACTCAAAACTTCACGAAACTAGGTAAGCATATGCGACAGATGATTCTAAACAAGCACGCAAATATTTATGGAGAGCAAACCATAGGTGGCGCTATAACAGCCATAAACGTTAAAAATCATCATATTTCTATGGTACATTACGTGGAATAATACGTAATGTCCTTTTCATATGTGCTTAAATGTCTTAAAGCACTTGAACCTCAATAATAATTGCTTGCAGCTATATTTTTATTATTAATGTTTAAAACAGATGTACAGCTTAATATTTTTGTGGAAACCATGACAATTTTATCAGGATTCTTTGATGTATATACAGTTCAAAAGAACAGCATTTATTGTAAGTAGAATTTTTTGTAACATTATAAATGTCTTTACTCTCACTTTTTAGTATGTACTTGATGAATAAAACTATGAATTTCTTAAAAAAAGAGAAAAAAACTGGTAAAAATAATGAACTTGGGGTATAACTGGTACAAAATTCGCTGAAATATAATGAGCAAAACAAAGTGTGCCTAGAGCACTATTTAGGCTTTAACACAACAAGTAATATCATTGTGTTTTTGTGTCATTTGAAGGACCCAAAGCCCCGGGAGAAATACCATTGACATTTAAAAGGGAAACTTTTAAAAAAAATCTATACAATCATGTTTGGTTATATATACAGCGAACAACCCATATACTGCAAAGTCAGATATGCTGCTCCAGTGTGGTGTGTAATATATGCAGGGGTTACACAGAGGCAGCTATGGAGCTAAATAGGAAATGATGGTGGTACTCTGCAACATCAATCAGCGTTCCTCCGCCAAGAGTGCAGATGCTGCATCTTCGGTGTGGCCGACTACAGTGATGAGAACAACTTTTGTGCTGCGAGCTGACAGGTAAGACTGAGCGCATGCAAAAGTGTCAGGAGAGAGAGGGAGAAAGAACGAGTGACAGAAACAAAGACTGAGGGCCCGTGAAAGACTGTCTCTGTACATCATCAGCGCGCTTCATTTCCAGCACTTTGCCGGCAAGACGCGTGAAGCTGTCAGGAATCTTTACAAATACGAGTGCGTTCCGTATCAAGATTGGACCGCTTGGGCCCCGGGGCCCTCAGAACTGAGGGAGGGGGGAAAAGAAAGATAGTCAGAGCAAAAAACAAGTCAGAACAGACAGGCTATGCCGCAGCAGGGTGAATTGGAAGCGAGGTAGCTCCTGGACATACTTTCAGGCTTCTAAGAGACGCTTTTTATGCTATATTGATTTTCAAATGCTTTCCTTGCTGTCTTGTTATCTGAGTTCCAAACAATAGGGCGTTTTACCCAGAGACCACCAGGGTTAGATCAGCTCGCTCTTTGGTTTGAAATGCACTGGGCCTTATAGATCTCCCCGATCTATGCTTTTCACACACACGCAGATGATCTGCAACACCAGTCTGTTCGCCCATGCTAAGTGTTTTACACATTCTGAGGTATTGATAAAACACGTAAAAATGTGAATAATTTTTCCAGCAGGATCCAGTATTAAAGCTCACAGATATATTGGCATCGGGCCTTTCCTCAAGTACGAAAAGATTGAGTCGTAATCCAAAATGTGCATGAATTATTTTGCTCCATTAACCTCCTATCTTGACTCAGACAGAGTGATGTTCGCCAGATCACCATTTTCACTAGACAACAGAGAACATGCTCTTCCACCAGCTTGTTCCCAGGGGGTAAAGAGCCAGATACCCTACTGTTTGATCATAGTTAAGATGTCATCCAGACTGTAAAGCGGCCTGATCCATTACACTTCCTCCAGATATAAAACAGCCTGATGAAATACTTAATGTCTGTGCCTTGCATTGTCTCCATCTTCTTTTTCATTAAAATGATTTATTTTTACTTTCTTCGCCATTCAATAACCTGGTATCAATGCACTGTCTCCCCAATGACATTTCCCTCAGTAAAATCTGAAAAACTGTTGAGAAAGCCAGTGTACTATGAATGCTCATTGCTCTTTTATTGATCCCATCTTGCCCAGGCTCATGCAGATTCGAGCCCGTCTTTCTCCCTGCAGCAGCTGAAGGCCTCATACTTTTTGCCACTGCCGATTTTGTCCCCACCGCTTTATGAAATAGCTTGCAGCAGGGATGCGTCTAATGCAGAGGAAACATCTACAGTTATCGAGGTTTTTCCATTTAGTTTTTGTATGTTATAATGACTGTTATCCACTGGAATCAGCTATTCTGTGGCTCACAATCTGTTCTAAAGAAACCACAAAACAAAATGCAAACAAATGTGTCCCTGCTCCAAATGTACATCCTCTAACAGATGGAGTGTTAATATCTTTAGGGTTAATTACAACTCATATCTCCTCAATCTTAGGCAAAAAGCATTACCACTAGACCACAATCTCATTTAATATCAAGTTCCCAATCCATGCATTTATCCACTGACCTACAAAATCTTGAGAAAGTGGCAGAAAGATTTCATGAATATTTAAATATATTTATAACAGTTCTTTCTGTTCCTCTAATCTGATTGGCTGAGAGGAGTGAGACATTCTAGTGATATCAGAACTCCAACCGTTTGACTGTTTGTATCACTCCGCTTGAGCTATTTCTTGTAGCGAGTGTCATGGCGGATACTCAAATCCACTACAATTTTATAAATAATACTGTTTTTGTATTTAGGCTTGTACTTGTTTAGACTTCAAATATAAGGTTTGTTAATAAAGATAACATCTATTTGAAAATTTGCGTAAATTTTTTCGAAGATGTGAGCTCCAGGGCATCATTTATTCAGCCAGATCTTCTGGAATTTGCCATTGGCTCTGATGTCTCTATATTGGTTAAACGTGAGATACAATTTGCTTTGGGTATATTAATTCCACCATTAGAGACTGCTTTTATGAATGAGTCACCAGAAAAGACTTTTATATTGAAAGAGACTGAAACAGGGTTGTAAACAAGGATGAAAGGATAGTGCAAAAAAAATATCGCTTTCCTCAGCGGACATTCAATCTAATGTTTTATTGTGAATTTGAGATTGAGCGGAAGAATGAATGCTGTATCAGATGCAGGTAATCACACTCGCTCAGTCCCTCTCTCTCTCATAATACTCTACATAAAGTGAGCTTTTAATACAGTAATACAATGAGTTTTCAATGAAGCAACTCAACGTTCCTTCATTACTAGTTCTAATGTGACATTTTCGAATTAGTAACCAAGGCTTGGGCTCAGCTGTTAAACTGTCAAACTGAGATTTGAATCCATGGTGGAAGGAAGTCATTCAGACAAAAGAGGGTTTTTAGAGACACTCCGTTATTGTTTTTTATGCATTTACACAATCTTGCTGTCAAACTGTTGCATAAACGCAATATCACACTCGTAGCCATGCGATATGGCTGTATATTGGCACAGCTATGCATGCGATATTGCTCATATACAGTTGCGCTCAAAAGTATTCATATCATTGGTAAATATGATCAAGGCTGTGAAAATAAATCTGTATCATTAATTCTTTTGATCTTTTATTTTTACATTTTACAAAAATCTAACCTTTCATTGTAGAATAAGAATTTAAAATGGGAGAGAAATCTTGGTAACACTTTAGTATAGGAAACAGTTCTCACTATTAACTAGTTACTTATTAGCATGCCTATTATTAACATATTGGCTGTTCATTACTACTTATAAAGCACCTATTCTGCATGCCCATATTCAACATCCATAATCCTTCTCAATACCTGAAATTAACAACTACCTTACTATTAATAAGCCAGAGTTAGGAGTTTCTTGAGGCGAAATTTGTAGTTTATGGTTTGTTAATAGTAAGAACTGGACTCAAAAATAAAGTGTGACTGAAATCTCAAAAAAAAAAAAAAAAAAAAAAATGTTTTTCTCTAATACACATTGGCCACAATTAATTACACCCTTTTATTCAATGCTGTTTGTAACCTCCTTTCACCAATAAAAAAGCTCTAGTCTTTACCTATAAGACCTCTGAATTTAGAGTACATCTGACATGAGATCAGAGACCATTCCTTTATATAGAATCTCTCCAGACTCTTCAGATTTCCAGGTCCATGTTGGTGCTTATCCTCCTCACTTCACCCCACTCATTTTCTACAGGGTGCAGGTCGGGGAACTGGGTTCTCAGTTGTTCTCAGTGACTTATTTTTGTTTTGATTTTGATGTTTGTTTGTGAAACATTGTCCTGTTGGAGGATCCAACCACAGCCCATTATAAGATTTCTAGCAGGGACAGTCCGTTTTTAATTTTTTATCTGTTCGTATTTGTTAGAATCCATGATGCCATCTATCTGAACAAGATATCCAGGATCATCTCCGGCAGAAAAGTAGGCCCACAACAAAAAGACACAGCAGTATATTTCATTGTACACATGGGGTACTTTTTATCCCTATATGCATCAAACCCATCTTGAGTGTTCGCTGCTAAAAAGCTACATTTTTAGTTTCATCTGAACCCACAGAACCCAGTCCCGTTTAAAGTTCCGGTAGTGTCTAGTAAATGAATATAAAATTTCTGAATGAAAGATCAAATGGATAAACAATGTGGACTTATTGTCACAGCCTTCTTTGATCATATTTACCAAGGGTATGAATAATTTTGAGCACAACTATATATGTACTGTTTCTAGTGTATTATTAAAGAAATATTAGTTTTCACAGTCTAGTTTTGACCTGAAAATGAGCAAATCTTCTGCTACAGACCTGAGGATCTTTTTATTTATGCAAAACACTAAAATATAATCCCTAACTGTTAAATTGTGCATAATCTAATAAATATTCATGAGCTAAACTGTTGTGATGTCACAACCAGCACATCTGTCCCGCCTCACTGTTCTCGACAACTTTTTAAAACCAAGTGGCACCTAAGTTACAACAACAGAACTTGCCACAACACCAGCTGTTCCCTTGTACAATGGCTGTGTAAATAAACAGAAGGTCACCAGCGGTGAGATAAATTTTGTATCTGCTGTAATACAGGAAAGCTCTTCGTCCTAATCTAGCAGACAGAGCGATCACAACAGTGCAGCAGACAATCCTCTCCAAATAAATGCTGCATGAGTATGGCTGAGCTGTGGAGGAACTGTTCTGGTTTTGAACATCCATCCACAAGAACACGTATTATTTTCAGCCTCTCACACACCACCGCATGACAGACGCGCTGCTGCGCTACAATTCTGAAGGCAGTTCATGAAAATTGACTGCAATGTGCTCCTTTTCACTTCAGTTCAACTCGATAGAGGAGGTGAAGCACTTTAAATTCATGTGAAGGGCAGTCGCTCTCTCGGTGTGTGGTATAAAATTGCATAACAGTAATTTATCAGGTGCCATCTCTTGGAGACAGAAATGAGGGCCGGTCACGTGATCTATCAGCAGCTGGCGGATCCTCCCCCACACTCTCGCCGCTGCACGCGGAGCCATCAGTGCCATATAAATCACCTCTGAGACACCAGGCCGTTTTTCATTTCTAGCAAAGTGGCCATTTTGTAGTAAACTCCAAGCATGAGCAATTTGCACACTGGAATATGAGTTTGTGGCATTCGCGAACAGAGTGATTAAGTGAGCGTAAGACCGCCCACCTTCCACTGCGGCGGCGTACATCAACCTCGCTGGATCTTTAGGGCCCGGGAAAGAGGAGGAAAGGACCTTCGGAGAATTCCAGGGGAGGTTAAATGCATTTTAATGGGTCTCATTCACGCTGTACTTCAGAAGAATGCCATTTCAGGTGCCGAGCCACTGGCCAGTGCTGGCTGAAGGCGAGGTGCTCTATTTCATCTGAGTAGCCAAACGATTCCATCTAATTATGCTCGTTGCAGTAGAGCACTTGAGAAAACTCAGTGGGACTTCTACACACATTTCAACACCAGAAACACCTTGAGATTTAGGTGCGAGAAAGCCTGCACCAGTCTTCTCACCAGGGAGCCCAACTACGCTAATCAACATGTTGCTAGCGTGAAATATGCTATCCGCATTCAATAGACACAGTTTAACTCCTCATTTTTTTAGGGTCAGTACAGTACTTTTCCACTCTTCTGCAATATGGGCATGTCAATTATACTGTGCCTCACTGTAACCAATTCCAAAATTATACCCACAAGATGTAACAGTTCTATTAGCAATAGTGCTAAAGCTTGTGAGATGAAACACAGCACGATAGCATCTGAAGAGATATGCCGACTAAAAGTTCATCCTGTACCCAAAGCTACCTCAAATGCCTCGCTTCATAAAGTGGCATTAAAAAATCTTTTGAAAGCCTTCATATTCTTTTTAACATTTTAAAAACCTATACAGTTATATCAGGGGCGTTTTCTCTGAGGAGGCAAAGGAGGCAGTGGTTTCTCAACAAATTGGATGAGAAAAAAAATTCATAAAACAATGCAAATATTACGATATGACAAAAAAAAGCATATAAATCACTTGTTTTTCTAAAGTAAAACTGTCCATCTAAAGCGTACGGTGAGTTTGTTGGGGGGGAATCAATCATGTGAATCAAACTTCACATGAACTGAAAACATGATCTGTTTTTTTCTCTTTTTTTTAGTGAGCAATCAGCTTGTTGAAATTATTGAAATGGTTGAAATTCCGCATGTGAACAGTGTTTACTGAGCTCTGATGACTGATGATCCAAAAAAAAGTTTATTATGAAAAAGAACAGCTGAACATTAGTATTGTAAATAAAATATATAATTGATTCAGTAAAATATATTGTTTAAATTGTTACTGCCTTATTATTTTGGAAACACTAAAAACACTAAAGTGATTAGATTTATACTTGGTTTTAATGAATAGAATAGTCTATTATTACATTATTAATGTAAAAGTACAATGGATTTTGGATTCTATTGTATGGATTTCCATTCTAGTGTAAGTAATGTTTATTTAACCAAGAAAATATGATTGGGACATGAATTTACATTGAAAGAAAAAATAAAAATAAAAAATATGAGAACTTCGCCTCCTCATTAGGCCTACGTTTTCTGTTTTTCTACAGATTTTTAGTGTATTTAATTAAAAAGTATTCAAAACGACTGAGAGAGACTTATTGATTGCAATTGTCTTGTGACCTGCCGATTCTGATTTTCCTTTTGAGAGCTATAATGGACAGCATATACAAACCAAAAACAATGGAAAAAAACTGTGTATATATATATATATATATATATATATATATATATATATATATATATATATATAAATTTGTTAAACATTACAATTCCCCTAATCTGGACTATTTTATAGATATTCTCTATAAATGCATTTACACTGCAAAATTTCAGATGCATACATAATTTTATAAGAGTAATGTTTTAAATATTTTTTAAACATACAAATAAGAAATGTTGGGAAAATGCAATAATACTTTAAATATGAAACCAATTCACCAGTAGGTAGCAGCAAATGACCGTGGGTCTTTTAGTCATTCATTCAACCGTTTCGTTCAAATGGCAGATTCATTCAGAAACGAGGCAAGTCTTTTATGAATGTGTTTCTGAATCATTGACTCACTTGATTTGTTCAAAAATGAGGATTCATTCAGTAACGAAACACCACTGTGTTGCTCGGAGACACACAACAGTTCTGCTGTGGCTTTGATTGGAACTATTTTCAGCAGTGAAATTGAACAAAAACACTCAATATTGTGTCTAAAATGTAAGTCACTTTATTTTAACTTCTTGTCTGTTGAACTACTATTGTAGAAAATCAATGTCACATTGCAATCGTGTTGATATTTGGGGAAATGTCGTGCAATGTGGCTTTCCTAAATCATATATTATAAATATCTTTTTTTTGTACTGCAGCATGCATCTGTAACTTTCTATAAGTGCTGTTGCGCTCATTTGTTTTGATTTTTGCATAAGTCTCTCTCACAAACTCACTCAGGCTGCACAAGCCTCATCTGGCACGACACAAATAGTACATTATCAGTCTCTGTAAGTGTGACGTCAAAACGGACCAACTCGGAATCGGCAGACTGACCGGCCGGTCACTTGTCCAGGCTGATCATGTGGAAAACCGGCTAATTCCGGTCCCTGGCCAGTCGATCGGTGCATCTCTAGTTTTTAACTGGTTATACAGTGAAATAAATTACTGTGAAAACATGAAACATATGTTACTCTATCAATACCCATATCTATATCCAATGCTTCAGATTAGGTCAATGTCAGTGTGCACTGTTCTGCTTGACTATGAACAGTTGTTCTCTCTCCATGCACTCCTTGCACAATAACTCTGCAATGATATCAAATCTATTTGAGTTCAAAACTGAAGCAGTTAATTTTCCTGTGCATGTGCTAATTATCAGGAGGTGGGCACTCTGCGCTGCAGCAGACACATCATTAAGTTTTAACAGGACCAAAGGTTATCCAGCCTCCAGCGATTCAGACAGATTGGCAAGGTGTGGACACTTAAAACACATCCATTCCATTTGAGATTAAGTTTACACCGAGCGCCTCCCCCTGCTTCTCGGTAGAGTGCTAATGAAGTCCCTATTTAGTGAGATCATCTATTTCAGTGACACCTGCTAAAAGAGCCTGTCGCTTTTGTGCCTCAAAGGCAACAGCTCAGAGCGGCAATTCCTCCTATGACCCACAGAGGGCCAGTTCATGTCCCGTTTTAATTAATAAAAGCTATTGATTGATGGTAATGATCAATGGTTAACACACATCTTTGATTTTATGGCTTCGGCAAATGAAGTGTCACTGATAAAACTTAATATGATGGATTTCTTAAGTGGGTGAGGCAGTGGAGCGAGTTTGACTCATCATTCTCAGAAAAACATTTTGATTGCATTCAAATGTGAACTTCTGGATTCCCTCATTTCGTTCTGTGCTATTAGCTGCTGCCTGCTAAGAGCAACTGCGGAAATTCAACGTTCAGCACAGAAATGTCATGCCTATGAGCCCCCTCCAATTTTTGAGTCAGGTGGAATTGCAGTGCAACCTCCAGAAAGCGTACTATACGTTTGATAATCCACAATTATTGTCGGTGACTGTAAAAAAAAACATCTGTGACGGAAATCACACTTTCATATGTCTAAATTTGGTACTCTTTAATACTTTATTACACTTATGCCCCCAAAGGCATTTATTTGTTGCTGTTTTTTTTTTTTTTTCAGGATTCTTTTATAAAAATCTATTTATTTATTATTATAATTGTCTTTATTGTCATTTTTGACCAATTTAATTCATCTCTGCTAAATAAAAGTATTAATTTCTCCTTCTTTGTAAAATAAATAAACAATAAATAAACAACCATGAATGATTTTAGAGTTTTAATGCATACTTTAAATGTAATATAATTAGGGCTGTCAAACGATTAATCGCGATTAATCGCATACAAAATAAAAGTTTGAGTTTGCCTAATATATGCGTGTGTATTGTGTGTAATTATTATGTATATATAAATGCACACAAATTAATGTATATATTTAAGAGAAATATGTTATCTATGTAAAAATATTTGTATTTATATATAATATAAATTATTTAAAAATTATAATAAATACATATACTTGTAAATATTTCTTATATATGAACCTGAATGTGTTTGTATTTATATATACATAATACTCAAACTTCAATACTAAAACTCAAACTTTTATTTTGTATGCGATTAATCGTTTGACAGCCCTAAATATAATATAATATAATATAATATAATATAATGTAATATAATATAAAAGGTCCACGATGCCCTTGATTCAGAAAGAACTTGAACTTCTCAAAGGCAGAGAAAAAAGCCTCTTTTGAAAAAGCTTTATGCATAACCCACTGGTCAGAATTATTTATTGCCATGTTAAGAGACATCTCAGATTGAATATTGTGAGCTGGGGGTGAAAGGAAAGATCTTTATAAATTCCTTGGATTTATTTCTAATTTTTTAATCAATAAACTTCTAAAACAACATTCCCTCAACTGCTGCTTTCTGTTTTATCTCTACTCCCCCCTCTGACACAAAAGAGGAGAGAGTAGCAGTGTAGGCGGCAAAACAACATCAAACCTGGTGCGGTGCCAGGATCTGTCTTTATACCGGCACCCATGAAAGCAGACTGAGGCACAGAGGCTCAGACCAGAGGCTATCTATCTGACTTCGGTGTGATCAAAAAACTCTTAAGTACATGCATAAAAGCATACATTGATTTTCAAACACTCTGATACAAGCATAAAGGAAACAGTTGTAAAGGAAAATCTATGAAATATGCAGCACAGCACACACGAAACTCTCTTTCTTTGATATTTTACTTGTAGACCTTCATCAGAAAGCAACAGGAAGCCCCGATTGGCTGTGCTTCCATGTAGCCATCTCTAATTGATGCTCTGAGACTCTGAGAGATCTTAATTTTGGGATTACCCAGAGCATAACATTGACTTAACCAAGATTTAGAAAGATGGGTTAATGTTACCTAAAGCCGCCTGATGTTGTTAAAAGGTGCGTCGCCCAAATGTTGGTCACTGGATGCTTGTGTTGATTTTCTGCTCTAATGATTTTTTCATGAGTCTTTGAAGCTATTTTTGATCCTCACTTTGAAATCCTGCACTCCAATCAGGATCCACAAGTGCGTAATGCATAATGGGCTTCATTAAAAGAGGAATTTGATGACAGAGAAGTTTCCACTGAGCATCTTCAGTGGGGGTCTTCTCAATTACAGACCCACTTTACAAGTACAGTGTTAAACAAAACAGTCTAGCTAATAGAATTATAAACAATGGTAGTGCTGTGGGATAGAGACCCAAAAATTAAAATTCTGTCATCATTTACTCCCCTTCATGATAGATTTTTTTCTTCCATATTGTGACCTATATCCAAGTGAAATGGATTATTAAAAAGAAAAAAATAGTGGAAAATAAGTAGGGCGGGGATTCTATTCATCTGTTGTTTATGGGATGAAGGCAGATCAGAATGCAAGCTTGCATGTACATTGTAAAGCATCCTTGAGCCCTGGAAAGGCACTATATAAATAAAACATTATTAGTATTATTGTATGAAAGGGGCGGGACTTATATTATATACAGCTGACATATATAAAGAGCTTTGCAAAAGTATTCATACCCCTTTTTTTTCACATTTTGTTATGTTGCAGCCTTATGTTAAACTGCTTTAAATTACTTTTTGTCCACATCAGGTTTTTAACAACAGCAAATTAATTAAAAATAAAACGCTGAAATAAGCACATTGCATAAGTATTCATACCTCAGTACTTAGCTGAAGCACCTTTACAGCCTCAAGTCTTTTTGGTTATAATGCGACAAGGTTTGCACATTTGCATTTGGCAATAATCTGCCATTCTTCTCCTCCCCTCTTCACCTCCCAAGCTCTTTCAGGTTGGATGGGGGTAGATGCACATTTTCAGGTTTCTCCAGAAATGTTTGATTGGGTTCAAGCCCAGGCTCTGGCTGGACCACTCAACTACATTCACAGAGTTTTCTATAGGCCACTCTTGCTGTGTGCTTAGGCTCATTGTCCTGTTGGAAGGTGAACCTTCTGCCCAGTTTGAGGTTCTGAATGCTCTGGACTGGGATTTCATTAAGGCTATCTCTATATTTAACTGTGTTGAGCTTTCTTTCTACTCTGATGAGTCCTTCAGTCCCTGCCACTGAAAAACAGACCCACAGCATGAGGCTGCTACCAGCATACTTTACTTTTCGGACAGTACTCTAGAGGTGATGAGCAGTGCCTGGTTTCCTCCATACATGATGCTTGGAATTGAGGTTCATCAGACCAGAGAATCTTGTTTCTCACAATCTGAGCATTCTTTAGATGCTTTGTTGCAAATTCCAAGTGGGATTTCATTTGTCTTCACTAAGGAGAGGACTGACTTTGGCCACATTGCCATAAAGCCCAGATCGGTGAAGTGTTGCAGTGATGTTCGTCCTTCTGTAATTTTCTCACATCTGCATATATGATCATTGGGCTCAAATAGAGTGACCATCTTCTTCTTGGTCACCAGTCTAACCAAGGCTCCTCTCCATCAGTTGCTCAGTTTGGGCAGGAGGCTAGCTCTAGAAAGAGTCTTGCTGTTCCAAACTTCTTCCATTATGGACAATGGAGGCTACATGCTTCTGTGAACCTTCAATGCAGAAGAATTGTTTTCTGAATTCTTCCCCAGATCTGTGCCTTGACACAATCCTGTCACTGCATATGCAGTTTTAGCTGTTAGACCTTTTATTGAGAGCTGTGTGCCTTTCCAATCATACTCAAATAAATTTGCTACAGGTTAACTCTACTTGAAGTGTGGTAACATCTATAAGTGATATGAATGCTTCTGAGCTAAATTTTAAGTGTCCCAGAAAAGGGTATGAACACTTATGCAAGGCACTGTATATAGTTGATATTGACTGTATATAGTTAAAAATTAAAAACAAAAAGAAAGAAAGAAAGAATTCATGATTACTGGGTAGAAAATTTCATGCTTACTTCAAGAACACAAAGTATCATAAAATAGTCTTGAGTAATTAGATCTTTTATTCCATGATTTCTGAAGTCAAAAGATCAGACTAAACTTGTTGTTATTCACTTTTGAGAACAAATCATTCAGACCAATTGTGAATTGGATCAGCCAATTTACTGAAAATATCCAACTCAAAAAAATGATTTGTTCACAAATTGGCTACTTGTCTCATACAGTACACTTCTTGAACGTAACAAGGAGAGCTAGGGCATTTGTGAATTAAAACTGAAATTACACAAAGCTATTCTCTCACTCCATTTCTTTTTATTCTTCAATTGTTCTTGATAAAGGTAGGGCCCTAAGATTTCCACAAAGCAAAAAAAGTGGATGAAATTGCGGAATCCAGTCATTAATTAAAAATGGAATTTACTGTAGAAAGCAGAATGTCATGGAATTTGACAAATTTTGGATAAATAAATCAAAAGTAGGTCAGTCCACTTATTTCAAAGCGCGATATGGACTAGTCCAGAGGTGGCGAACTCCGGTCCTGGAGAGCCGAAGCCCTGCAGAGTTCAGCTCCAACCCTAATTAAAACTCACCTGCCTGTAGCTTTCTAGTAACCCTTCAGACCTTGATTAGCTTGTTCAGGTGCGTTTGATTAGGGTTGAAACAAAACTCTGCAGGGCTGCGGCTCTCCAGGACCGACGTTCGCCACCCCTGGACTAGTCTGTAAAAAATAAGCCACAAAAATACTATTTAAATATGAATACTGCATGTTCTGCATGAATAAATGGCACAGATGTGCGGGTTTGTTTATGAGTGCATGAACACAAACGATCTCTAGAACTGCTCTAAGAATGAATTCATGAGCATTTTACCATTTCTTTTGAGAAAAACTATCATATAGGCTACAAACAGAAACAGAAACTTCTGAACAAAAAGGTTCAGTTTGACTTGAAGAAATGCTGATGACTACTACTAAAATTACTGTTAAAACGTTAAGGAATATTTAACAGAAGAAAATATTTACCAGCATTTATTTACCAGAAAAAATGTAAAACACAGTATTTCTGGAAATAAATAAAATCATAATAATACTGTATATATATATATTTTTTTAATAAAAATCAATCAATTACAGATGCTTTTGGTTATTAACATTTAATGAAACCATTAAAATGGAATCCAGAACATTTATGGAAAACACAGAATTTCAAAATGAATTTGAGGGGGAAAAAATGCATTTCATAGGGCCTTGAAATGTTTTTTTTTTTGTTTTGTTTTGTTTTTACTTTTAATAAATGGCTGTTAAATTGTACGAGTTACGATTTCAATTAATTAGAAATGTTTTATGTATATATATATTTATTTATTTATTTATTTATTTATTTATTTTTAATTCAAGGACTAAAACAGAGTCTAGAAAAAAAAAAATAAAACAGAAAAAATGGAATTTGGAAAAAAATTAAAAATAAAACAGATTTCCTAGGGTCCTACAAAGGGAGAAAATAAGTCATCCAGATTTGCAGCAACATCAGTGTAAGTAAGCGATTTTTAGGTGAACTGGTTCTTTAATGAGGACTTTTGAACTTTTGTCATTTTGTGTTGAGCAGAAGTTCCTCACACAGGCCTGTTGTGATGAGCGCCGTACTGACGGGCAGTTCGGAGCGGTGTGAGATCTCCCAGTGTGGCCATCTTCCAGCTGGACGCTGCAGACTCTTACAGCCAATCTGTCAGCATTTACATCCCAGGGCAGTTCATCTCGCTCTTGCTCTTTCTTTCTTTCTCATCTCAGTCTATCTGCGTTTCTCTTTCTTTACTTCTCTGCTCCCTCATGCTTTTTTTCCCCCTTTTACCCACAATCTCACTCCCTCTCTTCATCTTTCTTCGCTCAATCTGTCTCTTTCACACCACGGGTTCATGAGCAGTTTTTTTTTCAGAGTTATTGTACTGCTGGTCGTCCTTCTCCGTTCCTCTCAGTGCACAGCCTTTTAGAGCAGACGTATGAAAAATCATGACAATTGAGCCAAAGGAGTTTCCACAAACAGCACAAAGCGAGTGATAACTGGTCTGGCTGTGTAGCTGCGGGGCTGAGTGAAGGCCTGGCTCTCTGAGTGAGTAATTGCTCAGGCTCTCTGGCCGAATTGAGGGCCTTGCACAAGCTGTCTGTTATGTGATGTAGGAGTCAAATGGCATGTCTGCGTGTGCACGAGAAGAAAAAAAAAAACAGAGAGAAATGGAGAATATGTGCGAGAGAGAGAGAAACAGAAAGAGACAAAAAACTGTGAGGAGAACAAAGGGTGAAATGATACATTACAGCACATGCCATGTTGTAACTGCAGGGTTTCTATAGCCTGGCTCACCAAGGACTCAGCCCTCCTCTCTCTCATTAAGACATCAGTGTAATTTGGCAAATGTAGCATGACGACATGCGGCAAGTAATATCCTAATGATCGCACAATGGGCTTCGCAGAGCCTGCAGAATGTCATCAATCTCAGCCCACAACACTGATGACAGATCACTGGAGAAAGGCAAACAATTATATAAAACAGCATAGTTACCAATCAAACGATAATGCAACACAGTATTGAGCATCCAGACATGCCTATTCCCAAACAAGATACAAATTAATATTTCCAGAAAGTTGTTAATTAGATGTTTGTGAATGGTGTAAACACTGACAGGGTGGATTGGTTTGTCACAAAGTTAGTGAGTTGAGTAATGCAAAAATGAATATAAATGTTTAAAAACTGGCATGGAACAAAGTGATGCCAATGGCAGCAGGACAAACTTAAAATATTAATACCTAGAAAAACTCCAAAAACTCTTTCGCTGTCTTTCTGTCTCTCCCTGATTTGTGTTGATCTCAGAACTCATGCTTTATAAATATGTATAGCGATATCATCGACCAACAAGCCAGTCGGCCACATCTTTGTGTCTGAATGACTACAGAACAAAGAGGAGAGAGAGACAGAAAACGAGAGAGAGAGCGGGCTAGTACGGCATATATCTTTCCATGCCTCGCTGCCCACTAACAAGTTTAATGCGTCCACAAAAACAAAGGTGCTCAGTTACTGTCTACGCTACAGAGGGAAGTCAAAGAAAATATATCCTGGGGGCAAAAGCAAAGGTAAAATACAACAGTACAGGTGAAATACGGTGGGTCCAAAGAGTCTCCGTACTGTTACACAAAAGACTATTTTTACAACACTATTTTGATTTGCAACCCTTGTTTTAGAGCTGTTTTGGTGGCAGAGGATCCATCTCTCTGTATATCACTAATAAAAGTCCAAATTCACAGCCGTTGCATGTAAAATAGCAACTAGGATTTTGACAAAAATACATACAGGTTAGAGATGACAAGACAAAATGATGACAGAATTTTGTGTCCCTTCAAGAGTACAGTTGGCATTACGTGAAAAGGCGTACGTGAAATTAAAGGATTTAGTTCACTTACAAATTAAAAAATTCCTGATAATTTACTTACCCCAATGTCGTCCAAGATGTTCATGTCTTTCTTTCCTCAGTCGAAAAGAAATGAAGGTTTTTGAGGAAGACATTACAGTATTTTTCTTGATATAGTGGACATCAGTGGGTTGAAGGCCTGAACTGCAGTTATGAACTCCTCGTATTAATGTCTGCATGACATGTATAATTCAGTTTAGACAGTTTGCAAGAACGTTCATCGTCCGTGGTATGAAAATGATCACTGTGAGATGCTGGCGGAGTGAACTAGTCTTAAAGGGGTCATCGGATGCCCATTTTCCACAAGTTGATATGATTCGTTAGGGTCTTAATGAGAAGTTTATAACATACTTTGGCTAAAATTTTTCAGTGCTAGTGTAAAACAACACCATTTTTACCTTGTCAAACCAGCCCTTTTCACAGCAAGCTGTTTTGGTGCATTTGCCTTTAAACGGTACTTTAGCTGCGTTTAGCCGCATTTATTTACGTTTAGCCGTTAATCTTGCTAACTAGCACATTATTAAAAAAGGCGATTTGCAAAGATGCATAAAAAAACCTTATACTCATTTCTGCTGTAGGTGAAGCTGGATGACGAATGATTTGTGCGAACATAGACGCATTTAGGCAAATCGGCGCATGTCCTTCAAAAATGAAAGTCACGTCAATCCTCTGCATCTTCAGCGGCTCAGATGTTGGGAGTAAATGATGACTGTTATGTTCATTATTACATCCAACAACAGAACACATCAGTTGCTCAATTGGAGACAAAGTCGACACAATGGCGGACTGTTACAGCTCACTCAGGGGTGCGTTTCCCGTACAACGACGTAACTCACTGATTAACCTCCATAGTACGATGCATTGTTGTGAAAACGAACTAGCTAGTCACGACTGATTCCCGAACGCGGTCGCATCTCCGTCGTTTGAACCACATTAGTTCAACAATGTAGGGCCGTTGTTAATGACGTCACCGAGTAATAACTTATGTTATTTAACTGATTAAACATCTCTAAAATTCAGCTATACTGAATATGGCACCTGATGACTAATTTACTATTTTTTTTTTTTTGTTCCCTGTCATTTCGCTTTATTTGATGTTTGATTCATCGCGGGTTCCCTCTTACGTCACACTCCCTTAGGCATTTATGCGCATGTGCACTATTTAAAAAGCGCTTACAGAGGAAGCTTAAAAATGCATTTATATTTAGATCGAGTGAAAGATATAGATTGTACTGCATGTTAGCTTGTTTATTGTGCCCAAGAGCATAATTTATTGAGCCCATATGTCTTACTAACAAGGAACTATGCTTCTAACCACAGGTCGAGAGCTGTAGTTCCAACCACGTAAGTTTGTGACGCTGTTTGCGAATGTCCGTTTGAACTATGGTTTTGGGAAACACTGAATCGTTGCACTATGTTGTAACGACGGAAATTGCAACCATAGTTGGCTAACGATGCTTTTGGGAAACGCACCCCAGGGCGGGACTAAGGTAAGACAGCCTTGTCAATCAACTATTGTGGGAGCAGCCTTGGTCTGTGTGATGTCACATAGACAAGAAACTAAGAATCGCCTGATTTATAAAAAAGGGGATATTACTTAAAAAGATTTAAAAAATACCACAGGTGGATTTTTATCATTATAGGGTGGTTGTGTACACATTTATGTTCAAACAACATGTAAAAGTGAGGTTCGCATCTGATGACCGCTTTAAAAGTGTTGTGAGTAAGAACGTGAGCACACCCTCCGTGTTACCCGATCCAGCTATTATAAGCATTTTTGGATGTCTTTTCCACCTAATTTGACACTTTAGAAAGTTAATAAAGTAGGAAGTTGAAGTTTAGTTTCAGCTTATCTCATTTGCAAAAGATCTGATTTTTATTTATTTTTTTAGTTTTAATTGCAATATCTGACAACACCACATCGTCGACACAAAAAAATGACAGTCATTGACAGGTTTTTGCTGACAAGATACCACATTAGATAAGGGAAACACAAAAAATATCATGATATTAGCTGTCAGAAACATTATCAACGCTGTCAAAAATAGTAGCATTTAACACTAGTACAAATCTGTACAACAAGTAGGTTGCAGAATGAAATACGCATGAAGAAGTCGTTCAGTATATAGTAGTTATTTTCACAAATCATGCTATAAACATTCATAAGAGCACTAGACAAAGTTATCAGCAAAACAGCAATGGTTATTAATAAAAATTATAACACTAATATGTATCGTTGCATGAATAATACACAACTAATGAAATTATCCACCCCTAACTATAGTAAAGTATAGTTTGATGCAATAAATAGGGTAAGATTTAAAAATGCTCATCCCTCCAAAACAGAGAAAACATCTTGCACAAACATGTACATGTCTGCCTCCTTTGAAGTGTTTGTATTGTATGTAATGAGTTGTATTTATAGGGGTATTTGTATTATTATGTTATTATTATTAGCAAAATTCTTTAACACCCCCAACCCCCAAAATCCTGGAATGTTTACTTCAAAAACCTTAATTTATTTTCGACTGATGAAAGAGCGATATGAACATCTTGGATGAGATGGGGTGAGTAAATGATCAGGAAATTTAAATTCAGGAGTGAACTAATCCTTTAATAGCATATCGTCACCCCTGCCATTAAGGCAATAGTGCTCAGGGGACCAGTGTCTCCCTTCCGGAGGTCCTGGGAGGGCGTGACTTCTTTTTTCAACAGCAAATTACGTAATGTCTCCATTTGTGACTAGCTGAATCCACACATTACACTTAATAATCATATCCACACCATTTTAATTTTAATGTATCCCCAACACTGAATGAAATTTTTAGTGTTAGAGGATTAAGAGTCCATTTAAAAAATGAATATTTGGTATTTTGAGTAGAAAAGTAAACCTTCCAGTTTGGCACTGTGCTTAAATTGGGATGTCAGGAGCAAGGAATCCATTTATTGCCCTGAACATTTCCATTTAAAAATGACTTGGGTGATGAATGTAAGACTCACGGCGTGTGCAGATGGCCCCAACATGACGGACTACTCAAATGCACACTGCATTTATCAGACTTTTTTTGGGGATTTTTTTTTCTCGCTTCCCCTCTCTCTCTCAAGCACAGCTCAGCCTTGCCCCTGAAGCTTTACGCCTTATGCCTTATGTTGTAACTCTGTCTTTAACCTCGTTCCCCAACTGCAGGCGACTGATAAGAGCAGATGAGACCCAGGCTCTAAGGAATTCCTGCCACACCACTGAACTCAAACTGCTGCCCAATGCAAAATGCAGCGTGAGCTTAGCACAGTCCCGCCATCTGCTCCCAGCCTGAGTCTTTCGTCAGGCCTCTGAAAACCCCTCCATTGCACTCATTTTCCTCAAGAATATCACGACTAATATCAAAATCCAGATGCTCAGGTATGTCATGGGAATCTTTAGCTCACTATTAACTGAAAATTCAACCATTTCCTTTGCAGAGCTGCAATCTTTAGGCGTGATTTTGTCACTGAATGATATTTATTTACTTCCACTGTCTGCATTGTTTTAGAACCCAGTTCATACTGTTTTCCATCAAAATAATAGGTTGATGGTTTAACAGTCAAATTAAGAAATTAAAACAGCCATAGATATTACTGTTGTAATTTTGGAGTCATAAAATGCTCAAAATTATCATTATATCTTTTTTCTTAAACACATGATTTTCATTACAGAGAAATATTATAGTTTTTTTTTTTTGTTTTTTTGTTTTTTATGCAGAAAGTGCATTTGAGAACACCATGCATTTGGATATTTTGCTATGATTGACAGAACATATACACAAACATACTGTTTAAATCAAATTTTGTTTTCAGTGGAAACTGGCAGTTAAAGAAGTCCACTTCCAGAACAACAATTCACAAGTAAGGTTCTCACCCCCTTGTCATCCAAGATGTTCATGTCTTTCTTTCTTCAGTCGTAAAGAAATTGTTTTTTGAGGAAAACATTTCTGCATTTTTCTCCATATAATGGACTGACATGGTGCCCTGATTTTGAACTTCCAAAAGGCAGTTTAAATGTGGCTTCAAACGATCCCAAATGTGGTTGTAAACGATCCCAGCCGAGGAAGAAGGGTCTTATATAGCAAAACGATTGGTTATTATAATAAAAATAACACAATTTATATACTTTTTAATGCCAAACGCTCGTCTTGTCTTACTCTGCCTGGACTGTTTTTGTTCCGGTTCATGACAGTTAGGGTATGTCGAAAAACTCCCACCTCATGTTCTCCCTCAACTTCGTAATTGCCCTATATCGCTGTTTTACCTTTTTTGTTAAGGGTGTTTGATCTTCTTTGCATGTTCACTTTGCAAAGACTGGGTCGGTACTTCTGCAGCGATGTAGGATGATTTTGAAATGATTTTTGAAGTTAAGGGAGAAAATACAATTGGAGTTTTTTGACATACCCTAACTGTCTTGAGTCAGAATACACAGACTTCAGGGAGAGAAAGGCAAGACGAGTATTTGAAATTAAAAAGTATTTAAATTGTATTTTTTTAATGAAAATAACCGATCGTTTAGCTAGATAAGACCCTTCTTCCTCGGCTGGGATCATTTACAACCGCATTTGGGATCGTTTGAAGCCGCATTTAAACTGCATTTTGGAAGTTCAAAATCGGGGCACCATATCAGTCCATTATATGGAGAAAAATGCTGAAATGTTTTCCTCAAAAAACATAATTTCTTTACGACTGAAGAAAGAAAGACATAAACATCTTGGATGACAAGGGGGTGAGTACATTATATGTGAATCTTTGTTTTGGAAGTGGACTTCTCCTTTAATTGTGCCAGACAAATAGCAGTGAGTTTTGTAAATATGTATGTGCAATATATGATGAATTTGGATCCAAAACACTATAAATCCTTTTGTGTTTTCTTTACCAAGAAAGTGGCTAGATGAAAACCAGTATTTTCTGTTTTAAACTTTCACATAGCATCTTTAGGTTATAATAACATTAAAAATTCAAATCCAGATTTTGCTTTTTAGAGATTTATTATAAAAACGGATTCTTTTTTTTTTTTTTTTTTTTTTTTCCACAAAATGCAATAAATCCATCAGGTCTCTACACTTACTTTTCTTTTTAGGAGCACTTCTTTTTAGGAGCACAGTCAAAATTTTAGGAGCACCATCTAATCAATAATCAAAAAATCTGATCAAAAATTAGCCTTCTCATTACAAGGTGATATTTGACTCCTTAAAGTGAATCAGAGGGGAATTTTGTTTTTACCTTTGTAATGGCATTTTTTTTAAACTTTATTAAAAGTATGTCATCTTTTATATCAATTTTTTTAAATATATTTTATAAGCTTTTTAAAATTTCTAATTAAAACAACAGAATAAGTTGCCAGTCGAATAAAATCAGTATTAACAAAATGAATTTGTACTACAGAGCTGGCACAGAAGAACACAAAAGTGGCTTGTAGGTGTAGTTTTATATGTTTAATGAGGCTCAGAGGTGGCATGAGTGCAATCAAATTCATAAATTCATGTTGAGATTAATGTTGTAAAAATAAAATTTTGAATATAGAAAAATTAAATGATTTAAATAACTGAAAAGAAGATACTTTAAAAATTAAACTAAAACTGCCAGTAGGTGGCAGTCTTAATTACTGAATCATATCATTCATCTGATTCATTCGAACGGCTGATTCATTCAGGAATAAAGCAAGTGACTGTCTTTATGAATGGGTAATTGATTCACTGACTCACTAGATCCGTTAAAAAAATGCACGTTCATTCATAAAGGAAACACCGCTGCGTTTGAATAGAGATGCGCAGTAGCTCAGCTGTGACTTTGTTTCAACGAAATAGAGCAAAATTAGGCAATATAGTGTTATAGTCAGACAATGTTAGTCACTTAATATTAACTTCTTGTTTATTTAACTGTTGTATTAATCAGTATCTCATTTACAAACTCCCTTAAAAATCATTAAAAGCTGTCACTCATCTTAGTTCATCGCGTTCTCACAAAGTTCCATTATAATCAACGAAGCTCTCTACACTGCACAATGAATCTCTTATTTACACTCTCTCTACACTTTGTTTATAAAAGGATTCTTCAGATATGTCTGTGATACATTACTCAGCGCTGAAAACTAGGATGTGGGGTGTATTCAAAGCACCGCCTTTACTATTTACAATGCTTCACTGTGATTGGCTGAGCAGATGTATAGCATTTTGCAGAGAAGGGAGACTGGCGTTTGTCGCGGTTTGGAAAGATAGGGAGAAAACATGACAGAATAACACGACGGATATCGCATTTTGCGTAAAATTAAAAACTGCCTTTTCAATACCGACCAAATACCATACTGATTTTGCCAGGAACTCAATTTTGTAAAAAAAAAAAAAAAAAAAAAAAAAGTTTATCACGTTTGGAACCAAACTCTTCATATAATAATCCTAAAGTTTGTGCTGAAAACTTGATGTAAATACCAGCAGCACTATATAATAAATAGGCTATGTTTTTTTAAGAACACTGAACAAAAAGAAAACAATTTCCTGAAAACAAAATCAAGGATTCAGATATTCACAGAAAATAAGTTTTATTATCTCTCTTCTCAAGTAAACTCATCTTGTTTTAATCATGTTTACATATTTTTACTGGGAAACAAGATGTACCGGAACAAAAAGTTGTGCAACTATTTTGGCGCCTCAGTGATTTCCTTTTCTGTATAGTGGATGTAGATCATTAAAATAGGGCACCAGTGGGCATTAGAAGCTGATATGAGCTGTGCATTGTGTGAGAGAGCTGATGGCAGTGGTGAGGCTTTATCAGAGAAATGAGCAGATGTGAGGGCTGTCTGTGTATTGATCTGCTCCTCTAAAAGAGGTTTGTTGCTGGCTCCTAAAATCCTTCTGTAATAAGAGGGGAGCAGGGGAAAAAGGAGAGCATGGTAGGAGACGAAGGCAGAGAGCACTGCAATAATACAAATCAAAGAAAATGTAATCAATTAATTATTGCTCTGTTTGATTTACCCAACTATTCAGAACATACATCAAATTCAGTTTTATTACAATATATTTTAATTTTCTTAAAAACAAGCATAGCAGGTTGGATTAATTCATTTTTATTTTAAATAAAACGCAACCACATTAAATGTTCATTATAATGATCAATCAAGTAGGCATTACAATGATGAAACCAATTATTCCAAATAAAGAAGGTAAAAAATGGTTTGTGGTTCAGCCCCATTCGTCCTCTTCCCAGCATGAAGTGAGGCTTGAGTAATTAGTGTGGTCGCTTCATTTAACACACTTGACCATTTTTTAAAACTACTGTTGATATTGCCATTACATTTAGTAACTTCTTATTTTGTGAAGTCAGTCCACAAAAGTATTGATGTTGTTTGTGAGATTTTAAGCAAGATAAAACACAATGAAAATGTTAAACCCATGTAAATTAGGAGAACAATTTATACAGATTTCTTTCTGAGCTTATTCAACTGAAGAAATCTTCAGAGAGGTACTTAATCCAAATTGGCAATTGTTAGAATGAAAGTAGATTTGTCATGTTAACTTGACACTTTAAGATTAGTATTTATTTAAATGAATTAAGTGAAAGAATTCAGCTAAAAAGCTTTTGCGTTTAAGTCCCCTGAAAACCGAAATGAGGAGGAGAACATGAGAGAATCAGTGACTAGAGAATCAAGGCATCGAGGACTCATGTAAGCAAGCGTTACATTTACAGTGTCGCTCTGCCTGAAGGCACAGGCCTCCCCGCTGCCCAGCACAGCTTGTAGATCAATTAAACAGTGCTCTGCTCCCATTCATCACCACACTAGAGTGACAGTACCAAGCTCTTCTATGGGCCTCTCTCTTTCTCTCCGCAAGATTCTCAGGGCAGGGAACAGCCCCATAATTCTGCAAACACTGTTTAATTCTGCTTACACATCTGCAGGATGCCAGGCCTCCTGCGTACAGCTAGATTCACCACAAGGCAAAACATTTGCATCAAATCAAACACACATATGCCCAAGCAACCGTTTAGTGACTGTAACTGGTGATGCATATGCATCGTTCACTTATTAGGCAATCCTTTTAACATCTTGGCTAAAATGTTCCAAACAAATGCTGCATGTGTGGGATAGATGAATGTGCGAGATCAGTGTTTCCCAACTTTTTTTTCTGTACTACTACAGCCCCATCAGTAAGGCATCACTTTAGAAAAAAACAAACTTGAAATGAGCATTATTACTAATATTATTGAGTTCACTTTTAAACCAAAACTGAACTAAAGAATCACTAAATAGAATTCACTACTGTTTGAAAGTTTAGGGTCAGTAAGGTTTTTTTTTTTTTTTTTTGGAAAGTAATTAATGATTTTATTTAGCAAGGATTTTATTTTATTCAGCAAACAAGCATTAAATTGAAATGTAATGTTTTTTGGGTTTTTTTGTAACCATATGGCATCATTAGAGCGGATATCGGATACCCATTTTCCACAAGTTGGTATGACTCTTTAGGGTCTTCATGAAATGTCTGCAACATACTTTGGTTAAAATTCCTCAATGGTCGTGTAAAACAACAGATTTTACCTTGTCAAAAACAGCTTTGTTCACAGCAACCCGTTTCGGTGCATGGCTCTTTAAATGTTAATGTGCTCTGCTCACCCCACTCTTCCATTTTTTGCGTATTTAGTGGCGTTACTATCAAAAAACAAAACTAATGCATCCTCAGTGGCTTTGTTGTCAAGAGAAAATGAAGAAAGCCGTTTATACAGCATCACAACAGCAGCAGTCTCGCGACGGCAGAAGCTCTGAGAACTTTGGCTGCTTTGAATGGCCAAGGCCCGCCCAAGAGGACATATGACTGACAGGTACAGCAACCAATCACGTTTTGTTTTGTGCCACGTCATGTTTAGGGGCGTGGAAATGACGACACAATAACAGACCGGTGTGTAAAACTCTGACATATTTTAAAGATTCTATGCCGCAAACTTAAAATTTTGCAAATACTTTTGAAAATCCAGCATTTAGTTGATCCTGATAAGCGCTCGCTGTCACAGTTGTAAACACAACAGCGTTCTTCTTTCGTGAGGGGGTTTGGCACCACGGCATTTTTGTTTCCAGGCGTAACGTTAAAGAACGCGACACACACGTCTACCGGAAATCCTGTATAATCTAACCAATTTGATGACGACTTCGAAACTTCTGAAGTGTTTCCAGCTAAGTGCGCCTTATGCATCAGACGTGTAGCCAACGTTCCGTGCGTGTGACGTCTGAGGCTGAGACTACAACAGCAGCTGCTCACTCTTGCAGTGTGAAACTGGACTTATGTTCACTTTCACATCCAACTACAAAACACCTGTACTGCTTTCAAGACATTGTTGCTACAGCTGCTCGAGCGTGGAGAAAATGGTGGACAGCATACAACTAGCTGAAGACAGAAATATGCTAATACAGGACAGTCTGTCAGCAGTCGTGGGCAATAATTGAAACTGTTTAGGCTTTTGGGGATTTAAAAAAATAAAAGGAATGAATGGGTTTTATCATTGTGGGAAGGTTGTGTCCACACACTGCTAAGGCACATTTATATGCAAACACCATGTAAACGTGAATTTTGCATCTGATGCCCCCTATAAAGGTTATAAGGTTAAAGGTTAAAGGGTTTTTTTTTGACAACACATTCTCATTCATCACATACTGATGACTGGTCAGGACCCCTTGGCATCGATTTTTGATGTTTAAGGTAACCCCTTAAGCATCATTTTTTAATGCACAGGGTATCCTTTTAGCGTCACTTTTCGATGTGCAGGGTCCTCTTTTGCTTTCAGTTGTTTGCCTTAGTTTATTGGTCCACATGCAATTTTAAAAATAGAAAATTTTATATAAATTTATACTTTCATTGGAGAACCTAACAACACCCCTACCCTAAACCTACCCACTTCTGAACAATATAAAACATGTAACGGGCAAATAAAAGTATAGTTACAGGTACTGCAAAAACTGACCATAAAAAGTGTAATAGTATTTTAGTAAGCAAAGTAAACAAGTTGTGTTACACTCCAAGTCTTCTGAAGCCATACAATATCTTTATGCTAAGAAGAGAGGCTTTAATCACTTAAAATTATTCCTCTCTGTTGACGTGCTCACATCTCATTCAAAAAGATACTCCCATACTTTAGCATGACGCGATCGGTCACGAGACACAGAAGAGCCAATGGCATTTCACAACCAAAAACAATGGAGGGCCCAGCATGTCAAAAAATTACACCAAAAGGTCCTCACCAAGCGTCAATTTGTGACGAGTTGAGAGTGAGAATGTGTTGCTTTTGAACGTCTTATTCATCAAAGAAGCTTGAAAAAAGTATCACTGTTTCCAGCTAAATATTTAGTATCACAACTTTAGTTTTCAACGCTGATAATAAGAAATGTTTCTTGAGCAGCAAAACAGAATATTAGAATGATTTCTGAAGGATCACGTGACACTGAAGACTGGAGTAATGAAGAAAAAATTACATTTTAAAATATATTCAAATAGAAACAGTTCTATTACAGTTTAAATACAAAGTACAAACTGCAGTAATATTACTGTTTATACTATATTTTTAATGAAAAAAATGTAGCAATGTGAGCATATTTCTTTTCTTTCCAAGATATTAAAAGAAAAGCATTAAAAATCTTGCTGACCTCAAACTTTTGATAAAACTTCAAACATGCTATTTTTGTTTTATTTCTGTAATAAAATTGTAGAAATCATTAGATTAGTCTCAGTTAACCCTCTATTGCATAATGCCTCCAAGCAACAAATGCAGTTTCCTTACATGGAATGCATAAAAAAAAAAACAATAAAATGGAATGACTTTAAATGAACCAAAAAGTTTTCTTGGTCTTACTACAATATTCAATATTTATATCATACTTCTTATTTGGAACACCATATGGAAGTTGTAGTAAAATGAAAAAGTAATAAATTACTTTACATTTTTTATATATTTGTATACATTTTTAGTATTCTGATATCAGTAAATAATAGAATAAGTCAATCAATTTTGCTTCAAATAAAAAACTGCCTTTAAATAATCTAATAGAAAGACATTATTTAGATTCGTCAGATTATTTATGCATTTATTTCAAGAGAAATTAAGTGACATTATTCTCCAAATGCTATATTTAAAACGGATATTACATAAGAAATGTCAAACGTATTTAAACACTGCTTTTGTAATGTGCATGAAAGAGGGTTCATTAATCTATCCATCCATCTATCCTCCTCCACTTATCCGGTTCTGGGTCGCAGTGGTCATATCCTTTTTTTTTTATCTCCTTTTCCCCACCCACTACCTCCAGATCCTCCTGGGTCCTCCATTAATTAATATAAAGGAGCATAAATATAAAATATTGAAAAAATTTAAGCCTTAATTTCTGTTTAGCAAAATCTTTCCAAGTACCCTCTGGGACAGGCATACCACTGTTTGGGAATGACTGTGTTAGACTAATGTTTACTGATTATATTCACAAGAGGATGCTTCATTCTGGCTTGTATGATTCACACAGTTTGAGGTGTTTAGATTAAACTGAGACAGAAAGCCTGTTTTACAAGTCTGTGGATAGATTTAGGTGTTCAGAAAGCGCTGACCTGACAGGATAAGATGAAATATAGCTCTCTCAGCTTTGTTTGAGCCAGATCCTCCTGGGAAGAGAGATCTCCATCTAACTTGCTCCCAATTACATCTTCATGCTTGTGGCAGTGAAAAAAAAACAAAGCTCTCAAGCAAACACTATATAAAATAAGAAAGATTACACTGATTCTTACTTCATATATCAGAAATGTTTGAAATGGACACGAGGTAAGGGGCAAGTGTTTGACATGCCGGGCAAATGTCACTGTGTTTTTAACCCGGAGTGGAAAGAGAGAGAGAGACCAGCGAGAGACCACCGCCACAGATGGTATCCAGCGGCCTGCAAAATGTCAATGGGTTTTAACCTCGTTTGACAAAAGCAGAGCATATCCTCCCAGAGTATGATCCTTCAGTAAATGTCAGGGAGGCATTTCAGCATCTCTCACTGTCCCTAGAGACCCAGCATACAATACACAGCAACAACACGGGCTTGAGCAGCGACCGGCGCCAACCAGTGTAAACAGATTCGGTTGCGTAGTCATAGCCTTCAAATTTAAAGGGTGAAGAAGCCTGCAAAAACGCATCTATGGTCTAAGCTACGGCTTAGGGTCGGAGACGGGGGCATTTTTGCGTTATCTTATTGCATGTGGCATAAATGAGTGTTTGATGGACTGTGATAATGGGGTCTATAAATAACTGCTCCCATCTGTTCATCTATCAGCCTGCCTCATGGCAACACATATTAGACAGACCTTTGCTCCAAGAATCAAAATGTTGCACTCCTTGAACTTGAAGAAAAAGCGTATTTGATTAATATTATTTCCTTTGTTTTATGAATGTCAGGAGCTCACGCTGTCGCAGCTAAATACCTGAGAAAATGCAGAAAGGTGGGAGGCAGTTGATCAAAGGATGTCATGACCTGTGGTAATGGATCAGCACGTCAGACATATCAGACTACCTCTCGCTATCAGCAGATGTTAAATGCCTCAGCTGCAAACGTCTTTCTCCTTGTGTAAGGACATCAGTCTGTCTGAGACTGCTGCAGTGGGGCTCTTATATACTTTTAGCGTCTTCAGAAAAAACTGAGCCGAGGATCTTTTACATTCTCTGTCTAGCCCTTTGTTGGTTATGTTGAAGCCTTGTTGTTTGGGGTGTAATGGCTGAATCTAGGAAGGTATCGGTTAACACACACACATACACACACACACAAGGCCAGGGATGTTGCAGCCACTGCTGAGATGGCATTGTATTTCAGAGAACGCTGTAAACAGCACTTTTCAGAACAGCCAAGAACAGCACTCGTAAGGGCAACACTGACCTCAGACAATATGGCAAACCCAGAAGGAAAAACTTATATTTATTTATATATGTTATGCATTTATGCATTTGGCAGACACTTTTATCTGAAGTGACTAATAATGCACTGGTAAACAGTTACACAATTCATCAGTTCATGCATTCCCTGGGAATTGAACCCATTACCTTTGTGTTGCTAGTACCATGCTCTACTGTTTACATGCATTCGAGATAAGGAGGAATATTCAGGAAATATGCACAGGAGGAGCAATCTCAAAACATTCTTGTAGCCCAAACAGTCTTGCATGACGCTAGGTCAAAAGGTCATCAATACCCATTAACTGATGCATACCTTCATGTACATTTTGGATGCAGTGTGAGTTGCTTTAGTGTGTCTGCCCAATGCATAAATGTAAACGAGTTGTAGCTAACACATTTCGAAACTGAAAAGGTTCAAATTAGGCCAGGATTAGGCCTTAGTTAAAGGAGAAGTCCACTTTCAGAACAAAAAATTACAGATAATGTTCTCACCCCCTTGTCATCCAAGATGTTTTTGTCTTTCTTTCTTTAGCCGTAAAGAAATTATGTTTTTTGAGAAAAACATTTCAGCATTTTTCTCCATATAGTGGACTTGTATGGTGCCGCAAGTTTGAACTTCCAAAATGTAGTTTAAATGCAGCTTCAAACGATCCCAGATGAGGAAGAAGGGTCTTATCTGGTGAAATGATCGGTTATTTTCATAAAAATAATACAATTTCTATACATTTTAAATGTCAAACACTCGTCTTTTCTTACTCAGTTCATGACAGTTAGGGTATGTCGTAAAACTTCCGTCTCATGTTCTCCCTCAACTTCAAAATTGCCCTATATCGCTGTTTTACCTTTTTCGTTAAGGCTGTTTGATCTTCTTTGCATGTAACTTTGCATGTAACTTTGCAAAGACGGGGTCAGTACTCCTGCAGTGATGTAGGATGATTTTGAAATGTTTTTTGAAGTTGAGGGAGAAAATACGATTGGAGTTTTTCGACGTACCCTAACTGTCTTGAACCAGAATACACAGAGTTCAGGCAGAGCAAGACAAGGCTCAAGTTTGAGATTAAAAAGCATTTAAATTGTATTATTTTTTTTTTTTTATGAAAATAACCGATCGTTTTGCTAGATAAGACCCTTCTTCCTCGGCTGGGATCATTTACAACCACATTTGGGATCATTTGAAGCCACTTTTAAACTGCATTTTGGAAGCTGAAAATCGGGGCACCATGTCAGTCCATTATATGGAGAAAAATCCTCAAATGTTTTCTTCAAAAAACACAATTTCTTTAGAGCTGAAGAAAGAAAGACATAAACGTCTTGGATGACAAAGCAGTGAGTACATTATATGTGAATTTTAGTTCTGGAAGTGGACGTCTCCTTTAAATTAGGACATTTAAGTTTTTTTTTTTTTATAAATGTGCCTTAGAAAAAGCATAACTAGTGTACATCTTGATACAAATCAATGGCAGTGATATATTCTATATGTCAGTGCAAGTTGCTTTCCAATAATTCTGCTTTAACATGCATTTTAGTACAGGACCAGGCTTAAGCCTTGTCTGTGTACTTCATCTACAGTCATCTAGCTAACCTCTACTAGGCTTTAGCAGTATTTGCTAAAAAAAAAAAAAAATAAAATAAAAAATTTTGTTCATAGTCCAAGGGAGAGAAATAAAAAATATAGCCTGTTAAATTATTACTTGACATTTATCAACGGTATTCACCTATAAAATACATGGCTTGCTCCAGTCTCAGCATTATTTTACTGCTTAAAACTGTCATTTCTATGCTGCTAAAAATCATCAAATGGAACTGCAAAAAAATGACTATAGTAAAAAACAGTAATGTTTAAAAAGCTGAAAGGTAAAGTTAGATTAATGAAAATGTAAATGTTACCTGAATGAGGAAAGTGGACGATCAATGATTCATGGTTGTACCGTCAGCTTCAGCTCACCCAAAAAAAAAGCCTTCTTCATTAGGATCTAAGCAAAATGTTCCCAACCAGGTCAATAAAGTCAGAAAACCTGCAGAGAAGAGAGAGAAAAAAACAAGGAAAGGCAGATCAACAAATTGATCAATTGATTGATAATTCGTTTTTCCTAGTTATAAGAACAATTAAGAGAATTAGAAAAATAATGACTGTTCCAAACAGGTTTCTCTGTTATTGGTCAGTCAAATAGACAAGACTGAGGCTGATGATACACGGGACAATTTTTGGAGCAATTTTATGGGGAAACTTTTTTTGAGCAATGTTGCTTAGGCACTTTCCCATTGAGAATGTGTAACAAATTTATATCATAATAATTTAGATCAATCGTGGGCCCTGTATCTCACCTGGTTGCCCATTGACAGCAACATTCGCCAAAGTTGCCCGACAACATTGCTCAAAAAGTTGCCCAGTGTATCATCAGCCTGACAAACAAAAAGACTGTACTTTATTGAGGCTCTGTTGCTTGGAATATGGTTCCCATAAATATATGAAAGATAACTGTACATATCTATTTCAAAGAAAATGTGAAGATATGCTTATAAATATGCAGATGTATATTTTTTAAGTGTTGCTACTGCTGAGATGTACAGTGTTTATATATATATATATATATATATTTATATTTGTACGACTCTTTGTTTTGGATTGAGTTGTGGACCCCAGGAAGACTAGCAACCACTTTGTAGAAGCTAATGGGGATCCAAATAAACAATAAACAATGGTTTAGCCAGTTCTAATAGCTAAGCAATGTTTACACTTTTCAGGAAAGTCCTCAAAATGGCTTGCTTATAATATGCAGAGACAACATCCTTCAAAAGTTTGGGGTCAGTAAGATCAGTCATATATAGGGCTGTCACTAACGATTATTTTGGTAATCGAGTAATTGGTCGATTATTCTGACGATTAATCGAGTAATCTGAAAATTACGATTAAACTGTTAAAATACAAAATGTACTATATCATAAACAACAGAGCTAACGTACATTACGCATTATAACAAATGCCTACAGAGAGCGATTGTTTTTACACTTTACTGCGCAATCTAATCCTTGTTTAATATTGACAAAATAACATCAGATGTTTACTTAATCTTTAATATTTGGCAGTTTCTTTATGACAGAAATGCTACAGTCACATTAATTCCTTGAATATGTGGACATCAAAACTCAGAGCAAGGGCTTGAACATTTATTTTGAAATCGCGGTAAACAGTTACCATATTGATAAAGATACTGATGTATTCTCTTGTGTTTGCATAGGTTTATAAATTATTTACCTTAGAAAACTAATAAAATGGCGTACATTGCATTCCCAGATGAGTGTTATAATAATCCCAAACTCAAAATGCAGAGATGGAGTTTGAGACGCTCCCCACATGTAAATGATGACAGTTAGTGTGGATCAGCATTTACCGTCAACGGTAAATAATTAAAGCGCATATATTAAACCTGTATTGCATATATGTGACCCTGGATCACAAAACCCTGGATCATAAGGGTCAGTTTTTCAAATTTGAGATTTATACATCATCTGAAAGCTGAATAAATAAGCTTTCCATTGATGTATGGTTTGTTAGGATATAGGTCAATATTTGGTCGAGATACAACTATTTGAAAACCTGGAATCTTAGTGTGCAAAAAAATCTAAATATTGAGAAAATTGCCTTTAAAGTTGTCCAAATAAAGTTCTTAACAATGTATATTACTAATCAAAAATTAAGTTTTAACATATTTACAGTAGGAATTTTACAAAATATCTTCATGGAACATGATTTTTACTTAGTTTCCTAATGATTTTTGCCATAAAAGAAAAATCAATAATTTTGACCCATACAATGTATTTTTGGCTATTGCTACAAATATACCCCAGCGACTTAAGACTGGCGTTTGTGAATTCACAATAGCATTATGCTTTATCATGATTTTTAAATGGGTTTAATATATCTTGCAGCTTTGGAAAACTTTCTAATGATGCATTTCATAGATTCTCATCCGTGGACTGTGCCACTTTTGGTATTTGCCAGTTACTGAAAGAATTTTTAAAACCCAATACTTTAACTGAATCGAGGAATCGTGACAGCAGTCTTATAGATACATACATTTCATATTTACAAAATGTTCCGACATAAACATCACCATAATGTCAGAATAAGCAGCATGAACCTGGTACCCCTGACTTTTTTTCTTGATGAAGCAAAGTAATATAACTCAGAAAATACTACTCATTTAGTTGGTTTATGAGGAGACAGAATTAGTGACCAAACTGCATTTCCCATTGCTTTCTGTGGCAGCACTGGAATGATAAACACATTAAGCATCGATTAATCTAATGCTCATCCTTTGCTCTTCATTCCGTTGCATTAGTGCTAAAACACTTGCTGTCTTTGTCTGGAATTAACAAAGCGAGCAAGAAATATAAAAATGCCAGCAAGTCCATTTTATTCTGACTAAAATTACTTGCAGATCACATCAAAATGCACATCACGTTATAATTAAGAATTTCAAACTTATAAGTAGAAACTTCGTAGGAGTAAGGTGTAGTCCAGAGCTGCAGTGGGCTCGAGAACAAACACAAGCTCAAACCAGTTCATCAGGGAACACTTCTGAGACCATATTTACTGTGTGCAGAACTCTAAGCTACTTACTACTTTTGTTTACACAGAGAAAAAACATGAAAGGAGATAATGGAAATACCTCAAAGGCATGAAAGGGGCATGGCCACTGTCTTTGATTTGGGTATTAGGGATGGAAAATTAATTGCTACACTTCACCAGAGCAATAAACTCAACTCTTAAAGATAAAAGCTGAAGGTTTGTGGGGTTGTTAATGTAAATATTAAACCCCCAGTTCTGTGACCCCGATAAAAACAGACAGAAAAGAGACTGATACTTTTTCTGATGCTCAACGAATAAAGATTGAGAACAGAGTTGTAAAGTATACTGTAATTGTTCATCCCCTGGCTCAGGCACACTCATTAAAACACAATAAACAAATGTAAAAATACCCATTTCATCAAGGACAACTTTGTCACAGATGTATTATTCATCATTCTCCAAGACAAAGAGGGAAAGAAATACTTAAAAATGTTAATAAAGAACATAGCAGCATAATGTCAAGCACAAAAATAATCTGCATATCTTTTGAAAAGTCACACACAACGCAGTGTTGTTTTGAACTGTAATGAGAGCCAACTCTCAATCTACTTTCAGGCTGATTTAGAACTAGTCACAATTAAAAAATGTCAATTAAATCTGTGATATTATTTGGAATGGGCTTGCTCTAAAACGTCAGTCAGTTTGGCACACACAGCACACTGTATTTTTTCCCTCTTATAAAAAAAGATAAAAAGTAACTATTATTAACTGAGATCGACAAAGAAACACAGCAAGTGAACAACCGCACTGATGAAAAACACTATTTCAGAAAGCACATAAATTGTAAATGATTCAAAAAAAAAGTTTTCAAATAGAGCTGTTGGTATGTAATCCACTTAATGAAATTGTGTTGCGTATCCGTCGAAAACTTCCATCTCATGAAATCTTTCCAGAGGCTTATTTCGGAGGTGACCCCGTAACCATGCGGGACTGATGAAAACATTTATTGCTTTCTGAATCTGAGCTCTGCCTCGCAAGTCTCACAAAGCTTATCATATAGTACACAAATCCACTGAGAGATAATTAAAATATCTTCACAAGGAGGCGGCAGCCCTCACCTGACCCTGTCAAGAGCTGCATATCAATGCTTTTGACGTCTGTTCTCCCCCGTGCACAGATGCCGTTCAACTTGGGGGATCTGCACAGTTGTAATGAGGTGGTCCTAGAAAAAAAAAAAAAGATCTTAAGAATCGTTTACTTATATTTAAGGCAGACAGGTTAAGAGTCAACAGCGTGATTCATGCTGCAACTAACTTGAAAAATTCATAAAGATGACTTTTGAGATGCCATGCTGTGAAAACAAAGTATAGAGGCTTTGAAACAAGGACACAGACTGATTTGAATTGTTATGGCACTAGTGATGAAGACTTGATCATGAGAAATGCATTTAGGAGTCCATCAAAATATTCTCTGTGTGTGTATATACGGTAGTCAACTAAAATGGCTATTACCGCCACATGTACTGTAATATTTCTTTAAGACATCAAACCTGGACAGAAAAATCCAAAGGACACAAACAGAACCATTTAGAGGGGATTGCGTTTATTTCCGAAGGCACTCGGCTTCCTATCAAGAAAATGTGCTTTTTTTAACGTGACAAAATGGCCCAATGAAGAATCCATAATTGTAGCCTGCTGCCATAATAATGTCCTATAAGCAGTTTCAGGTATAGCTTGCAAGCTGTGGTGAGAAAGTCACTAAGCGAAAGCCTTCGAGCCCTGCTTGATTAGGCATCGTTCCACTCCGTAATGCCTTTTAATGGAGTTTTTACATGGCTGTTCTGCATGCATATCAGAGGCGGCTATAAGACGGGAGTTACTTTAATGGCTCATCAGACCCACTCTGAGCCCCACTTGACCTGAGGAGCTCCTGTGTATTAAAAGTAATTTGGTTTAATGATGCAAGAGGAGTTGTCTTATTGGATTTCTTTCATCTGTCAAACCTGTGGTTTTGATGATATTGCATCTCTTTTACCACTGTATGGCTCTCGAACTTCAAAAGCCTTTCAAAGTCACCTGGCGTTAGCGAGTGCTTTTGTGATGATCAGATACGCACCTATGTTATAGACAAAAAAAGTTAAAATCTTCAAGGGCAGGAGTCTAAATTAAAAAACGAAACACAGGAATCAACAGTGCTGTGAATGAATCCCAATACCCATCATTAAACAGATCATCAGTATGATAACTGATATAAATCAGCAGGTTATGTCTTTGTTAATTAAGACTTGCAGCGGGTATAAAAGAACATCTATTTCAGTCACTGGAACATTAGGAAGTGGTGGTATAACACCTAATCTTCAGGGCCCCCCATGAAACAGGGTTAAGCAAAATTCACAATTTAAGAATTAGCTCCTTTTCAATTCATGAGTGTTAATATGAATTATAGTTGTCACACAAGAAACTGAAGAGAAATAGAAATCTATCTATCTACTGTATCTATCTATCTAGTAAAAATTATCATGATTTTAATGGTAAAAGAACCTGTTAAGTATCTATACAGTGAAAATAACACTGAACCTTTTATATATTAGAATTTACCTTCTCAGCTTGTCTAAAAGCTGCTTATGATGAGCTTTGATTCATCATGTGACTCATCATCACCTGTTTTTGGTGGTTGGCAGTGTATTACAAAGGTACAAAACAGATATTAGTGCTTCAGTAGGTTTAACAAAATTTTCTGTCATCTATCCATCCATCCATCCATCACAAATTTGCCTGCCCATCCAGTCCTGATGGGCAATGAACAAACTTGGCCTGCTGTCCTTAATTGAGGCTTGAACCCGAGGCTCGGCTTGAGCGCCGAGTTTAACCCCCCCATTGCGATATTACTTAGAGGGAGAATAACAGAAATAGAGGAGGAGAAGGGGAGGTGGAGGGATGCCGGTAGAACTGACGCTGGGACGGTGCAATGAGAGCTGCTTATATAGGCTCGCGATGATGACTGACAGGACTGAATGATTAGGCTCCTCCCGAACCTACGTTTGGAACTTCATAAAGAGTTGGTATAAAATCGGATATGTGTTAAATTCGTGTCATGTGCCTCAGGTTTTAAAGAAAGTTAAAGAGTGAAACCTGCTGCAGTCTGTCATTGTATGTATGTCTTTTGTAGCTTGAATAAAGATTAATGTGTATAGTTTATGCATACAATTTATAGTTTATGTGAAGACTCTTTTAAGTTTACTTGAAGTAAAATTTATATTTTTTCAGAACCTATTAAATGTTAAAAACAATAGCTTTCAAATATACTGTAATGTTGAATGGCTATAGCCTAATTAAAAGATAAAATTAAGGGGAAAATGCATTTAATAGCGACACCAGTAGCAGTACTGCCATCAGAGATACTGGTCTTTATTAATAATAGGCTACTTAGTAAAAAGATGCCATTAAACACATATTTAAAATATACCATGTTTTTATAATATACCATCTTTATGTTGTTTCTACATTAACCCTTTAACGGTCACTCCTATTTTTGAACACAGACATAAAAATGCTCTATCCACACTTAAATTTTTATAATTCAGGAAGGAAAACATTTTGTAATATGATTTTGATGTACATTTTCCATGGTAATGCAATGTCTGATTTTAAAATGCCTTTCAAAGGATGAATTTTAAGTTTTGAGCCGATATATAATTTCATATGATATCTAAAGTGTGATAGGGAAAAAGGCAATGAAGAAAGTCTTTTGTGACAAAGGTCAGAACACATGTTATGATGTAGATTTTTTAAGTGGCACTCTTGACGTATATTAATCTATTACTTTTACAACATAATTTCTAACACAAAAATATGGTAAAATATCTATTTAGGAGTCTTGGACCTTTCCAACGATGTATAGTTCGTCATGATTAGATTAGGATTTATTTGTAATATGGTAAAGTAAACTCAGGCATCCAACAGGGTGGACGGTGACAGTTAAAAGGTAAATCTGGAGGTTCAGTGAGAAATTATGACAACATAAATATATTAATATGCGATTAATCTCAATTAATTACAGAAATAATGTGTGATTAATTCATTTTTTCTTTAATCGATTGACAGAGAGCACTAATGTTAACCTTTTATAGATGTTGGTGTTGGTAATACCCATTGGCCCCCTTCGAATTTTCAATTTGACAGTCTGGCCCTCAAATGAAGCTAATTGAATAGCTCTGATCTATATCCATCCGTCTATTGTTCTCTGTCCATAAGGCCTATAAACAAAGTTTTTAAAATTTCTTTCCAAACTTTCAAACTGGAACTGAATTGGAATTTAAAAGGGATTTTAAAACTCATTTGTGAATGGCAAAAAAAGCCCGTTGTGAACCATAAGATAGGCACAAACATTGTGAACTGGGAAAGAAAAAGTATCACGGATCATGTGGCTAATCCCCATTTAATTTTCTGCTTTATTAAACATTTTCTGTGGTGAAATATCCTCCATTTATCTTTCTAGGTTACTATTATATCTAAAGTACAAATCTAGTGGACTTTAGTGGGTACGAATCAGAACAAAAGTCAGAAACAGCAGGTTCTAGAATGAAACTCCATTCTATAATACATTTGCACCACAGGAAAGCCATTTACCTGCCAAAAGAAAGGAGTTCCTACAGCATCTTTACAATGTGGAGCTAATCAATATTCAACTATGAGATTACTGTTCGACATGATTGAAAATCTGTGTAAATACATTTAGTCCGCCTCTGTGTGACATAAAAAGTCTGTGTAAACACACAGCATATTCACTGCTTAGATGCAGCTTCTATGCAGAGCACCGTAGAAATCGCTCCAGACAGGCCAATTTAACCGTAACATAATTGGCTCATAACGCCGTGAGGGGGTGCGCCATACGTCAGCGTTTGGCAGCAATGAAACAACCACTAAAAAAGGACAAAGATCGTCATGAAAGGGTGCACCCTATTGCCCCAGTGTAGATAATGACAAATTGCTACAAACAAGCCATTAGTCTTCCGAAGTTCAGAACAGGCTCCTTTGTCAAGTTATTGTAAGAGCCGAGTGTTTATATGAAAACAACTTCAGGATCAAGCATTACCACGCTGTCTGAGTGAGATGGAAGATACCATATCGGTTCATCAGAGCCATTAAATAGTGCAGAGGAATAAGCCAAATCTGATCTTTATCTTAAGCAGATCTTAAGCGTGATGATAATATGGAAATTTCCCTTGGCAAAGACAAAAAGAGGGAATAAGAATGTCACCTTCATGGTAACATGTGCTCAGATATTCGCCTCTAGAAGAAAGCGTTAGCCTTGCTCCTCTGATCCACACGAAACTTAAGAGACATTAGGACGAAAGAAGGTGTTCAGACCTCCCGACACTGTAGTCAGTGCTGATTTAGAAGATCTATTAGGACCTGACAGGCATGTAACTGCAAGTGCAGTCATTAATTTTCATTTAGTCCCCTGAATATACTCTCTCTGTTCATTTAATGATGAGAAACGATCCACTTTTTTAAGGATTCTGGTTAATTTGGTTGATTTAATATTGATATATTGTCACCATGGGCCACCCCATGCCTTCATGGGCACAAAGTCTAATTCCAATAGTAATCTACCAGTCACACAAAGAAGAACGCTTGAAAACAGATACTGTATTAATTCAATTACGCAATTTCAAACAGACTGTCATTAGTTAAATGAAGACATTTGTGTTGTAATCTCTCCCTCCGCCTTTATGTTCTGCCATTTTGGAGCGTATGCAGCTTGCAGTAGCCCTCCAATGAGACTTTATCTAATTCCCTGTGTTTGCGTACCAAAACACAAGTCCTTGACCATATTTCATTGATCTGCTTTGAAGGCCATACACCGCTGCAAAAAATAGCTAATGGGCACATCAACATAGACTAATGCAGTTATGCTCATTCTAGTGAGAATAATTACAGATTCTGTCATCTCTTGCCAAAGGCACTGTTCAATGCAACCAAGCTAGCCTCCCTGTGGAGCCCACCACATATGCAACAGTTATTTTAGCACACACTCAAGTAAACACAGAGATGCAGTTTGCATATGTGAGAATTTATGCAATACAGAACAATAATATTCAGATACTTGCATATGAAAATATACTTATCATCCACAGTCCCCAACATGAGGATAACACTGTGATCCAGATGGATTTAGCCTTGTTTTCTATCAATCATTACTTCTTAGAGTCATATTTTAAGCCTATAAAATCCTCACTGCAGATTTCCACAGACGCCCATCTTTAACAGCGTTCCACAGATAAATCACCCCTTCCATATTTGTTGCTTCAATAATTAAAATATATTATTCTCTATAATACTGTAATGCTTTTACCTCTGCTTAATGTGTTTTACCACATTTTTTGCAATATACTGAACATTTCAGATTTCATGTGGACCTAAAGCTGTGTTCACAGTAGACTTTCTTCAGACACTGCAACAAAAGACACATGGTGTCACATAATGGGGCAACAAAAATAACAATAAATACAAAATATGAAAGAACATACAATCTGCTCTACTTTCCTGCAAATACTACAAACCTGTAAAAAAAAAAAGTTTGGGCTCTTTAATTCAGCTATTCTTTTATTAGTATACGTCTTTTCATTAAAGATATTCACAGGTCAGAGTTGTATGCGTATGAATGGACATCAGTGGGAACACAAATTCCCATGTTGTTCAGTGAAGTTCTCCCTGTAACAATTTTCAAACATTTTTAAAGTTATAATAAAAATAATGCTTATTTTATATAGCACCTTTCTACTAAGGATGCTTTATAATACAAAAATAGAAAAGTACAACAAAGTAGGCAGAAACAACTGAAAGGAATATATGACCACAGACTAGAAAAAAATATGAAAAACAATAAAGTAGGCAAGAAAAAAAAAATACAGCAATGCACACAAAACCACTGATAAATCAAGAATAGCATTTATTAAAGAGGTTCGTTTTCAGTTCTCTCTTGAAGTCAGAGGGATTCTTAGGAAGAGAATTACATAATTTGGAGTTGGCAACACTGAATACACTGCTTCCAAATGTTGACAGTTAATGCAGGGTATAATAAGAGAACTCTACTGGAGGACCGAAGCGAGTGAAGTGGGGAGTAGGGGTGAAGGAGATCAGAGATACATTGTGGAGTAAGGCAATGGAGAGTTTTGAAAGTGATAAGGAAGATTTTATATTGAATACGATGGAAACAGACGGCCAGTGTAGACTGCAGAGGATGGGGATGATATGAGAAGACCTTTTTGAAAAGGTGAGAGCCTTTGCAGCAGAATTTTGAATGTACTGGAGCTTATTCAGGAAATGATAAAAAAAATAGAGCATCACTTGATTCGCTGGATGAGATGAATGCATAAATGAAAGTTTCATAGGACGCAGCCTGGCAATGTTGGAGCACCAGTGCGACTGACCTGATGAGCATATTTGTGTTTGCAATCAGGGGAGCGATGATGGTCTCTACTTAGAACGTGTTTTTGCAGCTTTAAGAAATGTATCACAGACACATCTGTTGATTCCTTGAACACAGTGTTAATCAGAATCCACTCCCTGCTCAAAACGCCAGCATTTTGTTCAGTGCTTAGTTATACAAGCTCACAAATCCTCTCATCATAACAAGCGTAGACAGTGTATAAATAAGAGATTCATTTGGCAGTGTAGAGAGCTTCGTTGATTATGATGGAACTTTGTGAGATCAGATGAGTGACAGCTTTTAATGACTATTAAGGGAGTTAACACTATTGCCTGATTTTGCTCTATTTCCATCAACGAAAATAGTTTCAAACAAAGTCCCAACTGAGCCACTGCACAGTGTTTCGTTTATGAATGAATGTGCATTTTAAACAAATCTAGTACCCATTCATAAAGACAGCCACATGCTTCATTCCTGAATGAATCAACCGTTCTAATGAACCAGTTGAATGAATGTTTCAATGATAAAATTAGTTACTTACCACCACCTACTGGCAATTTTATTTTGATTTTTAAATATAATTTCAGTTATTTCAATAATTTAATATTTCTATATTTGAAATTTTATGTTTAAAACAATCTCAACATAAATTTATGAACTGAATGGCACTGATGCCACCTCTAAGCCTCATTAAACGTCTGAAAATACACCTACAAGCCACTTTTGTGTTCTTCTGTGCCACCTGTGTAGTACAAATTAATTTTGTTGACACTGATTTCATATGGTTGGTAACTTATTATTCTTATTCTACCTGTTCTTATTCCACTGTTTTAAATAATGATTTTAAAAGCTTATAAATTTTATAATTTGACATTAAACATAACATTGACATAAAATCTGAAAAATGCCATTACAAAGGTAAAAAACTTTTTCCCTGTAAATAACTTTAAGGAGTCATACATCATCTAGTGATGGGAAGGCTAATTTTTGACCAGAATTTTTGATTATTGATCAGAACGTGCTCCTGAATCTTTTGACTGTGCTCCTAAATTTTTTAAAAGAAAAGTAAGCGTAGAGCCCTGGAAATGTGTGAAGAATGTGGAATTAAAAGTGATTCCTAGAATGCGGACGGTAGTTTCAACCAGTGAGATCGCCATAGGTTCTGGTATTTATATTGACAAATATAAAAAATGTTTTTTTTAATTGATTTCTATGACTTGTAGGTCTGAAATGTATCTCTAAAATGTACATAAAATTGTTATTTTTATTAAAAGGTTTTCAAAAAAAAAATTGAAAAAGAATTCACTTGGGTGAGATGAAGACTTCAGTCATTTTAATAGTCTAATAAAAGCTGATTTAATTTACATGAATCAGGTCACCTTATAGGGGCAGCCATGTTTGAAACTACAGCATTTGCTTTATCTAGGTATGACCATACACCCTCCCTCCCCAAAACCAGTTTTTTGCCATTTAAAAAAAAAATCATGGTCAAATAAATTATGACTGACAGAGAGAGAAAAAAAAAAGTGTACCACAAATAACAAATATTTCATTATATACAGTATTTTTTTTCCATTAGGCCCTGTGCTTACTGCCCCAGTAGTCTGTAATCTTGCTGCTTGTCTCAACCAGAATAAAAGAGACATTTTAGAGGCTCTTTGCGGCACAGTGGTAAGTAAACAGCAGCGGTGGGTGACGAGCAGTGGTCAGCAGATGAACTAGAAGTCAAGCAAGTCGCTACAGTAGAAATAACAGAAATAAACATGTCATTCTCCCAGCCACACTATACCCTATTCCCTATACACCTGAATTAAATCCAGCTCACATTTATTCATGACTGGTCTCAACCCACTACCATTCAAAATGTAGATCTACATCAGTCTAATAAAGAAATTCATCACTGAGGAAGTAAAAGCAGCACTCATTTCATAAACGCAGCTGATTCACACAGATGTAGGTCAAACCGTAATACTGGCTGAATAATAAACTGTGCTCTTAAATGTCAACTCCCCTTTGTTTATAGTGCACTAAGATAAAAAATTTTCTTCAACGCACCATCAAATTGCCCACAGAGGGACTCACATTCGCCTTTCCACAGCTGAAGAGGGCTAGCATGTATGCTAGCAGCTGTCCTCTAAACAGCAGGGGCTGGAACAGCACAACCCAGGGCTAGAGTCATTAACTGAAGCACAGCGGTTAGCTAGGTCAGAGAGATGTGAAGGGCAAGGTCCTCATCTTAGAGAACCCCAGCAATGTGATGACTCCACACTTTGATGCAGTCAGTGGGTATAGGCACCCTATCAATGGCAGATGAAGCTAATACATGCACTGTAATATTTTAAAAGGCTTGATAAGTCCCACACTTAATGCAACGCTTGATTTCGCTGCCAAGCAGCCAAGGTTTATCCACACTGCAGATGTGGTTTCGCTGGCGGACTTAATAGCTTTAAGTGGCTTGGTATTATTCCCATTCAATGTGCTGACTAAGCCACGGGCAGAATTCCTCAACTGTTCCAGGATCCCCCCTGAAGCAAAGCTTCTAATGTAATTAAAGGGTAAAAGCTTTTGAAAACAAATTCTACTCCATCATTATTAAGAGTCGGCAATCCTGTTTACATTGAAATATCGTCTATGTTTAAAGGCAGCGGAGAGACAAAACACTCCCATTAACTCATCCTTAAGCAAACAGTCTACGTTTTCCATTTGAGGAGCACTGCGGGTGTCTGGGGAAAACGGAGCTAACAATCTCTCCATGACATCACTGAAAGCTGCAGCGGACCTCGCTCGTACAACCTCTCCTCAGAGACGACTTAAGCTCGTAGATCAATTGAAATAATGAATATGTATTTGTAGCAGATCAGTCACTGCCGCTTGTACAGCTTGAATGAAAAAATTAAAAGTTGGCGGTGGGGGTGAGGGGTGCGGAACAAACAGGCGAAAATGGCTTACTTGGATGGCGTTCAAATAATGTTACTGGGGATACTAGAGGAAGAAGCTGAGGCTGGTTTTTGGCAGCGGTGGCTGTTACAAAATCCTTTCTGAGTCTAATCACCTGAATAAATGAGATGGATATTGATTTGTTTATATTAGCATTTTGAGTCTCGTAGGGTCATTGATTTGGCGGACAGAAAAAGGTTCTGAGGTCAGTTTCAATTAGCATATGGAAGTTGCTTGGTTATTCAGTGTTTATAACGCTCCAAAACAATACTCTGAGGACTTTATCAGGACTTCAAATATATGCACCGCTGGGCTTTTAGTTCAGGTAAAATATATGAAAAGATTGGCTTGGATTTTGAGAACACAACAGAGCTGGCCACTTACTATAATAACGTCCGATAGTAAAACTATTTCAGTGAGAGTAGTGCAAGTGACTTTTGGGATTCTGGCCAAGTGGAAAACAATATACTGTCATAAAACTTCCAATACAGCATTTGCATAAACAGTAAGTCACATGTGATGGTTAAATGTGAGTCTGAAGTTCTGTTCCAAAACCTAGGGAGCTGCTTTTTAGATCAAGGAATACTACTGTTCCAGAGTTTGTGGTCAGTCATTTTTTTAAGAAGTTAATATTTTAATTTTTATTAAAATTATTAAAGACATCTATGTGACAAAATATCTCTGTTTTAAATAAATGCTATTCTATTGAACTTTCTAGGGCCCTATGATTTCCACAATGCGGAAAATGTGGATGGAGTTGCGGAATCCATTCATAAAAATGGAATTTACTGTAGAACGTTAGGTTTAACTTTAAGAAACTGTGACAGAAATATATTACTTTATTTAATGACAGTACTACTACTAACAATAAGATTATTATTAAAACATTTTTAAGGAATATTTAGCAGAAAAATTATTTACCAGAATTTATTTACCAGAAAAATGTAAAGACACAACACAGTATTTACAATAACAATAATCATATATAATTTTTTTTTTAATAAAATCAGTTAATTAGAGAAGCTTTTGATTATTACATTTTATAAAAACATTAAAATTGAATTCAGAAAAGTACTGGAGAACACAGAATTTGGTAAAAATAAAACTGAATTTGTGAAAAGGGGGGGGGGGGGGGGGGGGGTGCTATTCTATTGAACTTTCTAGGGCCCTATGATTTCCGCAGAAAACGTGGATGAAAATGCAGAATCCAGTCATAAAAATGGAATTTACTGTATAACGTGAAATGTCACCAAATTTTGAACGAATAAATCAAAAGTAGGTCAGTACACTAAAATTAAAACATGATATGGACTAGTGTCTGTGAATATTAAGCCACAAAAAACTATTTAAATATGAATCCTGCATGTTCTGCGTGTCTCTGTGTGAATGATTGGCGCTGGTTTGTGCATTTTAATTCATAAAAATCCTAAGTATAGTATATAAACAAAGTATGTAGTCTCTTAAAAACGGTGTCCTTTTTGTCATATTCATAATACATGATTATTTCCCGCTCTTAACATAGAAAACTTGTGCTTAGACTGATATTTTTCTGATATTTAGACTACCAACAAGGGTTTATTAAAATATAAACAGATGCTATATTGGTAACATATACATTCTGTAAGCATTTACATGTCACATCCATAACGCTGGATTTGCCCAATAATATATTATTTTTCAAAATCAAATCAATTAATTCATTATAGAAGCTTCTAATTATTACATTTAATAAAACCATTAAAATGAAAAAAAATAAATAAATAAATAAAACTGAATTTAAGAAAAGGGAAAAAAGTATTTCATAGGCCCTTAAAAAGTAATAATAAAATAATAAATTTTAATAAATTGCTGTTAAATTATGTAAGTTTCAGGATTTAAATTAATTAGACATGCATTTTAATTAATAAAATGTAATTTAACCATTAAAACGGAGTGTAAAAGAATTTTAAAAATCCAGAAAAACTGAATATAGAAAAAAATTAAACAGAATTTGTGAAAAAAATAAAATAAAAAGGATTTCATAGCCCCAACTTTCTGTTCATCAAAGAATCAAAAAAAGAAAAAGAAAAAAAAAGAAATATCGTTTCCACAAAATTTTAACAATAACAATAGTTTTTAGCAATAATAAGAAGAAATATTTCCTGAGCACCAAATCAGCATATCAGAATAATTTCTGAAGGATCATGAGTAATGGCTGCTGAAAATTCTGCTTTGCCATCAATAAATGCAATCACATTATATATTTAAATAAAAAATTGAATTGTAAAATAGAATGGAACTGTAAAAAATATTTCACAATATCAGTGTTTTTACTCTATTTTTGATCAAAAACTGTAACCTTGGTAAGCATAAGAGATATTTATTTCAAAGAGATTTTTAAAAATCTTCATGACCCCAAAGTTTTAAATAGTAGTGTAGTTAGTAAGTCCATATGCCACACAAACGTGTTCCACGTGTTCCTCACATTCACCAGACACTTGAATTACCTTGTTAAACTTCCTGGTGATGCTACACTGTTATATACTATAATAATAATTATTTATGGCACACACAAATTGTAAAATGTTTTAGAAAATATGTTTTTAAAAAACTACTTTTCTTCCTCAGAGAATTTATTATAATTTTTATATATATTATATAAACCTTCATGTCAAGACATGTGCACGACTTTGATGCACTATGTTGCTTCACCTGTAATAAGTTCACTAGGTTTTGGAATGTATGGAAAGTATATTGTCCTGTTACCCCGTTACGCATATAAATGAACAGCAGGTTGAAACCAGTCAGATGGATCTCTTAATAAATGATAAGCACAAGGAAACATAAACTGGGTTAAGAAAGTGGATTTTCTCTATTCTTTCTTGAGGCTGAGTAAAAACTCATTCCTGAAATCCTTCAGGGACATTTCCAGCATGAGATATGCAATATCAATAGCCCTCATCTCTTAACTGAGAGCAATAAAACCTCTTCCCATTATTGCTGTGTCAGCAAAAAAATCCAGAGAGAGACTCATTATGAAGTATTTATATGTATGACATTATTATTATTTCATTCCTGGCATTAATATCCTTTGTGATTTCCCCAGCAGCTGGCTTTTTCCAGATAACCACCCAAAATGGCAGCAATAATATCCCGCAACTGGCTGAATCAAGACGTTTTTGCACATAAAATCGTTCCATAAATGAAATTAAAACTTGCCAGGGGTTTGTAGATGAAGAATCTCTCCTAGCACATTTCTCAAAACAAGTAAAAGGTGGCAAACTGAATGACATGTAAAACTCTGATTCAGGTTTGCAGTAACGTCTTCTCGCACACAAAATAACACACAAAAACGCATCTGGGGACACATACCTAACACAGCTCGTCCTGGTAATGAACCAAATCAGAGAGAGGAGGAGGCTACTAATTAAGCTGCAGAATTGTTCTCTAGAGACGCTCACATTAATTAAACTTACATGACATCGAAATCTGCATCTGTCATATATCATTGAAAAGCATGAGTTAACACTTATATATCAAAATGTAATCATCTTAAAGCTTTTACTTAAGGGATATTAACTACCTATGCATTCATTTAAAAGATTTACATTTTCTACAGTACGTTAAAGTGACAAAAGGTTGACTCAAAGCGACAAGAAGCATTCAGTCATTCATTAGCAATCACAAAACACAAAAGGTCACCAAAAGGTCAATTCATTACAATTGAGCCTTTTGAGTACAATCTTGATTTGAGAGCTCTCAAAAAAGAATGTCATTAACATTATCCCACACTGTAATGGCTTCAAAACCCAATTAGAGACATCACTAATGCAAGCATCGGGATTACAGTCAAAATGAATAATCTCTTTTTAACCAGGTAAGAGAACAAGTACAGTGAAAGGCCATTTCCACCACATGAAAAAAAAAAAAAAAAAAATCATGCTTTGATAAATTAGAATTATGACATAAAAAGTTGAAATGATCAGATCATTAAAAATTTTCATAATTTTGACCTTTTATCTCATAATTATCACTCATTAAGACTCAGAATTATTTACATTATTTTATTGTTGAATTATTTGAATTATTTATATACATTTATTATACAAGCATGATTTTATTTCTTATGTGGAAGAAACAGTTTTCCATAAAATACTGAGACCACTAGCAATGTGCAGTTCTCCATCAGGGGCAAAATGCAAATGTTGTGACAAGCATGAATTTTAAATCTACACTTTTTGGCACATTGATACAGTTACTGACACACGGACAAACCTTTTAGGAGTTGAATAACTCATCTCTTCCTCACACTTAATAAACTGCTCTACAGGTTTAGTGGACAACATGTGCTCTTTGAAAACTGCATTTTTGTTGAAATAAAGACAAGTTATTTAAAATGAAAACTACATTAAAATTCAATTCCTACGTTTGTTGTAAATAAATAAAATAATTTTATTTCGGACAGATGGGCAAAACAATGTGGCTAATGCGTCAAAATTGCAAATCAGGCATTAAATTAGGTCAACTGAATGCACCTTGCAGAGCAATGTGCGCTTCTAGTGCAGACAGCTCTGGTAATGGCTAGAACCGCGCAACCGTTCGGCGTTGCCACCACTTGTTTGTTTATGTTACATTGGCTAAAGTTACACATTTGCCTGTTTTAATAGTAGAAGGTAATAGTTCGCCTTACAAAGAAAATTCTGTCATCATTTACTCACCCTCAGGTCGTTCCAAACTCGTATGATTTTCTTACTTCGATGAACAACAGGATAAACATTTGAAGAATGTCTCAGCTATTTTTAGTCCATACAATGACTATAAGTAGACTTTGACAGTCAAAAAAGTACATGAATCCAATTAATCCACGTTGTCTTAATCTATATCATGAGCATTTAATTATTCACTATCAATTTAAATAATTGATCAAATAGCATAAAACAAATAAGGCTATGCTTCAGGAACGTCAAACCTTGATGACAGGAGCAACCAATGAGGTTGGATATTATTGACGTAGTATTAAAATAAATTAAATAGTATTTTAAATAATTAATATTACATTAAAAATATTATAAATAATATTTAGATTATTTAATAGTGTGTTTTAAAGTAGAAGTCCACTTCCAGAACAACAATTCACATATAATGTATTCACCCCCTTGTCATCCAAGATGTTCATGTCTTTCTTTCTTCAGTCGTAAAGAAATTATGTTTTTTGAGAAAAACATTTCAGGATTTTTCTCCATATAATGGACTGGAATGGTGCCCCAGGTTTGAACTTCCAAAATGCAGTTTAAATGCAGTTTCAAACGATCCCAAATGTAGTTGTAAACTATCCCAGCCGAGGAAGAAGGGTCTTATCTAACTAAATGATCGGTTATTTTCAGAAAAATAATATAAATTATATACTTTTTAATGTCAAACACTTGTCTTGTCCTGCTCTTCCCGACCTCTGTTTTTTTTCCAGTTCATGACAAGGTATGTCGAAAAACTCCCATCTCATGTTCTCCCTCAACTTCAAATTCGTCCTATATTGTTGTTTTAGCTTTTTGGCTGGGTCAGAACTTCTGCAGCGATGTAGGATGATTTTGAAATGATTTTTGAAGTTGAGGGAGAAAATACGATCAGAGTTTTTCGACATACCCTAATTGTCTTGAGCCAGAATACACAGAGTTCAGGGAGAGCAAGACAAGATCAGCCTTTGGAGATTAAAAAGTATTTAAATTTTATTTATTTAATAAAAATAACCAATCGTTTCGCTAGATAAGACCCTTCTTCCTCGGCTGGGATCTTATACAACCGCCTTTGGGATCGTTTGAAGCCGCATTTAAACTGCAGTTTGGAAGTTCAAACTCGGGGCACCATAGCAGTCCATTATATGGAGAAAAATCCTGAAATGTTTTCCTCAAAAAACATAATTTCTTTACAAATGAAGAAAGAAAGACATGAACATCTTGGATGACAAGGGGGGTGAGTACATTATCATAAATTGTTGTTCTGGAAGTAGACTTCTCCTTTAAGATCATATTAAGTACAATTAGATTTCATGACAAACATTTTAAAGAGTATGAAAAGAGCCTATTAAAATGATAGTTTACCAAAAAATGAAAATTTGCCATTAATTACTCACCCTCATTTCGTTCCAAAGCCATAAGACCTTAGTTAATCTTTAGATGTTGTGACCAAAGAAAAAAAAAATGTAGGGTCAGAGAGCTCTTGGATTTTATCAAAAATATCTTAATTTGTGTTTTGAAGATGAATGAAGGTTTATGGGTTTGGAACGACTTGAGGGTGAGTAATTAATGACAGAATTTTCATTTTTGGGTGAACTATCCCTCTAAATCCAAAGTGCTCATAGTTTAAAAAACCATGGAATTTTGCACTGAGTTTGCTATAAATTTTGTTTATAAATGTATCTTTGCTCAACATTTTTACAAAAAATAAAAAAGCATCCTTAATCAAAACATTAACATGCCTCCCATGAATCCATTGACCTGATCATAAGACGAATCAACATGACAACATTTAGCCATGTCTGATCATATCATAATTACTTACTAACCAACTGAGGCATTTTAAGGTGATATGAACTTAATCAAGACATTCTAAGCAGTACTTCCCGTGAAGATGCCCTTGCTACACAGCAGATGGTAAATACATGCATGACTTCACAGAAAATCTCCTGAACCTTAATGAATGTTAGCCTTAGATGATCTTAGTAAAAATGTAATTCCACCACTGACCCAAACGCAGCCAGATCATCTACATCTGTTCACTGTCCAGTCATTTCCTCCCCCTTTATCATCATCAACACGCCATAAGTGTTAATAAGACTCTCGGCTAATCATTAAAAAAAAAATGTTTATTTTTCAAATACACTGTTTGTACATTATGTCCAATTTGTGATTATGAAGATGTGATTTTAGATGGTAACAGCCTGTAGTCACAATTATTTTGCAGTGGCGAACACATCATCAGAACCATAATTATTGAGAAGAGGAGGCAAGGCAAGCCTCTCAAAAGCACTCAGAGAGCACATTTATATGGAGATAAAACATCACCCCTGACATTCCTGAAAAGGGACTTTCACATTACTGCTATACTGAGTTCAACCCGTCACCTTGAACTGTGAGCGGCAACACAGTCTCTTTCAGGCAGCACTTGCAATCTGATGCCAATATTGAGAGTCTGCCTCATGAAGCAGCAATTGAAATTCAGTTTAAAACAAATGTCCAAAACAAGTCAAGGTGAGGAAGAACTATGTTATTAAGGTTTTTTTTTTTCCTCACAGCACAGCATGTGTATATATTAGTATATTATATTAGTATATTAGTATATTAGTTGATTTAGTTCTTTGTTCCCAAGTAACATCACAGCTTGCAGCATTAATATAAAATGTAGTTCATGTGAGTATGTGTAAATATAACTGTAAATGTGTCTCATCCAATCAGAATTTGGAGTAAAATGGAACTATCCATTTAGTCTTTCGCTTTTTGACTCATGATATAATATGAGATTTACCATGTTGTTTTACCATATACCAGTCAAAAGTTTTTGAACAGTAAGGTTTTTAATGTTTTTTTTAAGTCTATTCTGCTCACCTAGCCTGCATTTATTTGATTCAAATATTGCAGAATATTTTTACTATTTAAAATAACCGTTTTCTATTTGAATGTATTTCAAAATGTACTGATCAAAGCTAAATTTTCAGCATCATTACTCCAGTCTTCAGTGTCACATGATCCTTCAGAAATTATTCTTATATGCTGATTTGCTGTTCAAGAAACAATATTTATTATTATTATTATCAATATTTAAAACAGTTGAGTAAACTTTTCCAGGATTTTTTATGAATTGAAAGATCCAACGATCAGCATTTATCTGAAATAAAAAGCTTGTAGAATTATACACTATTCAAAAGCTCAGAGTCAGTATAATTTTGGGAGGGCTTATAGAAATTAATACTTTTATTTCACAAGCAAGGATGCTATGTATTGATAAAAAGTTATGATAAACACATGTATAATGTTAGAAAAGATTTCTATTTCAGATAAATGCTGTTTGTCTGAACTCAACTTCAAAGAAACCTGAAAAAATTCTACTCAGCTGTTTTCAACATAATAATAATAATTTTTTTGAGCAGCAAATCAGGACATTAGAATGATTTCTGAAGAACCATATGACAGGAAAACTCAGCTTCGAAATCACAGGAATAAACGACATTCAGATAGAAAACAGTTATTTTAAATAGTACAGATATTTCAAGATTTTACTGGTTTGCTGTACTTTGGATCAAATAAATGCAGGTTTGGTGAGCAGAAGAGACTTCTTTAAAAAACATTAAATATCTTACTGTCCAAAAACTTTTAATTGGTAGTGTATAGGCTGATATAACTTTATACAATATTGTAAGACCTCATGTAAGATTTTGGTGATATATACCACAACATCTAATTAAAATAAACAGCCATTCAGAGATAAAAAGACAGTTTTTTTATTAAAAATTACAGCAAACAAAATTCAAGTCTCACTACTTTTACTAAATGAATCAGAATATGTTTTGTACAGCATGTTTTTCAGTCTTTTAATGCACCGCGGCTAGGGTACAAAAGAACCCCTGTCTGGCCTGTGAAGATTACCAGTTGCTAGACCTCCATAACAAAGGTTCCTTTGACCTACCGCAAGAAAAAAGCAAAATAATGAAAAATCGTATCAGTGCGGGGTTAGCATTTAACAGTCTGGTTCATACCCTTTTTCTGGCCTTGGTCAAATTGCATTTTTCAGCACACAATCTGGTTATTCAAAAATGGAGAAAAGAGTGCAGAGGAAAAAAAAAGCTCTTGTCATCACCATTGCTCATCATTTTATTGTCAGGGTGTGAAGACAATTCCCATCCGTGACCTTTAGCGGTGCAGGTGGCCTATGCTAGCCCTCCATGGAAATGCTCAACTTGTTATTTTAAAGTAAACACAGCATAATCAAATTGATTGTGTGTTTTTTGCATTAGGTGCTGTGGGGTACATTAAGTATTAATGTTGAACTGACTTGATTTCATCCCCCTGACAATAATGTGTAACATCGGCTTAATGTGTACGTGTACGCTAGCACTTGAAAGCGCTCATAATACTGTCCTTAAAAAACTCCCATCGAAATACTAAAAATGACGACGTCACTCAGTTTGAGCTAGCAAGTGTGGGTGTGTAGGGAGCACAGGCAGATCGGGCTGCAAATAACTTTTGTGGTGTCCATTGTTATGGCAGTATGTTTACAGTGATAGCTGCCCCGAGGGCTGGAGGAGTGGGCAGCTGCTGAGACCTGTCCACCAACAGCATGTCAAACCACCATCTGATACCTCCCTATGTCTGCTTGCTTCCCCACTGGGTAATTGAAATGCTCAGCCACCAGCACTCTTATTGGATTCTCCACTGCCAAACATCTCACTCACTTTTCTGTAGGAAAGCCAGTGCCAAGGCTTGTTTTCCTGATTTGTTTCCTTGCTGCTCCTTTCCCCTTCACCTTGTTTTTGGTTGCAGAGCCTTCAGCTTGGACATGATGAGCTCTGTGTGTGGTTCAGCAGCACAGGTATCCCAACAGACTCGCTCATTCCCTCTTGTTAGGATTTTGCTGTCTCAAGACCTTGTATTGTCTGACAATGTCTTGATTTATTGGACTGTCTGTTCCTAGGGTTTCATCACTGTCTTTCAATTGCCAATGCCAAGCGGGCTTATTTCAGGAAAGTGCTCACTCTGATCTTTAGGTTCGACTGTCTTTACATATCTCTGCTTCACTTCTCTTGAGAGGTTTAGAAGCATAAGTAATGGAAAGACAGCTAAACCTATTTCTCTTGTGAGGTACAGTAGTTATACAGAAGTAGTATGTTCATGACCCCTTTAATCTTTAACCAGTAAATCAGAAAAGTCTTAAAACTGTATTGGAGAACATTCAGCTCCTAAAACTTTTTAGAAATCTTTTATTTGATTTACAGAAATTAGGAGTGCCTCATTTTCCAATATTGTTGTGAACAATGAAGAGAATTGAACTCAAAAAGGTTAAGAACCACTGTGATACAGTACATGGTTAAAACAAATATGTGTAATTTACTTGAATGACACCTAAATTTTAAAACTCATCACGGCATCAAGGAGTTAGTCCTTTCTTTTCACTCATTTGAAAAGGTTTTGAACAAGATGTTGGAACATGGAAGCAGGAGTTTGCTTCATTCAGACACAAGAGAGAACATTGAGAATGAAGTCTAGCTGCTCAAAAGTGTTCAGTGGGGTTCACCTCCGTGGGTTTTAATATTTTTTTTTTCCCCGGGTGCTGGGTAGTTGTTCTGTAACTCGTCATATTTAATGGGTTATAAAATATTGGGTTATTTTTCCTACCCAACCGCTGGGTTGAGCCTGTCTCCAACAAAACAATCCAGCTGCTGGGTTACAGTCAGGTTGCGGGCTTTTTGCATCCTCTACAGGAGAGAGCGGTTCTTAGCGCCACCGATTTGGTGCACTTCTTCAGTTAAATAAAGGTTTGTATACATTTTATTTCATTTATAAAGTCTTTGCTGTAAATGATATTATTTTACACAACACAAAATACAGGGACAAGATGTCAGTCATCTAAATGGAGAAGGCTAAATGCATCAGCAGCGGCCATTTCGCATGATGGAAATGCCTTTTGCCTTGCATAACAAATTAATTTTATTTGTTATAATACTGAATTTATTTTAATTTGATGTTAAAATATTTTCTCTGATCTCAGTACTGTTTGTTTATGGGCAGGTTATGAAGTCAGTCACGGCATCTTTCAGCTACGAGTAAAACACGAGGCGGCGGTCTGAGGTTCACGGTTCCTCCGGCGAACAGCAGCCCATCACTGGCTTGGATTTCACCGACACACCGGCACAAGAACTAGCACTATTTTACACTTAAATTAAAATGCTACTTTTAAATTTTACATTTTTTATTTCTAAAATGCTTGTTAAATGAGTTTAAATGTATGTAATATTGTAAACTATGCTGTATTCACACAAACAAATTCAATTTGTCTTATAGATATGCTCACAGAATATAAACCTAACAGACCACTCAGATCATTAGGATCGAGTCAGTTAGAAATACCAAGGGTTCACACAAAACAAGGGGAATCCGCTTTTAGCTATTATGCTGCCCGCAGTTGGAACCAGCTTCCATAAGAGATCAAATGTGCTAAAACTTTTTTGTGATTATTGTTTTTATTATTGCTTTTATGATTATTCTACTTCCTTTTAAGTAAAGCACTTTGAATTACCTTTGTGTATGAAATGTGCTATATAAATAAACTTGCCTTGCCTTGCCTTGCCTTATATTTTTGTCCGTGGGTGTTCTTGCTTAACAGTAAATGTTCATCTCTTGATTATTTCTGTTGCCTCTATAATTCTGTGTGATTTTCCAGTGCTTTTTAAAGGAACACTCCACTTTTTTTGGAAAATAGGCTCATTGTCCAACTCCCCTAGAGTTAAACAGTTGAGTTTTACCGTTTTCAAATCCATTCAGCTGATCTCCGGGTCTGGCGGTAGCACTTTTAGCATAGCTTAGCATAGATCATTGAATCTGATTAGACCAATAGCATCTCGCTCAAAAATGACCATATTTTTCCTATTTAAAATTTGACTCTTCTGTAGTTACATCGTGTACTAAGACTGATGGAAAATTAAAAGTTGCGATTTTCTAGGCTGATATGGCTAGCAATTATACTCTCCGGCGTAATAATCAAGGAACTTCACTGCATAACATGGGTGCAGCAGGCACAATGATATTGAATAATGTGTGTGCTTTTAAGTTCCAGTCCATTTTAAACCAGCAATATAATCATTTCTAAACAATAGTTGACTTAAATAAAATAACCCAGCATGTTTAGCAAAAAACTTTAACCCAACCAGCTGGGTCAGAATAAACCAGCTTGTGTTCTGTCCAGTAACCCAAGTTTGTTTTTAACCCAGCATTTTTCAGAGTGTACATTTGCCCATGTAGTGTATATGAAAAACTTAATGAACTAGGTCATTATGGCCTAACTAAAGAGTTTTTATGAAATTTTAATGAAGTGAAACAGACACAGGAAACTCTATGAATATCCATAAGCTCTATATTCATCTTTATTGGATACGAAAAATGCTGCATGTTTTGAAAAAATGTAGCATGTCTGAAAAAGTTAAGTGCATTTTCAAAGGGAGCTGGTTTATCAGGTCTCTGGAGAGTTCTGGATTCGCTGAGCAGTGAGACGTTTGCGCTGAGGTGTTTTCTCACATTCACAAGGAGTGAGAGGTAAAGGGATTTTACACTACAAGGAAGAGAAGGGTGAATTCTCACCACCCCACCCCCACCCAACAGAAACCCAGACTAGCGGCATCCCAAAACGCCCTCGTTGTGCTGGGATTCATTTTATCACTATGGAAGATTATCATCTTTTCATTTCCTCTGTGAATGCAATTCTAGAATGCAGGCAACTTGTGATTGCCACAACACAAAGTGAAAGGTCAACACTGAATCAGTTAAGAGAGATAGATGAGAATTTTTCAGTGGAGGAATATTTCCATGTAATGTAAATTTCACATTTACCAGTATGTGTTTCTTTGTGACACAGAGCTGAGGGAAAATGTTTAGTGCAACTTGAGATATCCAGTTAGGGCAACCAACTCAATAAATCACTATTATTGATCTCAAAAGAAGCCACTTGGTCTGTGGTTATCACAAGGAGGGCAGCTCATTGATTTGTGTTGACTCTCAAATAAAATGTGCACTACAAATATGTGAAGAATTGCCCATCATTTACAATTATGCTGTAAGAAATGAGACCATGCTAAACTGCAAGATAAAATACTGTCCAGACACATGCATCAACATTATAGCCAGGTACTGCTAAATTCCCACAACTCTCCTTCAGTCAATAAACCCAACACCAAGCTTTTCTAATGGAATCTTAAGGGAATGTTATGGGTTTGACAAGTTAAGCTTTATCAGCAACATTTGTGATATAATATAGATCACCACATACTCAGTCCCATTGCTAAAGAAGATTAAAAATATTGTCTAATGCACTAAATGTTTGTTTCCATGTAAGTTGTGAAATTAACTTGATTTGGTGCAACTGGTGCATCATATATATATATATATATATATATATATATATATATTCTATGATAGTGTATAAATTATGCTAAAATAACACTGGTTTACATAATATATATAAATTATTTATATTACAATTAATTTATTTAATTGGTAACACTTTACAATAAAGTATCTTACATTACATTCTTACATTAATTAATGTATAAACTAACATGGTCAAACAATGAACAATAAATTTATTACAATTTTGATTCATTTTGTTAACATTACAAAAATGCTGGGTTAAAAACAACCCAACTTGGATTATTTGGCAATCCAGCACAGGGTAAATATTGGACAGAACACAGGCTGGGTTATTTTGACCCAGCCGGTTGGGGGTTAAGGCTAGAAGGGATACAGTTGTGGCTATGCTGCGTATGCGCACATTAATCTAATGTTATTTTTGTCACACTGTACAAACAATAATACTGTTACTGTTTCATAGTAAGGGCTAAGTTTTGAGTTAGGGTAGGTGTAGACGTTAATAAAACACAGTCTAATGGGTGGAACAATTAATTTCATTTTCCGGTCGGAGCTGTATCCCAACATGCTGGGTTATTTTATTTAAGTCAACTATTGTTTAAAAAATATATTGCTGGTTTAAAATGGACTGGAACTTATAAAAACATACAGAATTCCTGTAGAGGCAACAGCAACAATCAAAAGATTGTTTATTATCAAGCAAGAACACATGAACAAAATACAAGACAAATTGAATTTATTGGGGTGAATACAACAGTTTACAATATTACATACATTTAAACTCATTTAACAGGCATTTTAGACATAAAAATGTAACATTTAAAAGAAGAATTTTAATTTTAGTGTATTCAACCATTCTCTGTAATCGCGTTTTACTGAAATAGCACTAATTCTCATGCCAGTGTTGCCGAAATCTGAGCCGGTGAAGGGCTGCTGTTTGCCGGGTTAACTGCAAACTTCAGACCAAGGCCTCGCATTTCACTCGGAGCTGAAGGATGCCATGACTGACTCCAAAAACTGCCCATAAATAAACAGTACTGACATTAGAGAACATAATTTAATATTAAACAATACAAGAACGAATAAAATCCATTTATTTTATGCAAGGCAAAAAGTTTCCATCCTGCGAAACAACTGCTGACAGCTGACTGACATCTCGTCCTTATGTTGCGTAAAATACAATTTACAGCACAGTAAAGACTTTATAAATGAAATAAAATGTACAAACCTTTATTTCGCTGAAGAAGTGCAAATCAGCTGTGCTGAGAATCCCGTAAAGGACTCAAAAAGCTCTGACTGACTAACTCAGCAGCAGCTGGGTTGTTTTGTCAGAGACAGGCTCAACACAGCGGTTGGGTAGAAAAAAATAACCCAGCGTTAAAAATGACCCAGCAACTTAGTTACAGAAAAACTACCCAGCACCTGGGTAAAAAATGTATTTAAAAATAAAAAAAAATTTATATAACCCAAGGTGAACCCAGCATTTGGGTTAAAAAAAAAAAAAAAAAAAAAAAAACATTACCCAGCATTTTTTAGATTGTAGTTAATAAAAATACAGCTGTTCATATTGGTTAGTACAGTGCATTAACTAATGTTAACAAACAACTTTTGATTTTAATGATGCAAAAGATTTGACATTAATAATTGTTGAAATTAATATTAACTAAGATGAATAAATGCTGTAAAAGTACGTTCTTAGTTTATGCCAACTAAAGTATTTAACTAATGTTAACTAATGAACCTTATTGTAAAGTGTTTTTTTATTATATATTAGTTATTTTAGTACTTCAGTTTATTTCTAAACAAATGGTCTAAAAAAATATTTAGTCACATGACTTCTTAGGTGCAAAGTTATGTGACTTACAGTACTTTCTTTAATTTTTATCTTGAAAATTATATTCACATTTTGGTATTTCCAAGCAGCATTTGTAATTAGATATCCCAAATTTTACAATAATTCCCCTAGTAAACATTGGTTTGTAGATAATTGCAAAACATCCCTTTCTGGCATTGTGTGAAAATGTTACTGGCCAATGTTGTCATGACAACAGAGTAGAAAGACCGCATATAACTTTACACAGACAGGGTCAGTAAGCAATTCTGTCACACTACTCTCATGTTAATTCACGTACTGTGCAAGTGTTGGGTTTAAATAGAACATAAGTGTATCCTATGTAAACACAATTCATTTTAAAACCAAGAGACACATCAAATTAATTTTCTGTTGCAATCAACATTACTGTATGTCATAAATTCAGTTGATAGAGCTCAAAATGTAGTGAACACAGGTCAGACAGACATGTTCGGTAATTGGTAAATGATGTCTCGTAAAGCTTATATAAGCCCATAAAATGGAGGGGTTTGGGACAGGGGTGACGTAGAGGAGCTGCATAATGAGATTAGCATCCTCTTTGTGTTTGATGCAACTCAATCAAGCAGATCTCCAAGGTTTATGACTCTATTAAGGCCTGTGGCATCGAGAGAGGAGGGCCCGGGTCCTGTCCCTGTGTCTCTGGCATCAGACGCTCAGCCTGTGATGAACTAGCCGGTTTGGAGGACATCAGATAACACAAGAGGGCTGAAAGAGAGAATAACAGCGTACAACCTCCTGTTTAATGCTTTTATTTGACAGTGAGAAAAGAGCCAGACAGATGAATGATCCCAGAGAGGACATTGCTTTGGGTGAATGCTTGTGGGATCAGCTTTTGCGTTTTTAGTTTGAGGGGGAAAGAACAAGTCTGGAAATAATGCCCGTACACACTAAGAACAATAACTATAACCAAGTTTTAAATATCATTCTGGCACAAATTCTTAAGGTGGAAAGTTTTGCATGCAAAAATGTCCATTTTCTATTGGCAGTAGTGTAGTATATAAAGCACAGATCACATAAAAGCCACTTTCAAAGCAAGCAATTCTTCATGTCCATGCAAAATTCCTGATTCTATGGATTCACACTGAAATTTGATGGTATTTCACCCACAGAAAAATCCCAGAACAATGGTATATAAGCCATTTTTTTTGTCTTGCTGATCTGTGATGAAAAGATTCATAGCCAGTCAAATTCTTTAAAGCACATTTGCAGTGAACATAAATCATAAAGTTTGAAGTGACAATGAAATTTAGAGTAGTTTTACAGAATATGGTATACTAGTATACTAGTATACTAGTAAAAATCCACAAAACCTTTCAGTAACATTTTACAATGGGGGATTGTTTGTATAACGTTAGATAACCACATAAGTCAATATGAACTAACAATGAAAAATACACTGTAAAAAATAAAAAACACAATTTGTCGAGTCAGCTTTAAATAATTTATTACCCGGCTGCCTTACAATTTTAAGTTCAATCAACTAAAATAAGTTTAGTCAACTTGAAATGTTAAGTTGTACTAAGTAACAACTTAGATATTTGTGTTTGCTAAACCCAGCTGCCTTAAAATTTTAAGTTGATTCAAATCAAATATCTAAGTTGTCGCTTAGTATAATTTGACATTTCAAGTTGAATACAATTTTTGTTGAGTTGACTGAACTTAAAATTTTAAGGCAGCCAGGTTACAAATTATTTTAAGTTGACTCAACAAATTGTTTTTTTTTTTCAGTGTACATTAAGCATTTATTAGTTAACAATGAACATCTGTATTTTTATTAACTAATGTTAATCATTAGTAAATACTGTAACAAATGTATTGCTCATTGCTATTTAATGGTAGTTGAAGAAGTGTATTTACACGTAAGTAATATTCACATATTATTTCCTAACAAAACCCAGCCCAGCCCAGTTATTTTATAGTTTGTCCGTCCTGTTACAATAATTTCATCTCAGAAAAAAATTCTAGTAATTCAGTGTCAATGACAATTTACTGGAATATGAATAATGTATTACTTTAAAAAGTAAACAAAAATATATTTCATGCACCTGAAAACAAAAAATGTAAAATACATCAAAGCAAAAGTAAAAGTAATATACACTGCGGTTCAAAAGATTTGTAATGTTTTTTAAAGAAGTATTTTCTGCTCATCAAGGCTGTGTTTATTTGATTAAAAATGTGGAAAAAAGTAATATTGTGAAATAATATTGCAATTTAAAATAGTGGTTTTCTAATTTAATATATTTTTGGGAACAGTTGTGGTGCTTGATTTTTTGTTTATTTATTTATTTTGGAGCCTGATACTTTTTTTCCGGATTCTTTGATGAATAAAACGTTAAAAAGATCAGCATATATTTAAAATAGAAATCTTTTATAATAATATACACTACCGTTCAAAGTTTGGGGTCAGTACATTTTTTCTTATTTTCTTTGTTTGAAATAAATTAATACTTTTATTCAGCAAGGATGTGTTCAATTGATAAAAAGTGATAGTAAAGACATATATTGTTAGAAAATGCTTCTATTTTGAATAAATGCTGTTCTTTTTCACTTTTTATTCATCAAATAGTCCTGAAAAAAAATCACTTTCTAAAAAAATATTAAGCAGCACAACTGTTTCCAACACTGATAATAAATCGTGTGACTCTGAAAGCTAATGAAAATCAGTATATTGAAATAGAAAAATAGTTATTTTAAATTGCAATAATATTTCATGACATTCCATTTTTTTTTTTACTTGTTTCTAACAGGTTGGACATTTTTAGTCTTCTATTTCATAGATTTTGTTACATTTATTTGCCTGAGCTTGATCAAAATCATTTTTCAAATGTTTTAAAATTCCGTTATGCACACAAAAAGTTATTTTAAAAACTTTCTACATTATGATGTCCAAAAGGCACCAAATTTCAGGAATAGCCCATCAATCTTTTTTTTTACTTCATAAACAATTTCCCATTGTTAATGTCAATGATTTATGGAGCACTAAACTAGAAATGCCCCCAGTTTTCTTTTCAGAAACCTGAGTATCTTAATCCTTGTACAGTCCATGCATAAAACACAAAGTTTTCCGCCCAGGAAGTAACACATTTGCCATGACGTTTCAGCAAGGAGCTGTTTAACAATACAAAAGCAAAGCCATTTATTATTTTTCCATTCTAAAAATGCCCATATTACACATGTTAATGTTATGGTAAGTATATGGGCAAAAGAACACCTAAACAAATGTTCCTCCTTATGAATAATGACACAGAGCTTGTAAAGGTGTACTGTAATCTAGCGGGAATAGCTAAGTGACTTTGTCCCCATGGTTCCAAACACGCAGAGCTGTTTCCTGGGTAGTTCATTCACAGCTACTGCAAAGATGATGAGCTCACAGTATGGGCTAAACAGCACTCTCACTTCAGCTGCCATCCTTTGAATTACATCATAAATCACTCATAAGTGGGGAACAAAAGCGTTCCTGTGTTTCAAGCATAAAGCACCGGCGTCGGGTTGATGGGAGTTGCGCCGCTCAAATGGGAGTTTTTCACCTTGCAGAAAAGTCATTTTATGGGCAAAATAAGAGATTCTGAGCACAGTCTATTTACCGGACGCTGAGAAACAGATGAGCAGTACTGCGTAAGGAGCTTAAGTGGAAAAAACTGAGAAGTCAGTGGTCTGTTGAGGAAAGCTCATCATAAACTTGGTCAGTTCTCCCACCCTCTCAAGACCCAGAGTGCCAAAGAACTGCTAGAGAGTTTAAGAGGCTTACCTCCTCATCAAACACACACACACATAAATCTAGATGCATGAGTGCATACACTTCAGACCGGCATACAAATGTGTGATTTACATCCCCTCCGTTTGTCAGTTTGAATTTTAAGGACAAAGTGATTAGAACCACTAAAGCACAAGCCATAACAGAAGTGGCAATTATGAGAAAAACTAATTAGCAGATGTGGGTAGGTAAACACGACTGAGAATCTATAAGACTCACTCACCTTCTAGCAAACGCACAGTTCAGATACAATTACTGATGGATGAGTCTGCTGTTAATCTGTGGGCTTGAAGGATTAATGTTGATTAAAGGGTTAACACATTCACCCCCATTTTTAACCCAACTCTTAGTCCCAACAAAGAACTCACACATAAATCACTGGACTGCTGTAAGTTGATCAATAAGTGCTAACTGTAAAAGGCATTAGCATTTTACATTATTCACTGCGATGTGTGTGTGTGTGAAAGGTTGTGGTGACATTATTCATGACATTATCCATTATTGACATTATCCATTTCTCACATCCAGGCCGCTTTGTTTATTGTGTATGGGTATTTCTTCAATTTTTGTGCCCTAGAGGATGATTTTTATTAAAATTAACATTATATGAGGATCCCATTAAAACTGTGCTGCTTTTCAAGTTCCAGACAGAGACATTCAATCTTAAAATATGAATTATTACTTGTTTAAAACTATTATAATCTAAACAGATTGAGAAACAAACTTTTTTTTGTTTTTTGTTTTTTTGGCAAATTTAGTGTACTTTGTTACCATAGAGACAACAGTGTCAGTGAAGAGCACACTTGTGATGTGTGAAGATAAGGAATATTTTTTAACGAAAATTTATTGTGCATTATTTCCAATTAAGCTGTCCAATTAAATCAAATTATGCGAAAAAAAAAAAAAATGTTTTTTCAAGATTTATAAAAAATAGCCTTAGCAAGACACATATGCAAAAGTAATATACTGTATGTACATGTATTACATTTCCATATATTAAAAATTTTGTTGTATGAGGAAAAAAGCATGAAACCTATTAGACAATGGAACAATTTCATATATGAAAATATATCTAGCTCATACAAATCTGTACGTTTATGTGTTTATGTATATATAATACTTTTTACCACCCTAAAACCTGTCAATGCATGTTGATATTATAGAGATAAATATAAAAGACAGACATGCATTTAAAAATAAATTAGAAATATATATAAACAGACAAACAGATTTTTTGTATGTATGGTGTTTTAATAAACTTATATAAATGAAATATTGTTGACATATGTGACCCTGGACCACAAAACCAGTCATAAGTAGCACAGGTATATTTGTAGCAATTGCCAAAAATACATTGTATGGGTAAAAATGATCGTTTTTTCTTTTATGGCAAAAATCATTAGGATATTAAGTAATGATCATGTTTCATAAAGATGTTTTGTAAATTTCCTACTGTAAATATATCAAAACTTATTTTTTGATTAGTAATATGCATTGCTAAGAACTTCATTTAGTCAACTTTAAAGGCCATTTTCTCAATATTTTAATTTCTCAAATTATTGTACCCTCAGATTCCAGATTTTCAAATAGTTGTATCTTGGCAAAATATTGTCCTATCCGTACAAACCATACATCAATGGAAATACATCAGCTTTCAGATGATATATGAATTTCAATTTTAAAAAACCGACCCTTATGACTGGTTTTGTGGTCCAGGGTCACAAATGAGTGATATCAGCTATATCGCACAGCTACGAGTGTATGATTTATCGAAAACGAATTATATCCGACGCCCTGAATTATAGCTTAGGCCCTGGGGCTCACATCTCTAAAAATTTCAAAGCAAATTTTCAAATACACGTTATCTTTAGAGGTCGACCGATATTGGATTTTACCGATACCGATAACTAGGTTGGACCACACTGGCTGATACAGATTAATCGACCCATAGTTTTTAAAATGGATACTGAATGGAAAATAAACAGTGCTCTAATATTAAAAAAAAAAAATAATAAATAAAAAAAAAAGTAGCCTACTGAACCATACTTTGTAAATTAATAAAAATATTCATATTAATTATATATTGATTATTACAGTTAGTTCATTGTTCATTAATGTTAACAAAAGCAACTAAAATTTTTAAAATATATCAGTAAATGCTGAAATTAACACACTCCAACAAGGAACAATACTTCTATTCTACATCTTTTATCAATCTTAATGTTACAAATGGACTCATTACATCAACAATCAAGGTAAAGATAGCCATCTTTAAATATCTACACAAAGACCACAGTATTGAAATTGCATACATATGGATATTGTGTACTTTCACAATTTAACTGCTTTTATTCTAGAACATTTGTGGTTTTCTAATCAAAATATAAAAATATGTTAGTCACACAATGGGCAAAAGTGCAGCGCTGCGTCTAGAAGAACTCGCAGCTATCCGGTATCACACACACTGGACGCGTCGCGTTCAATTCAAGCGGCAGTATACAAGACTTTGATCACCAAACGGGCAAAAGCATATACTGCTGTCCTTTCTCCACTAATGCAGCATCTAGTCAACAAATTCATCGCTTAGTAATGACATAAAACATGCACTACAGTATACTGTAAACACTGTTTCGTTGTCGATGTTTTAAATCCGCCTTTGAAGTGTCCCGCTCTGTGCAGCGCGCAGTGTCACGTGTCTTAACAAACAAACGGCACGTGCTGTCAGTGTTTTCCGCCACTAGAGGCCGCTCTCGTGCTGTATAACAAAGACTATAGGGACTTTGCTGTATAATGACTAGTGATGGGAAGTTTGGATCATTTTACCGACTCGGACCTTTGAGTCTCGTTCATCAAAATGAACGAATCTTTTTTTGAGTCATTTCGTTCATTTCTTTCATTTTAGCAAAATATAATTGCTTACACAATTATAACTGCTTACACAACCGTTGATCACATTACAAACAAGACAAAACTATAATGCTATAAGAAACAGAAAAGATTAATTCATTGTTTACCTGGGTCTTTAGTCTATGATTAGCTCACCTCGCCTCTTTGACAAGTTTTCGGGTTTGAGTCGTTCGTTCATCACGTGACAGCCCCTTAAGCTTAACCTATACAGTCTGAGCCGGAAAGAGAATTGATAAGTTCATCTCTTGAGTCTTCAGGTTTGAGTCGTTCGTTCATCACGTGACAGCCCCTTAAGCTTAACCTATACAGTCTGAGCCGGAAAGAGAATTGATAAGTTCATCTCTTGAGTCTTCAGGTTCGAGTCGTTCGTTCATCACGTGACAGCCCCATAAGCTTAACCTATGCAGTCTGAGCCGGAAAGAGAATTGATTAGTTAATTTCTCGAGTCTTCGGGTTTGAGTCGTTCGTTCATCACGTGACAGCCCCATAAGATGAACGAACGACTCCAAAAACCCGGAGACTCGAAACAGGTGAACTAATTCCAGTACAGAACCTATAGGATGTTGCACATGCACGACTCAAAATGAACGAATCGTTCAAGAACGACCCATCACTAATAATGACAACCTTCTCAGCCGCTCCAGCAACAGACCCAACCCGGAAAAAACTATTGGCATGGATTTTTGCTGATAACTCATAGTTCCGCCAATCAACTATCGGTGTCGATTAATCGGCAAAACCGATACATCGGTCGACCTCTAGTTATCTTTATTAACAAACTGCATATTTGAAGTCTAAACAAGTACATTCTTGCCTAAAACACTCTTAAAAATACATTCCATGACACAAAAACTGTATTACTAAAAAAATTATAGTGGATGGCACTCGCTGTGAGAGATTCCACAAGTGGAGTGATACAAACAGTGAAACAGTTCTGTTATCACTAGAATATTGCACTCCTCTCAGCCAATCAGATTCGAGGACCAGAAAGAACTGTTTTATAAAATTACATATTGCCTCATGGCAATATCACTCTTGATATAGGGCAATATATGCCATATTAAATTTCAACATGATGACAGAGGAGCTGGCCATTTTACGCAATTTGCATTACTATCACTTCCAATATAAATGTTATTATGCACAATCCATTATTTAGGGTGCATTTTTTGCACATTTTTTCCCTTCTGTATGCGTAAACATTGTTTATAGCAGACAAATTAAATGAAAGCGTGAAATTAAACAAATTAAATGAAGTGGAAGCGTGAAAAAGTGTGTTCTATTAAAAGTTTACAAGGCCAAAAGTGCCTGGAGTTGAAGAAACACTCACATATGGAAATGTCCTTGCATTTATATATTGAGTTAATCTCTCTCTCCGTTTCTGTGTTTGTGAAGGATGACTCAAGTTAGGTAGGGAAATCCCTAAATGACTTAACTTTCAGAGACGTGAAATCGCCATTGGAATTAATCTAATGATGAGTGGTGGGGAATTATCTGCAGAGAGAGGAGAAACGCAATGCTGAGAACTATATTATGCAAAGAACATGGAGTTATTTGATGTAGAGAGAGAGCAAGAGCGTCTCTGTGTTAATCTGTCTTGACTTGCCATGTGGATATCTGAGTTTCTTAACTACAAGGACATTTTTAACACTCAAACTTTCTACTCTGTTTCCTCTGTTGCTATAGAGACAAACACCTCGAAATGGCTTTACAGAAGAAAACCCCTGTGAACTTAGCGTATACCTGACAATGAAACCAGAGAAGGTGTATGTTCTCCAAGCGATATACAAGCGATTGTACTCTGAAAGTGTGGTCATTGACCTTGTGATGAAAGCCCACTTCTCCATGAGCCAGAGTACAAAATGACATGCTTGAAAAACAGCGCTACTCAGGCACTTCAGCCAGAAGCTACGACCTTACAGACACTACATACCAAATGTATCTTAATTAAAGGTGACGAAATGAGGATTTCTCACAGTAATACATCCACTTAAAGGACAAGCAAAATAACCTTTATGTTGCCAGCTCACAAGTTCACCATGCACGGTGACATGAAAATAAATTACGTGGCCAGTTGTCATTAGCTACACGCGATTTTGAAACACCTCTTGAGTTTGCGTAGCCGGTTAAAGTAGAACAGCCATCGCTGGAGGATCTCAGCAAACAAATTATGCAAAGTTGAAATGCCACAGGAAGCCTTAACCTACGTTTACCCCAAGGCTCTGAGCTGCACACTGCATACTGAGGGAAAAAAAAACAAGCAAACAACCAAAATAACATAGACATTTCCAGGCACTTCTTTGTGTATGCATGCTTGCACATACTCGCACACATAATGTGAGAGAGAGAGAGTAACTGAGAGCGTGTGAGAAAAGGGGTGTTAACCTCTACAATAGTGAACTAGAAATGAAAGTACTGCCGTGCCTCCTCGCATTCAACTGAGGACTAGATGGGTAGCAATACAAATCAGCACAAAAGCCTCAGATGAGTTGCTTTTGACACATTAATTGCTTTCGGTATAGTATGTCCTTCTTGGTGCAAGTTGTGACAGAAATTACTCTGGAAAAAAATGCACTAACCACTCAAAGGTTTGGGGTCGGTAAGATTTTTCATCTTTTTTAAAGAAATCTCAGTTGCACTTTACAATAACAGTATATAATTAATCAAGCACCAATACCTAAATTAAATATTAATTTAACATGAACTATGAATCACATGAATTCATATGACTCATGTTGTAGTTAAGGTTAGTTCTTGATTAGTACATGTCTAAATTCATCAGTAGTTCATGTTAAAGTAATACTTAATTTAGGTATGCGATTATTCATATACCGTTATTGTAAATTGGGTAACACTTTAGTATAGGGAACAATTCTAACTATTAACTAGTTGCTTATTAGCATGCCTATTTATAACATATTGGCTCTTTATTAGTACTTATAAAGCACAAATTCTGCATGACCACATTCTACATCCCTAATCCTACACTGTAAAAAAAATCCGTAAAAATACAGTACGATATACCCTAATAATTGCAGGAAATTTTCCGTTTTTGGTTTTTACAGGTGTTTTTACGTATTTTTGAATTACGTTTTGTATTGTGGGAATGAGAACGTTGGTGGCTTACATAGGCGCGAAAACAGTGAAGAGAAGACACGGAGAGTTTCTCGGTCAAAGTTTCATTTTAATGTCGGCTTTCGAATTTGGGAAACATTTTTTTCATATACTCTTCGTGGTAAACGAGTTAAATGTCACATAAATTGTTTACGTAAGGTTAACTTAGTTGCTGTCTGGCTTGTTTGGCAAATGAACGTCGGAGCCGTTGCACTCAACATTTCTCTGCATATCGTCAGACATCTTCCTCGTGGAGTTTTCTGCCAAATGAGGTAAGTTTTGACCTTTTATTGTCTGTTTTACACACACGGAAGATAAAATGCAAAACACAAGCTGTCTGTGAAGCGACCGTGTAAACAGAGGCATCCAATGCGCGGTAGCCGCGCCAGAATGCCGCTTCAGGTCAGCGTGCTGGTAACGTTAACTACTCCAGTTATCTGTCGCACTCTAATGGACAAATGCACACGACATTATGTCGAAATGACTGTTGTGTTTCTTTCTTTTTCTTTTTTAATGACAGGACGTGATTGCTGCTGTACTGTGAATCTCAAGCACACCTGCATTCTTATTATGGGTTTGTATTCTGTTTTGTTAACAGTTTTATTTAACATTAGTGTTAAGTATCAGAAAGAAAATGGTTGTTGAGTAATTTATTTTGTTGACTTTCACAACAATGTGAAGTTGTTTGCTGTCTGATGCGTCGGAAGCCATGTCACAGACAACGTGCTAACGTTACAAAATGATTGGATTGATTACTTTTGCATGTTATCATCCTTGTGTGTATAAGGTGTGTTCAAACTGCTTGTCATTATGTATATGGTGATTTTGTAATGTCTTTTGTGTTTAAGGTGATGGACAGTTCAAGATTGCTGTCGTTCAAGAAGTTACTGACCACTGTTGTGGTTGTGAGCTACAAATACCCAGAAGAGGCGGCACTTACATTGGAATTAATACAGAAGTAAGCAAAACGTATGTTATGAAATGTGTATCTGTTTATTTAATTGAAAATAATGAAGTATATTGTAAGACACAGATGATCTGACAAGCTCGTATGACAGATGTAAATGGAGACTATTGGAAATGTAAGTTAAGCAATTTTCAAACAAATATTTTAATTGGCAAGTATTAGGGTTAGCAGTTAATTTAATGAACTTAAAATACTGTATGATTGATTTTCCATCTCCAACCTGCATGTTACTCTGTAGTTCAGTTTCATTCATTTCATTTTTATCATTATCCATTTCTTTTAGAGTTTTCCTGTGAAGAAATCCTAAATGAGGGTTGAGATGAAGGCAACCAGGTGGGTTTGTATTCTCTTTTATTTAACATTAGTGTTCAATATTGAAAAGAAATTGAGTCTTTGAGTCATTTATTCTGTTGACTTTTACAACAATGTGAAGTTGTTTGCTGAACACGCCTTCAAAGGTGTTCAAAGATGCTTGTCGTTATGTATATGGTCATTTTGTAATGTCTTTTTTGTTTAAGGTGATCAAGGAGTTCAAGATTGCTGTCGTTTGAGAAGTTAATGAACAAATCTTCTTTCCTGTTGCGGTTGTGAGCTACAAAATACCCAGAGGAGGTGGCACTTACTCTGGAGTTCATACAGAAGTAAGCAACACGTATGTTATAAAAAGTATATGAACATTTGGTTGTGTTGCTGTTTATTTAGTTGAAAATAATGAAGTATATTTTAAGACATAGTTCATTTGACAAGCTCATATGACCGATGCAAATGGAGACTTTTGGAAATGTAAGTTAAGCAAAGTGCAAACAATTGGAAAGTATTATGGATTGCAGTTGATTTAATGAACTTAAAATACTGTATGACTACTTTTCCACTCCAACCTGCATATTGCTCTGTAGTTCAGTTTAATTCATTTCATTTTTTTGTCATGTCCATTTCTTTCAGAATTTTCCTGTGAAGAAATCCTGAACATGGTTTGAGATGAAGGCAACCAAGTGGCTATGCATTCCTCCAAGACTCTTGCATGAACAATTTCAAAAATCCATGTAATATTTGAGTTTTTAAATTGAAAAAAATGGCACTTGCATTAAACATGCAGTTAAATGGGAAATAATACATCCCCTATAATGAATTGCATCGCTTCAATGATATTTCCGTTTCAGTGAACTTCAAAATTCTGTTGTCAAGCCACTGGAGTCACATACTTTATACCTTTCTGGACCTTGAAAATGGTAGTTGCATAGACAATCAATAGAGGCACAGAAAGTACCCAGATTTAACTAAAAACACTTTAAATTTGTGTTCTAAAAATGAATGAAAGTCTTATGGGTTTGGAATGGTATGAGGCTGAGTAATTGACTGAATTAACATTTTTGTGTGAACTATCCCTCTAAACAATATTGTTTTCTCTTATAAGAAAAAAAAGGTTTGATTCATGTTTTACAGTTTGAAGTTTAAATTTTGTGACCACTTTTTAGTACAATACCTGTATTGTACAGATGCTCATGTTTTCTTTTTTTTAAAATTCTGTCTATTACTGTGTTAAAGCTAAACTGTCTTTTACAATACAGGCATTTGCCTGAGTTGACACATTGTTAAATGAATTGAGTATTTGATATTGTTTAGTCCTAACCCACTTAAGGCAAACAAAAGCCATTGAATGCACTTTTAAGAATGTTTACATGAAGTAAAAATAAACCATGTACAATTTGTATATTGTGCTGGATTTATTTGCTTTATATATATATAAATATATAAACACACCATTAAAACAGAAAAAGTCCTGTTTTTTTATTGGTGGCAGACTGTAAATTAACAGACTGTAAATTTATGGTACGAAGTCCAGGTAATGAGCTGCCAGTACTTTTTCCGTTTTTTTACGGATTTTTTTTTTACAGTGTACCCAATACCTAAACTTAACAACTACCTTACTAACCTCTAATAAGCAGCAAATTAGTAGTTTAAGGCAAAAGTCATAATGGTTTGTCAATAGCGTAAATTGGACCTTAAAATAAAGTGTGACCATAAAGGGTTACCGGAATCGCACCAGTGCTGCATTTATTTGGTCAAAGATACAATAAAAACAGTAATATTGCAAAATATTACTACAAAATAGCATTTAAAATGACTGTTTTTTATTTGAATATTTGATATGAGTAATTTGTTCCTGCGATGTGAAAGCTGAATTTTCAGCATCATTACTCCAGTCTTTAGTCAGTGTCACAAGATCTTTTAGAAATCATTCTAATATGCTTATTTGTTGATTAATATTATGACACATGAAAAAGGCCATTTCTTAAAAGAAAGAAAGAAAGAAAGAAAGTAAGAAAGAAAGATCTTTCTGACCCCAAACTTAAATGCATAAAATCTAACACACTCACAAAATAACTTCATTCCCACATTCCTATACTCTGTACAATGCTAGGAAAACAACTATTTCTGAATTATTTGGCAACCCAGCACTGGGTAGGCCTAAATATCGGACACAACACATGCTGGTTGTTGGGTTTTATACATTAACTTTTTTTTTCTTTTTTTCTTTTTATTTATTTATTTAGACATAGGGCTGGGTCAGTTAACCTATAAAAGGTTTTTCTTTTAAAATAGTAAATCTGTACTCTAACATCTGTATATATATACAGGACAAGAACATTTAGTAAAAGTTTTAGGATGTGATAGGAGCAGCCAATTGGTAGAATTAGTGGAAATTAGTAGAAAACTGCTATAAGTAGGCTGTTCCAGTTCATTAAATTACTTGTATTTGTTACTTATCTTACATTCATGTTTGAAAAGTTACATTAAATAATAGCTTTATCTCGTGCCATCTTGCCTGTCAGTCGTTTACGTTTCAACTGGTCAAAACAATAACGCGACCACTGCGTAGCAAGTGCACTAGATCAATATTTTAGTCGGTCGAGCGCACGGCAACTTTGTTACATGACAGAGAGCGATGCTGCGTCGTGTTTCAGCCCTAGTCGCGCATTCATTTGGCGGGAGATGAAACTTCGCCGACGCCGGCGCGTCGTTCGCTTTGCCTGTAGATCTGGTGGATGCTGCGTTGTAGAAGTCTAGCGTTCCAAGCAGATGTTAACTGCAACGTACATTTAAACAAAAAAAGGAAAAGGAAAAATGTGACACTACAGATGTTTTCTTATTTATACAGTAATCATTTGACAGGAATACAATGTAATACAAACCTTAATTTCATTAAGAAAGTTCCCGTCAGTCAGTTTTGCTCTCAGAAATGAGCACAGGATGACCTTATCCAGATCCAAATGTATCCAGTTTTAACCTCAATCCAACCTTGAGGTAGGTATGTAAGGTATGTTCATCATTTGTGACCCTGGACCACAAAACCGCAAAAAATGTGTCATTTTTTTTTTTTTTTTTTTAATCATTGAAATGTATACATCACCTGAATAAACAGATTTCCAATGATGTATGGTTTGTTAGGATAAGGCAATATTTGGCCAAGATACAACTGTTTGCAAATCTGGAATCTGAGGGTGCAAAAAAAAATCAAAATACTGAGAAAAATTGCCTTTAAAGTTGAAAGTCGAAATTAAGTTCTCAGCAATGTACAGTATATTACTAATCAGAAAATAAGTTTTGATATATTTACGGCAGAAAATTTACAAAATATCTTTATGGAACATGATCCTTACTTAATATCCTGATGATTTTTGGCATAAAAGAACTAGTTTTATGTTCCAGGATCACATTTACATTGACAATGAAAATGACTGGGTAAAAAATAAACAAATAAATAAATAAATAAAATCAAATAAAGGACCTGGGTAAAAAAAAAATTAAAAATAACCCAATAAAATGACCAAACAGGCTAAACACAGTATTTGGGTATAAATAAATAAATAAATAAATAAATAAATAAATAAAAGAGAGAGAGAGAGAGAGAGAAACAGTTGAGAGTGTAACAAGCTTTAATAGACTACTTTCTCAAACTCTGAAAAATTTAATGTGTTAAGACTCTAATGTGTATGTGTAGGCTAATTGCACTTTTTAAGAGGGCACATCAAAGCTGAACAGGTTCATGATGAGAAATGAGCAGCAATGTTTATAACACTCTACAACAGTATAATGTTAGAAATATTATACTCTAAATGTATAAAAATGTAGATATCTGTATTCCTTTATGGCATTCTAATGTCCTTCATTTTGTATGCAACTGCAACTGCTTTTAGTTTTGGTACTTTTTGGTTTATAGGATTACCGTCAATGGGTTTGTAATTCATTTTGACTATAATATAATGTAGATAGTTCTGTTAAGGTATAATAAAGTCTGTATGTCTAATAGTCTTTCTACACAGCTAATTGGTCATTTCAGAGGTCAGTAATGAAAAAGTTATCGGTGCTCATCTATATTGATTATACTGCACCTGAAGACCACAAACATTGAGCATGCAGTTTGAATTTAGAACTTAACTCTCCATGGCAACATCTACCTCATAGTCTCACGACTTACAGAGCTATAAAGAGAAACCAATAAAGTCACCACACTTTTCATTGTTATTTCTCAGTGTTCACTTTTTATTTCTTTAAAAGCTTTGCTGATGCCTCTCAGCAGATTTAGCACAAGGGCAGGATGTTCACAAAAAGTTCAGAGCTAACATATTTAACAGCAAACGTCTTGATAGAAAGTGTCCAGATGGGATTTGAGCTCCTACCTTGCGGTAGTTACACCTACAAAATACGGCGCAATGTACGAAGGAGTAGAGGAGTGAGCGGTTCACAACGATAAGCATTAAACATGAGTCATTACACAGCTACACAACAAGGGCACTTCCACCATTTCCGAGAATTATCATGGCTCTGTGAGCTCAGGGAAAATGCTGTTTGTTTGCCATAGATCATTTGGGTCTTTTGAATGATTGTATTTTGTTCTGTTTTGACCATTTTCTACCTTTGTACTCGCACAGGCTCAGCAGGGACAGATAAGAGCCAAATGCGCAGCTCCAATCAGAAGTATCTTGTCGTGCCTCACACGCAGTGACCTGGCCTGTGGAGATGTCATTCACTTATCGGGAAGGAGAAAGCAGAAGTCTCTTTCTTTCTCTCAATCTCTACCTGCCGAGGCCTGACAGAACACAGAGGTGTACAGGGAGTCGGTCTCTGCTGATAACAGCCCAACTTCACATGTCGGCAAATAGGTTTCCATTTCGCTTTTGCAGTTCACTGGTCCTTATCCACATAAACATTCCATCAGCTCATGTTGGTAAGAAATGTAAAGAAAGAGAGAGAAGGATGTACAGAAAGGGAGACAATGACTGAGTAGGTCAACTTTAGGGCTGCACGGTTCTTGTGAGACGTCTTTTCTAGAGCAGGAAAAAATTATGGTTAACAATGCACTGAAATATAGTTTTAGTCTCTTTTCAAATCTCTTTCAAATGACAGACTTGAAGCTGCACATTCTGATGGCACAATCCTCCAGACAGCTTCCAGTTCTGGCTTAGAGGGTGACTGCACTCTCCCAGAGAAGAAGACCAGAGAAGGGAATTGCAGCTCCAAATCCGTGTTTGGCTTCATTTGGCAAGACCATCATGCAGGTGGCAAAGGTAAGGACCAGTGTTGGGGAAAGTTACTTTTAAAAGTAATGGATTACAATATTGTGTTACTCTCGGAAAAGTAACTAATTACGTTACTTAGTTACTTTTTATAGAAAGTAATGTGTTACGTTATTTTTGCGTTACTTTTCAAACCTGGGCTGGGCTTGCTTGTTCGTTTTTAATGCTAAAAATTCTATTTTTGGCAAATGTGAAAGCCTTTTCACACCACAAATAAAAAAATGAATAAGCCTCAGGCTGAAGGAAAAGTAAATTCACATCTGTACAGCAGAGAGCAGAAAAAAAAATAAAGCACAAATGTTAGTTAATTAAAGTAATCTGTCAAGCATTGCTTATTTTAAAAAGTAACTCAGATATTTACTTGTAAATTAAAAAGCAATGCGTTACTATACTAGTTACTTGAAAAAAGTAATCTTATCATGTTATTCTGATTACTTGTAATGCGTTACCCCCAACACTGGTCAGGACTGACTTTGCATGGCTTCTTTAACAGTTACAGTATCCATTAAAGAACTTCTGCTTTCATTTTTTACAGGTCTTATAAATGGTGCGACAATAGGAAGTTATATATGATGTGGTGACATTAGTCACAAGAATTCAATAAAGTCAGTTCTAAATATAAATAATTGAGCGCTTTTTGAAATTAATTATATAGACATACACTAGCATTCAGAAGTTTGAGATCAGAAAATTTAAATGAAGACCTTTTTCATTTATTACAAAAAAAGGATAATTTAAATTAAATTTTTTAAATAAAAAAAAAATCCACAAATATGTTAAGCAACAACATTTTTTAGTATTGAGAAAGGTTTCTTGAGCAGCAAATCAGCATATTAGAATGATTTCTGATAGATCACGTGACTTTGAAGACTGAAGTAATGATGCTTACGTAATTTGCATCACAGGAATAAATTGCATTTTAAAATATGTGACCTCAGACCACAAAACCAGTTGTAAGTAGCACAGGTATATTTCTAGCATAGCTGACATAACATTGTACGGGTCAAAATTATCGATTTTTCTTTTATGCTACAAATCATTAGGATATTAAGTAAAGATCATGTTCCATGAAGATATTTTGTAAATTTCCTACCGTAAATATATTAAAGGGGTGCTATTATTCTTTTTCACTTTTTGAACTTTAATCAGTGTGTGGTGTGTATCTTTGGGCATAAAAAAGATCTACAAAGTTACAAATCTCAAAGTCCACTCCAAAAAGAGAGATTTTGTTTTTAAAAAATCCCTTTTCAAGAACTACAACGAATGGCTCCTTTGGACTACAACGTTTGTTTTCCACGTGCAATGATGTCACAACGCGGTCCATTAGAATATCATTAAATTAAATCCCACCCACAGAAATTTTAATTGTTGGAGGGAGGGTGTAGGGAGGGGGTGGGGGATTAGCCTAACTTTAGCGATGCAGCGCGGAGAACCGCTTCAACAAGCCGCAGTGCGGCGGGTATAAACACAAGTCTAGACTAGTCTAGACTAGAGTGGCCACTTCAGAGCTGTAATGCGCCGCGGACGTGTGCAGTACAGGGGGTCGAAGCACATGCGATCTACTCCAGTTGCCGCATCGGAGTGTGTAGTAAGAGATTTATTCATCATAGATAGCTTCACTTATAATGCGAGTGTTATTTAAAATGCATAAAAATTGCACTAGAATAGGCTAGGCTAATCGGTGATGAAGTTCTTTCATAATGCTAGGCTGCTTTTAGCCTTATGCTGGAGCTGGTTTCGGGCAATGAAACTAAGTATGTAAATAAGTAAATACATTAGCACGATAATATCATGTATTGGCGATGTTGCAGGCTGAAGACAGGATCCAACACTACTGTAGCGTATTATTTGCTCACCCTCCTTGCATCCTAGGTGAATATGACTTCCTTCTTTCAGACAAATGCAATCGGAGTTATATTAAAATGTATCCTGGCACTTCCAAGCTTTAGAATGGCATAGACGGGTGTTTCTCCTCATCAGTCCAAAACAAGTCCAATAATATGCATCCATCCATAATAAAAAGTTCCTTACATGGCTCCGGGGGGTTAACAAAGGCCTCCTGTATATCCATATTTAAAACAATTGTACATGGAACTTGGTTCTTTGACAAGGGGCGTGGCTTTGAAATACCGTCTAAGCTGTTCGCCAATCGCAACACAGTGGGACAGCTAACCAATCACAACACATTTTGTTTTTCGGAAGGCGGGCCTTCATTAAACCCGAAACTAATCGAGCCATATGTGCCAGGCTGGGAGAAATGTATTGTAATAATGTAAATTATGTTAAAAATAATGCGTTTTCAAACCACCAAGCATGAAAGCATGTTGTAGTACACCCCTAAAACAAAATCAAGACTTTGTAAAAGAAAATAATAGGACCCCTTTAAAACTTAATTTCTGGATTAGTAATATGCATTGCTAAGAACTTCATTTAGACAACTTTAAAGGTGATTTTCTCAATATTTAGCGATATTTTTTGCACCCTTAGATTCCAGATTTTTAAAAAAATTGTATCTCAGCCAAATATTGTCATATCCTAAAACAGTGTTTCCCAACCCTGTTCCGGGAGGCACACCAACACTACACATTTTCCAACTTTTCCTGATCAAACACACCTGAATCAACTCATCATCTCGTTAGTAGAGACTCGAGGAACAGAAATATATTGGTCAGATAAGGGAGACATCCAAAATGTGCACTGTTGGTGTGCCTCCAGGAACAGGGTTGGGAAACACTGTCCTAAAAAAACGTATCAATGGAGGCCTTATTTCTTCAGCTTTCAAATGATGTATAAATTTCAATTTTAAAAAAATGACCCTTACGACTGGTTTTGTGGTCCAGGGTCACACATATTTAAGTGAAAAACAATTAGTTTATTTATTTTAGTTTTTATTATTTTAATAATATTTTACAATATTACTATTTTTACTGCATTTTTTGATCACATAAATTCTGCCTTGGTGAGCACAAGAGATTTAAAACAACATAAAACACACACAAACTACCAAAGTTTTTAACTGTGGTTTAATCCTCTATAAAGGGGGCTCAAAACTTATTTGGACATCTCTGTCTCATTTAAATTATAAAATATCTATTTATATAGAAAGGAAAAAAAAAAATCAAGATATTTGGACATTATCTGGTTGTCAAACATGCCAGCAGTTAGTTCACTTTCAGAATAAAAATTTCCTGATAATTTACTCACCCCAATGTCATTCAAGATGTTCATGTCTTTCTGTCTTCAGTCGAAAAGAAACTTGGAATGTTTTCCTCAAAAACCTTACTTTCTTTTTGACTGAAGAAAGAAAGACATGAACATCTCGGATGACATGAGGGTGAGTAAATTATCAGGAATTTTTTATTCTGGAAGTGAACTAATCCTTTAATGTCAAAGACTCTAGGACACTTGAGGGAAAATGACATCCACTAAAGATCACTTTGCGACCAGTTACTTAAAAGCAATTGCAACATGGCTTGATATTGCTATCTAATGCAAAGAAATTCATAGATGTCTTAATTTACGCTTCATGCAGGAAACTTGTTGCAAACAGCAATTTAGTCAGGAGAATGATAAATGTTTATGATTCTCTTAAAAAATCGTGACTCGCCACAGATGGAGTGGAACATCCACAAATCAATTCTGCAGTTAAACATAAATGAAAAACAAAAGACATATCACCAAACGCATTAGATCTCTTCAATAATCTATTCATTTCTAACCTCTGTGGAATGAGTTTAAAAATCAAAGCGTGCGACTTGGCATGCACTTACTTGACGAGGAGGCTCGGTTGCTGGAGCAACGACAATTATAACAGTCATCGCACGAGGGATGCTTATGTTTTTCGGTCTTCAACTTGAGCAGCTGTACACGTTCTGCATACATTCTCTGTAATTTCACACTGCGTTTCAATATAACATCATCTAGCTGAGTATTTCTCAACCATTTGGAGATAATTAAGTGGTCGGCCTTCCAGTAAGCCATTAAGAAAATCACACGAGCATCAATACTCTAATTCTAAGCCTTAAGGCAAGCGGCCATCGATTCTGTCACTTCCAATGGCAGGGTGCTCTATGGAGGCCAGGAGCCTGACTTCTATCGAAACAGATCTTGCCTAAAGTTTTCTCTTCGTGGCAAGGTTTGCAAAAGGCAATTGTGTTTGTGATGTTCAAAATAAAAGCAATCTGCTTTGGATCACAGAGTTTGACCTGAATTTGATTCCCCTAGCTTGCTGTAGACGCTTCTGTTTGAAACTCGGCTCAACTTCAAACTGTCAAAATACACCAGCACTTGAGGAGCTGGAGATTGCGCTGTATTATTTCTAAATCCGTATCCAGGAGAGAGCAGATGATCCACATTTTAGCACAAAATGCCCAATGTGTTTAAAATGCAAGACATTAAGACACAAATAGAGCAGAACCGTAAACACTGTGAACACTGAAATGTCATCTTAATCTCTTTAAGCTTCAGTTCTCTAAACAAATACTCAAGCCTCCAAAGGAATTTACCCTGAATTTGCGTGTGATGTTTGAGGAGGAGGTTTATTTTTTTATGAGATGAAGCAGTGGGAGTGCAGACGACCTCAATGAAATGGAAACGAGCCCAAACTGCATCTGGAGGTTCGACGGATTCTCGCGGAGCTGACGGTCTTCAATCTGGAATGAAAGACTTAGACAAATGTTTAATGCATTTATTATGATTTGGGGTGACTGTCTCCGTCACCTTTTCCGCTGCTCCGCTCTCGACGACGGCTCTTCAATCATTCAGCCGATTGTGAAATACAGCACGCCGTTAACACGCTTAAAATACGGAAAGAGCGCACAAAATAAGATCCAGCCAAATTGTTCTCATCTCTAACTCCCTGACAAAGCGATGCATCAGAGGACTCTTTCATCGTTTTTTAAATGCGTCTGACAGCTGGATAAACCTAATTGCTCAGGTCCCTCGTCATCTCATTAAGAACCAAAGGTGCATCTTGGAAAAAAAGCTAAATGCGTTATTAGTTGGGCTGGCAGGAGATGGAGTGCGAGCGGCACCGCGGAGGGCTTGGCATCGGGTTCACGCTCGCACCGAATGAGTTTCTCTCTTCAATCAAAGAACAATAAATTTGAACAAGGCTGACTACCCAGACAGCTGATAGACAACCGCCATCACCTAATTGGTAGCAGAGGTCTTTTATTCAGAGTGAGCGGGTATAAATCACTCTCTCACAATAAAAGAAAAGGCTCTAGAGAGATTTAAGGTGGGAAATGCATCCTGAGTGGAATCAAACAGCCACTGTTAGATGACTACAGGAGAGAATTGTCCTGGCCGTTTCGGACACGCCAGGCTTTTCACTTCAGCCTCTCTGCAGCCACTCAGTGAAGGTAAGGAGGTAAAAGAAAAGAAAGAAAAATGGATTGATGGATAGGACACCGATTGAAAGGGAACTTAAGATGGCTTTCTTTTCGTCTCCCTTTCACCTAAAAAGTGTTTGAGCGTGAGTGGGGGAATTGAAGACCCCTGACATCAGCAAACACAGATATGGCTAAAGTGCAGCGATTGCTGACTAAGGACCAGTGAGTGACATCTTTTAAGTGCATGGAGGGACGCTTTTAGAAGCGTCGCTGCTGGAGAGGACAGAACGGGATGTGACTCTTACCACACCGCTGACTGTCGGGTTGTCTGGGGGGTACGGTGACGTGACGCTAGGGGATATTTTGTTCTGTGACGCACCTGGTCCATATATAGCAAAGCTACTGCCACAGCGCTGAGGGGATAAGAGCTGTCCAATTCTCAGAAAGGTCACATTTAGGGTTACCAACTTCAGCAGAAGAAAATAAGATGTTTCACTGTTAGTGAAAATAAGCACTTTCTTAATTTTATATATGGCATAGAGATTTAAGTAAGCCACTGGTAGCAGGAAACAATTCATGAATGAAATGAAAAAAGAAATGTTTACAGTGTATGTGTGTCTATAAAAATATCCTTGACTGAATCAGGTGCTAAAATTCATTTGAGATGCAATCACTTCGATTTCGGCTCAGTGACAAATGTCAAACCGAACTGTCTCACATCATTACATACATGTCAGTTTGGCTCCTAGCTTCCCTAGTGCAATAACACTGGAATCATGACTGTACGTAAATATTCAGACTGGTTTCATTGTTATTTTTAGGTATTCATACATATTTTCAATATTCTATTTCAATATTCTATCTGTGTTTTGCTTTAGAAACATAAACATCTTTACAAATTTTTTACATTTAATTTATATTTGTTTTTGTTTTTTTTTGTCAAATTATGCAAATTTGTTAAATATGACACTAAACATATTTAATTACTTAAACTGATTGATGAAATAAAATCCATTGATTAATTTCATTTATAATACGGGGCTGTTAAACGCTTGAATCTGATTGGCTGACGAACAGGTGTGCTATTTTTTAGGGAAAGTAGTTCCAGGCAGGTCTTGACCGTATTACATGTCCATATCACTTCACCAAATGTTTTCAGTTATTTCAAAAGTCTGTACAGCCTGCAATAGCAAAATAACCAAAACCCACAGCGACACTGACCGAGCAAACAAATACAGTAAACAATCGAAAAAAACAACAAATTATTTCCATGTTTTTGCGACAAGATTACGTTTCATTATTATAGAAAGCACATACTCACTTTCACCATCTCTCTTCCATACAAAAGCATACACATACAGCACAGACACACACAACTGCACAGAAACGCTGTCTGCGCTCTGACTATTTTTATCAGTCAAATAGTTAAGCAACGTAAAAGCTACATGACATTTCTCACAAGCGAGGAAATAATAGTGCTGTTCTTGAAGAAGATGAACTGAAGTAAACATGCTGCTGCTAAACACTAGTGAGAAACGCACAGATTCAGGTATTTTACACTCACTTAATCTCTCTCTCTCTCTCTCTCCATTAGTCTGATATCAATGGCTCAAACCTCCATTGCTACAGTAGGTCTGAGATGACGTTTTAAAATTACCAACAGAACAGAGCCGTGGGATGAGATGTGTACGAAATTAATCATGAACACAAGAGCATTCTCAGGAAAAAAACCTGGTGAATGTCTTGAAATACAATGTCTGAACAATATTTGAAGTGTGGTAACCATAGTATAAGCGGAATAATTGACTCTGGTCCGTTGAATTATTAGAAAGTAACACACACCTGACATGTAATAATTATGCCACTGAATAAAAAAATAAAAAAGGTAATTGTGACTTTTTATCTCACAATTTTGACTTTTTTCCTCAGAAGTGTGTGATACAAACTCACAATTCTGACTTTTTCTCAGATTTGTGAGATATAAACTCATAATTGTGAGTTATAAAGTCAGAATTGAAAGATATAAACTCACAATTCTTACACTTTTGTCAAAATTGCATGACATAAACTCACTATTGCAAGTTATAGTCAAAATTGTGAGACAAAACCTATATATAAACAAGAAGAGATATAAACTGAGTTTATATCTTGCAATTCTGACTTTATAAAATGCAACTGCGAGTTATTACCGCTTCTGTTAGCTATGTATAGGTTTAAAAATTGCTCTTATATCTATTGTTGTGTGTTTATATTTATGTTTATTTATGTAGCACCATGGTCCTGTGAGACACGACATTTCGTTCCACCATATGTCCACACATATAGCAGAATGACAATAAAGCTCTACTTGACTATTAGGTCAGAATTGTGAGATATAACCTCAATTCTGAGAACATATCAGTCTTTTTTCCCATCAAAATTGGAATTTATAACTTGCAATTGTGAGTTTATATCTCAAAATTCTGACTCAAAAGTCAGACTTGCGAGAAAAAATCAGAAAGTCAGTTTTTATCTTGAAGTTCTGACTTTATTTCTTGCAACTGAGTTTATATCATGCAATTCTGAGAAAAAATAAAATCTGAATTGTGACTTTATTTCTTTCCTATCATATTTAGTTCACATCTCACAATTGTGACTTTATAACAAGTAATTGCAAGTCTATATCTCACAATTCTGAGAAAAAAAAGAGTTTGTATCACGTAATTCTGGGGAAAAACGTCAGAATTGCAAGATGCAAACTCACAATTGCAAGAAAAAAGTCAGAAAGTCAGTTTTTATCTTGCAATTCTGACTTTATTTCTTGCAGTTGTGAGTTTATATCATGCAATTCTGACAAAAAAGTCAGAAATGTAACTTTAAAACTTGTAATATTGAGTTCACATCTCGCAATTCTGACTTTATAACACACAACTGCAAGTTTACGTGTGAAAACACGTCAAATTGTCCCGTTGTCAATTATTCCTTCCGTATTCAATATGAACCTAAAAGGTTTGTAAACATTTGTATCCCTTGTGCACCATGAAGCCGGAAACTAATTAAAAATGGACTGACCCTTTGACTCTGATCTTTCCCCATTTACCAAAATCCGTTCTAATGAACAGTACAACCAAAAGTGCAAAAAGCCAACAACTAGTGCTAGCTACTCTCCCTTGATCTTTCTCCCAAAATGTAGCATATGTGTAATTAACTTCAGCCACTTACACAACTTACACAAAATGAGTATGTTCTTCACATCCAATTAGTTCCACTCTAAACTGTAAATTTTAACACTGTCTTAAGCCCATTGCATTAACATTGGGCATAAGACACATAAAAATAATTTTGTAAGAACAGGTCAGCAACACTAGCCACGCTGAAAATGGACAGCAAAAGGGCAAAAGTAGGTAGAATACTAACTCAGACTGAGAGATATTGCTTACCTGCGGTTGTGAAGAAGTAAGTTATTAGACTGTGGATAAGAAGTGCTCTGCTGTGGTAACAGTGAGCACTCAGATAATGCCATTCACTGTAAACACAGCGGCAAGCAATATTCTGATGCAAGCCTCATAAAACTAGAGTGAGTTGAAACGCTACGCGTGTCAACGATTATCAACAATCTCACCTACTGTTTTTTAGTGTAATTACCAGATGGTGAGGCTAATTAATTCTCATCCCTTGAGAGGAACATTATGTTTTTACAATCTTATAAAACCAATTCAGAATTGCGGGATGTCGAAGAGAATAAAAATTTCTTCCTTCGGAATTTCAAATGAAGTACCCCTAAGAGCTGTGGGTTTCTCTCGGTCCCCAGAGCAAAGGCCAGATCATTTCTAATGCCTTTACATAAACATCACTATGTTCAGAAATTAAAGTGTGGACACTCACTGCGTACATTGTGGGAATTTTAAATCAATGTGCATCACCCAATAAAGCTGTACAGAAGAACAGAAGACTGCTGAATGAATACCACAACCAGGACATCAAAGCAAGCAGTCAGCTGATAGTGTTACACAACATGACTGAATGTACATTTATTACAGGGACAATCGCACTGGAGTAAACTGGGGTTAATGCCTTACTCAGGAACACAATAGTGATAGTTCAAGAATCAATCCGTGCAGTTGTAATGTGTAGTACGGTGTGTGTGATTTTTTTTTGTACTGTATGTTTGTGCTAAATAGGTTAAATCACACAATGCAACAAAAATGTTTCACTTAAATTTTTGATTCTCTTCTGTAATTTTTTTTATTTCTTCTGTAAGTGCTAATTTTTTTTTGTTTTGTTTTTTAGGTCAGGCAGAACTTCTGTCATTAATTATGAAACATTGGTGTAGTACAGATAGGTTTTTGTACTAATTTTGCAAGATTTTAAAGATTTTTTTACTTTTGCTGGTGTCTCAAAAAGTTATATAAACCATGTAAATGATTTTTCATAGAACTATATATTGTATAATTTGTTTGAAAGTTTAAAGACCCCATAAAGTTTATATGCTTATGGGTGGAGAGACTGGTCAGTAGATAGAATGACAGAACAATACATAAAAAGATAAATAGAAAGAACGAACAACGGAACCTTCCCCACATCAATCTACACTCCATACACCATAAAGACAAAGCACAAAACAGATTTGTGACAAATTTAATACAATTAAAAAACTTAAATAAGTAAATTGCATAAGTATTCATACCCTTGGCACGGTACTTGGTTAAAGCACCTTTACAGCATCAATACTTTTTGGTATAATGCGACAAGCTTTGCACGTCTGCATTCATATGGTAATTATCTGCCATTCTTCTCCTCACTTCTTTACCTCTCAAGCTCTGTCAGCTTTGATTGGGTTCAAGCCCAGGCTCTGGCTGGGCCACTCTACATTCACAGAGTTGTCTATAAGCCACTCTTGCTGTGTGCTTAGGGTCATTGTCCTGTTAGAAGGTGAACCTTCTGCCCAGTCTGAAGTTCTGCATGCGCTGGACTAGGTTTTCATTAAGGCTATGTCTATATTTTGACTTATTGAAATTTCTAGATTGAGGTTCATCAGACCAGAAAATCTTGTTTCTCACAATCTGAAAGTTCTTTAGATGCTTTGTTGCAAAATCCAAGTGGATTTTCATGTGTCTTCACTGAGGGAAGGATTGAGTTTGGCCACGGCGCCATATACTGCAGGTCGAGTAATGTTCGTCCTTCTGTACATTTCTCCCATCTGCTTATATGATTATGGAGCTCAACTAGAGTGACCATCAGCTCCTTGGTCACCAGTCTAACCAAGGCCCTTATCCATCAATTGCTCAGTTTGGCCAGGAGGCCAGCTCTAGGAAGAGTCCTAGTTGTTCCAAATTTCTTATAGCATGGATAATGGAGACTACATGCTTCTGTGAACCTTCAATGCAGCAGATTTTTTTCTGAACTCTTCCCCAGATCTGTGCTTTGACACGATCCTGCCTCTGAGCTCTACAGGCAGTTCTTTTGAACCCAGGGCTTGGATTTTGCTCTGATATGCTTTTTTAGCTGTTAGACCTTTTATTGAGAGGTGTGTGCCTTTCCAAATCATACTCATTCAAATAAATTTGCCACAGGTAAACTCCACTCAAAGTGTAGCAACATCTACAAGTGATATGAATGCTCCCGAGTTCAATTTCAAGTGTCCCAGAAAAGGGTATGAACACTTATGCAATGGAACAATTTCAGTTTTTTATTTGTAATAAATTTGCAAAGTTGTTTTTTGCTTTTTCATTATGGTCTATGCAGTGTAGACTGATGTTGGGGGGGGGGTTATTTAAAGCAGTTTAACATAAGGCTGCAAAAAAAAAAAAAAAAAAACAGGAAAAACATGAAAGGGTATGAATACTTTCGCAAGGCACTGTAGAGACAGAGACAGATGAAATTGAAATCTGAATATGTTTTACATCGCTGTCAATAAGTAAACAATCTTGCATGAAATTATTCTGTTGAATGTGTTTGAATTTCTATATGGGTCTTCATGCAATAATGCATTCAGGATGCACAGCTGCACTCTCCTGGTGACGTGCTCTGAGATTAAGAGAATTTGCTGACTTGCTGTTTTGATCATCCAAAGTCATCAATCTGATGTAAGAGGTTATACACATTAAAAAAAAAACAAAAAAAAAAACTGCACACCACTGAGTGCTTGCTCGCATGATCTCATTCACATTGCTATTATCTGATTAAATCAGAGGCACCAGATCTAAGATGAGATATCAAATCTGTCTTCTGATCAAATTAATATCTGTGAATGTGCATTTACACTCCACGGGAGAATGCAAGAGAGAATACACATCCACAGAAAATGGCAAACATATAATTTATGTATGATTCAAGCACTATAATGGTGGAATGATATATTATTAAATTACATCTTTCTCTTTACTAGCTTTATTTTTTAATAAATGATTTACAGAAATTACAATGTCTCCATTAGTGTAAACAGTACAAATTTTTGCAGAAAGCTGAAAAAAACAAAAAACAAAAAAACAACAGAAAAGAGAATAACTTCAAACCACAATCTCCTCTGAAAATAAAACGTCTTTTCTACTTTTTAACAAATATGCTCTTCTCTGTAATCAAATCTTTTCTCTTGTATAGATGACCACAAACTGAAATTGAATAAGAAAAGAGAGACTGCTGCATTTTTTTCTCAATCTAAGTTTGTAAAATCTTCCAAATTTAAAGAGGTTACAACAGGTTCGAACCTTTCAGTTAGATCTTTAATCACTATGACAAACAATATCAAAACCATGTTTAGACCAAAATCAGACCATGAAGCAAATATTGTGATTGTATTTTCTTCTCTATTGCAATGCATATCAGATTTCTCAAATGATAAAACAAAAAATGTAGGGCAGGACAAGATTTTGTCCACCGGGATATGATTGGATCACTGGATCATGTGAGTGACATGGACGCTGGAGGGCAGGGATTGAAATTCGTCCAGCTGTTGGGCAAGCTTACCGCTGGTGTACACGTCATTGGAGGTACAGTACATTAATGTTTGTGATTAAATATTAGGAGGGAACTTGAAAAAAAAATTGCACATTTTAATTTCATGGTGACTTTAAAATACAATTGATTGAATGTTAAAACTGAGTGTGTGCAAGGGCACTTTTCATTAGCCAAGCTAAAATGACTTATGACAGATGTTTCTACACATAACTGGGATAGAAGTGCAAGACATAAATTACACACTTCAGGGAGAAAGAGAGAAATGAGTTGTGAAGTGAATAGCAGAAGATGTTGTTGGCAATAGTTGTGTCAGTGCCCTGTTATCTGTTGAGCATTTTCCCCTGTTGCTCTATACACACTTCTGTGACTGTATCTTACATCTACCATTTCCTTTGGTCCACATGCCCACAGAGCCTGTTCCCGATGTGATTGTTCTGACTTTCAAATAGTTCTGTCTGCCAGCTGGGATCAATAGGGCTAATCCCTCCTGTGGACGCATCCTGTACTCGCTAAAGCAGGTATTACTGGCACAGTGTGATAATTTTTTTTTCTGGTGGGGTCTCTGATGCCGTAGGCTTTCCTAGAACAGGGATAAACAAGGTTTTTATTAGTGTGCTGTATTTGTGGGCCACAGGTGTTTGAAACAGCAATTTCTTAGATCGTGGGAAACCTGCAGCATCCCTGGAATAAAATCAGTTTTCTGAGGAGTAATTAATTTTTTTCTGAAATGTCACGCAGGACAGATTTCTATAAAAAGTGCCCTGATAAAAAGAAAGTTCTCAAAGACAAATTTCTTTTAAATTTCAATTCATTTTTTGAATTTGAACTAAATTATAACTGAGGTGGAAATGTACTTCTAAGTACATATTAAATTAATGAAATTTAAAGAAATTTAAACACCTTTTTTGAACTGATAGATTCATAGATAGACAGATCGACAGACAAATAGATAGATAGATAGATAGATAGATAGATAGATAGATAGATAGATAGATAGATAGATAGATGGATAGATAGATAGATAAATGAAATGCAGAACGATAGATAGAAGGATAGATAGAATGATAGAATGATAGAACGATAGATAGAATGATAGAACGATAGATAGATAGATAGATAAAAAGATAGATAAAATACAGAACGATAGATAGAACAATAGATAGAATGATAGAACGATAGACAGACAGACAGATAGATAGATAGGTAGATAGATAGATAGATAGATAAATTACAGAACAATAGATAGAACGATAAACAGATAGACAGAACGATAGATAGAACAACAGATAGATAGATAGATAGATAGATAGATAGATAGATAGATAGATAGATAGATAGACAGAATACAGAACAATAGATATAACAATAGAATGATGGATAGACAAAAAAACAGAATGATAGAAAGAACAATAGAGAGATAGATAGATAGATAGATAGATAGATAGATAGATAGATAGATAGATAGATAGATAGATAGATAGATAGATAGATAGATAATAGACAATAGAACGATAGATAGAATGATAGATGAAATATAGAATGATAGACAAAATGATAGAACAATAGATAGATAGATAGATAGATAGATAGATAGATAGATAGATAAAATTCAGAACGATAGATAGATAGATAAATAAAATACAGAACGATAGACAGAACAATAGATAGAATGATAGAACGATAGAAGGATAGATAGAATGATAGAATGATAGAACGACAGATAGATAGATAGATAAAATACAGAACGATAGACAGAACAATAGATAGAATGATAGAACGATAGAAGGATAGAATGATAAAATGATAGAACGATAGATAGATAGATAGATAGATAGATAGATAGATAGATAGATAGATAGATAAAATACAGAATGATAGAAAGAACAATAGATAGATAGACAGACAGACAGATAGATAGATAGATAGATAGACAGAGAGAGAAAATACAGAACGATAGATAGAATGATAGATAGATAAAATACAGAATGATAGAAAGAACAATAGATAGATAGATAGAGAGAGAGAGAGAGAGAGATAAAATACAGAACGATAGATAGAATGATAGATAGATGAAATATAGAATGACAGACAAAATGATAGAACAATAGATAGATAGATAGATAGATAGATAAAACAAAATGATAGAACGATAGATAGAACAACAGAACAATAGATAGAACGATAGATGAAATATAGAATGATAGGTAGAATGATAGAACGATAGATGAAGTATAGAATGACAGAATGACAGAACGATAGAAAGACAGATAGATATAGATGAAATACAGAACGATAGATTGAACGATAGATAGATCAAATATAGAATGATAGAACGATAGATAGATAGATAGATAGATAGATAGATAGATAGATAGATAGATAGATAGATAAAATACAGAACAATAGATAGAATGATAGAACGATAGAAGGATAGATAGAATGATAGAACGATAGATAGATAGATAGATAAAAAGATAGATAAAATACAGAACGATAGATAGAACAATAGATAGAATGATAGAACGATAGACAGACAGACAGACAGATAGATAGATAGATAGGTAGATAGATAGATAGATAGATAAATTACAGAACAATAGATAGAACGATAAACAGATAGACAGAACGATAGATAGAACAACAGATAGATAGATAGATAGATAGATAGATAGATAGATAGATAGATAGATAATAGACAATAGAACGATAGATAGAATGATAGATGAAATATAGAATGATAGACAAAATGATAGAACAATAGATAGATAGATAGATAGATAAAATACAGAACGATAGACAGAACAATAGATAGAATGATAGAACGATAGAAGGATAGATAGAATGATAGAGTGATAGAACGACAGATAGATAGATAGATAAAATACAGAACGATAGACAGAACAATAGATAGAATGATAGAACGATAGAAGGATAGAATGATAGATAGAACGATAGATAGAACGATAGATAGATAGATAGATAGATAGATAGATAGATAGATAAAATACAGAATGATAGAAAGAACAATAGATAGATAGACAGACAGACAGATAGATAAATAGATAGATAGACAGAGAGAGAGAGAGAAAATACAGAACGATAGATAGAATGATAGAATGATAGATAGATAAAATACAGAATGATAGAAAGAACAATAGATCGATAGATAGATAGAGAGAGAGAGAGAGAGAGAGAGAGATAAAATACAGAACGATAGATAGAATGATAGATAGATGAAATATAGAATGACAGACAAAATGATAGAACAATAGATAGATAGATAGATAAAACAAAATGATAGAACGATAGATAGAACAACAGAACAATAGATAGATAGAACAATAGATGAAATATAGAATGATAGATAGAATGATAGAACGATAGATGAAATATAGAATGACAGAATGACAGAACGATAGAAAGACAGATAGATATAGATGAACTACAGAACGATAGATTGAACGATAGATAGATCAAATATAGAATGATAGAACGATAGATAGATAGGTAGGTAGATAGATAGATAGATGAAATACAGAACGATATATTGAACAATAGATAGACAGACAGATAGATAGATAGACAGATAAAATATAGAACGATAGATAGATAGATAAAATACAGAACGATAGATAGAACAATAGATAGAATGATAAAACGATAGATAGAACGATAGAACGACATAGATTAAATATATAATGATAAAACGATAGATAGATAGATAGATAGACAGATAGATAGATAGATAGATAGATAGATAGATGGAAAACAGAACGATAGAATGATAAATAGACCAACAGACAGAACTACAGACAGATAGATGGTTAGACAGACAGACAGACATTCTGTCTATCCATCCATTCGTCCGTCTGTCTGTCTGACAGACATATTTTACTTCCTGTGTGTTTTGACCAATTCATTTCAAATTTCAAGTCATGAACTGAAAGCAAACTAATTCTTCAATCCTGAATTTTGCACAACCCTGCAACACCAATTACATAAAGGAAATGAACAGGATTTCATAGAGCAAATGGATTGGTGTTTTACTGCCTTTGCTCATTTTCTCTAGCCATTCCCAAGACTGCTAATAAGACACATTGTTTGCTACGGAGAATGAATTTAAACATCGACTTGAGTGTATGTTTACAAAGTATACAGCAAATTACTGAGGAAAAATAGGGTGCCACATTGCTGGGGAACAAATGCTGTGTTAACAGGACCTGTGAGAAATAAAACTCCTTGAATATCCAAGGAACCAGCCAATATGGATTCATTCACAAGACGCTACTGACATATTATAGTTATCCTGTTTCCGAGAGAAGAATAAATGCCATTAGAATTCCCCAGCTACTCTCTCCTCGCCTACGCCTCTTCAGGGCGGGGTGGAGACGGCCTTGCTCCGGACTCGCGATAATGTGCTCCTTTTTCTTTTTTTGTTTCCCCGGCATCATTTTCTGCTGACTGCCATTATCTACCATTGGTGCAAAAATCTATTCTCGATCACAGCGCCCCCTCCACGAGGACCTTCAGGGTAAACCTCCCACTTACCAGTGCTCCCTGTGGGAAAGCAATCACTCAGCGTCAACACACCTTCGCAGAGTCTCGTAGGATGCACCTACCTTAACTAAGGTCGTACAGAGTCACTCATCTTTGCATCTGTTGCATGGAAACAGCGAGAAGGAAAAAGAGGCTAAAAATGCTAACAAGCTCCTTGGAGGGTTTCAGCGGTGTGCAGCATCTAAAGTGATTGGAGGTCAACCGAAATGTATCTCCATTACAATTACGAAAGAGAGGGAACTGCAAATATGCATCGATTGGCCACTTTCTAGGCCAGCTCTGAAGCAAGCGAGGCCCCAGGGGTGTTTTTGCGCTACTAAAGCCACGTGACCTCCGTTATCTCGATGGCCCGCCTGTACGAAGCGGCGATTACCGGTGACCTCTAAGCACTGGGAGCAAAGACGGTAAGACCATTCTCTCCAAAAGCACATGCGTGGCAGCGTGGCTCTCGAGCCTGCAAACTTCCACTTCCATCTGTTCTTCTCAACATTAGCGAGAAAGAAACAGGGCGAGACAAGGTGGTCGGGGGGAAATCTCTCCTCAAGCCAAGCGTGCATCCTTGTGATGACAGACTGCTGGAGGCTGAGCATCATAGCAAACAATGCTGTTAGATTTATAACAAGAGGCCCAGAGCACTGGCTGAAGGCCATCTCATGCTGAGAGCTGGGAAATGTACATAAGATGGATGACACGGAGCGACCGGTAAATACTGCGTGAACAATGGACCATTGTGGAAGTGAGTCACTGAGGACACCCTTGCTTTTAGTTCAGCTCTCATATTTATATTGCCTTAGTTACTTTTTAATGCGTTCACGGCATACGAACTCACATTTTTCTTTGATCTTATCAAAAGTACATGCATTTGTGAACCACACAGAAGACAGAGACGAAAAATATAAGCCGTACATCCAGCCAACGCGCAACTAGGTTTATAAAAAACGCATCCTCAGATGATAACGCTGCAGGACAAAGACCACTTAATCATACTCGATGCAGAGAAACGTTCTATTTTGGAGCGTAACGTCTTCTGCACATCCAATCGACTTGTGAGAGCAAAAGCTGGCAGCGTTTTTGGCTTCTGAATGAATTCTCCTCCTCTCATCGCTGTTTCTCCACATCAATTGGATATATCAGTTTTTAAAGCTCTTCATAACACCCTTCCCCACCTCTCGTCCTCGCCTGCGAAGGAGCTCGGGCCCTTACCGAGGACGACTATGGCTGAGCGAACATATGACTGATTGGCTACAGATAGGGTTCTGGCAGGTGCGCACACTTTAGGGCGAAGTCTACGAGTCCACATTCCCTTGAGTCAGTGCCACTTGTCATTCAGGTGATCAGACAGGGGAAAAGATAATGTCGTATCTGAAGTCAGCCCATAAATCAGCTCACAAACTCTTTTAGACTTCCTCTCAGCTCATCTGATAAACATTAGCGTCTGTTGTCTGAGTGCAGTGGTTTCTTGTAGCGCTGATGGTCTCGTAACCTGAACAATTATCAGATGAAAGAAAGCATTTGGAAGATGTTTTCAGGGTTTGTAAGTGAAAACAGCTTTAAAAACCACAGAGCTCTTTTTCCAAGGATATAAATGCAGGCTCAGAGTGCTTGTAGATGTGGAATGTAGAGGACTGTGACCTTCTCCGTGAGCAGCGGAGGGACTAGAGACAGCAGCTGCTTGGTAAGAGGGTACAGCTGCCCGCATCCAGTGCAGTCAGATGTGTCAATCAGAGTCTCAGGGTCCCACATAGTGCATTTTTTTCTATTTCAGTGATGATGGTGAAAAACATGTATTAAAGCTATATCATGGAAAATGGGGGTTTGGAATCAAACCGTTACATACTACATAGACATACTATAACAATCGCAAGTTCCCTCCTCGATCCACCAGAACCATATAATGAATGGAAACTAATCTGTGAATACATTAACATACGACTGAACACATTTACATAATACAACTATTCAGTTATTAGCAACCTGGCCCTGAGGTAACAAACAGTATGCAGAATTCTAATGTGAATTTGAATTTAAAATTTAGGTAGAGAAGCTTGACAAAACCTTGTTTGAAAATGTTAAAGGTTAGTTCACCCAAAAATACAAATTCTGCCAGTTCTGTCATTAATTACTCACCGTCATGTCGTCCCAAACCCGTAAGACCTTCGTTTATCTTCAGAACACAAATTTAGATATTTTTGACGAAATCCAAGAACTTTCTGACCCTGCAAAGTCATTGTTTTTGTTTTCTTAATGCACTAAAAGTTTTCTCGCAGCTTCATTAAATTAAGGTTGAACCACTTATGTCACATCATGACTACATTAATGATGTCTTTCCGGGCCTTGAATGTGGTAGTTGTGTTGCTGTTTATGCGGGGTCAGAAAGCTCTCAAATTTAATCAGAAATATCCTAATTTATGTTCTGAAGATGAACGAAGGTTAAAAAATTAAATTCAAGAGGCTAATAATGTTTGATTATAACACTCTGATCTATTGATGAAAACGGATCTGTGGGAACTTTTTCGCAAGATGCGAAATGCATGTAGGTTTCAAGACATATTCAATATGAAATGTTTACTGAGTGGCGCTAAAAGAGTGTTCGTTTTTGACCTCAGAACAGATGAGCATACATATGGTACGTTTTACGTGACGCTGGTTTTGCTGTGACATTATAAAATAACGTACCATCTGCACTACACCTAAACCTACCTGATAGCATGAAGAAAAGATCAGGTAGGATTATGTTTTAAACATGTACATTTCCCAAGTTTTGGGGTCAGTAAATTATTTTTTTGAAAGAAGTTATTTATTTAGCAAAGACACGTTTGTAATGTAAAGATTTCTGTTTCAAATAAGTTCTTTCGAACTTTCTATTCATCAAAAATGTGTCACAATTTCCACAAAAATTTTAAGCAGCAAAACTGTTTTCAAAACTGATAATAATAATAAAAAAAAAGTCAACATACTAGATTGATTTCTGAAGGATCATGAAACACTGAAGACAGGAGTAATGACTGCTAAAAATTCTGATTTGCTATCAAAGGAATAAATTATTTGTTGAAATATATTACAATAGAAAACCGTTATTTTAATTTGTAATAAAAATCATACCACCTATTAACTTTTTGTTTGAGTGCATACAGTCATGGCCAAAAATATCGGCACCCTTGCAATTCTGTCAGAAAATACAACACTTCTCTCAGAAAACTGTTCCAATTGCAAATGTTTTGGTATTCACATGCTTATTGTTTTTGTTAGCACTGTAACAACACACAAAAAAAAAACAGAGAAGAAAAGTCAAACTTTATAAAAATTTCACACAGAACTCAAAAATGGACTGGACAAAATGAGTAGCACCTTGTCAAAATTGTAAGAAATAGTTGCTTTTCAAGCATGTGATGCCCCTGTAATTTGTATTTAGACACACCTGTGGCAAGTAACAGGTGTGGGCAATATAATAATCACACTTGCAACCAGTTAAAATGGGGAAAAGTTGACTCAACCTTTGTGTTGTGTGTCACACTGAGCATGGAGAAAAGAAAGAAGTGCAAAGAGTCGTCTGTGGATTTGAGAGAAAAATTGTGGAAAACATGGACAATCTCCAGAGATCTTAATGTTCCTGTGTCCACTGTGCGCAATATTATCAAGAGGTTTACAGCCCACGGCACTGTAGCTAACCTCCCTGGACGTGGACGGAAGAGCAAAATCAATGAAAAATAACAACAAAGGATTATTTGAATGGTGGATAAAGAACCCTGATTAACTTCCAAACAAATTCAAGCTGATCTGCACAGGGTATAACAGTGTCAGCTTGCACTATCTGTCACCATCTGAATGAGAAGGGTAGGAGACTCAGGAGGATGCCACTGCTGACACAAAGGCATAAAAAAAGCAAGACTGGAGTTTCCCAAAATTTATGTGACAAAACCACAATCCTTCTGGGAGAACGTACTGTGGACAGATGAGACAAAAGTAGAGCTTTTTGGTAAAGGACATCATGGCACTGATTACAGAAAAAGAAATGAAGAACACAGTCCCTACAGTCAAAACTGGTGGAGGTTTAAAGTTGTTTTGGGGTTGCTTTGTTGCTTCTGGCACTGGATGCCTTGACTATGTGAACGGTACCATGAAATCTGATGATTACCAAAGAATTCTGGGGCGCAACGTAGTGGCCAGTGTCAGAAAGCTACATCTCCACCAGAGGTCATGGGTCTTCCAGCAGGACAATGACCTGAAACACTTCAAAAAGCACTCAGAAATGGTTACAAACAAAGCGCTGGAGAGATCTGAAATGGCCAGCAATGAGTCCAGATCTAAATCCCATAGAACACCAGTGGAGAGATCTCAAAACAGCAGTTAGGAGAAGGAATCCTTCAAATCTGAATGACCTGGAGCAGTTTGCAAAAGAAGAGTGGTCCAAAATTCCAGTAAAGAGGTGTGAAAAACCTCATTCATGGTTACAGGAACTTTCCTTCTCTGTTTTTTTGTGTTGTTCCAATGCAAAAAAAAAAAACAACAACAACAAAAAACACATGTGAGTACCAAAACATTTGCAATTGCAACAATTTTTTGAGAGAAGGGTTGAATTTTCTGACAGAATTGCAAGAGTGCCGATATTTTTGGCTATGACTATATATGTATAGAAATCCTTACTCATTAATATTTTTCCAACAAGTGGCTGAAATTAATTAATACTAAATAAGTAAAACTAAATTGTGTCAAGAAACCCCACACCTTGGTAACACTTTACTTAAAGCCTTTATGTATAATGCATTATAAAAGTAGTTTTAGTGCATTAATTATGCCTTGTAATGCACCTTATTGTACAATCTCATGAATAATTGCAACCACAGTTACTACATTATAACACTCATCAATTCATTGTTACACTAAGCGTTTTAAATTCTGTTATAAATATTTACGACAAGATATAAGGTATCACAACGCACATTATGTATAATTATAATGCAGTATACCCTTGCATTATTGCACATAAAAGGCTTTAAGTAAAGTGTTAGTGAAACCTTGAATAACACCGTAAGTGAGGATCATAAAATGTTACGAAATCCTAGAATAAGATTGTGAAACTGTGGACAAAATGTGGCTGTTTTCTCAGAGGCCGTAATGCACATTATCAGTTCAGTGTCCAACAATGAACGGAAATTACATAAACTCAGATAGAGATGAATGCCAGAGTGAATGTAATTGGAAAACCATCCTATTGCTTTCCTTTGCAGATCCACTGATATTTGTGCTCTTTGTTCAGGCAACCTGTGGTTATCTCTTTCCTCTTCTTTTGTATACTTCTTTCTCTCAGCATGTTGAATTTGTGCACATTGACAGCATGAGGTCTTGTGACCAAGAAAATAGGCTCCCATTTTTCTCTTCTTTTTTTCTCTATCTCTCCTAGAGTCCTAGGAAGTGCAGGACTCAGTGGTGTCCCACTTATTGTTACAGGCCTGAGGGACTCAGGAATCTTAAATGGACGGACACTGCTCATCTTTTCCTCGCTTTCCCTTTCTTTCGATAATCTCTTTTTATTGTCCTTCTCGGCATTTCCTTCTCTCCTTTCCGCTTGTTTATTTCTGTTCTTGCTCACTTTTTCTCTCATTCTTTTATCCTTGGCGACTTTTTCCACAGAATAAAGACAGGACTCAGCAGTATCTTACAGCCACTTCTGTGACAGGACCGGGAGGCTGCTGAGATGGAGATAAATGGGGAAGCTCAGGAGGGGTGAGCGTTGACATTTGAAGCTTCTGACATTAAGAAGGGATCAGCTTTTCTGACTCAACTTGTTTGGTACTTTCACTCATTAATGTGGCTGAGAATATGGAGTTTTAATGTGCCGAGTGTAAATGACTCAGAACTTCCAGCTCCATCATCACCAGCACATCTTCATATCATCAGATGTTTGAAAGCTATTTAAACTAATAACGCAACAGAGACAGAACATTGAACTGGAGTATAATTATAAAATAAATAGATACACATCATTCAGTAGAATTAGACTGAAACAAAAGTATTTCTATCAGCAGGGGAAATCTTATTAAGCTTAAAGCTTTCATTTAATGTGCACTCATTTCTTTCCTACTTGAAAAGTTTTACCCCAAAGAAATAAATACTTCCAAGGAGGTCTGTAATACCTGAAGAGAGCCATCTGTTTGCATTTCCATTCATATCGATGCCAGTTGCTCTGCTGGTGCCGGACCCCTAAAAAGCACAGTGTGTGATTTCCAGTTTACCAGCTTTGCTATTTGGCGCTCAGTTGTGCTGAGAAAGTTTTAAAAGTCAGTAAATAAATATTATGTCTACTATGATATTGCAAAAAAAAAAAAAAGAAAAAAAAGTATATTTTTATATGTATTATTATTATTATTGTCTACTATGACTTGCCAAAAAAAACATGCACTTTTTGAATATATATATTTTATAGTTATTATAACTGTTGCTGTTATTATTATGTCTATTATGATATTGCAAAAACATTCATATTTTTAAATTTATTATTATCATTATTATTGTTGTTGTTTTTATTGTCTCCTATGATATTGCAAAAAACATTTATATTTTTATATTCTTATATGTATTTTTATAATGTCTTATGATATTGCATTATAATTATTATTATTATTATTATTATTATTATTATTATTATTATTATTTACTATTTTTTATATTTATTATTATTGTTGTTGTTTTGTTATCTGCTATGATATTGCAAAAGCATTTATATTTTTATATGCATCCTTATAATTATTATTATGTCTGGTATGATACTGCAAAAAAAATAAATATATATATATATTTTATATTATTATTATTATTATTATTGTTATTATTATTATTATGTGTCTATTGCCAAAAAAATATATATTATGTCCACTGCAAAAAAAAATGTTATTGTTACTATTATGTCTATTGCAAAAATATGATTTAAAATATGCGCAAAAAAACATTTATATTTTGACATGCATCCTTATGATTATTATTATTATTATTATTATTATTATTATTATTATTATTATGTGTAGTATGATATTGCAAAAAATATTTTTTTTATATTTATTATTATTATTATTACCATTATCATTATCACTATTATTATTTTTATTATTTTGTCTATTGCAAAAAATTATATTTATTATTATTATTATTATTATTATTATTATTATTATCTCTATTGCAAATATATATATTTATTATTATTATTATTATTATGTCTAGTATGATATTGCAAAAACATTTATATTTATTATTATTATTATTATTATTATGTCTAGTATGATATTGCAAAAACATTTATATTTTTATATTTATTAATACTGTTGTTTTTATTGTTATGACTATTGCAAAAAATATATATTTATTATTATTATTATTATTATTATTACTATTATATATTATTATATATTATATCTACTATATATAGCAAAATATATATATATATATATATATATATATATATATATATATATATATATATATATATATATATATATACATATTTATTATTATTATTATTATAATAATAATTATTATTATTATTGAGGCTTAAACAACAAAAACACAATAGAAAAAAAAACATCCTTTAATAACAAAACAATATTATTATCTAATGAAAATTTGGTTCTCAAGTAAAGTTTTTATCCCTCTCCACACTGGGAACATTTAATAATAAAAATATTATTATTATCTATTTTTGTTATAATAAAAATAATTGGGGTAAAACATCAAACAAGTAATACTATGAAACATGTACTATTAAATATACAAACACACATCAGCATGTAACAGCACATAATGTAATTAAAAAAAATATTATGTAATAAAAGCCTTATAAATGTTACGGGCAATATAGTGGCAATAGTGAAAATAGTGACATTTACAAAATAAATCAATATATACCTAAATAAAAGACATGGGAAAGTACACTGCAAAAATGGTGTAGAAACTATTTTTGCACGGAAACTGCTAGTGAATTTTAAAACAATTATAAAGAAAGTACATAAGATTAAATTAAAAGCAAATTTTTGAAGTAAAAAAACAGTACTTTGAAATGGTACTTTCTTGTAAAATGTACTCAATATTTGTTTAATTTACAACTAAAAATATTTTAGCAGTCTATGACTGTTGATATATTATTAGTTTACTTGTAGTGAGAAATAAAATTACATCAAGTTTTCTGAATAATCAGTCAATTATAAAGTTTTTCTCTATACAACAAGCATTATTCACAAATCTTTAACAACTAAATGCTGTGACAGAATCAAGCATTCAGTCCAAATCTGTGCAAATAATATAGGTTAAGTGTAGTTTAGCTGAAGTGCAAAGGCTCTACTTTTCTAATACTACGTCAACAAACGAGAGCGAGTCAACAACCTGCAGCCAAGTTTGGCACTATCTCCTCTCAAAATAACAATGCTCTCTGTACCCACGGCTGTCAACATCAGAGCGTAATCCTACTTGACAAGAGCATAGACTCTACGTGACGCTTCATTCACATTCCAGTCCCATCATATCATGGTCCCTGCAAACACCTGAGAGGAATCTCTGTGCGGGGCCCCGTTTCAGGAGCGCCGGTCAGCAGCCAATGTATGTGCTGATAAAGTCCGCCGATGTTTGCGCATGGCTTAACCTGCATGTGGTGGTCAGGCCATTTTTTTAAAAGCATCATGCTGTATCATTCAGTGGACTCTGAGCCGGGCTGACAGGGCCACAGAGGTTCTTTGAGCTGTAATTCAAACTCTCTCACCTCCTGTGTGATGCCCACCTCACGTCTGTCAGTTCATGTCAGCCCATAAAACCCCACAACCCCTTATGCAGCTCTTACGCATTGACAAATGCTTTTTTGTTTTCTTTAGGCATAAATCTAACAATACATTTAACAGTAAAAATAATAAAATATTCAATTTTGTAATAACAAAAATAACTGCACTACTACTACTACTACTACTATTAATAATTATTATTATGTATTTTAAAGTATTTTATTAACAATTTGTTTTAAGCCTCAGTAAATAATAATAATAAGAGATAGGGGGTGGGATTCGAACTCGGGACGCCCTTAGCGCAACTGCGCTGTATGTCGGCGTTGTTGCCCACAAGGCTATTGGTGCCGACGTTATCATCAATTTCAATAATAATAATAATAATAATAATAATAATAATAATAATAATAATAATAATAATAATAATAATAATAATAATAATAATAATAATAATAATAATAATACACTTTGAGCTACTACTACTAATAATTAATATGTATTTTAAAGTATTTTTAAAGTATTTTTAATAATCATGTATTTTAATCCATAATAAATAATAAGTAATTATTATTATTGTTAATAATAATAATACTAATTATTAATAATATTACTTAAATATATAATAATATTAATAAAATAATAATAATAAACTCTGAATGTAATTATTATTACAATTGTTATACATTTGTACAGTGGTTACAATAACATTAATCATAATAATTCATTAATTAATATTACTACTACTACTTTCTAATTATTATTAATAATTGCAGAATTATTATTATTAATAATTGCAGAATAAATAATAATAATAGTAATAATAATAATAATAATAACAACAACAAAAATAACTGGGCTACTAATAATAACTTTTAATTTTAAAGTATTTTAATAATAATGTATTTTAAACCTCAGTTATAATAATAATAATTATTATTGCTAATATTATTAAATGTATAATAATAATAATAAATGCTGACTACAATATAATTATTACTACTAATAATAATTGTTATATATTTGTCAAATAATAATAATTAATTAACAATCAATATTGCTATTAATATTTTTAATAATGAATAATTAACAAAACTACTACTACTACTACTATTATTATTATTATTATTATTATTATTATTATTATTATTATTATTATTATTATTAAGGCTTAAACAACAACAACAAAAAATACAACAGATAACATCAAGTTTTATTATCTTAAAATTTGGATTCTTAAGTAAAGTTCCTATCCCTCATTCCCTCTTCACACTGGGAACATGAAGAGAATGTATTTTAATATTAATGTGTTTCAATAATAATAATAATAATAATAATAAAAACAGTTGTTGTTGTTAAAGTAATAATAATAATAATAATAATCATGATAATTATCATTATCATTATTATTCAACTTTAAAGATTTCAAAGACTAATTATTTTTATATTAGACTTATATTATATATTAGATCCAATGAAAGACATTCTTTGAAACCAAGTTTCATTATCTTATGAAAGTTTGGTTCTCAGGTAAATTTACCTTATTTAGATACAAGACAAAAAATCTTGATTAAAACCAAAAATTTCAGCAGTGTTCTTATCCCTCGTTCCCTCTCCACACTGGGAACATGAGGAGAGAGTCCTCATTACTGCCATCAGCAATCATGGAGAACCTCTTAAGAATAATTAGATCATGTCTGAATGTGATCTGGAATGGGAACGCTTCACTTGAAGAACCCTCCGTCCTTATTCTGATCTCCTCAGAGCCAAACGAAAGCGGGACTATTCTAATGCGGCAGGAAAGCCTTTGCATGCGTTCGCTCACACATCCGCACCAAACGCCCAGGGCTGAACGCATTAAGTAAAACCACAGCACCAGCGTGCTATTGATCCTTCACACAGGCTGTTGCTCTTAAGGGAATTGATAAGAATCATTTTGAAAGAGAAGTAAACCTTGATGATTGTAATCGGGAGATATTATCATTGATTTTTCCGGCCTTTATTCCATTGTGTGCCAAATAAAGAAGCATTTCATTGCACGGTGGCTCTCCTCTTCCCCTATCCCACTCCAAGTTAATTCACATCCTCTCATTAAATAGTCCATACTGCTGTGGCCTTTTCACTGGAGGCGCTATTGATATGCACCCTGCCCTGCCAGTCCACACACCCAGATTATCCAATAACAGGTTACTTATGCAGTGCTGCATTTCCAGAATTTAATTAAAACTATAAATTAATAAGTCTAATAGGACCTGCATAAATCCTATTGCACAGCCAAGGTCTCCTTTAATTCCTTCCTGATCTCTTTAATATAAGATTACACAGTGACTAAGAGGGCCTGCATCCTGACGTGTTTTGAATTAGGCGGCATGTACCTTTCAAAGCGGGACGTTTATGTCTCATGCTGCATCATGGCCAGGATGTCAGTCGACTGATGAGGTTTAAAATAGCACTATTATATTGGGTGCTCAAATAATAATGCCAGCTATGCAAACTGTCTCCATAAAAATCATAATGCAAAAGTACTTTTAAAGATCATCATCTATCACATTTTTAGACACTTGCTCAACTCAACTGCTCAACTCAAAATAACTCAACATTTCATAATTTCATACAAAATGGAGAAAGAATAAAATGTTTTAAATTATTATTAAAATGACCATATATATAAATATATATATATAGGGTACGATTATTTTCCTTCAACCCAATAGATGGCAGAAAAACATGGCATATAGCACTTTCCAAAACAACCGCTTTTTAAGATATCCTTGACGTGATCACGGGCAACAGCGCAAAGCCAATTCTGTGCTCGCTTGATCTAATAGTTGATGTTTTTAAAAATGTTGTAGATTTAATTAGCAAATGAGAAACGTTAAAATTTTGAATATATCTTGAGACAAAGGTCTTCTTAATAATTTTCAGTTTTGTTTAAGATAATAAAGCAGCAATTTTTAAATAACGAAAGAATATGTAAAGTATGGTATTTGGGGTAAAAAAGCGCTCCTGCTGTTGGGGCGTTCCATTTGTTGACATGACATTGTTAGATTTAGATGGTAAATATCATATATTATGTTGGGTGTCCATCTTAGAGATAATCACCATGTTTAGAATAAAACCATCATATTTAAAAACATGATATTAATTATATCATATAATAAAATATCATTTGTTGTTACTAGTGCTGGGGAAAGTTACTTTTAAAAGTAATGCATTACAATTTTGCGTTACTCCCTGAAAAAGTAACTAATTACGTTACTTAGTTACTTTTTATGGAAAGTAATGTGTTACGTTACTTTTGCGTTACCTTTTAAATCTGGGCAGGGCTTGCTTCTTTGTTTTTAATATAAAACAATTCTAATGTAAAAATCCTTTTACACCAAAAGTGAAATGAATTCACCTCAGGCTGAAAGAAAAGTACATTTATGCAGGAGATCACTCTTCAGCTATGAAAAAAAAATTAAGCACAAATGTTAATTTATCTAAAGTAATTTTTCCTTATTAATATGGTTGAATTGCATCATCAAAGGTCAGCAGCAAAGACACTGGTTAATAAAAAGGGATTAAATACATAAAGGATATTTGTTTTATTTAACATATTTAATTATTGCAGGGTTGTGTCATATTCTGAGTTTGCATTTCACTGTTTTTATTCATTTTGAGGAATACTGAATCAGTTTTTTGTGAGTGAGATGAATTAATGCATGTTCACATTTAGTCTAGAATACAGTAACATCATGTTTACTCCCAATTTCCGGACAGGAGACTTGTCAATCAATAAATGGGGTAAAAAAAAAAAAAAAAAGTAACTGCATTACTTATTTGAAAAAGTAACTCAGACATTTTCTTAGAAATTCAAAAGTAATGCGTTACTTTACTAGTTACTTGAAAAAAGTAATATTATTACGTAACTCACGTTACTTGTAATGCGTTACCCCCAACACTGGTTGTTACTACTGTAAATCTATATTAAATTACTATGGGATCTCCTTCAATGCTTTCAGTCTTTCTGTATTTTAAAATATATGTTTTATATTAACATTTTAATGACAGTATATTTAATACACAAACATTAATTCTTTTTTTATCAAAATAAGCAGAACATACTACACGGTTTGCTAAAGTGACTTTTTTGAACAAGCATTAACTTAGACATTATTAAAAAAAAAAAAAAAAAAAAACACCTTGCCACATCATACATTTAAAAATTTTTAAACAAAATGAACAACTTGTATGATTTATTTTCACACAAAATCTGTTGTTCCATAAATGTTCATACAAACGTATAGATTTTTCTGCAATCATACACTTTGGGCACAGTGAAAAGCACATTTTTTTTTTATCATTTATTGTTATTTTATTATTATCATCATCATTATTAACGACATCATTATAATTTAAATTTGGCTGCTGGCGTGCGTCGTGGTACTCTTGTGAATGCGGCAGAGACTGAGATGGTGGAAGAAAAGAAATTGTTGAATAAAATCGCTATTTTTAGGGGGGTTTTGCCTATAAAAAGTATTCTCGTAGCTTTATAACATCACGGTTGAACCACTGATGTCACATGGACTGTTTTATCGATGTCCTTACTACCTTTCTGGGCCTTAAATGTGGTAGTTACTGTCTAATAAAAGCTCTTGGATTTTATCAAAAATATCTTAATTTATGTTCTGAAGATGAACGAAGGTCTTATGGGTTTAAAACAACATGAGGATGAGAAATGAATGACAGAATCTTCATTTTTGGGTTAACTATCCCTTTAATGCTATATACATTAATACATAAGTATTATACTATTATAGTCACATAGCATTACATACAAAGTACGGTGATAACTATAAATGATCTTTATGAATAACTCAGTTGACATCATTATAATTATAATAGCCTAATTATACACTGTAAAAGTGATTGCTGCGATTAGTTATCACAACTTACAATTCAACATTAAAATACGTGTTTTTTTTCAACTTGATATTCATCTCAACAAATGTTAAGTTGTTATAACTACTTGCAGCAACATTGCTGTGTTTGCTCACCTTTATCCACATTACTCCATCTTAACATAATAAAATGCTTTTGAATCAAATGATTTGATCAAAGTTCCCAGTACAACTTTTGTTTGCAAGTTATGAGGAAGATAAGCGCTTCCCCTAAGGATCAAACTCAATAAAGGCGTTACTTCAACTTGAAGAAAGAAGCTGATGCTTAAAAAAAAAAAAGTCGCTAGTAGTAGTAAATGAACACGCTGCCATCTAGTGGTAAGCATCTTATATTCGCTGAAATCACTATACGTTTAAGATGGAAAATGTGCAAGTGTTGCTGCTCTCTTGCATTGCAGTACATCCAAAACAAGAGTAAACGATTCTCAGGAAAACATTGTGTTCATTTGTTGCTAAAATGTGAGCATTCAAGTTTGAAGGGAAACAAATATACATATGTCTGTATAAAAGACCATACAATTGCAGTTCTTTTATATGCTATCAAATCAGGAAGGATTTACACTGAAAAACTTAAGTCGAATACTGTGTCGTGATCGGTCACTGATGTCCTGTGAGGTCGATGAAACCCTGACGGCTTCAAAATTATACCAACCACCACACCTTCATTTATGCATGAAAAATAAAAATAAGCCACAAACAACATGCCACAAAAATAAGCCTGTTTCAAGGTTAGTTCAATCATGCCTCCGGTGGAAAAACAGCAGTAATCAGGATGGATTATATCTGAAGCAGGCCCGGGGGTAGCGTGCATCTCTGAGCATATCACCTGAGCTGTGCACTGGCAGCCTCTGACAGCAAGGGTCAGCCTCACCTCCAGAGACCCGCTCAGTGTCACCTTCAGCAAGCACTCAGCCATGTGTCTGATCTGGGATCCAGCTGGCTACCCTGCCTGACCTCGGCTGCCTGATCAGAGCGAGGTTCAGACACCTGAAACAAGTCTCAGGGTCATGTGGAAGGTCAACAAAAGAGTCCAAAGCAGAAAAATGCTCTACATGTTTTCACCTTTGTGTTTTGAATCAAAGCGTAAGAATTAATCTGAAGTCTGGGTCAAGTTACAAATTACTTGCAGCCTAAAATTATATATCATTCGTGTCGCATTTGAAAACAGAATCTAGCACAAATAAGGCAAGTACACACAAAATCAATAATTCAGTAAATGTATTGAATATGCTGAGCTGTGAAATGGAGAAAGGAGTGAAGGCAATGCACGCCAATTTGTTCTCATTAGCACATTGCACCCTATAAGAAAAGAATTTCAATTTATTTTAAATGTTGAAGTAAATGCTGCAGCTTTATAGGTTGTAGTCTTTTTTTTTTTTTTTGGACGAGCCCTGAGGCCCCAAAAGCCCCAAGCAACAGTATCGTTCCCTAAAGTGGTTACCAATCTTGCCAGCCTTCTACATGTACACAACACACAAATGAGTTTATAGCTACTGTCTTTTTAGAAGGCATTCAGGCTGCTGTCTTGCTCTCACATTGCCACAGGGTTTTTGTCCAGAGTTTATTTAACAGCAACATGCTTTTCTTTAACTGCTGTATACTATACAGCAGGGTTGCGTGGCATTCAGAACTGAAACAAGATTTTGTATTTAAAAATATGAAATTTAAATAAATTCAAAAGATCTATTAGACAGACTTTGAATTTCAGAAAGTTCAATTAAATTAATTCTCAAAAACTGTTTAAAATCTGCAAAAAAGTCATTTGAAATAGTTCAAAACATTAAAAAAAAAAAAAAAACTTTTTTTATATACAGTTCAAAATTATTCAACCCCCTTGACCTGTAAGACATTTTGCTGCAGAGAAGAAAATTTTGTGAAAACAGTTCAACAAAGGCATCAGTACACTATTATTATTTTTATTATTATTATTTATATTTAGTTTATTAATACACATTTGAGTAATTCTGAGAACGTAAGTTGATGAAAAATGGGGAGAAAAAAAATCAAATTGGCTCTAAATGTTCATGTTCAAAATTATTCAACCCCCAAAAGTCAAATTTGTTGCAGAACCTTTTATTCTTTTAAACCATCAATAAACGCTGCTTGGAAGTACTTAGAAGCTCTTTACTCTCTACCTCTCTACCGCATTCTTGGCCTATTCCTCTGATAATCCTTGGTTTTCACTTTGCCACTGCTTTCTTCAAATTTAACCAAACATTTTCAACGAGAATTAAATCTGGAGACTGTACAGACCACTCAAGAACAGTCAATCAACAAATTCTGAACCAAGTATGAGTAGATTTTGATGTACACTTTGGGATGATTGTCCTGCAGGAAAGTCCACTGATCATTAGCTTCAGTCTTTGCAGCAAAGGCATCACAATTCTAAAAAGACCTGATACTTCAAAGAATCCATCATGTCCTTCATACAGTCATGATTCCTACTTCCTGCTACAGTAAAACAACCCCTTAACAGGACTGGCAAACCTCAACAATAAAGATGGTGTTCTTCTGCTCATAGATTTTGCTTTTTTTTTTTTTTCACCAGACAGACTGCTGAACCAAGGGCCCAAAAAAAGTTCCAGTTTGGTCACATCACTCCATAAAACATTCTTCCAGAACTCCACAGCTCTATCCAAATGAATTTTAGCATGTTCAAGTCAGTGTTTTATGTTCTTCTTGGTCAGGAGTGGTATTCGGCCAGATGCCCCAAAATGAAAGCTATCCTTGTCTTGTGTTCATCTTATACTCTGCATTGAAATGTTTTTCACCTTTCACTGGGTCATCTTGCAAGTCTTTGGCTGTACATTGCAGGTTTTTCCTCAGTTGCTCTGATCAAACTTTTTTATTCAACACCCTCAAAGGTTTTCTGGAACAACACATTTTAAGCTAAGGAATAAGGCTGCCAGCTGTGTCTCCAGGAACTTTTAATGTCTTGGAAATCTTCTTGTAGCATTTGACTTTCTAAAGTAATAAAGGTACTCTCTATAGCTTTTGTGAGAGCTCTGTTGACTTTGTCTTATTAGCTACTGAAACTTCAGCTCATGCATGGTCTAACTTTATGTATGTGTAACAGCTCAAGCTAATTCTGTTTACTAACAGAGTTAGTTTCTAAAGGTTTAATTGTGTTTTAAGACAATTTTGTCCCCCATCATATATAAGTGACTTAAAAAAAAAGCAATGTTGAATAGGGGTTGAATAATTATGACATAGCTGTGTTATTAAAAATCCTACAACTAAAAAAATATCACATTACATATTGACTTTAGCACTTGCAATCTTTATAAAATCATTGATCTTCAGAAAAGCTTGTATTTGTAAAGTACTGCAGTCTCTGAGGGTTGAATTTTGATTGCAACTGTACATATAAAAAATTCAGAATGCATTACACATTGGATTTCTGTGAACTGCGATTCAGTAAATTGATCTAGTGATCAACTCACGGCTGCGTTTCTCAAAAGCATCGTGAGCTAAGCTGATCACAGAGACAATTGGAGAGAAACAGGCCAGATCGAATTTAAGCAAATTCTTAATTTTGCCCAATCCTGCTATTCATTAAACAAAGATATAACAAGATGACTGCAAAACATTTCTTCACACTTTAACTGCTTCTTTATAAACCCACTGAATCCACCCACATGAAGACTGTGAGAAGGTCAAAGTCAAGTATTTTAATACTTTCAAAGTCAAGTCTTAAGTCTTTAAAATTGTGTCAGGTTTCTGACTCACAGACAAGAATAAACCAGATCAAACACTTATTAATAATATTGTATAATGTATGACTGTTTTGGAAACAACCTGCATCTGAGGAGGGGGGGGGGGGGGGGGGGGGCAATCAATCACCAGATGCTCATTAATTTATGATGCAATGCAACAATCAACCTCTTACTCATTAAGTAAAGTCCAAATCTTCAGCCAGGAATTTGAGCATTTGTTATAAATTGAAGGATGATGTTTTCCACATTACGGACATAACATCAAATTACACAATGACACAAAAGGCTAGTGTAAATTTAACAAAATATTCACAATAATTTTATCCTTCTAAAGGCAAAAATGTGGATATGAAGGAGTTGTTTTGTGATTTTTTTTTTGTTACAGCCTCATTATGCCTAGCTAATAATGTAGTACAAATACTTACTACATAACTATAGAAAACAAACTACAGTTTTTAGTCAGACAGTGTTTATTAAAGAGAAAACGCATTTCAAATTCAGACATTTCTAAAAATCAGATTGTGTCCTATTAAAATAACTGATAAAGTTAGTGAAAACCCACAAAAACCTAAAAACAGAGTTAAATAACCCAATGAAAAGAGTTAAATCCTAGATTAAGGCCTTGGTCTCAAAAAGCTGTTGGTGTCAATGATATTCTTATGAGATCAATTCTTATACATAAACCCAGAAAGCTGATCACAACCATGAATTATGTCTAGCAAGACTTTCAGATTTTGTACAAAAGGGTCCAGTGAGGGAGCGTGTCATGATTTGGATCCGTCAATTTCCAACAAAACTCTCTTTTGGCATATTTATTAAGACCTGAAACACTTAATGCTTACGATTAAGTTGTTAAATCTGGATGATTTTTAAGGACAAACAGGAGGGACTGACTTCAAAACGCACAACTCCAAACCCAGCAGCTGAGAACAGTCCGTGTGAAACACTCAAGAGTCCATCGTCCGTAAAACAGCACGAAATTAGTCCGCAAGAGATAAAGAGATAAAGTGCTTTTGTATTCACTCAGTGCTTGTGCTCAGAAAACCCAATGTCAGTTTTTAGAGCAGTGTCAACACGTCAGAGGCTGTCGATGGTCTCAGAGCTTTTTCATCAGGACCCTGTGAGTGAACGTTTACCATCCAAACATATACTCCATTGCTTTTGATACAAAACTGTCATCCTTTTTTGGTGTCTGTTGATCTGACACAACCTATAAATCAAAGCAAAACAAAAAGCAAGCACTTAATATTAGCTAATGTTCTGTTGGGTTTGGGAAAACTACAAACCAGTAAGAGATGGCTTTGGCTAGGTTCTGTTGTCAATAGACAGTTATTCAGACTTTTTTGGACATTTTTGTCATAATAATAACACTAATAATAATAATTATTATTATTATTATTAATTCTATTAATATTTACGCTTAAATTAATTTTTAACCCTTAGTGATAAATTTGAGTTTCCATGTATAGTCTTATAATGTGCTTCTCCAAAAAAAAAAAAAAAAAAAACACTCCTCTTTCCACAAAGCCTCAGCATTATCAAATGCATTATTATTTATTTATTTTCTACATTTTTAAGTTGCCTTTGTCAGTTCTATTTCAATTTATTTGTTCAGCACTATTCGTGTGGTTTTAAAGGAGTTCACTTCCAGAACAAAAAATTACAGATGATTTACTCACCCCCTTGTCATTCAAGATGTTCATGTCTTTCTTTCTTCAGTCGTAACGAAATTGTTTTTTGAGGAAAACATTTCAGGAATTTCCTCCATATAGTGGACTTCTATGGTGCCCCTGAGAATGAACTTCCAAAATGCAGTTTAAAGGGCTCTAAATGATCACAGCTGAGGAACAAGAGTCTTATCTAGTGAAACGATCTGTCATTTTATAAAAAATAAAAAATACAAGTTACTATACTTTTTAACCTCAAATGCTCGTCTTGTCTAGCTCTGCCATGCGCATACATACTCTGTGCAGACCCGTTCAAGACAGTTAGGGTAGGCTGAAAAATACCCATCTCATTTTGTCATCCAACTTCAAAATCATCAGACCGTTTTGACTTTTGACTTTCTTTGCACATTCACTTTGTAAACACTGGGTCGGTATACTTCTACAGCGATGTAGGACGATTTTGAAGTTGGAGGAGAAAATGGGATGGGAGTTTTTCAAAATACCCTAACTATCTTGAATCAGAATGGACAGAGTATATGCAGAGCTAGACAAGATGAGCATTTGAGGTTAAAAAGTTTTTGTTTTGTTTTTGTTTTGTTTTTTTCAGGAAAAATACAGATTTTTTCACTAGATAAGACCCTTCTTCCTTGGCTGGGATCATTTAGAGCCCTTTGAAGCTGCATTTTGGAAGTTCAAACTCACAGGCACCATAGAAGTCCACTATATGGAGATAATTCCGGAAATGTTTTCCTCAAAAAACATGATTTCTTTATGATTGAAGAAAGACATGAACATCTTGGATGACAACGGGTGAGTACATTATCTGTAAATTTTCATTCTGGAAGTGAGCTACTCCTTTAACAGCAATAGGTAGGTGGAAGGTTACCGGTCAACTATACCTGGTAGTCACTGCTAGATGCTTTGTATGCAGCACTGAGGGGTCTCATGACAGATCGGGGAGTTGATAGAGGGTGACTGGGGGTGCTGGGAGCCTTCACTGGGGGTGTGAACACAGAATTGGAAGTACTGCTCTTGTCGGAGATCTCCATTACACTCTGCAAAAAATAAAAAATAAAAAAAATTCCCAATGCAATATTACCACTGTTACAGTTACAACCAACAGAATTATTGCTTTTGTGCTCCTTACCTTATCGATGCACGGTTTTACACCAATCATTATGGCTTCTCCAAATATCTTTCCATCTTTACTGAGAGCTTTTCGTGCCTGCAGTTTAGACTGATACTGGATGTGCATCCAGTTGCCTGTATTAGACATCTGTAAATGAAAGAAACAAACTTCTATAGAACACAAATTATATATAAAAACCAGTCTGCAGTGCTGAAACTTTATCTGTACTTACCACATGTTTTAATATGTTTCCATACTGCGCAAACTGTAAAAGGATGTACGACGCAGATGCTGGAGGGAACCTGTGTACAAACATATATAAAACACCATAAAGCCTGACACATCATATGTCCACTAATTAAACAAACAAATAAATAAATGATCTAAACACACCCAAAAACTGTGACCCAGGTGTCATCTAGCTGGTCTTCCGAGGACAGAGCATCTCCTTGTGTGAAGAACGGATCTACTTGAGCTGGGGAAAGAGCTGTTTTCCTCTGCTGCCCCGCGGGGCTAAACAAATTAGACACTAAAGGGCAAAAATAGAAATTAAGCATCTATTTTTTGATAGAACGCCTCATTTAATAAGTAATTAAACAATTACTTGATATTTACCTGTTCCTGGCGTCCCTGGAAGACCAGACAATGGTGTGTGTGCTCCAGCAAATGGCTGTGAAAAACAAATTTATAAGCTGAGGACAAAATCTCATTAAAAACATTTTAAATGCTTCTTTTACATTAATTATAACAAAATCAATGTCAAAAGTGTACTTCACTAACCAGCCTTGCACACACATGAAACATTTTGACAAACAAATCATGATTTGCCAATAACTTTCGTACTAAAATTCAAAAAAAAAAAAAACAAGAACAACTTAGATTACAACTTAGCACCACAACTGGTGGCACTGAACGTAAACAATGGCACTAAATCAAATGAAACTTGCATATTTTGCTGATTACTGCTACTGAAAATGGTCAATTACTGTCATGATTTGGGCTATACTAATCGGACAGGCATTTGGAGTACTATAGACTGCCAAAAGTTGTAACAAATCAAGAAGAAGGGTGCAAAAAACAAAAGGTGTTTTTGGTTGGCCAAACTGAACCAGGATTTCCATGTGAAGAATCTTCACAACATTCGTTTTTGTTCTTATCATTTCTGGTCAGGTGAAATATTATGGTAATATCTTAACACTGCTTGTACGAATCTTACCTACCTATTAACTTTAGTTTGTCAAAATATTGCACCCTTTCCTGCTTACTAAGTCCTTCTCTATATGATTTAGCTGCTTCCACACATTTTTATCCATGGTTTAGACACCATAAATTAGCAGAACTACGCATTCAGGAGTACATTAACCGCGCAATCCATGCTGTTGTTTACATCCAAGTATCGTCAGCATGGCCACGCATCCAGGTAACTGATCAAATCGTGATGTAAGTGCACACCCTCTATAAATGAAAGGTTGTGTGGAAAGCCCTTTTATGGAGATAGTTTGCTGTTTCTTCTGCAAATTACTAACTTTGGGCATGTGGTTTCTCATTTAAAAAACTTCAAATTCACTGTTAAGACAATGTTAAAAACAACACTGATCTAAACTGAATGCAAAAAATAAGACATTACTCCTTGACTAACTGCTAGTGTGTCAGACTAGTTCTTAAGACAGTCTTAACCTAATCGTTATAGGGACAAAACCCTAAATACGTTATCTATTTAATTTATCTCTGTCTTTCTGTAAACACAAAACATGTTTCAAGCGCAAATTAAAATTTTTATCTTTCTCACTTGTTTGCGAGCTGCAAGCGGTGACATTCCCACACCGGAGCCATTGAGGTCATCATAGATGCTTCTGACTGGAGGAGCTCCACTCTTGTCTTTAGGCGTTGGGACCACTGGCTGTGGAGGAGACCCACCTGATGGAGGAGAACATGAAATGTCCAACCAAGTAACTTCTGGTCTATGCATAAACAAATGACACATTCATAATGCCTTATGGCATAAATGAAATACAGTAAAACGATAGTAAGTATTTACCAGCCAGAAGAGGAGATCTTGTTTCTGCCCCACCTCCTGTCAACCCAAAAGACCTGGGCTGAGGTGTGACAGGAGCAGGCAGGTCTCCCATCAGAAACCCAGGTAAAAACTGAGCACCAGGCTTGGGGGAAGTAGGAGAGCCGAGTGTCATTGGTTCAATACCTGTTATTAGACATCAAAAAGGTATATTTAGTGTTAATACTTCTTGCTAATTACAGTCTACAGTCTACACTTGCATTTAACAACTCTATTGGGCAATTAGGATCGTATACGAATAAAAACACTTTCAGTGCTTTATCATTTTACTTTAAATATAAAAAAGATCCGCATTAACTGATATTGTATTAGTTGTTATAAAGCCGATCAAACGCATGCCTTCCCGCTGTGTTGTACCGCTCACATTAGCACAGCCACAATAACGCATGTCTCATCGAACATATCAATATATACAAACACTGGACTGGTGTAACACACGAAAACTTACTCTGGATGTCCATTCTGGGTCACTAACACGGCAGCCACGAAGAGAAGATTAGCCCCGCTTTGCCAAATAAAAAAAAGAGTGCAAAAAATTTTTGAACCAGACGGAAGTTGCGCGTGCTCTAATGACACAAGCGCGCTGCACTTCCGCTTTCGCTATACCAAAGCACGCTTCTGTAGCGCCCCTGCAGGAAAGGATATGAAATTGATTTTTAGTTTTGAAACCATATTCGGGTTTTTGCTTTCTGTCACCAAATTAACCATGGTTTTATTATAGTAAAAGTGTAGTAACGATGTTTACACTATCTGCCCATTAAGTAACGCTATAGGATTAATCCACGGTCCTTTTTAGTGGTTTTCAAGCACTGAATGACTAAACATCGCAATACGTTTCAGAATAATGACGAATACGTTCTAAACTTGTGTTTCACGTTTTTTTTTTTTTTAAACAGCAACCTGAAGACATGTTTAGAATTTATCTTATAACTAATGAGTTATTCTATGGAAATTTCCATTTTCATGTCCTTTTACAGAAATATTACACTTGAAAAACACTTTAGGGTTACAATTTCTTTATATTCTAAAAAGAAACAATATGTTATTTGAACAATTACACCTTCTTGGGCCATTACTGTGGCAATATTTGTTTTTAAATTAATTATATAGAATTCCAAGCACCACAAAACCGATCGTCCCCACAGCCATGTACAGAGGAAAAGTGCTTTATTTTGATTTATTAAACACGTTTTTCTACCATTTAAAATATAATAATGTATTCATAACTATCAAATATACAATATAAATGGCACTAAAAAACTAAATGCTAAATAAATATTATAACATATATAATAAAAATAGTGGTCCCCTAGAGTTGTGTCACTGGTGTTACCGTTTAACAAAAAATCATTTATTTTGAAATTAAAAATCACACTGATGACACCACTTGACTTTTTTCTTCCTATTTCCTAAAGATCTAAAAAGGTCCAAGTCTACTGTCTCTTTTCAGTTATCAGAAACTTTCTCATTTGTCTCATGATTTCATATTAAACTTTTAGTTGAACTCACCGGTATGACCTAAATGTTAGGGAATTGTAAACAACAACAACAAAACCATGATTGACAATATGTATACCATGATTGACAATGTGTGAGCAGCCATTTTGTAAAATGCATTTTTCATGAAAATTGTTACTGGTGTTACTGTCACTGGTGTCACCTTCCTTATGGGTAACAACAGTGAAGATCATTGCATCAGGTCTTATGGCTGTCACTGATTCATTGTGTCACTGGTGTTAGTTTTTTTTTTTTTTTTTTTTTTTCTGTCACATTAAATAAATAAAACATACTCTCTTTATTTCTTGCATTCTCATTACTTTCTGTAAAAATAATCAAGAAATAATATTTCATAAAAACTTTACATATTGCCAAAGAAGCTAACGCCAGTGACAAAAAATGGTACACATAGTCTTTAAATAATTGCACAAAAAAGATTTTTAAAAAATCATTAAGTTGTAATTTATGTATTCACAAAATCAAAAGTTAATCTAATAATGTAGTCTAAGTTTTAAAAAAAAAGAAAGAAAAAAAGAAATTAATTTTAAGCCATCTTGCTATACCAAAAGTGGACATTTCTGTAGAATGACCCTAATACATTTTAACTCTATTTAGTAACTGCATTCATTTTTTTTCTCAGATTTTCTCTTTTTTTATGCTTGCATATATTGTGTTGTAAACACACACTTATGAAATGCTGTATTGCTGTATTCACGTTTTTAACTTCACATTTTTAACATATGGGTTAACTGTTCTTACACAAACTCACCTGAAGATGGCACTCTTGTTCCACAAGGTGGATTCATTCCTCTCCAGGACCTCCCAGAGTAAAGGGACATTGAAAACACTTTTCTTCCTGGAGCATTAATCACCATCTTTAAGTTTATGTTTTTATACAATTATTTATCCTAGGTTAATATGCATTTTAGGGCTAGTCATACATGCATATTGTTTAATGTAGCATTTTGTTTTTTTTATGATATAATTTTTATGAGGTAATAAATTCTTGATTGAATATGTTCAAGGAATTAATGTTATGCTACTTTAATCAAAGTAGTAACAGTCATTTCGTATCTCATAAAGGGTAAATAAAAAATGCTTATGAAAATCAATTCTGGTAGTCAGTTAATTTCAGACTTTGCCAGCAGCTTATTAGTTGCATCACGAAATCAATTTAATTTAATATGCTTTAGATGATTAATATGCTGTAGAATATTTTTTTAATAATAATCATTATCCTTTTACTAATGACTACTGGATTCTGATGAGTGCACTTGATTGGACTTTATCCTGCCTAGGGAAGTGTATGGTACAAAATAAAAAGGTTTTGAAAGCAATGTTAAGTATTCATTAGTGCTTAGTGATTTATTTTAACAGTAACTATGTCTCTCCAGAACAAAGGGAGCAAGAGGTTTCTGTAAAATGACTGAGCTCACATCCCCTGGAGCAACACTGAATATATGATGCCAGTCATCTGCATCCAAATAAAGAGAGAAATGCCAGCTCTGTCTAAACCCATTAAGCAAATTGCCATATTTGAAAGATGCATTTGTCTCTTTATTTTGATTTATTTAAACAAACTGACACCCAGAGGGGCTCCTTCCTTTATAAATCCCAAGATGCTGGGTGATGTTTTTTAGAATGGCATTATTTTTGCCGAATTAAACACATGCATTTTCTGAAACCCATTTAAAGGTTAACTCATGTAATAAAGCATTTATGTTGCTCACAGCACTGTGGAACCTCATTTTGATCAAATCATTTATTTCACATCTGTTCAGTGACTTTCATTCATTTTCACACGGTGTATCATCTTCAGTAGTTTTGAATTGCGTGTCACACTGAATTCTTCCTTGGGAAAGAGTCTATTAGGGACGAGATAAAGATGAGGTGCAGATGAAGCTGTCTGATAATAAGAATGCAAACAGCTTGCTCTCTGTGACTTGTACCAGCCAGTGGCAGCCGTGCCTTTATTACTCTGCCATATTTTATGTCATGCTCTTGGACTGTCACACCATAATGAGCACTTTTTGACCTCGGTAAACTGTGAAACTGGCTGCTTATGGTGTATTACACCTTCACAGAGCTGAAGAAGAGTGAAGAGGTTCATTGCAATACTCAAAATGACTAATAAAATGAAGGTCATGCTTGTGGAATATAATGCGTATTAAATGAGCTGCTTTAGACGGCTAAAAAATCAGCACATACAGACTGAAATACATCCTCTTTAACGTTAAAGACGAGACGAACAGCTTTCTCAGTATAAATTAGAGTTTTTACTGTGGGACTTTTAGTGGTCTGTTCATTTGAGACTTTTGCAATATTGACCACGGTGTCTTCCTCAGTACCTGTATGCTAAGTCATCCATCTAACTGATTGCATAAAATACACCATTTTACTTCTGAGAATGAAACTGATAAAGAGCAGATGTCAAGGTCAGCTGGCTGATCCTTCTAAAGTCAGCAGAGTGAAATATAGCACCAAATGTGCTGAAAGTCTGCTGATGGGGAGATATTTGAGACTCCCCGGTTACCATGTGCAAACAACTGGAAAAATGAATGCGCTTTTGTGTGATAATGGCTGTTTTCCAATGCTATGTGCACTATATAAGAAGTCTGTAGTTTCCTCTTTTGTTTTAAATGTATCATGATAGTACGTTTAACTTGCCATTAGCGTCTGTTAAACCCTGGGTCTAAACGATTTCTACCGTTGAAAACCGATCTATGGGAAACGATTGCGATTTCTTCCGATGGGAATCAATCTATAGGAATCGATCTCAATTTCTTCCAATGGGAATCCATCACAATTTCTACTGATGAAAATCGATCTATGGGATGGAAATCAGTTGTGATTTCTTACGATGGGATTCATTCTATGGAAATCGGTTGCTATTTCTACTGATGAGAATTGATTTATGGGAATCGACCGTGATTTCTTCAGATGGGAATCGATTACAACTTCTAAAGATGAGAATCAATCTATGGAAATCGGTTGCTATTTCTACTGATGAGAATTGATTTATGGGAATCGACCGTGATTTCTTCAGATGGGAATCAATCACAACTTCTAAAGATGAGAATCAATCTATGGAAATCGATTGCGATTTCTTCTGATGGGAATCGATCTCAGTTTCTTTAGATGGGAATCAATCACAATTTCTAACGCTGAGAATCGATCTATGAGAACCAACCACACTATTTTTTCCGATGAGAACTAAGTGCAATTTCTTCAGATGGGAATCGATCTATGGGAAACGATCGCAATTTCTTACGATGGGATTCGATCTATGGAAATCGATCGCTATTTCTACAGATTAGAATCGATCTATGGGAATCAATCGCGATTTGAAAATGTGAGATGAGATTCGATCTATAAGAATCAATCACAATTTTTCTACAGATGAGAATCGATCTATGGAAAACGGTTGTGATTTCTAATGATGAGAATCGATCTATAAAAATCGATTGCGATTTATAATGATGGGAATCAATCTCAATTTCTTTAGATGGGAATGAATCTATGGGAATTAATCGCAATCTCTACCAATAAGAATCGATCTATGGGAATCAACCGCGATTTCTTCTGATAGGAATTGAGTGCAATTTCTTCCGGGATTTGACCTATGGGAATCGATCGTGATTTCTACAGATGAGAATCAATCTATAAGAATCTATCACATTTTTTTCTTATCACGATTTTTACAGATAAGAATCGATCTATGGGAATCGATCGCAATTTCTTTTGATGGGATCGATCTATAGTAATCGATCGCAATTTTTTTTCCATGTTAAACCCAGCTTTTAAACTTGGGCACTTGAGTGTTTCATACTTGTAAGCAACTCGTTTCACACTTTGACGGGTTTGGCACTAATCTTGCATCACAGCGTCAAGGTACAGAATACAACAGTGACACCAACTTTTTCAGTGGCCTTGGTTCTTTTCTTTTTTTTTTTTTTTTTAAATATATAGTAGTTTGAAAGCGCAGGCAGAGCTTCATTGGAATGCAAAAAGCGCAACTTTTTTGTAAAACTGTAGCTCCGCTTTTTTATAATGCCATATCATGCACTAGGCACTGCAAATTATGTAAGTGGAAAGGTCGAACACGTCTTTCTAGCACTTTTACAAAAGAAAAGCAATGCAGTGGAATACAAAAGTGCATTCTGTGTGAATAGCCCCTAAAAATAGCTAGTTTTTTTAGCCAAAAATAAACAGAACAGTACTTTCCTCATTAAATATTCATATGCTTTGAACAATCACAGAAAACTTAATCCATTTTTTATTTCTGTTTAAGCAAAAAAAATCGAAATCAGACAATGATGGAAAACGTGTCACTGCTTTATTCTCATAGTTATGTTTAAAAAGCATATTTAGGACAATCTTATGAATATACTGTAGCACAAATTATGGGCAAAAGCAAGAAAAGTAGTTATTTAAACAGGTTGCATACTGTGCTCATCCAATCAGCTTAAAATACAGAGAAAAAAAAGATAACTCAGGCTTATGCTGACCCAGAGTTTAAAATTAAAATCACCTAGGGTTAATAATTTAAAGTGAGAGTTCACCCACAAATAAAAATCCTGACAGAAATTAAAATAAATAAATAAATATCTTCTTTTGTGTTTCCCAGAATCTTCTTACAGATAAGAAACAGCATGTGGGTGAGTTGCCTAAATGGTAGAATTATATTTTTTTGGTTGAAAGATCCCTTTAATTGTCAAAAGCCCTAGAGTAGGTAGAACACAGTAAGAAAAATCAAACTCTTCTCATTTTTCCTCAGGAAAGACAATTGCTCACAGTTTAGTGCCGCACAGCATTTCATTATGCTGGACCCAGCTGCTGTGATAGGCACTTTGTAATTATGTGGTTGTAGGAGGCTCGTGATGAAGGGACACCCAGGGTCGTCCTTCTGCGTGAAGCATTTAAACATGTATTATTCAGCAGCCTGGCACAGAACATTTCCAGGACCCTGACAGAGCTGAGCTGCACAGCTTTACCTTTCACAAACCCCTCATTTACTGGAGGAAAAAAATGCATTTAACATTGGGAGGAGACAAATATTGATTGCTGCTCAGTACATGGTAGGTTAAATATACGGACGTGGTTCCACATTCTGCATTGTCAATAATAGCTTGCATCTGATGCAGTGAGGATATAATGACTGTTTGCATTTCTTATGTGAAGTCTGAAACTGTGCATTGGACTGTGGTGGGGATATGAAAAATACAAGCTTTTTCAATTCACTGAAATTAAGTATTTAAGAGAGAGCTTTAAGAGGAAGCTGGGATTTTAGCTGTGAAGTCACTGGAGAAAGTTTTGAAATTTCCTAGGAAATAAAATGATAGTTTCTAATATTATGTGTTTGACGAATGGTTAATAAATGTTTAAAAGCAGCCAGACTAAATAAATAATAAATATGTTTTCACCTGGTGGACGATGCAGTCTCTGAGACTTACATTTACCACATTTACTCTTATAAAAAAACTGTTTATTCAAGTTTGCTTTTAGTATGCTTCTTTTAAAGGGGTCATCGGATGCAAACTTTACTTTTTCATGTTGTTTGAACATTAATGTGTGTTGGCAGTGTATGTACAATTCTACCCTATAATGATAAAAATCCATGCAGTGGTTTTTAATTAATCTGTAAAAATAATATCCCCTTTTTCAAATCGAGCCATTCTCTGATGCCTGTCGTTATGGCGTCACACCAACAGAGGCCACTCCCACGATGGTTGACTGACATGTCTTACCTTAGATCAGTTGTCACAGTCTAGTAACCTTCCTTGTTTCGATGCCGAAACAGGGATGTAGGTTAGACAAGAATATCTACGATTGAGCGATTGAGGTGTTGTGTTGCTGGATGTAATAATAAACATAGTGGTCGTCATTTACTCCCAACATCTGAGCCGCTGAAGATGCAGTGGATTATGTTTGTTTGTGAATGGAATGCGCCTCCGATCTACATCTATGTTCACGCGAATCATTCATGATCCAGCTTCACTTACAGCAGAAGTGAGTATAAGCGTTTTTTTATGAATCTTTGCGATCGCCTTTCCTTATAACGTGGTAGTTAGGAAGTTTAGCGGCTAAAGTAAACAAGATGGTCATTCCACAGAGAGAAGAGAGGGGCGGGGTGAGCAGAGCTCATTTCCATTTAAAGGAACAACCCCTTAGAATGAGATGATTTTTGCAGAGCTCATTTTGACAAGGTAAAAAGGGTGTTATTTAACAAAACCATTGAGAATTTTTAATCAAAGTATATTAGAGACTTTTCATCAAGACCCTAAAGAATCATATCAACTTGTGGAAAATGGGCATCCGATCACCCCTTTAAATTAAAGATAAGTATACTTTCAATTTAAGTATACTATCTATTTACGGACACAAAATTATTCTTAGGTAGGCCTTGGTCTACAAATAAAAAAAATAAAATAATAAGTGCTAAATGTGTAAGATGGAAGCCTGTTTCCGCTACGGAATAAAACAGTAAGGTCATTGGGACTTTTCATCTCAGAACTGGAAATTTATATCTCAATTTTGAGTTTATGAAAAAAAGCGAAAGTGAAAAAAGTTAGAATTGTGAGGTATAAAACAGCTTTTTAATTTTTTTTTAAATTTTCCTTTTTTTCATATAAATTATATATATATATATAAATATATATATATATATATATTACACAAGTTTCTGTAGGTATGATGTTACGTTCACTTTAAGAAAAGGTTAGATTACATACTATGCAAAGACGTGAACAGACACGTATTCAGGCTGGATGGCGGAATCTGGGCGACGCGATTGCCACAAAATATTCAAATGAAGTGTTGTCACACAAGCCAATCAGCAAAGAGCTTATGGACACGTTGTATCAGGTTGTATCAAAAAAAAAGGAGAGCATTATGGGATGATTTTATTCACGCGAAAAAACATCCCGCAAAGAATCTAGAAAGAAAATGCAAAACGAATATGTATTTCTTACAGTATAAAAATTATTAAGCAAGTAGCCTATATTGAAAATATGCTTACTATCATAAACTAAAATGTCAGCTAAAAGTATATAAATAGTAAACTATGAGTATACGTAAAGTTTGCTTGTAATATAGTTACAAGCCCTGGTGAAAAAAAAAACAGTATATGCTGGTATGTTTTGATGCTGGGATGCTGGTTAGGTATGTTTGATGCTGGTTTAAACTGGTCCTTTGCTGGTTTATGCTGGTCCTTTGCTGGTTTATACTGGTTCTTGACCAGCAAAGGACCAGTATAAACCAGTTTAAACCAGCATCAAAACATTCCTAACCACCATCCCAGCATCAAAACATACCAGCATATGCTGTTTTTTTCACCAGGAAGGTTACAAGGTTATAGTTACAATACTAAGGGAACATCTAGTTACAGGTATACTTAAAATTTATTGCTGTTAAAATGGTCATCGGATGCCCATTTTCCACAAGTTGATATGATTCTTTAGGGTCTTAAAAAAAAGTCTATAATATACTTTGGTTAAAAATTCTCAATGGTTTTGTAAAAAAAACACCCTTTTTACCTTGCCAAAATCAGCTCTGCAAAAATAATCTCATTCTGATCGAGGCTGCTTTAAATGCAAATGAGCTCTGCTCGCCCCTCCCCTCTCTTCACCCTGCTGCTCTGAGAGATTGTTTACTTTAGCCACATTTACCGCATTTAGCCGCTAAACTTGCTAACTGGCACATTATTGGGAAAGGCGATTGCAAAGATTCATAAAAAAAAAAAAACCTTATATTCACTTCTGCTGTAAGCGAAGCTGGATCACGAATGTTTAGCACGAACATAGACAGATATATGTAGATCAGGAGGTGCATTCCTTCCACAAACAAACGTAATCCACTGCATCTTCAGCGGCTCAGATGTCAGGAGTGAATGATGACCACTACGTTCATTATTACATCCAGCAAACACAACACCTCAATCGCTCAATTGGAGATATTCTTGTCTAACTTACATCCCTGCTCCGGCATCGAAACAAAGAGGGCGGACTGTTACAACTGATCTAAGGTAAGACGCTCATGTCAATCAACTAGTGTGGGAGCCGCCTCTGTCGGTGTGACGCCACACTGACAGACATCTGAGAATGGCTCGATTTGAAAAAGGGAATATTATTTTTACAGATTAATTAAAAACCACTGCATGGATTTTTATCATTATAAGGTAGATGTGTACATACACTGCCAACACACATTAATGTTCAAACAACATGTAAAAGTGAACTTAGCATCTGATGACCCCTTTAAGGTACACTCGAAAGTCGAAAGCGTATTCGTCATCTAAAAATTTGTCAGTGTGTAAACGTGATTGCCACGTGTGTCACATGTGGTTAAATAAGCACATGATGGAGGAGTAGAATAAACAACTTGAGTCCTTTAATCATATATCCACTGGCAGGAAAATCACAGGAAACCAACATCAATAATATTAATCCCAGAACTGAGGAAACAGGGCGAAAGACAGGGCTTAAATAACAGGTGAGGGCAATCAGCGAAAAACAGAACAGGTGTGGAACTAATTAATAACCATGGAAACTAATTAATAAGAGAATCCTGAACCAAAACAGAACATAAGTGTGATATATTGCCCCCCTCACCAGAAAGGTGCGTCCTCGCGCCAACAAATAGTCCATCAGAGAAGGGAAGGTGGTAATTTCAGGAGGTGGGCATGGACCGGGGAATAGGGAAAGGGCAATAGTTCATAGGGCTAGGGTGGAGTAGATGGAGGGAGGAGCCAGAGAGCAGCCTGGAGCAGGAGGAGCCAGGTGGAGAACCAGAGGCCAGTTAGCGGTCCACTGTGAAGACGACGGCAGGAGGAGCCATGGTGGAGATGGGGCTGACGACACCAGGGCACCGACTGACAGAGAGGGTGGAACAGGATGGAGACAGAGAGCCGCAGAGCCAGGGTCACACCGAGGGTCCGGAGGGCCAGGGCACAGCTGACAGCGGAGCCAGAGCGACAGAGGACCAAGGTGGAGCCAAAGGGAAGGAGAAGCTTGACAGAAGCTTGGGACGGAGTGAAGAGGCGAAGCCAGAGGAGTGGAGTCCAGAGGCGGCAGATGGTCGATGACTGACCAAGGTGGGATAGAGTCAGTGGGATGACGGGCCACGGGGGAGACGAGGGAGCTAGGAGCCAACAGGTCGAAGGACCGAGGTGTAATCTAGGCCTCAGAGGCTGGAGCCGGAGACAGGGGATCCTCATGCCTAGGCAGAGCTGGAGATTGGAAGGCCCGAGGTGGATCAGAGCGCCCATGGCGCTAACAGAGGGTAAGCTGAGGGACTGAGAGGAACCAGTGGAGATAGGGCTGAAGAACTGGCCTGTTTTAAGAGAGGAGGTGTGAGTAGGAGGTTGGATGGGAACATTAGAGTCACAGGGAGCTCAGGAGACACAGGAAACATAGAAGATCCAGGAAATACCGTAGGTTGAACGTGGTCAATTTTACTAAAGTTTACTTGAAGTATGCACGTTCTGATGTAAGTTTGTTTTTAATGGTAGACTTCATCATATCAACCGACCTGCAAGCACTCTATAGCAACCACTTGCCCTAGCAACAACCAGAACATGCATAGTAACATAATAAAAAAAATATTTCAGCAGCAGACCAGACACTTTTGATGTTTGTGTAGGTGGACAGAAGAGCGTTCTGTCACTCTAGAGGTGCTCTCTCTCCTGCTGTCCTGGTTACACTTGACCCCAACCTTCCTGGACCCTGGAGAGACGGGTTCAAGTGCAGTAATCATCTTTCATCAATCAGCCACTGTTTCTCAAAAACAACCTAAATAGTCAAATATTACATGGTAATTGTGGGGATTTAATTCTGCACTTTAACGCACTGATGAGCTTGAGAAGTCAAGAGGCTTCACTCAAAAGAAACCGAATCAGTGAAGCTTCTTTTTCAAATGTTCCAGATTATGAAGAAGGGCAGACAGGCCCTAGAGACAAGTGTACTTCACCAAAGAAGGTCAGTGCTATGACATTTCATACAAGGGTAATCTTTGAAATGGCAGTTCTTGATTTTTGATGGAACATCAGGCATTTGAGAAAGAGGTACATGGGAGGAACACTGTGTGTGTGTGTGTGTTTTCCAGTTTAGGAAACATACACTATACAAAAAATTTGAATTTTCCAACTTGGCTGCATTTGTTTAACTGCCTAATGTTGTCTACTTTCAAGATGAGGTGTTTGTCACTTGTCAAATTAGCCTACTAATTCCTTCAGGAACAAATAACTGTAATGTGTTACACAGAGCTGCGTAAAGGTTGATTCTGCTTTGATCTCATTTGAAACTATTTTCAACTACACTTTTTTTGTGATTCCTACGCACCTACAGATTGCTGTCAGGTGTGCGGAGACTAATTGTTAAACTACACTAACCAAAATTATAAACGCAACACTTTTGTTTTTGCCCCCATTTTTCATGAGTTGAACTCAAAGATCTAAGACTTTTTCTATATACACAAAAGGCATATTTCTCTCAAATATTGTTCAAAAATCTGTCTAAATCTGTGTTAGTGAGCACATCATATCAAGATGCTGATTAGACAGCATGATTATTGCACAGGTTGGCCACAATAAAAGGCCACTCTAAAATGTGCCGTTTTATCACACAGCACAATGCCACAGATGTCACAAGTTTTGAGGGAGCGTGCAATTGACCATGCTGACTGCAGGAATGTCCACCAGAGCTGTTGCCCGTGAATTGAATGTTCATTTCTCTACCATAAGCCGTCTCCAAAGGCGTTTCAGAGAATTTGGCAGTACATCCAATCGGCCTCACAACCGCAGACCACGTGTAACCACACCAGCCCAGGACCTCCACATCCAGCATTTTCACCTCCAAGATTGTCTGAGACCAGCCACCCGGACAGCTGCAGCAACAATCGGTTTGCATAACCGAAGAATTTATGCACAAACTGTCAGAAACCGTCTCAGGGAAGCTCATCTGCGTGCTCGTCATCCTCATCGGGGTCTCGATCTGATTGCAGTTCGTCATCGTAACCGACTTGAGTGGGCAAGTGCTCACATTCGATGGTGTCTGGCACTTTGGAAAGGTGTTCTCTTCACGGATGAATCCCGGTTTTCACTGTACAGGGCAGATGGCAGACAGCGTGTATGGCGTCGTGTGGGTGAGCGGTTTGCTGATGTCAATGTTGTGAATCGAGTGGCCCATGTTGGCGGTGGGGTTATGGTATGGGCAGGTGTATGTTATGGACAACGAACACAGGTGCATTTTATTGATGGCATTTTGAATGCACAGAGATACTGTGACAAGATCCTTAGGCCCATTGTTGTGTCATCCACGACCATCACCTCATGTTGCAGCATGATAATGCACGGCCCCATGTTGCAAGGATCTGTACACAAGATGTTGAAAACATCCCAGTTCTTGCATGGCCAGCATGCTCCCCATTGAGCATGTTTGGGATGCTCTGGATCGGCATATACAACAGCGTGTTCCAGTTCCTGCCAATATCCAGCAATTTCGCACAGCCATTGAAGAGGAGTCGACCAACGTTCCACAGGCCACAATCAACAACCTGATCAACTCTATGCGAAGGAGATGTGTTGCACTGCATGATACTGATTGGTTTTTGTGCATAGAAAAAGTCTTAGATCTTTGAGTTCAGTACAGTTCAATGCATTGATAAACACGATAAAACACGATAAAATGCACGACAATGCACGATAAAAAATAATACTCGTATGAAGAATCTGTCTAGAGGGACTTGACTACCTTGCCTCAGTGAGTGGAAAATGTGTGATAGACCCTGGTTTGTTAATATAATTAAACCTGAGCTGTTACAGCTCAGCTCCGATATGCTCCAATTTCATTAGTCTAGCGAATATTAATGTGTTTCATTAGAAACTAAATCTAAATCTAATATAATGATATCAGATTATTGTTTTTTCCTCTGACCTGATGACAGATGATGCCAGTGTTATTGTCTCATCCTTATCTATATTCCAGAACATTCCACCAGAGCAGAATCAATATGCAGCTATGCACATATTCTGAATTCTGTTAGGTAATTTCATACATCATAAACATTGTCTGCACACACCGGCTCAGTTATGAATTTAATATCAATAGCTCAGACGGGTCACTGTCCCTGGATTTGTTTATTTGTTCTGGTAGATTACGTTGCATCATGCAATTGTTTTTGTTTGCAATATGTATTGTTCATCCCATGATGGCTTTCTCTGATATGAAATACAACATTATCTATAATGCATTTCCTCTCTCACAAATTCCATTCTTTTAAAGGTAATGCTGGAAAAACAGTCAGTGTTGCATAATTGATGGTCACTTTTAAAACGCGATCTTTAAAATTAAAATAGAAATGTTAAAATCCAACCCTAAATGGAAAGTTGAAAAACAAACAGTAATCATTTACTAACCATCTAGACTTTTAAGACAGACACAAATAATGCAAACATATTTGCCTCACAGCTGAGGTTTTAACTGCCCTGAATGAGACACTATTCTGGGATATAAATAAAAAGAAACTTTTGGTCTCCCTTTCATTTTGAAATATGACTACATTCATACACTGGATTTAGGCTGAGTACAAAAGAATAACTCAAGATACTTGACATCAAAATGTTTCCTGACTTACTGACTCGTCACAACAAAGCAAAATAGAGGATGTGACTTTAGCACTACACTGTTTTCCCTTAGGAGGTAAACACCTTTCTAATCTTGGATTTACCATCTATTCATTATTTATAGAGGTCAGTGATTTTGATAGGGAATGTTTTTCTTTGCCATTTCTCTAGAGACCCCATACAGGTGTCTTTACACTGATTAAGTTATGAGTAATGTGTAGATGCTGGAAATGCCACAGGGGTTTCCTTCGGCTGCAGGCCCAGATTTCAAAGATCAGCTCAGCTGCACAGTCAGAGGTGCGATAATGAGACCTCCTCCCGTAATATTTCTGTTAACGAGAGTAGAATTGGCATGCTGGGTGAGTGGGCTGATTTTCGGACTGGCTCCTGTGGTGAAGACTCTAGTGATGGGAATACAGATACCCTCCAATGTTACACTGCCAAGATAAGTAGCGGTCTGATGTCTGTCATAATGGCTTTATTTATGTAATACGAAGCTGTTTGAATCTCTTACTGGCTAACAGCCTGTTGGCATGTAATGAATTCATCAATTTGGCTAGTTTGTAATACCTCACTTCATTGTAATTGTAGGCATAGAGGGGAGCAGTGCTTTGTTGTTGTTGTTGTTTTACCCCCTTTGACCATTCACTCACCCTCATGTCGTTTAAACCTGTATGGTTTCTTCTACAGAGCACAGAAGCAGATTTTTGGCAAGATGTTCATGTATCTCTTTTTCATATTAAGTAAATGGTGACAAGTGACTGTCAAGCCCCCTAAAAATGAAGTAAAGCTTTACCTGAGTGTATTCCAAGAATTCTGAGGTAACATAAGGTTAGTGAGAGGAAAAATGAAAGCCAGGAGTGTTTCCTCTGAGGAGGCAAGGGAGGCAGTGTCTCCTCAAAATATTGAATGAGAAAAGAATTTGTAGTACAAAAACAAAACAACACCAATATTACAAAATATAACAATAAAAAGTGTTTAAATGACTTGTTTTTCTAAAGAAACTTTGTCAAACAGCGACACCATCAGGTAAAGTTACAGTGGGAGTTGGCGTCTTTTTCATCTCCCCTGAGCTCACTGACCCTGCATCCCAATGTGCATACTATCCACCCTATCTGCCCTAAATAGTATTAAAAATGACTACTATCACATAGAATTTAGGATGGATAGTATGCACATTGGGACGCAGGCGGAGTTTGCCATGCGTTTGGTGGGGGGTAACATTAACAAAAAAAGTTTTTTATTTTTTTATTTCACAACACAAGCATCACACTCAAACACCAAAGACCAAAATGACTCAGTGAAAGGCTTCTCAGTGTGCACCAGAGATCCAAATCCCCATGTGCACTGAGCTCACATTATACCACCAACTCCGACAAATCAGACAATGTGACCCTATTACATCCCCCCCACCGTCATTCTGCATGGAAGACAAAACTGACACCCATGAAGCTGTAAAGGGCCAGTAGCTCAAGCACTAGAATAAAATGATATAAAATTCAGCCTCTAAACCCAAACTGAACGAACCATGCTGTACAAGAGCCAATATACAGTACTGTAGAGATGATATATTTTTGTAGGGCAGCTCGGAAGTTTGCATTCTGGTACCTTCAACAAAAACCCAGCAGGATTTTCCCATTGGATTACTGCAGAAAATAAGATCCATGACCAACAAAGGTTAATGATTCTTTCACAAATGTACATAACTTTTGTGGATCTTGAAGCCTAAATACAATCAATCACCAGAAGTAAAGCGACAAACATAGGTAATAAACGTTTGCATGACTTCGATGTCACATCAGTAAGCTTCTAACAACTCATTTAGTCTTAATTTTCCCTTAAACTAAAACATTTTCCCTGAATAGTTTGCAAGAGTGTGATTATAATCACAATGAGGCCGTGAAAGTGTGAACAAATGAGTAGATAAGTTTATCTTTTTGACGTATTGACATTTAATGTCATTTCTCAGAAATGTGCTTTATATATTTATCAGAAATATACTTAAAATGACATTTAAGCATAGTTGATTAATACTTAGAAAAAGTCTAAGTATATTTGAGATATACTTGTGCTCTGAGAATCCATGTTTTCATTGTTACGGTGAAGAAGTGAAGAAGAAACCGAAACAACAGATGCTTCCATGTGTAATCTAACACAAAAGTCAGACATGAAACAGCATAAAAACCATAGATATATAAAACTGTGTAAGGTTATGGAATAAAACGACGACCCATTAGGAGGTAATAATGACTGTTAAGTTTTTGGGTGTTGATCAACTCCATCTACGTTTGGATTATCGTGAATAGTATTTTTTTTTTTTTTCTTTTTGTTCAAAATGTTGTTTATTTATTTATTTTTATTTATGCAACTTACCCACATTCAAGTTTTAAAAAAATGCATGAAGCTAGAATAAAATGTTTTTGTTTACAAGCAGATACCCTGTTCTTACTTTTCATGTTTTGTATGTTCAGATATTCATATAACAAAATATCTACAAATTAAAACCTAAACAGGAACATAGTAGTATACTTAAAGTATGATTTAAAGTTCACTTAAAGAACACTTACGAGTATACTTGCAGTATAAAACTACTAAACTAGTTTTAGATGTAAGCATAGATGTAAACTAGCTGTGTACTCAAAGTTTACTACTGTTATAACATTTTTTTTACTTTTATGTAAAGCACTTTGAATTACCTTTGTGTATGAAATGTGCTATATAAATAAACTTGCCTTGCCTTGCCTTGCCTTATACTTAAAGTAAATTTAAAAGTATACATTTATATACTAGAAAGTGAGCCAATTTAGTCCCAATGAGTATTGAAATAGTAAACTTAAAAGTATACTACTAGTACACTGATATTTGTATATATACTTACTACATAAAGTATACTTAAAAATATACTTGAACTTTACTTAAGTATATTTAATAAAATAAACTTCAAGTATACTTCTTTTTGGTAAGGGAGTGCTAAAATGCTAACTAGTTTCCAGGTTTTGGCCTACAAAAATGTCATCCCTGCAGCACTCTGTACACAAACTAGTGATATATGCCAATATTCCCACTTAGAAAATGCCAGCTTCTTTAATATATGGGACTTGTTTAAGTTTTATGACTTTTTGCTTTAGGTGCTAGAGGCTGTTGGATGCTAAAGACCTGTTTTGCTTTTATTTAACCTACGGTCAACCAAAATTAGAGGAGAAAGTACAGATACAATCATTCATTTATGTCCATCCTTGGTCATTTTATGCAATCAGTGGTTCTGCTGACCCTTTGTTTCACTTGCTGATTGAAGCTAATATTAGTTTAAGCAGAAAATGGCAGGCCATAGGGTTTCAATCCAGAGAGTCATCCATTTCCAGCTTTCATGCAGATTCATTTCAGGTGAAAGGGTAAAACAAAAATGAATGCACTCCATATTTGTAAAATCAGAGAAGACCATTCACTGAGAAATACTGGAAAAAATCCACATTCAGAGCCATTGCTTAGAATCACTCTCTGTGTGTAAATAACACACAATTCCTGAATAAACCAAGGTAAATTTGTACGTGTATGGCCCATTAACAGCAGATGGCATTCACTCACATGACTGCCCAGTGATCAGTCCCTGTCTAAACACTTCAGGGCAAAGTCACCTCCCTGCCTACATAGCTAGTAAAGTTAAATTTGCTGAAGAAAGTACAGCTTTGAAAGCTGTCAAGCCCAGTGGTGCTAAAGAGATATAGCATATCTGGGAGAAACATCTGTTAACATTTCCCTGGTAAAGACTATCCTGAGCTGTGATTTGAAAGGCAGCAGACAGTCTATTTTAAATTATTGTGCTTTTAATTATTAATTATTAATAATATTTAGTTAATTTGATTGAAAATGTTCAGTTGAATTTGGCTTTGAATCCCTAATTTGATTTTTAAGAGATTTGAAGAAATTTGCATTTTCTGCTTTCTTATGATTTCAAAAGGTTTCCAAACTTTCAAGCTCTTGAGTCATGGAAGCTCATCTTTAAACAGCTTTTCTCCAATAAACTGGAATAATCAGTGTTATCAGCACATAAATGCATAAGGTTTCTGGATTAATTTAATAAGGGCATATTTCGAATATCTAAACTGCATCTAAACTGGATATAATTTCCCTTCCAATCTGCTATTTTTGGAGAAATCTTACAAATTATATTGCAATATTATTTTAAACTAAACCATCTATATATAAGGGTTAGTACTGTGGATAAAAAAAAAATGTATGAATCAATTTCTGTGAAACCCTTCTGCTAATAATTTAATAAATATTATTTATTAAATATTTTATTGCAAGTCTATTTTTATTTTATGACTTGTATTGACAACAGAGAAACAGGAGCACAGCGACAGGAATGTATGTGGGAAACACCTTTCAGATGCGAACTATTTTGTTGTTGTTTCTAAGATTGAAAATGTTTTGTTAACTGAGATCTTCAGGATCTTCAGTAAAAAAAAAAAAGCTGTGTGTGAATTTAATAGCCTTTTATCTTTGTACCGGTGTGTTAGGGTTTTCTCAGTTGCTGGCAGCCTGGACATCACAGCATCCAAGAACAGATTAATTATAGAACTCAAGACTGAAATATCCTCTCTGACGCCTCCATCTGCAGTGCTTACTTCAGTGAGTCTTTGCAACAACTTTTGCATAATGTCCTTTTCTCTTACAAAGGTTACAGGCTCATTCCTGGACACTGACAAAACATCACGATCCCAGCTGCTCTCCCACTTCATACAGAGATTTGATAGATCCTGAAAAAGCAACTTTAGGATCTTCAGTTAAAAAGAAAAATGCACGAATATATGAATTTAATCTTTTTACATCTTTGCACTGGTTTGTCTGGATTTCTCCAACTTTAAAATTGTCCTACATCGCTGCTGAATGACCAACCCAGTGTTTACAAAGTGAACATGCAAAGAAGGTGACATGCCCTTTACAAAAAAAGTTAAATAGTGATGTAGGACGATTTTGAAGTTGGAGGAGAAAATGAGATGGAAGTTTTTCAACATACCCTAACTGTCTTGAACCAGAATACACAGATTTTACACAGAGCTAGACAAGACGAGCATTTGAGGTTAAAAAGCATATAAATGATCAGGTTTTTTTTAGAAAATAACCAATCGTTTTGCTAGATAAGACCCTTCTTCCTCGGCTGGAAGCCCTTTGAAGCTCCATTTAAACTGCATTTTGGAAGTTCAACTCGAGGGCACCATAGAAGTCCACCGTATGGAGAGAAATCCTGAAATGTTTGATTGAAGAAAGAAAGTCATGAACATCTTGGATGACAATGGGGTGAGTACATTATTTGTAATTTTTTGTTCTGGAAGTGAACTACTCCTTTAAATAATATAATCTATTCTAATCTCTTTAAGACTATGTCAAGGGAAAAAAAAAACTCTGATAGTGGTGAAGTGTTGGAGAACAAGAACCAGACTCATCTGTGGTCTGTCCTATTCTAGCTACAAAATAATGTCACAAAGCAATAATATATAGCTCCACTGAATTTGGCTATCAGACAAGACGTGCTGTTAACTGGTTGGCAGGATGTAACACTTATTTGCATACCCGATTAAAAAGGCTTCAGTTGAAATCCTTTTTTTCCCTTGATTTCATTGTTTTTTTTCCGTGAGTTCAATTTCTGAGCAGGTCATGTTTTAAAATGTGCTGTAAGGTGAGTCATGACTTTGTATCTTGCTGAAAATCCTGGCATTTGGTAAATGTTTTTAGAACAGAGCTGATTAGTCATGTATGTCCATGTGAAACGCAATAAATTTTGAGTTATGTAGTTAAAGTTAATACATTGCATTGCAAAAATACATGGCATTCGTTGCTGTTACTAAAACATTATCTGAATGTCAATGAACTTTTTTTACTCATTGGTAAACATTCTCTGATAAACATTATCAGACATCAAGATTTAACATCCACTAATAATTTTAATGTTATTTGTCTTGTAATGGTATTTTTAGCTTAATGTGTTTTTTTAATGCAATATTATGCACATTTTGTTCTTGTTAATGGTTGCCCCATCGGGTACACTCTTAAAAAATAAAGGTGCTTTAAAAGGTTCTTCACAGCGATGCCATAGAGGAACAATTTTTGGTTCCACAAAGAACCATTCAGTCAAAGGTTCTTTAGAGAACCATCTCTTTCTTACCTTTTTATAATCTGAAGAACCTTCTTTCGCCACAAAGAACCTTTTGTGAAACAGAAAGGTTCTTCACATGTTAAAGGTTCTTTATGGAACCATTTAGACAAAAAAGGTTCTTCTATGGCATCGTAAAGCACCTTTATTTTTAAGAGTGTAGGTTTAGTTCTTTTCTAAAATCAACAGTAACTTTTTTTCTCTTCTGATCTCGGTGCAAATTTGCCTGTTCCTGCAAGCAAGAAAAGTTCTCTTCCAAAACTTACAGATCATGTACTCACCCCGTTGTCATCCAAGATGTTCATGTAACGTAATGAGGGAGACGTGAAACGGGCAGATCCATCTGCAGAGCTTTATTTAAGGACATCGACAAAGACATGGTCAAACGGCAGGGTCAGGCAACGGCATTCAGGTATGTAGGGCAAGACAAAAGAGTAGTCCGTAAGGCAGGCGAGGGTCAGAGACTGGTGAACGTAATCCAAGGGGCAAGGCAAAAGGGTATTCCGAAAAGACAGGCGAGAGTTCCAAAAGGCAGGCAGCGAGACAGACTAAACGATATACTAGGCTAGGAAACAAGACTAAGAAAGCAAGGCAAAAACAAGAACAAACTAGACACAGGAAAACTAGGAACAGGCTTTGTATGAATGCTAACCACAATCCAATACTTGGCGCCTATACTGAGAGGAAGTCCGGGGCTTAAATAGAGTCTCTGATTGGACACAGGTGATCAGTGCAATGGCTGATGGGGAATTTAGTCCAGGGAGTGGTGCAACAGTCAGTGTAATGTGAATGTGAGAGGGCGACATCTTGTGGTGAGCGGACCAAAGCTCACCAGCCAGATTAGTTCATGTCTTTCTTTCTTCAGTCGTAAAGAAATTATGTTTTTTGAGGTAAACATTTCAGGATTTCTTTCCATATAGTGAACTTCTATGGTGCCCCCGAGTTTGAACTTCCAAAATGCAGTTTAAATGCAGCTTCAAAGAGCTCTAATTGATCTCAGTAAATGATGAAGGGTCTTATCTAGCTAAACTATCTGTTATTTTTCTTTAAAAAATTACAATTTATATAAACTTTAACCTCAAATGCTCATTTTTTATGCTTGCTGAACTCTGTTTTTTTCCAGTTCAGGACAGTTAGAGTATGTTGAAAAACTCCCATCTCATTTTTTCCCTCAACTTCAAAATCGCTGCAGAAGTACCGACCCAGTGTTTGCAAAGTGAACATGCAACACCTAGACAAGATGACTGTATGAGTTTAAAAAGTATAAACTATTTTGTTTTTTAGAAAATAACATGATTTTGCTAGATCAAAAGGTACAGTTCTGTCGCTGGGGCGGTACCCTAAGGTACAAAAGTGAAAAGGTGCATCTTTGTGCCTTACCTACTCCTAAACAGTACATATTAGTACCTTAAAGGTACATTTTAGTACTTTGAAAGTACATATTGGTACCTTAAAGATACACATTGGTACCTTAAAGGTGCATATTAGTACTTTAAAAGTACATATTTGTACCTTTTCACTTCGTACCTTAGGGTACCACCCCAGCGACAGAACTGTACCTTTTTTTCTGACAGTGTAGCCATTTAGAGCCCTTTGAAGCCTTTGAAGGTACCAATATGTTCCTCTAAGGTACCAATATGAATTTTAAAAGTACTAAAATGTACCTTTAAGGTACTAATATGTACTGTTTAGGGGTAGGTAAGGTACAAAGATGTACCTTTTTACTTTTGTACCTTAGGGTACCACCCCAGCGACAGAAGTGTTCCTTTTTTTCTGAGAGTGTATTATACCGTGTCTACACTGGATGCGACAAAGCGGCCGTTGCAAATCATTTGACCTTTGTGTGAGCATGTCATGAATAGAACACGGCAGCAGTTTACTGTCGGGGATTTGTCGTGTTGCGCCGCGCCGCATCCGGTGTAAACAGCATCACTGAAAATAATGGGCTCTACTGTATTTTGTCGTGCCGCGCTGCGCCGCACCGCTCACGTCCAGTGTAGACACAGTGCAAGTCTGTAAATTTGTTAACTGGCTATAGATAGGCTACAGATATTAAGGGCACATATCTGAATGACTAAGGGTGTTGTTGTCTTTCCACCATAGGTTCTCTGTCCTCCCTCTACGAAATATGCTGCTATACCAGTAAAAGGAACAGCTTCTAAACCATGTGCTCCAGGTGTGCTGTGCCTATGGACTAAAAATCAAAATAAGGTCTAATCATCCTCTTTGCTACAGTTTGCTGCTCTCCCGTATCCTATTTCACAGTTCAGTGAAATCAAACCGCTGTGGTTCCAATTCCAACCTAGAGGACTACAGACGGATACTTTTAAAAGGCCACACGCTCTCATGTCTTCAGTTCACACATATGTTAGCTGTGGGTCAAGAGATGGCAGAATATGATAAAACACGTGGTTACCTGTAACATAAGACTAGCTCATTGTGGCATCTGGTGTCATGCTCTCATTTAAAATCATTTATGGTCAAGATACATTAATAACACTCATAAAATTGTAAAAGCTACATGGAGAGTGAACTGAACACTCTGGTGGAAGGAACTGAAGTGCTTCTGTGGCAGCGGATCCTCCTAGAGGATTTAATGGACCGCTAATCAGCACCCTTATGAGAGCTACTGCTCTGGTAAAACTACCAGATCTAAACAACCTACACCCTCCCTTCTAAAATAAACATACTCTCACATGGTTTTATATAACAGGTAGTTAAAATTGTGTTACTTACACTGTAGACACAATATTCCCAGTTAGTATTTTTGCTCCGCAAAACAAAGCCACCAAAGAATTAGCCACTGCATCTCTGAACAACACATCATTGGTTTTAATTTCTGACTTAATCAATGATTTTTAAAGAAATGGCTGAGTGAATGATTCAGTTACTCATTTATAAAGCTTGCTTGAGCAATATTCAATCCATTTTTAAGGCATGAATAAATTATTTTCACAAGGAAAAAAGCTTAAATATGTCAATTTGATGATCAAAGATGAGCTTTAAAGGCTAAAAGTTTTTTGATACCATATAATTTTTTATAATTCTTGTCACCAGTGTCAATATCACAAAAAACTAATGCAAGCCTAAATTTAAAAACTCAATGTCACTGAACCCAACAGTCAGCGACTAAATAAGAATTAAAAAAAAAATCATTACAAGCAATAGGACAAAAAACTACAGTAGAATAAATAAATAAGAAATGCCACATACATTAAAGTAATCAAATGTATAAAAACACTGCATATTATTTACTGCCCGGATCCAATATGCTGTTCTATGTGTGTTTTATTTCTCAGCTGTTTGCTTTTGAATTAAGATCTAAATTACTTTGTTTACGAGGATACTTGCATATACTTGCAAAGACGGGCATTTTTACACATACAATTGTGTGTACTTAACCGTTCAAGGCCTATAAAGTGACAAAAATAACTGCTGATTGCATTTCAATGGCTTAAAATCATTTTTTTTTAAACTGCAATGCTTAAAAACGCATGCAAACGATAAGTTTTCAACAAGGCAGCACAGGTCACATGAGTGATAAAGACGATAGTCATGTCTACCTGTATATTGCCCACCCCTACTACTAGTGCTACTACTACTAATTATCATTATTAATTTTTGCATCCTATTTAAAAATAAAAGTTTTATTTCTGAATGCTACAGTAACTAGATGTTTAGGAAAAATGTATGTACAAAAAAGCAGATGCTTGACTTCTGTTCTGGTTTTTTATTCAGCAAATCCAAAAATCACAAAATGGGGAAAAAAAAAGAAAAAAAAAAATTTTAAATTTTTTTTTTTTTTTTTTTTCCCATGTTGTGATTTTGTGATTTTGAATATATCTATATATATTTTGATATATATATATAGGGTAATTACTTGAACTCACACAGCAGTGTATGTGTCAACAGCATAATGTTATTTTTAGGACTGTCAGTTGATTAAAATTTTTAATCGAATTAATTACATGGTGTTTCGTTTAATTAATCTAATTAATTGTAAAATGAATTTGACTGTAAAAATACCCACAAAAGATTATTTAAAGCTATTTTTGTGTTAACTGAGAAAGTAGGCCAGGGGTGTGGAACCTTGATCCTGGAGGGCGGGTGTCCCTGCATAGTTTAGCTCCAACCCTGAAAAAAAACTGTATCCTGAAGACCTTGATTAGCTTGTTCAGGTGTGTTTGATTAGGGTTGGAGCTAAACTCTGCAGGGACACCGGCCCTCCAGGATCAACGTTCCCCACCCCTGAAGTAGGCATTACAAATTGTAGCTTTAAAAAGAAATATTTTATTTGATTCAACATAAAATGTATTACACATAAGCATTTAGGCTGCAACAGCTTAATGTAAACTATGGAACATAAAAGAAGATAACTTGGGAAACGTCCCATTATTTTTTGTTCATACAATGAAAGTCATTGGTAACCAAAACAGCTTTGTTACCAGCAGTCTTCAAAATACCGTTTTTTATGTTCCACAAAAGAAAGGTTTGAAATGACAATTTAATTTTTTTAATTTTTTTTGGGGGGTGAAATATGGCTTTATTATTATTATTATTATTATTATTTTAATTAAATGTTACTCCAAATAAGAAACTAAATCTGCCAGCAGGTGGTGATAAATGTCTTTATGAGTCATCCATTCATTCGTTCGATTTGCTCAAACGGCTGATTCATTCACAAATTAAGTATGAATGGGCCTTTAAATCATTGATTCACACGGTTCGTTCAAAAGGTGGATTCATTCAGAACTAAACACCGCTGTGTTGCTGTGTTTTAACTGCATTAAAATATTTTAATCACGTTTTTTTTTTTCATAACTAATTCATTAATGCGTTAAACTGACAGACCTAGTTATTTTGCAATGAGACAATGATTTTTTTTTTTTTTTTTTTTTTTTTTTTTTCATTTTAGCACACAGTTATTTACATTGTCCACAAACCATCATATTCACTGACCTGAAATTCTAAGGCACTAAAAGGGATTAAACAAACAAAATCTTGTCCCAGGGCATGATGTGGGTAAAAGCTGCTCTTAATGCGCAGAATCTTCAAGGAGGATTAGAGCTGGTGTGGAGGTGCACTTGACAGATAAGAACACAATGTAGTCCATCTCAGTGGGGAATACTGAACTCATTTAGAATGAAAGGGCAAACAGCAGCTAGTTAATCTTATAATTCACTTTTGATCACATGCAAAAGTAAGACAACAACAGCAGTTTGACTGAATAAAAAATACATTTTATTTAATTTTTTTATTTTTTATTTTAAATCAAACACTCGTACTGTGCAAGGTAATCAGATGCCTGATTGTATCATTTCGCCTCTCTGAAAACGTTTCTGTTTTCTGAGTTTTGCAGATCAGTCATTATCATTGGGCTCTTGTGCCTATGTAGAGCTTGCTAATAGGAGAGGTAAAACTTCATGACCCTGATTGGTGCTCTCTAACCCAACAACTGCATCCCAAACAGTAGCTCTCATTACTCAGTGTGCCTCTGCTACCATGTCTCCTCATTATCCTCTTCAATACAAGAGTGGCTAAAAACTTCTCAGTCGGGTAATTGCACTAAAGCTAACTCCCCAGTTCTGTGTGATCTCTGTGCAAGACAGCTACTTTTTTCTTTTTCAACAAACTGAAACAATAAGGCCAGTAGAAAATGCTGCACAACATCTTTCAAACTGTTAATAAAGCTGCCGTTAATGAAAAGACAACCTGCATCTCAGTGATATTTGAAAGACGCCCCTGTGAGAAGTGGATCTCAAAAGTGAGTTAATTTGTGCCTTTTAATTTATACTATACAATATTTTGTGCTACATATGTTGTTGTTGTTGTTGGGTTTTTTTTGGGGGGGGGTTTTGCCATTGACAAGACTGAAAAAATGTCCCTGAATTTAAATGGTCCTGGGTTAAAGGGATAGTTCACCCAGAAATGAAGATTCTGTCATTAATTACTCACCCTCATGTCTTTCCAAACCCGTAAGACCTTTGTTCATCTTCGGAACACAAATTAAGATATTTTTGACTTTTGATGGGTCACCACCGAGGGTCATTGTGAATACTGTGTCCTAAAACAAAACAAAACAACAGTGTTATAGGACATCCCTGAATGTGTTAATTTCTGAACTAAATCTCCATGTTTGCCAGGGAATCCCAACAGGCAGCTGTGAGTTGGATAATGACAGCAATCAGTGATTACACACACAAACACACACACACACACACACACACACACACCCTTTTTCACTTCCAGGCATCGTTCATCACCAAGGAAACAAAGTCTTCCATCATGGGAAAGTCCTTGATTGTATCATTCTCTGACAACAAAGACAATCAAAACTAATGGATCTATTATTGATAGAAACAACTGCAACTGATGCTATTACTTCAACTGTGAGAATATGAAATAGTAAAACACATTTCCAAGCTCTAAACTTAGCACCTCTGATTATTTTGTCCAATGATTTTGAAGTCAAACTACATTAGGAAATCAGCAGCACCTAAATGATGTAACCAACGGTTATGTTAATGTTATATTCAACGGCTGGAATATCAAAATGCTTCCCACTGTGTCTGTAAAAATGAGCAGTGTGGACGTGTGTTAAGATAGCAGTGGTCTGAGCAGGTTAATGTGGGATTTTGAGCCAGTGATCTAAACCACTTCAAAAATGCCTGAAGGATGGGATGATGGCTCTCAATGGGATGGTGCGCATTGACATGACAACCGCTCTGATCTTAGTACCCACCACATTTACAGCACCGCATGGGTCCAAAAGACTGATGGCGCAGCGCTAAGCTGAAAAACAAACCAAAACACAACATCAGTGTGATGCTCAGGCCCTGTGGTTATTAATTCATCATCATTATTCCAGTTCAGTTTTGTTTGATGTGCTTGAAACAGCTGCATTCCTGATTCTTTCACAAAAACGCTTCACATCGCCTGCTGTCAAAGTTGCCATTAGCAGTTTGGTCCCGGTGTGATGAAGAGTGGAGAGCAGATGGAAAACGTACAGATGCAGGTGTCTGGGTTTAGATTTCACATTCTCCTCAATGGATGTAATTGCAAATATGCAATGAAATGAGAACACCGGGAAGCTTCTTTTAAAAATTGAAAGAAAAAAAAATCTTACAGCCATATGGATGCAATTTGAATCTTCACTCACACTGTGCTGTGCTTTGACAAGGTTCTGATGCAGAATTTGTATTCAAAACTGGGAAGTGAGAAGGTTCTTTTTCAGTATTCTTAATAACTTCTGATCTCAACAATAGATCAAGTTAGCCAGTGCAAGGTTATTTCCTTGTCACTGCACTTTGGGTTGAATGATGAATGGCTCTAGAATTTCTATATCCATTGAGGTTATTCACCAATACAATCCAATATAGTTTAAAAGAGGTAAAATGAGCACTAGCAACTTGCATTGCATTAAAGGGGTCATCGGATACAAAACTCACTTTTACATGTTGTGTACACAACCACCCTATTATAATAAAAATCCACCCAGTGGTATTTCTTTTAAATCTTTAAGTCTAGCCACTGAAGATGCAGAGGATTAATGTTACTTTTGTTTTTCAAGGAAATGCGCTCAGCGATCTACATAAATGTGTTGTGCGAATCATTTGTGGTGCAGCTTCACCTACTGCAGAAGTGGGTATCAGGGTTTTTTATGCATCTTTGCAAATCGCCTTTTTTAATAACGTACTAATTAGTGAGTTTCGCGACTAAACGCCGCTAAAGTAAACAGTACTACTCGTCAGCCCACAGAGTAGAGGGGCGGGGTGAGCAGAGCTCATTAACATTTGAACGATGATGCAACAGAACAGCTCGCTCTGAAAAGGGCTGATTTTGACACGGTAAAAAGGGTGTTTTTTACACTACCACTGAGAAATCTTAACCAAAGTATGTTATAGACTTCTCATTAAGATCCTAAAGAATCATATAAACTAGTGGAAAATGGGCATCCAATGACCCTTTAAAATATGGTATCTACACATTTCTTTCTTCAAAATATGTGTATAAAACAAGCTGATTTCATGACGAAAACATACATGTGGGAACTTTTTTGCAAGACTCGAAATACTTACTGCCATGTAAGTTTCGTGACATATTCAGTGTGAAACGTCTGTTGAGTGAGGATAATGCGATAATGCTCCGTGATGTTTTAAAATAACGTACCATCTGCACTACACCTTAACCTATACCCGACAGTATGAACAAAAATAAATGTGATGTAAAAACGCAATCGCAATTTTCGATCTCTCATCTTTCAGCTCTTTCATCGTGAGTTGTGTTTTTCATGGGATTCACACCCAAGGATTCCACATCCTAAGTCCAATTTTGTGCCGGCTGAGCTACCGACCAAGCTTGTTATGGACAAAAAACTAAACATATGGAGCTGTAATCATAACTGCATATGAAAACATTTACAAGTGTTCATTGTTTTACCGCCTCTAGTGTTCATTTTTATTTGAAACTGCAGTTATATGTACTTATTGGTACATTTTTCGAGTCTTGTGAAGAAGTTCCAACAGGTACGTTTTCATCATGAGATCAGGTAGGTATAAAAATATATTAATACACTTATAATGTAAATATATTTATTGTTTTCATACTGAATATCTCTTCTATGTTCATACTAAATATTTAATATTTTAGGCATTTGTTTAATGTCATTTTTAGTACACTGAAAATGAATGAAAATACAATAAACAATAAATGAACATACAGTTGTGCTCAAAATGATTCATACCCTTGTTAAATATGATCAAAGAAGGCTGTAAAAATAAATCAGCATTGTTTATCCATTTGATCTGTCAAATAATAATAATAATAATAATAATAATAGTTATTATTATTATTATATATACACTCAAAAAAATGATTTGTTGGACTTACTTAAAAAAAAGACTGTCAAGTGGTTCCACGCAATTCTACTGAGTAATTTGTACAAGTAACAATTTAGTTGTTTGAACAAAAAAAATTCAAGTAAAGCTGACAAAATTTCTTCAAGTAAATACAAATCATGATGATGCAAATTCCAATGACTGTATTAGTCAGGTCTCTTTCAGCATTCACAAAGTCCTAAAAGGCATAAAAACAGTAAAGCTGTTCAATAATTTTCATTACACCAACACATGCAGGTTGCAAATTTAACGTCACTTAGCAACACATCCGGTAAAAGCAAAGATTCTGAGAATTATGTATCCACAGACCTTAGTCGGGTCATATTAATTTCCGACAGGAATATTAGGCTGTAAGTAATAGGTTACAGTGCATTCAATTAATTGTACTGTTGTTTAACAACATACATTTTCAAGCTGAAAAAAAAAAAAGAAAAGAAAAAACCTTTCAGTGGACACAAACTCCACGCATTTAGATTACATAGTTTTAATATAAACAAGTCAATTAAACTTAATGTGATTCAAATGCATCAGTCATACGTGAATGAAACAGGCAAAGTTTATGTAATAGTTCGCAGTGTTAAACAAACCCTGCTTAGTGTTCATGTGTTTCCACACTACAGAGTGTTCAAGTAGCATTGACACAGTGTTGGAGTTAAGGAGATAATTATGTCATGATTGACCAATAATGATGAACACCTGCTGTTTACAAGCAGAATCACCAAAGGAAAGAGAAACAAGAATCAGCCACAGCCCAAGATAAAATTAACTTAAATAAATGAAGACATTAAATCTCTGATTAAACAACTCCACAAACAACATTACTGTTTGACTTGATTTCTGTCATATATCTACAAAATTTCTTTGAGGCCAAGGAATATAGTTTTGATTTGCAGAACAAGATTGCTGAACTTCACAAATATAAGGTGTATGTAACAAAAGAGCTAAAGCGTTAAAAATTCCCATTTCCACCGTCAGGGCAATAAGAATTTGGTAGCCAACACTTACGAAGGGTTTGGTGCACACAGGGATAAAAAGTACCCCATGTGTACAATGAAATCTATTTTTAATGTTGTGGGCCTATTCTTCCGCCAGAGGTCCTAGATATCTTGTTCAGATGGATGGCATCATGGATTCTATCAAATACCAACAGATTAAAAAAAATCTAAACCTGACTGCCTCTGTTAGAAATATTATAATGGGCCATGGTTAGATCTTCCAACAGGACAATGATTCAAAAACAAACATCAAAATCAACTCAAAAATGTGTCACTGAGCACAAAACCAAGATTAGAGAAAAACATATGTTTCATAATTGGAATTCCCCTCCATTTTAAATTCTTATTTTGCAATGAAAGCTTAGATTTGTACATTTTTAAAATTAAAAAGGATTAACGATACAGATTTATTTTCACAGCCTTCTTTGATCATATTTACCAAGGGTATGAATACTTTTGAGCACAACTGTATATATATTTTTAGGACTGGTAGTTAGTTGTAGACATCCCCGGTGGATCTTTGTCCCATCAGTCTACTGGGGCCGTTCTAACCTGACAGATTACGTCCTGCTGTGATTCACAAATCACTACAGATTGTACTCAAAGTGCAGGAAACCAAGCAGAGAGCTAACAAGTTCAGCATGCCTCTGCCAGCAACACAATCACTTAACATAACGGCTGCAACTAGATGCACAGCATGACCCAGACAGCCTTGATTGGAACTTCCACAGCCTAAGATCATGAGCATTCACACAGTAGATGTTATTCACAAAATGTACATTCGTACCAGCTGGATTCTCATCATGACCAAAAAAGACCTGAGGCTAATCATCAAAGTGTATCTGTAGAGTGAGACGTGCCCTTGGTTGAAGTGAATTGTTCTGTTGTGACTGTAAGGAAAGTTTTTATTAATTTTTGTTTCAGTTTTAGTTTTTAGTTATTGTTATTTAGTTTATAATTACAGTACAACAAAAACTAAATGAAATGAGAAATGTTGCAACAAGCTATTTTTTTCATATTTTATTTATTTCAGTTAATGTTTATTTCATTCAAGTTAATGAACATGTTTTATTATGGTTTTAGCTAACTATAATAACTCGATTAACTTTAATTAGTTTTAATTATTAGAACTTGATTAACACTATGCTTGCAGCATTAAATATGGCAGTGCAAAACTTGGCAACACACACAAACAAGCATGTTCTTAGGTGAAGGTTGCCTCATTTAGACATGGTGTGCTTCAAAAAGTTTTGAATTCAAAGGCATCTGCACACCTGAACAAAGACACACTTGTTAATAATGAATCTTTTATTATTAGAAAAGTCCTAAGAGATTAAAGTTACATGGAAAAACACTCTTTTTTTGTTGCCTGTAGCTTTAGTGTTTCCCACAAAAAAAAAAAAAAAAAAAAAAAAAAAAACGTTGCCAGGGTGACGGCCAAGGCTAATCATATGCATCAGCACTAAAACTGCCTCTAAAAGCATCATTTAATTTTCTCCACATGGCCCCCATCTCCCAGGACATTTAACAGTATCTCGCTGATAAGCCCAAGCAAATCTGCAGTCAGTTTTGCATAAGTCTATTTCTGTTATGTACCCAAGCAGGGTCGCTTTTAAGCTCCTTGCATTGCCGTCAGCTGGAGAGACATTTGACTTTGAAGTCAACATCAGCTTGGCTCACAATTATTGCATGCCATCAGATTAATTCAAAACAGACGTGAGTCATTTACAATGTCAATAACATTATTAACAAAATGGAATTTGATAACATAGGTGACGTTTCCATAGATTTTCACTTCACACACAAAACAGTGTTGGCTTCCTGTCCCTTTCACTTTCCCAACATGCTTGCACAATTCCTCTTCCTTTCCCTCTTAGAATTGTACCATAACCTTAAAAAATCATTTGCAATTTAATTTCTATTTTTCTAGCTCCTGTTTTTATTGCCATACATTCAACCCCATGGTAATTGTGTGTGTTTCTGATAGACAAAACAGCATCCAGCAGCAGCGCTGAAGATTAAATACTTAACTCTATTCATTTTTTCCCCTTGCCTATCGGCATTAAAAATGCATCCAGCATTTTTTTTTTTTTTTTTTTTGTTAAAAGCATATTACGCAAGACTCTAAATATACAGTTCAGGAACTGCTTGTTCTCTGTCTTCAGCTGTCCGCTGTGGCAACTGCAGCTTTCTTCGCCTTTCAACAGGGACTGGAGAAGCTTTTAGTGACTCAAATGACCCATCTGCTCCCTACAGCCATCAGCACTGTTGGTCAAAAAGCATTTAACTCTGCCTGGTCCTTCATGCAGAATAAAAGATAAGTGAAATGATAATATATGTGAGTGAAGGGAACATGAGCACACGCTTCTGAAATCTTGATTTTTATTTATTTATTTATTTTTTTTTTTGTATGTGATGCACATTTCAGTTTGTTGAAAATCACTGGAAAGCACTTTCTAACAAAGAGCGACTGCTGGATTTGCCAAAATGAATTCTTGGAACTACAGACAGGAGGCACAGAAGTAGCTGAATACCCTTGTACAAAAAAAAAAAAAAAAAAAAAAAAACATCTGAAGACAAAAACCAGCCAAAGCTGCACTCTAAAAACCGCTGGGTAAAAAACAACCTAGCGCTGGGTAAAATATGGACATACCCAGTGACTGTTTTGACCCAGCGGTTGGATTAAATGTTTAACCCAACCTTCTGGGTAGTAACCCAACCGCTGGGTCAAAACAACCCAATCGCTGGGTATGTCCATATTTTAAACAGCGCTAGGTCGTTTTTAACCCAGCAGTTTTTAGAGTGCCGTTGACTTGTTTTTCACTAGTCCTCCAGCCTCCTCATAGCTGGTTTTAAAAGTGTTTTGACCACTTCTTTAGCTAGTCAGGATGGGAGACCAGCTAATGAACCACACTCTAAAAAACGCTGGCTTGTTTTTTCAACCCAAATGCTGGGTTGACACCGCTGGGTAAGAAAGTTGGGTTAATTTAACCCAATTTTGGGTTAAAACTGATCTTAATTTATAACCCAGCGGTGCTGGGTTAGGAACGCAGACTCGAGAGAGAGCAGGCACGTTGTGTCCACCGTACGTCAAAAAGTGCGAGAAGCGGCCATTTTCTCAGCGTCTGCAGATGGAAGCGAGTGAAGGACGATTTTCGGTAAGTAAAGATTAAAAATGTAAAGTCATCATTCATTATGTGTGTCCGGGAGTATTTTGAGACTTAATGGAACGCGGGAAAAGTCGGAAAAGAGCTTTTATTGTAAAATACGCTGACGCCGTTTTCGCCTCAGAAATAGCCTTAACGGCCTCTTCTACTGAACTGAAGAGATAGCTTTAATACAACATCTGTGAGTTTCATATGTCATATTTACACAAGATTTAGGTGTTAATAGAGGAGCGTTAACCGATTTACATGTTAATTTGTAAACTTTTTTTCCCACGATTAAACTGAAAGTAGTTTCCTAAATAAAACGGCGTCGTGTAATAAAGGCTAGCTTAATTATTTTAAGGCTGATTAAGTTTTAATTGTTAAAAGTAATGTTTTGCATGTAATATTTCAGACTTGTTGAGCTTTGTGTCCCTGCCCGCGGCGGGAGTTAACGACATGGAAGACCAGTGTGAGAGGAGGCGATCGGCTCGGCTTCTTCAGAGGAGAGGGAAAGACGGTATAAGGCAAGTAAAGGTCATAATTCCATATAATATCACCTTTTTTTTTGACTATAAGTAAAAGAATGGTTGCATTTTTTAGAGATTGAAAGCCAGAGACATAGGAGAGCTTCATTCTTTCAGGATTAATGCGAGTTATTTTTAGAAAATACATGTTTCTGTTGTCTTCTGCCTGTTTACTTCACATTTTGATACAACAACAGTATGATGACTTGTTCACATTTTATTTAAACCATTGATGTCCGTTTTTTGGGGCTAACACCACAGGCACCTACTTGTGTGAGGAGGCGATTTTTCTGAGCTTTAGAAAAGAGGGAAAGGCGATTTAAGGCAAGTAAAGGTAATAATTTAATGTTATCTTTTATTTGATTTATTTATTTATTTGTCTAAGAGTAAAAATATGTTTTATGTAGCTGTTCAAAGCCAGAGACAGGATAGATTCATTCTTTTTTGATTGATATAAGCTATTTGTAGAAAATAAATGTTTCCATTGTCTTCTGCCTGTTTACTTAATATTTTGATGCAAAAATAGTATGATTACTTGTTCACATTTTAATTAAATAATTGATGTGCATATTTTTCATTGCAGAACTCAAACCAGCTCTGGAGTTAACGGCACAGAAGGCCGCGTGTGAGAGGAGGCGATCTCCTCAGCTTCTTCAGAAGAGAGGGAAAGACAGTATAAGGCAAGTAACGGTCATAATGTCATAATTCCGTATTATATTTTTTTTTGTAGTGTAGTAATTTTAAACCATAAAAAAAGCAACCCAGCATGCTGGGTCAATAATTCAACCCAACTTGCTGGGTCAAAACAACCCAGCGTTGGGTTCGTCCCTTTTCTACCCAGCGCTGGGTTGCCAAAATAACCCAAATTGGGTTGTTTTTAACCCAGCATTTTTTAGAGTGCAGCTAAAACCATTTGAATACCATCTTGGCTAGGCTGGTCAACCAGCTTGGCCAGCTTAAACCAGCTTCAACAAGAGTTTAAATTTTAAAATTAAATTTTCTTCATGAACTGAGAAATCAAATTTCCCTTGATTTTTGACCTATAAGAGGTCATTGTATAATTAAAAACATCCTGTAAGTTTTAGAACTCAAAACTTTCTTGCTAGTCTAAAACAACTTATACTGAAGCCAGTCTGCCGAAAAGACAGATTGTTGAAGCCCCGCCCACTGGTTCATGCAGTGTAAATAACGAGAGAGGCAAACGCAGAAGTCAAACAATAAAGATGGCCCCGAATACAACAGGATGCTGTTCAGTGCCCAGTTGTGGAAAAACACAGTCTTTAGATGAAGATGAACTTTATTTTTAATGAAGTTCCAGTTCGCCTCAGTAAGAACTTGGTCCTTTGTTCACTTCATTTTACTGCAAATTAGTTTACAAACAAGGCACAAATCGACACAGGATTTTCAGAAAGATTGAAACTAAAAGACGATGCTATGCCGACTTTATTGGATCTGACAGTAATGTAGCACCACACAAGTGTGAGTAATTGTTTTAATTACATGGTCACTATTGCTTTGTCTGTTGTTACAGATCGTTTGATATGTACGATATGTACTATTTATGCGTCCATCAATGAAGGTTATGTAGGCTGTCAAACATAACAGTGGGCGTTTACTTGTGAGTTTACAATCCACAACGCCTATTCAAACAGAGGGGGTCGAAACAGGACAGAAAATAGCCGATTACTTCTAAATTATACGTAGCCAAGTGGAGAAAATTAACTAAACTTAACGTTAAGCATAAACACATGTGGGTCCTTTAAGAAACGGTATTGCGACACTTGCTTTGCAGTGCTCCAGCATGTACACCGATTTCAGTATGAGGAGAGCAGCGAACGCAAACTAGTCAGTGTTGCCAAGTCCGCGGTTTTCCCCCTGGAATTGGGCTACTAGTTCACTGTTGCCGCGGGTTGAAGCGACCCCAACCTCATATTTAGCTCCTGAAATGCGAATTTACCCGACAAACCCCGTGTATTTTATCCCCGGAATGTGATGTAAATGTTCTTTTTTATATATATAAAAGTTGTGAACGAATCGCATAAAATGTGTAGGTGAGCATAGTATGTTAATAAGAAATGTTTCGTAGATCGTCTTTTAAGGACATTTATGGATTGCATGTGTGAGGTGGATCGCGTTTGATCATGTTTTGGACACGTGCAAGGACTGGGTATGTACAAAGAATGTTAATGAAATTTCATTTACTTTATTTAAAGCCCAGTGTATTTCCCAGTTTAATGTGAATCTGTTTAAATTGAAATATGCATGTTAAAAACAGTTTTGAGTGTTCCTAAAACATTTAATACCTTGATAAAATTGTTAGAATGTACTAAAAGATTGTTTTTTTGTACTCAGCATGCATTTTCATGAAAACTATGTAGTCTAATGGTAGGCTTATATACTGTTTTCATTTTATTCAAATATTAGCCTCTATGTGGATTCTACACATTTAAACAATTCGGATAAGGTATTTAAAATTATTTATGGAGCAGATAAAATACATAAAATCATTTATTAATCAGTTATCATTTTGACTTACCCCTTTTCTTTATTTAAAGACTAAAATGTTAAGTTACCAATTTATGAAACCTATTTAATCATTTATTTGAACATTTCGTACATATTATTAGATAAACTGTTGTCAGTCATGTTGTCATTTAATCCGGACATAATTGGTAATGTTGTTGTTTTAGTATTTATGCAAAAAAAAAAAAAGTCATTTTATTTGTTGTTTCTTGATTTAAAAAAAAAAAAAAAAAAACTGGTGAAATAATTTATGTGCTATACTTTTCTGAACAATACCGTGATAATACTGAAAACTGTGATCATTTTGGTCACTATAATCGTGATAAGAAACTTAATTTCATTCTAGTGCAACTCAGAAATACTGAATTTTCCTATAGTTGAACCTTTAGGTTTTGAAGGTTGTGACTATTCTTAGACTGAGATTCTTGGACTTTTGAATTCACTGTTTGATCTCTTGGTTTTGTCAAATGACCACAACAGAGACATAAGACATTTTATTTTTTTATTTAATTTTTGCATCAGCCATTACTCCCATCGATCACTGTCCTTCTCAAAGACAGCTGTCAGAATAAACCCCTAAAATGTTTTTTTTTATTTTTATTTTTCCTGTGCTGCTTCCACAGTTCACATATGATTCTTTTAATTTAAAAATCTTGATAACGTTGTAAGTGGACCTCAGAGAACAATACAAAATAATTTTAAAAAGGCAGTTCATGATCCCTTTAATGACTACTGTCATGTGGTGTGAGTGCAAAATAAAAGAGGAATAACATAACAGTTACCGTACAGTGTTCAGCAGTGGTCAAAAAGGTATTAAACATTAAATTTTGAACCGGTTTCTTCTCGTAAACTCAGAGATGTGGATTCGGACAGCAGTTAAATTACCATACAACCTTGGCGTTTGTCAGAAAACAGTAGGTAATTCAGATTTTTAAGCAGGTGGTGAGAGATAAACATAGACATTAAGTCAACGTTAAATTGACGTCAAATACTGATGTCAACACAATTTTCATTCTCAACCATTATCGACGTTGGGCTCCAATGTTTACCTGACGTTATATTGATGTCCGGTGCCTGCTGGAACTACTTTTAGTACATCTGAAACTTTACAATCCCATGATGCCACAGGAGAGGTTTTGTGAATAGGTGTACGACTTAAAGCGGCACTGTGCAGACCAATCAGTGTATGACATTAAAGTAACATTTTTCATTATGATTTCAAGATTTATGATTTAATTTTTTGCTTTATGCTCCCTAAAAATATTAGAAATGAATTTTAATTCTGAATTTCAAAACATGCTGATCATACAAAAGGTGTGTTTGATTAACTGTATCTATAAATTGCATTAATAGATTATTTTATGCCATTTAGTCAAAGAACTGGCTACATGAGGCTTGCACACTGCAGAAATACAAATGAACAAAAGACCAACAGAGCTATAAGTTCCACAGCCATTCAGCAGGTGACAAATAAAGATGAATGAGCGCATTTAACTGTTTCATAACACCTGTTTCAGACCTTTAAGAACTTCGCTGTCACTGTTGTGCATTTGCCATGGTTACTGCCAAAAAGTCATTATGGGGACACAACATGGTGCCATGCCTGACTGATTGATATGAGAGTAAAGCATTCAGTCACAGCAGGGCAGGGTTTTAAGGGGTCTCTCTGTGCTGTCTGTCTTTTTCTTCCCTTTCTCTTTTTTAGAGCAGATCTGCCTCCAGCTACATCGCCTGCTGCCCTTGCCGTCCTATTAGATGAAAGGCAGCAGTAATTGCCTGTCATCACATACCCTGCCCTTGACCAAATGTGACCAAAAAATAAAAAAGCTCTCCTAGTTTAATCCCAGGGATCCATGTTTTGCAATGAAACGAGTGAACTAGTGCTTCCTTTTTGTTATTGTTATTTTGTCAAAATACTGATGCAAGCCCTAACAAAAATTCAATTTTTTCAAATTGTTTCAGAAGTAGCAGCAGGCAGCGCAAACAGTGAGTGAAATGACATGTACCTTTATAACTGAATTCACCTTCAGTAGTTCAAAAGTGAAGATGATGCAAAAATGATTTCTCTTATTCTCAAATTAGCTAAATGGGCTAGCTAAATTAGTGTTACATGTGACATCATACTACCTGTTTGTCTGTGCAAAAGAAATCTGGGGAGGGTTAGGGAAACCTGTTTGAAAACAGTCATTAATTTTACAATTCCCTGTGGTGCCATTTGTAGAGCAGAAGCGACACAGCTTACCTTTAAACTCACCAGTGGTTTTGTTATGTAGCGTGTGATGAATCGCAGTGTCAGGTTCTATAGTCGCAGGAGGGTTATGTGACATAAGATAAAGCATGAAAGTGCACTAATATCAGCCATGAATTGAAATATGTGTATGACCTACGCATCATTAAAAGGCTTGAATGTGTAGTCTCTTCATTAAGCAAATGAGTGATTGTATGCTAATGACCGAGCAAAATCCAATTTAATGGGGATCCGTCTCAATTTAATTGAGCTTGGAAAGACCCGGAGAGCAGCTGCGCTGTCATGTGTAATCCTATGTTCTTGTCACAGAGAGAAACACAAATGCACAAATAATCTCACCCTCTTTATCTCCCTCTCTCTCACACACACACACACACACACACACACATATACTTCTATCTAAATGAGGCCATTGAACTGTTTTTATAGAAAGCTAATTAGAACAGAGTCACTCAAACCCTTTGCATTTCAGAATAAAAAAAGAATATAAAGAAATATAATTTGAAAATACATATTTTATTTATGAACTGATTTTCCTCTTGAATATATCCTCAAATAACCTATTGGAAATATGTGCCTGTGGCCAAATGTCTGTGAAAAGATATTAAGTTGCTTCTTGCATGTTACACAAAACTTTTTAAAAGTGAAATGTTTAATAAGTGACACTTAAAGTGCATCTAGTTTTATATCTAAAAAAAAAAAAAATAGCTCTTTTATTGTGACTCAGATTTCTCGTACCAAAGCACTCTGCATTGCAAGTGCACTGCTGTACAAGGTGAGCTACTGAGCAAGTTTACTACATCAGAAAAGGCACACAAATGGAGTTAGTTATGTGAAAATATATTAGTTTTCAAATCATGCACTGTGGTAAATGTGTTTGAGGTTATAACATAGGTGCAAGGAACCATGCAAAAATTAGTCTTTATTATTCAAAAATCTACCCATCTAAAAATGTGTGAAAAAGAATAAAATTAAAATATAGCTGCAATCAGCGATTACCGGGGTTCAAGCGCTTAAGGCATTTAAGCGTATTACACATATTACTTAGCAAGGCTATACCACCTAAATCAATGCTTAAAAAAGCATTTTTGGCAAATCCAGGTCATTTACCATAGAAATACGGTGGGGTTTTTTTTGTTTGTTTTTTTTCGGGTAAATTTGGACAGGCCCCTTTTCTGAACGACCCCGTTATAGCCTCCCAAATGGAGGCTATAATAAATTTCAACTTTTTTTGATAATTATTGACCCAGAGAGCAAAGAGAATTTTACTGCAGTGTTTTTTTTGTTTGTTTTGTTTTTTTTTTAGGTTGAGCGTACTTTTTTTAAATAATATCAAACATTCAAAGAACAATTTGATTGACGGCAGTGGTTCTTGAGACAGAGTTGTCTGGAATGAGGAGTTCTATCATATTATATGAATATCTTGCATATCTGTGAAAAACCGTGAGATGTACAATCGTTTACACCCTTGAAAAAATGCAATATCGCCCCCCAGTGGCTAATTTCTTTCAAATTTCTTTCAAACCTCTGAGGCCATAAGTCGAACAGGCCCACCGAGTTTCATTCCGATCAGCCTCTGTTAACCTTGTCTAACAGGTGCTAAAACTTCATCGGCCAATGGCTGCCATGTTTTTTGAGATACGCAATTGTCCTTGTAGACTCTTGTGGCACTTTATACCAAGACTGTGTACACCGATTTCATGTTGATAGGACAAATAGTTGCACAGTTATAGTCATTTTTATGGTTTTCCTACTGAGTAGTGCCACCGAGACAAGCTCTGTGATTTTTTTTTTTTTTTTTTTTTTTTCTCCTGTGACCTCAGATGGAGCTCTTACATAAGTGTTCTGAGCTTGGTGTAGATATCTCATTCGGTTCAGGAGTTATAGGCAATTTACTAAAAGTGGCCCTGCCCCTTTTGAAGGTTTTGGTGCCCCTTTGTGACAGTGAGTCAAAAGTTCAACTTTTTAAAAAAATTATTGATAATCACTCTCCAAAGAATCTTTCTGCACTGGTTTGGTTCTGATCAGGCGAAAAAACCTAGTTTGCAAAAGTAGCTTTTTCAAAAAAAAATGCGAAATACCCGAAAATGGATTCCAACGACATAAGACACTTGAGTCTGCAACTGACGGTTTAGGAGTTAAGAGCAATTTCATACTTTTGATCACTGTAGCGCCCCTTCAGGCTGATTGGGGTGAGCCTTGGTCATGTTGTAGGCAGTAAGAGTACTACCATCCCTCCAAGTTTCAAGTCTCTAAAACTTATGGTTTGGTCTGCACGATCAGTTTTATGTGGAGATCGCTGATCCGTGACCATTTTAACAATTACAGTTAAATATTGTATGTATAGGTGTTTTTCAAAAATATTTTGTCTGCCTTAGTTAAAGGCACAATGTGTAAATTCACCACTAGAGGGTGCATATTCAACACAAACAAAGAAACAAAGTAGTTTGATGATGCTGTGATTGAGTGTGAAATTATGGACGTTTTTGTTGAGTCGATGCAATCCAACAGGACTCAAGCAGAAATCATATTCATGGATGAGCTAATGTATTTAAGCTTTAGTAACATCACTGCAGTATGAAGCAGGGTGGGGCTGAAAGCCGTGAAGCGAAACGAGGCTGCTGGAGCGATTGCTAATGAGAGACGAGTGCAAAACACGACTTGAAAACAACAGAGATTTTATTATGCCACAGTCAACCGCTTCTGCCTTTTCTGGTCATGCGTATGTGGGGTAACGCAGCGCTGTTTAATCATACTAGATATATTTGAGAGTGTTGAAATTTCTGTTATGATGCTACTCTGTGTGTTCGTCACTTGTCTAATATAACATATGAAAGCGTCTTTGGCGTTCCTATGTTTTCTACAAAATAAAACGAGGCTGAAATCGAGGGTGTATGACGTTATTCACATGTAACGCGATGACATGGGATGGGCCACTAGTTAAAATTGCTTATTTCTCTAGAGTCTAGATTTTAACATTCTCTGAAACATTTCAGATAAAGTCAAGAAAATATTTAATACTGTTCTAGTGATTTTTAAATATATTAATCAAAAACATCTTACATACTGTGCCTTCAACTTCTGGTGACAAAATTGTCCCCAAAGTATAGCTAAGCAAACACTCACACACATGCACTACAAGAGACAGATAAATTGAGCAAAAAGCCATCTGCCTGACCGTTTAGAAGAGAGGCGACTTGGTTGAATCTCAACAAATCTCACAAGATGGAGAATATCATCAAAAGAACATGCAGAGATGAGAGCCCATCTGCTTCAGTCTCACAGCTCCAGAACCAGCTCTCCTGCCAGCACTCTCTCTTTCTCTCTGCAGCCTTCAGCTGTTCTTCAGTGAGCTCAATATACAACAATGTATCACCAGAAAAGATGCTGATAGACTCAACTCACAAAGGTGCTGAACAGGTGAGGGTAAACACTCTGACAGCCAAAGAAAAGCCTTGGCAATGTTTTTTCTAAGTGTGTGTGCACTGCTGAATGGAGTGTGTAGCTCTTGTGGCGGTGTGCCCAGGGCAGAGGGGAGCAGGTGTAACAATTTTTGAATCAACCATCCTGAATGAAGCTAAATCAGACTGGCTATTCATAACCAACATGAAAATATTGTATCAAGCTATAAAAAGCTTATTCTACCTTATTCTAAGTATTACAATCAACGTTAGCCAAACAAACATTCTATTATTAGAAGCACTTTGGAGATATTTTGGAGACTGACGCACAAGCTTTTCTTATCGATTAGCTGAGATGTGCTCACAAAAGACTAAAGAGCATGAAACAAAGGTTAAAAGGGTGCTGCAGGGGTTAGCCATGGATGGACATGCTCATCATTCATTTCTGTGTCATTTACTTGTATCCAGGCCAATGTCAGCATTGATTTGTCAGAAAAAAAAAAAACAGGATGTGCCTCTTTGCGCCACCGGTGCTCACCTGCTGTGAAACTGAGAGCTTTAGGTTCACTTCTTTGTTCACTTTTGTGGAAACGTCCTATCTACAGCACAAAGGCCGCTTACATGTCTTCATGCTGCTTCATTGGTCTGTTTTCCTCCCCATGGGTCTCATTTGAGGAAGCTGCCTGCAATTGGAAAGATGTACGCAACAGAACCGTTTGATAGGGCTGAACTAGCAGGGATCCAGTGTTCCTCTGGGCTTTAATCTGCCAAATAACATCCAGCCCACAATACTTTTAACAACCAGCGTGAGCCTTTATTTCCTCTTACACTTGCATGTGAAATTGCTGTTTTGAGCTTTGGTGACTTTTAATGACTTAAAGTAGCACCCAAAACACCAGATGTCTGTTGTTTGGGATTTTTCTGCAAAATGCATGGTGGGTCTCACTGAATTTAGCATTAACAAATGTTTTTATTAGTTTATTTAGTTTAGCAAGAAATTTCTGAGTGCCAACTATCAAAGTTTTGTTAATCAGCAATAACTGCATCTAAAATCTGAATAAACCTTTTTTTTAGAGGTTCAAGCGCATAGCACTGAAACGCTATTGTAGTAGTACGGTCACGGATGAGCAATTTCCATGTAAAACTGATCGTGCCGACCAAACCGTAAGTCAGAGACTTGAAACTTGGAGGGATGGTAGTACTCACACCGCCAACAACGTGACCGAGGCCCACCCCAATCAGCCTGATGTAGGCGCTACAGCGATCTAAAGTATGAAATCGCTCATCTTAACCGTCAGTCACAGACTCAAGTGTCTTATGTCATAGGAATCCTTGGCTCATCCCGGAAAAACGCCTCAGATTTGATCGTGAGCATTTTTTGCAAAACCTACTTTTGTGAACTAGTTCTAGGTTTTCAACCGATCGGAAACAAAAACAATGCATAAAGATTCTCTTAGAGAGTGAATATCAATATTTATCAAAAAATGTTGAAATTTCGACTCACCATGGCAAAAGGACGCCAAAACGTTAGAAGGGGGCAGGGCCACTTTTAGTAAAATGCCTATAACTTCTGAACAGAATGAGATATCCTCGCCATACTCAGCACACTTATGTAAGTGCTCAAGCTGAGGTCACAGGAAAAAAATTGCAGAGATTGGCCACTTGGTGGCGCTATAAGAGGGAAAAAAAATGGCTATAACTAGGCAACCTAGTCCTATGAAAATCGCTGTGCACAGTCTTGGTCCAAAGTGTCTATGGGGACATTTGCGTATCTCAAAAAACCATGGCCGCTATTGGCCAATGAAATTTGAGCACCTATTAGACAAGGTTAACAGAGGCCAATCGAAATTAAACTCAGTGGTCCTGTTTGACTCACAACTCCAAAGATCTGTAAGAAATTTTCAAGAAATTGTCTACTGGAGAGCGGAATTGCATTTTTTGAGGGCATAAACAATTGTACATTGTGCTTTTTTCCACATACACATGCAATATTCATATCGCATGATAGACCTCCTCATTCCTCATTCAAAACTTTGCCTCAAGAACCACTGCTGTCAATCAAACTGTTTTTTAAATGAATAAGAAGATATGAAAAACGTAGGGGCCTGTCCAAATATACCCAAAAGCCTATAAACCTAAAAGAAAACTCAAAACTTCACGAAACCTGCTGAGCACATACAACAGGTGATTCTAAAAAAGCATGCAAAGTTTCAGGGAGATCGGACCACAGATGGCGCTATAATGAAAAATCATATTTCTATGGTAAATTAGCTGGATTTGACAAAAATGCTTTTTTATTAATTGATTTAAATGGTTACAGGCTTGCAAAATAATATGTAATGTCTTTTTCTTTATGTGCTTAAATACCTAAAGTGCTTGAATTCCAGTAAATCGCTTTGTTTTTTTTGTAATATATTGAGTTTGTTTTTTATGGAAGCCCGTTTCCACCACTGAATAAAAAATAAAAAGGATAATTACTCCTTTTTATGTCACAATTCTGACTATTTTTCTCACTATTCTGTTTTTTTTTTTCCCACAGAATTGAACTCACAATTCTGAGAAATTAAGTCACAGTTCAGAGAAATAAAGAGTATTTATAGTATTTATTTATAACATGCAATTGCGAGTTATTAAGTCAGAATTGTGAGATACAAAATGCAAGTTTATATCTCACAATTCTGAGAAAAAAAGTCAAAATTGTGAAATGCAAACTCGCATTTGCTAGAAAAAATTCAGAATTGGGAGTTTTTATCCTGCAATTCTGACTTTATTTCTCACAATTGCAAGTTTTTATCAGATAATTCTGAGGAAAAAAGTCAGAATTTTTTTTATATTTCGCAATTCTGACTTTATTTCTCAGAACTGCAAGTTTGAATCTCATAATTTTGACTTTATAACTTGCAATTGCGAGTTTACATCTCACAATTCTGAGAAAAAAAAGTCAGAATTGTGAGATAAAACGTTGCAATAACCTTTATTTAATATTCAGAGGCGGAAATGGGCTTCCATAGTTTTTCATCGGATTTGCAAAAAGCATTTTTCTGCACTGTCCTTCAGCTCCCTTACTATGTTCTCTCTGTGCCAGTGGACACATACGGTTAGAGCAATCAAAACACTTTCAGTTTTCCCAGAGTTACTGATTGAATTAAGGTGCATGTGCTAAAACAGATGTCCATGCAGATGTCAAGTTGAGGTTTGTGGAAATCTGAACAAAAAATTATGAACCATAGAGCTTGTGCCAGTAAATAGAAAGTGCCAGAATAAGGAAAGGTTTATAGCATATCTGTTGTGAATGGGTATTTTGTGTTTCACAAATGTTTTACATCAAAAATCCCAATTCCATTAATTCGCAGCTCTCTTCTGAAGCATACTGTGGATGTTCAAAAAAAATTTTTAGCTAAGCCGCATTTTGAACAGATTAAGAGAGGAGAGACAGCTCTCTTTCTTTAAAGATGAAGTGTGTAATTTTTGAAATGTTAAAATAGTTTTTCCTGTCGTAGCTTAATATGCACAGACAGCTATAAGTAAGCTATCTGTTGGTTGATTTCCCCAAACATTTCTCTGTTCGTTTGAGCATCAGAAACTAAAAAGAAAACTTTGCCTTAACTGATTGCACCAGTGTGGCAGGCAGTGTTCGAATTGTGTCAAAGCTCTTGGGGGGGTCCCCCTAACCAGAAAAACAAATAATTAAATAAATAAATAAACCTTATATAAACATGATTAATATTTTTGTCTTGTCTGTGTTATCCAAAAACCTAATTCTAATTTAAAAACTTATTTTACGATCATCACGGAATTAGGTGTACCAAACAATCACTAAGCAAAGAAGAATTAAATATCTAGCCAAGGAAATTAACATTTTCAAACAAGTTTAAAGTGATTTTTACCTTTTATGGGCATTTTTTACCTTTATAAAGCCATTCTTTTTTCTGAAATTGTGCATTACCTTTTGCGTCAAATTATTATACTTAATCAATAAAGTCACTTAGAATAATAAGACGTTTTAGGCTGTTACCACACAAATAAAATCATTATCAACAAAATTCATTTTTTCAGTATAGAGGAAACACAAACGCTGCATCTGAATTGGCATTTAGATGTATTTACCCACTGTTTAATGCAGGACACGAATGCATTTAACCTGCTTTTACAAATGCAAGAATAATGTTTTGCTATTTTAATCGTAAAACGTTACATGCTGATATTTGAATATTTTTTTTTTTTTTTTTTTAAATATTAAAAGGTACTTTAAATGTTGAATTAAACCCGCCACTATGTGGCAGCAAGTCACTGTTAATAAGCGAGTCATTGCGATTGAACCGAATCATTCAAACAGTTGATTCATTAAGGAACTAAACACCGGCGTGTTGTTTAGAGACAAAGAAAAGTGCTGTGGCTGTGTTTGGAATTAATTTTGTTGGAGAAAAAAAGGCAAAAATAGACAATATGGTGTCTAAAACATAAGTCTCTTAATATTAACTATTAGTTAATATTAATAAAACATAAGTCTCTTAATATCAACTATTAGTTTGTTGAACTGTTGTATAAAATCAATATCACATTTGTGATTTTTGCACAACAAATGGCACTCTTTGTGTGATATTGATGAACTATATGAAATTATATAAATATCATTTTCTGCCCCCATATCCTGAAGTTCGGGAAATGCATTTTATTAGACTGAATCACCCAGTGAAAGAACGCACTCTAAATGAGCACAGTCAGTCTAGCCAGTGTTTAAGCACTCATAACTCCTCTATAATCAATGAAGCTGTCCATACACTGTATGATAAATAAATCTCTTACTTACATAGTTCGTACATCTGCACTTTGTTGCCTATGATGAGGGAATTTGCGAGTTTCAGTCTGAAAAAAACTCCAGGTTTCAGCAATGACTGTTCTGAACGCTTCTGATTGGCCACTGCATTCTAAACTCAACAGAGTCGTGTGTGATTGGTTAGAATGCGCAAGACTGTAAAAACGCGTAAAAATAAAATATGATTTAACGCGAGCAGGTCTAAATTTAATACAGCGATCGAATCTTTTCATTTCATTTTCATTTTCACTAGTTTCATGGTTGAAGTATTATAGTTTTATTAAAAAACCCATAACGCCCAAAAAAATATACTTCTCTGGTTCTCTGGTTTTTCAATAAAACTATAATACTTAATGCTTATGGAAGGTCCGGGACCCCTTGAACATGGTAGATGTGTTGCTGTCTATGCCGGGTCAGAAAGCTCTTGGATTTCATCAAAAGTATCTTAATGTGTTCCAAAGATGAACAAAGGTCTTAGGTTTGGAATGACATGAGTGAGTAATTAATGACAGAATTTTCATTTTTGGGAGAACTAAACCTTAAATTATGCAGACTGATGACTTCAACAAAAGCATATACCATTGATTAACAATATTGTGGGTCTGTCTTTAGAGTTTTATAAGTCAGCACTCTATAGTTTAAGTTTGGAGACAGGATTATCTGTTCTTCAGATGAATAGCAGACAGGATGAGTGTTCAGGAAACTGATCTGAAAGCAGTATAGTGCTGTTAATGACGCAGAAATTGCACACTCCATTTCTAAAGAATATTAAGAGCTCAAATGAATACTTTAAAAATGATCTCCTTCATGTTGGTATATCAGTCAAAGATTTCATGTCCTAAAATCTTCCTTATTACAAGCTGACATGCAATTTTGCTCTATTAAGTCCTTCATACTGATATATCAATCAAAGCAAGGCGAAAATTAGAGAGAATTTAAAAACTCCCTTGAAAATCCATTTCTTTTTGAGCGTGCTCTAAAAATCGACCTCATTACATCTTGACATGCAGTTTTGTTCGGTTAAAGCTTCAACCCCTCTCCAAATAACTCTCTCCACAATCACAGCGCCCTGATCCTCCAGAGTCTAACCAGCACGGCGACATCCATCTGGAATCTGTGAAGCGCAAACAGTCTTTGGCCAGTCGACACAACATCAGAATATCTCTGTGGGATTACTGTGATTGTATTCAGAAATGGATCAGAGACCAAGTGGAAATTCTGAGGGGTGATAATCTTCAGCTTTTGACAGAGAATTGATGATAAATGAGATTGTCTAACAGGGTGTGAAAAGCCAGATATGAAGAGTTAAATCAGGATACATGTGAAGGGTCACAGTAAAGCAGCACTAATTGATGCAAGGCTATAGATAGATAGATAGATAGATAGCTAGATAATGCACATATTCATGTTTAGTTCAGTTACAGGAACCTTACACTCTTAAAAATAAAGGTGCTTCACGATGCCATAGAAGAACCTTTTTTGTTTAAATGGTTCCATAAAGAACCTTTAACATCTGAAGAACCTTTCTGTTTCACAAAAAGTTCTTTGTGGTGAAAGAAGTTTCTTTAGATTATAAAAAGGTACGAAAGAAATGGTTCTTTGAAGAACCTTTGACTGAATGGTTCTTTGTGGAACCAAAAATGGTTCTTCTATGGCATCGCTGTAAAAAACCTTTTAAAGCACCTTTATTTTTAAGAGTGTAGAGCTCATTCAGGCCATTTTTTGGGAGAATGTGACAAGAAATGTTGCTTGATACAGTGGATAATTTATCAGCCGCATATTAAACAGTCTAATCACCTATTATATGAACTTACACACTAATGAAATACCATTTCAACAAGTTGATAATTTGATGAGGCAGATTTATCCTTGTCATGTGATACCCCAAGGTTCAGAGTTGTTAATTAACATTGCAGAACTCAGCATGCAAATTTAATGTCATTTTAAATAAACTAATTGTTAAAGTTTTAGCAGAAGGATTAGAGAACTTGAAGGTGAGATGTTGTTGTTGTTGTTGTGTGTGTGTGTTTGGATAATTCTACATACAAGAAAAAATGCAAGCAAGCAGTTTGGTCTTAATTAGATGTACTTCCACAGATCTGACAGACTGCAAAATATGGTGCTTAGACAACGAAACATAATGGAGAATGAATGTGGTTAAAGACTGTGGGGAATGGTGGTATATTTCAGAATCCAGACAAACAAAGATGAGAGAAACCCAGACAAAAAGCTGACAGGACAAAAAATAAAGAGATAAAAGCACCTTATTTAGTCTTTATTATTCCCTCTGTAATTTAGGTCTTCTGAGCATATGGTAACAAGAATTAAACATCTTTCAATTTTATTTTATTTTCCTTTTCTCCAAAGATTCTTCATTTTGAAAATTGTTGAAAATGATTCATATCTTGTCCTCTGTATTCTCACACACTCCTTATATATTCTCCTGTTTACTTTTTAAATGATTAGTCAGGGGGTCAGGGATTTGAGTTTGAAGGGAGCAGAGAGGAAATTTAGTGCCAAGCACTGTGTCATGAGTTTTATCGCACATCCACCTCATTAAATTCACTCAACTGACCTGCAGCTTCAGCTGTCTGGGCTAAAAACACACATCTTCTTTCCTCAGGCTTTCCAAAGCCTAACCAGACCCCCTCTCTTTAGCATCAAGCCCACAACTGCTGACAAACAAGAAACCATATGGAAATTTCAATAAACGGCCAAGCTTAATAAGCAAGCAATGTTCACCCAAGTGCTTCCAACCTTCAAAGTGGATGCTGCTGATTACAGAAGTGAGAGATTTACATCAAATATGGCAAATATTCCGACAACACAAGAGTGCTGAGTTAAACACTACAGAATACAGTATTCATAATGCATCATGAAATATCTTGACTGTAGCTGGATTTTTTTAGTGAGTATCCACATTCACATCTATCTATCTATCTATCTATCTATCTATCTATCTATCTACAGTAGAAGTCAAAAGTTTACACACCTTGCAGAATCTGCAAAATTTTACCAAAATAAGAGGGATCATACAAATTGCATGTTATTTTTTTATTTAGTACTGACCTGAATATGATATTTCACATAAAAGACGTTTACATATAGTTCACAAGAGAAAATAATAGATTAATTTATAAAAATGACCCTGTTCAAAAGTTTACATACGTTTGATTTTTAATGTGTTCTTACCTGAATGATCCACAGCTGTTTTTTTGTTTAGTGATAGTTGTTCACATGTCCCTTGTTTGTCCTGAACAGTTAAACTGCCTGCTGTTCTTCATAATAAAAATCCTTCAGGTCCCATAAATTCTTTGGTTTTTCAGCATTTTTGTGTATTTGAACCCTTTCCAACAATGACTGTATGATTTTGAGATCCATCTTCACACTGAGGACAACTGAGGGACTCATATGCAACTATTACAGAAGGTTCAAATGCTCACTGATGCTCCAGAAGGAAACACAATGCATTAAGAGCCGGAGGGTGAAAACTTTTGAACAGAATGAATATTTGTACATTTTTATTTTGCCTAAATATCTTTATTTTTATTTTATTTTTATTTTTTTTCCATGTAATATTTCTCTTCAGAAGCTACAGAAGATACTTACATGTTTCCCAGAAGACATAATAAGTTACATTTACCCTGATCTTCAAATTCAAAAAGTTTTCACCCCCCAGCTCTTAATGCATTGTGTTTCCTTCTAGAGAATCAGTGAGCGTTTGAACCTTCTGTAATAGTTGCATATGAGTCCCTCAGTTGTCCTCAGTGTGAAAAGATGGATCTCAAAATCATACAGTCATTGTTGGAAAGGGTTCAAATACACAAAAATGCTGAAAAAACAAAGAATTTGTGGGACCTGAAGGATTTTTCTGAAGAACAGCAGGCAGTTTAACTGTTCAGGACAAACAAGGGACTCATGAACAACTATCACTAAACAAAAAAAAACTAAACAAAAAAAACAGCTGTGGATCATTCAGGTAATAACACAGTATTAAGAGTCAAGCGTATGTAAACTTCTGAACGGGGTCATTTTTATAAATTCAACTATTATTTTCTCTTGTGGACTATATGTAAATGTATTTTATGTGAAATATCTTTTTCAGGTCAGTACTAAATAAAACAACATGCATTTTGTATGATCCCTCTTATTTTGGTAAAATAATTTACATTTTGCAGATTCTGCAAGGTGTTTGTAAGCTTTTGACCTCAATTGTATCTATCTATATATTTATTACTTGCGTGCTTATAACGTTTGACCAGTAGGTGGTGCTGTTTGAAGGGCATGATGGTTAGTCCAATGTTAGCAAATGCTGGTTAGCAAATCATCCCTGCAGCACTCTGTATGATCTCAGCCAGTTTTGTTGGGGCCGTACTCAAATCTGTTAAAAAATGACAGAAACACAAAACCATTCAAGTGCCCTCAGGGTGTGGTTACATGACAAATGCAAAGATTTCCTTCAATATGTAAAAAGCATAATGAATGCAAAAATGCCTCCCTTTTTGTATGGCATCCTTGCCATCAAATTCACTGATGCACTAAATGCAAATGTTATATTGCTAGAAGGTTTGAGAGCTCAAGTCTGGCAACAGAAATATTGAGCTCAGTGTCTCAAATTTAATAACTTTTTATTGCCGCAGAAGAATAAAGAACTAACACACCTATGAGCATCAGAGTTAATGGTCCCTAAATTCATGATAGAACATTTGTTCAAAAGGTGGGCATGAGTAATTACAGCTTCTGAACAGAGCATGAACTGTCATCTGTTTACAAAGTCAGCAAACTTTGAAGACAACCTAAGACAGAACTGACGGAGGAGAGATAGAGAGCCAGACAGTGATCATCCATCACTCACTCCTTCAGTGTTGATTAGGATTCTTCTTGAAACAGTGGGATTAACAGTGACGGCTCAAATAGGCTTGCATCAACGGTCTCAGGAGCTTTGCAGATGTTCGACAGGATTCAAGAGAGCAAACAGGAGAGACAATTTGTCTCTGTCCCATGGGAAGGTTTACTGATTAGAAGTAGATTTGCTAATGTTTGGAGAGAATACAACAGTTTTTCTGATGCAAAACAGCAAGACAATTAGTCAGAAACAAATAGTTTTTCTGATTTCTATCAACTCCTTTTTAATACAAGTAAACTATGTTGCTTTTTTTTCATGCAATACATATGCAATTTTTAAAAATATATAATTATTTGCATGATATTTCAACAAATATTTAATGTATTATACTATTATTTTTCACTATAGCTTACAATATTTTATTTATCAGATATAAATTTTTCAGATATTATGCAATTTTAGTACCAACTCGTAAACAGTACTAAGTCATTATCATTCACATCCAATGCATATGCATTTTTTTAAAAAAGATTATTATTTTTACCATTCAGTTATTATCTGATACATTTTAATTTGTTTTCACAGGTTTATAATATTATATTTTTTTACTGCTATCACTAAAGATAGAAATGCTTCACCAAGTATGGTTTAAAACATGTTGCTGTGGGCTTTATATCTCCTATTTATTGGAGGGAAACAGTGAAAATCAAGAGTGGAGAGAACTGCTGAGATGCTGAAAAATGGTTGAACTAAAATAACTGCTCGTTATAAAAGCTCACGGAGAATTTGTTCACTGCTTTCTGTTGCACTGCTTTCTCTGAAAAAAAAAAAAGAAAAAGAAAAGAAAAAAAAGCATTTATTGGCCCGTACACTGATAAAATGCTTGGCATTTAAGAACAACAGTGCTGTACAGCGCAGATTGAGCTCACATCAGACAATCTATAAAAGCACACAAACCAAATCACCAAAACAAGCACTTAGCACATCTGTCAAAAAAAATAATCCAGCCACAATGGCCATCCACTTATCAGCACAAAGCCCATCAGTATTCGCCGCCAGCGAGCATGCTGCTCTTTCTCATGATAATAGACTGGGGGTGGAGAGGTGATGAGAGGGAAAACCGGCGGCGTGCCGTATTCCAGGTCAGCATGGCACACGTCCCTGTAATGTGGAAAACCATCTGCTGAGCCCCCATCTGCACAGTCTACAGCCCCATTTACATGGCACTTCATCAGCAGAGTTGTGTTTGCCAGCCCAGCCCTTCCCACACGGTTTCCCCACTGCACTCGGCCATTCAAACCCAAATGAGTCTGCCATATTCAACTCCCTTGAGAGTTTGACGACGGCCGCTGGGTTTTGTTACCATTTCATTTCCATATATTGAATGGAGGAGAAAATTGCTCAGTTTTGGATAGGAGATGAAATGAGAGCGCGAGAAAGAAAGAGAGAGCCAGGAAGTACCTGTGAAATATAGGCTACTCTACATTTGCATGCTTTATGGCTGGCTCTACCTTTAACGGTTTAATGTGCAGCTTCGAGGCAAAGCGTTTTTGCGAATACATGTATCACGCACAGTATAGGGAAAGCCTGGGCAACAGACAGTGAAATCATAGAAACAGTCTGTCCAATTACATCTTGTGTTCTGTTCTCACCATACAAAAACGTCTTGAAGTAGAATAATGTTTATGAATTTAAAAAAATACAATTATAATTTTTAAAAATAATATTAATAATGACATAAAATTCCAATAATATAATTAATTCTGTTGGTTCATGGATGTGAGATGAACACAGTGAAACTGGCACACATTCAGACAAGTTTGATCAATGTAAAGACGGTCGATTTCAACTGAAGGATTTCTGTATGTAATTTACAAATTACAATATGTTTTGTATGTTTTAAAATATACATGTCTTTTGTATGCTTTTTAAACTCTTTTAACTTTTGTGTTTGAATTTAGCTGAAAAGCAAAAAAAAAAAAATATATATATATATATATAAAAAAAAGGGTAATGTAATGGAAGGTTTCATTGAGACAAATCACCTCATATAGAAGGGACACAAAAGGTCAACATGTGTTCAATGAACTATTTCTTTTTTTTCCTGGGCAATAGCCTTCTAAAACATACTGCTCAACCTTTTGGAAAATGTACAATCACAGCAACAATATACAACATTTTAAGTATGACTACACCAGTAGCCTACTATTTTAGCATCAACATACTATTATAGTATCTACTATTACAGTAGTTTTTTGGAGTGTATATTTACACTAAGTGCAAATAGCCCACCATGTTCGTAACACATTCTTGTTGACGCAACTGACCCAATGTTTGAATCCATATTTTTCCGTACTCGTTCTTCTCCCTTTTCACATCTCATATCACAACAGAAAGTCATTTATTTTCAATAAAAATGAAGGAAATAACAGAAACATTTTAAAAAAGTATCGGGTAGGATTAGGGTAGGTGTAGGGAGAGCGTTATTGTCCCAACAAGGCAGTATCCATTTAATAACCTTAATAAAAAATGATAATTTACACTCGATTATTATTGCATATTGTTTTATAATGTACTACAATACTGAGGTGCAGATATTTGCCATTATTTGCAAGCAGTAGCGGCAACTCAGGTAGATTGGGCTGTTTAAGCTTGATTATACTGTGCTCAATGGGTTTACACTTCAGAGCATAACAATGGTGTTTAATTAAAGGGACACTATTTCTCTAAATGATAAAATAGTTTTGGTTGATGCAATATGACACTGGTGGGCGTGGCCACATCTCAAAGGAGGACTGTGTCATGGTGAAAGGTGGAAAACCCGCTGACATAAGATTTTTCTTTGTAGCTTATAACGTTGCTCACTTAATGTGAACAAACTTTATTGTGACAGTTCCTGATTTATTCAATGCTACCGTTAACAGGGAATAAGATGCATGAAAATTTCTGTCAAAAAAAGGGTTAGTTTTCTTGTAAGGTGTTTAAATATTGCTGGCCCATTTTGGCTGAACGTGTTAGATAAAGTGGGCCAGTGGAATTTAAGGTAAAGTGAGCCGACCTTTAACTTTCAGTAATTATACAGAAATTCATTAAATAAACTGACATTTACTGGTTATTTTATAGTCGACATGTATAATTGACTTTTTTAGAAAACAGAAATGAGACTGCAGTCAGGAAATTCAAGTCAAAGACGGAAGAAAGGTAAAAAGAAAATAGAAATGAAGTTGAGGCATGAGGTACAATCTGTGGAGTGAAGAAAGGATGAGAGGAGAAAAATATAGATGCAGAATATAATGCTTTAAAATATGGACACAATTAAAAATCATTTAAAGTGTTTAGAGAGCATAGAAAGAAAAACATTTTTACATATGGGTACCATTTTAAATGTTTATCCTATTAATTTTATAGCCTCTTTATTGCTGCTTGTGGTCACATCTTTAAAGGAGAAGTCCACTTCCAGAACAACAATTTACAAATAATTTACTCACCCCCTTGTCATCCAAGATGTTCATGTCTTTCTTTCTTCAGTTGTAAAGAAATTATGTTTTTTGAGGAAAACATTTCAGCATTTTTCTCCATATAATGGACTGATATGGTGCCCCGATTTTGAACTTCCAAAATGCAGTCTAAATGCCACTTCAAACGATCCCAAATGCGGTTGTAAACAATCCCAGCCGAGGAAGGTTACGATTATCTAGCGTAACGATCGGTTATTTTAATACAATTAATACAACTTATATGCTTACTTATATGCCAAACACTCGTCTTGTCTTACTCTGCCTGGACTGTTTTTGTTCCGGTTCAAGACAGTTATGTCGAAAAACTCCCATCTCATGTTCTCCCTCAACTTCGAAATCATCCTATATTGCTGTTTTACGTTTTTTGTTAAGGGTGTTTGATCTTCTTTGCATGTTCACTTTGCAAAGACTGGGTCGGTACTTCTGCAGTGACGTAGGATGATTTTGAAATTATTTTTGAAGTTTAGGGAGAAAATACGATCTGAGTTTTTTGACATACCCTAACTGTCTTGAACCAGAATACACAGAGTTCAGGGAGAGTAAGGCAAGACGAGTATTTGAGATTAAAAAGTATTTAAATTGTATTTTTTTAATGAAAATAACCGATCGTTTCGCTAGATAAGACCCTTCTTCTTCGACTGGGATCATTTACAACCACATTTGGGATCGTTTGAAGCCGCATTTAAACTGCCTTTTGGAAGTTCAAAATCGGGGCACCATACCAGTCCATTACATGGAGAAAAATGCATAAATGTTTTCCTCAAAAAAACATAATATCTTTACGACTAAAGAAAGAAAGACATGAACATCTTGGATGACAAGAGGCTGAGTACATTATATGTGAATCTTCGTTTTGGAAGTGGACTTCTCCTTTAATATATTGTAGAGCTCATTTTTTAAATCAATATTCTAATATCTAAATATTAAGATTTCATCAAATTTAATGCCAACACAACATTTCACATTTTCACACATAAATTGAGATGTGAATTTACACTTTATTTATTTTACTCATAACCTGTAGGTTATATATTTCTTGGGTTTGTTAAATATGTTGTTAAATATGTTTGTCTGAGAATATGTATTAATAAATCATGGGTTTTTAGTTAAGATCCAGAATAATTTTTGATAAATAAGGGATTGCCCACTTTACCTGAATAGAAATTTGTCTGGCGTACATGACCTCAAAATGTTTATTGGTATATATCTTGCAAATAACATTTTATATGAACTGTATTCCAGATGAAATATTATAGTTGGACCTTAAAGTTAACAAAAGTAATAAAGAAAAGAAAAGAAAAACATCTAGTTATCTAAATTACATGTTTAACCACAAAATCTATCACTGTTTACACTTAAGGTAAAAAGCATATCGCTAAGAAAAAATGCTATATTCACATAGTATCTATCGCTATTTAGACTTAGTGCAAACAGCCACTGCAATTTATTTATTTTGAATTTGTTTTGTTTTTGTATTTTCTCTTTTTGTTGTAATTTTGTTAAGGTTTTAGTAATTTCACCAAGTGAAGACTACACAATGACAGTAAACATTTCACATTACTCTTCATAATGCAATTAAGTAGCAAGCAAGAGTCATTTTCTAAAACTGTACATAAAAGCTGAATGGAAATTTTTGCCCCATATTTGTGATGACAGACTGCCTATGCCTGCCTAGCCCAATATTTATCCTACTTACATCACCCTATTTTGGGTATCTTCAGTCAAGCACTTTGAACAATGGAAATCTGAAGCTACCATTGTACTGTTCCCTCATAGACTGAGTGGCTCATTTGTCACAAGTGCTTCACTAAAATGGAGTAAAACACTGCTAAAATGTGAATATGGTCTGATTGCAGATTACAATAAAGTACTTTTGTCAGAAAAAAAAAAAAAACATTCACATGAATATGAATTATTCATATTTTCATGAATAATGAATAACCACTTCATATTAATGAGTTACACTGTAAGTGAGTATAATAACCAAAATAACTTCTGAAAATAACTTGTACCATTTGTCTTGAATGGCAATGCATATTTATGACTATTTATAACTATTTAGCAATTAATAAACAAAAATAAAGTAGTTTTGGAAGTAATTGTGTGTATTTTTAAAAATGTTTTTATTTCATTTTTAAATGTGTTTTTAAGGCATGATGTAAGTGGATTCTATAAGTTTGAAGTGGAAACCTATTAAAACAAAAGCATCAGTATTTACATATCTTCTTTACTTATAGTTATCCATAATGCTTCAAGGTCAGAGCACTTCAGGCTTGAATGAACAGAGAGGCAGACAGGACAGGACACTTCAAAACTATTACCTTAATCAGATTCATAGTCTCATATGACCACTGAAGTCATTTACAAGAAAATACCCGTGACTCACACTATTATGAATGTATTCCTACCCAGGAACACACACAGAGCAATAAACATCTGTGCTGCTGTCAAATCATAAGGTATAAATGATTGCCGGCCATCAAACGCACACGGGCCTCATACAATTCATATCAAGCACATTTGAATATCAATTTCAGCCTTTCTTTCACAGCAGCATCCACACATACAATTTCAATAGCATTCCTCTTCATTTGCATTGTGAATTTGACCCTGTCTCTTCAGTACTGGTGTTCCTTGAAAAAGTACTGTTTGTGCACGGTTAGTATAATGAATGTCTGAATAGACTGTGGACTGTGGAGTCAGGGCCATGTTGAAGAAAAACAACAACCTCCAAAAAAAAACAATCTTTGAGGAGAAGAGAAAAGCAATGAATATTTTACAGGGTGAGCGCAGCGGAGGGCTCGGCGGGGTGACTCAGAGACATTTATGGAGCTTATCAAACCCAGATCTCCCACTGAGTTCTGCAAACGGACCACAGACTGTGGCAGCTGTTTATCGGGTGAACTATTGGTGAGTTCTCGATCCAGTAGTGGCTTGATTTACCCCAATCACAGCGATATTATTCCTGCAACAAAGTATAAAAAAATAAGATTGTCCTTCTGAAAATAAGAACGTTCAGCGGCGGGGTTTCCGCTCACGAGATTACAGACGTCATTCGGCGCATGCGTCTGCTCGTGTGGCTTCAGACTCGGTCTGCTGTGGGCTTATGTATTAAAATATTCATATTTTCAGAGGAATATGTCAACGCGGAAAAGGACACACGCAAAACGAAACTGGGAAGCCAAGAGGTTGAACCTGACGTTCTGACTTTTTTCCCATTCTTTATGCAGCACACATTTATAATGGGGGCAATAAATGTCAAATCATAATTAAGAGCGCCTTTGTGTTTTCTCTGTCTAATTAAAGGAATAATTCACCTCAAAAAGTAAATTCTGTCAGTATTTACTCAACTTCATGTCATTTCATACCTGTATGACTTTCTATCCTCCATGGAACACAACAGAAAAAGTTTTGAAGAATGTCCAGCAGCATAAACATTCTTAGAAACATCTCCTCTTTTGTGTTTTAAATGAGGCCTTTGTTGTGATTCTGTACTGATCTAATTATTTGTTTATAAAGTAAAAGATACTCACACACAAGAGCAGAGCACAGTAGCATTAAAGTGCTGTCTTAAAAATGTGGTGTAAGAAACAGTGTGCTATATAAACATGACAGCACACCGAGAAGAAATCAATCAGTATCTACTGCAGGTGATGTCTGTATCCTGACAGCCCCTGAGGAATGATTGAAGAACATCTCACGCTCTGTTTTTGATCTAGCAGCCTGCAGTGCAATATGATTGTTGCTTGTCCTGTCTTCACAAACCTATGTTGCTGTTTCTGATGGTCTTTTGGTAGTGTATTATTCGAATCTGATTATAATAAGACAAGTATGACTATTATCACTTATACTTATGATGAGAGATTGAGGAAAACTCTTACTCTTAACCCTTGTGTGTCAATATACAAAAGTTACACATAAGTCCATAGTGGACAAAAATGTCCATATGTCCATTTCTATAACAGTCAAAAAACTGTTATAGAAATTTGAAACTTGGAAGCACAGACTTAAGTTTGGTCTTATTTTAAAGAAGACCCATGGCAGATCATTGTTGAAGTAGAAAAAGTTTAAAAAGTGAAACCAGAAAAAACGTTATAGAGATTTAAGTTTATGAAAATGCTTTATGAAAAATATTTTATGAAATATGTTGAACTCTAAACTTGCTAGAAAACTAAAGCCATAAATCTAAACAAGTTCCAAATTTGAGGTTGATATCTCAAAAAATGAGCTTTCAGGAAGATTTTGTTTGGGCGCAGTACCACATTTTCCCCATTAGATGCCAGCAATCACAGCAAAGTGAGTATTTGCTTTATTGGCCAAACCTGAAAAAATAGCACCATCCTGTAAAAAATGGTAAAAGGCCTCGCCAACAGAATGAAAGTCCATTAACAAAAATTGCAGCATTTTACAGTTAAATGGCACTGCGATTAAAAATAGGGTACATCAATTGGGACATTTTTGTCCTTAAGGTCCTGAGAGGAACTATTTTTTGTACCTGGTGCAAAATAGGTTTATTAAAGGAAATGGGGTGAAATAGTACAATTCCAATAAAAATACACACCTGCGCCAAAATTTATGCGGCTGGCACACAGGCAAAAATAAAAAAAAACTAAACTGAAAAGGACAAAAATGTCCAAAAGGTCGCACAAGGGTTAAAGTTATGTTCGAATTACCAAAATTTCACAGGCAAAAAGGTACACTGTCTATTGTCAGTAGTGTTAGTGTAAGTCACTTTTAAACCTATCAGCTTTCTGTTGGCCAGTGCAGTGAAATCACATGACCAGCTCGAACCCTTTGCAAAATCTGTCTGTGAAAATCTTTTTGTCCTCGCATGAAATTCCTCATTGTGTGGATTCACAAAAATTCTCCTAACAGTGGTAAATGTGCCTAATGTTAAATAGCAAGTTCACTCAAAAATGAAAATTCTGTCATTGATTACTCACCTTCATCTCGTTCCAAACACGTAAGGCCTTCGTTCATCTTCAGAACACAAATTAAGATATTTTTGATGAAATCTGAGAGCTTTGCTCTCTGAGATGCGTGTGTTGCTGCTGACGCAGGAGCCGGCCCTCTGACGTAGAACACAGATGTGCTTGCTTCATTTACAAACAGAAGAAGACACACAATGTACATAAAACAGTCTTCGTAAACTTGGTCTTGGTCTCGAGTCCAGTCTTAAGACCATTTTATGAAGGTCTTGGTCTTATCTCAGTCTCGCTCACATTTGTACTTGGTCTTGTCTTGGTCTCAGACTTAGAGGACTCTGGATTTTGTTTCAAGACCGATCAAGATCACAAGGGGTTATCACTAAATTGCCGTGCATTGTCTCACTTATTTATAAGCATCATTATTCTGACTGGACGTAAAACTTCCTGCTTCATATGCCATCAATAACTAATTAGATAACTAAATAACAATAATAATTTGATTTATACCAGTTGATCTCAGTTTTTGAGTTCAAGGCCCCCCTATTGTCCACAACAATATTTGAAGGCCCCCTCCACTCACCCAAAATACTTTCAAGCTTAGCATGACTAGAAAGATGTATATTCAATAAGCAAATCTTTAAAAATATCTGACATTTTTGTTGTTTTTGGATTGTGTAGACAGCTACAAATATCATGGGACAATCTAAATTCTAAACTGACCTTTGAAAAGAATTGTGAGAATGTATGTAAAAAAAAAAGGACATCAGTGTCGTTTTGCCTCATAGGCGGTCCAGATTTCACATCGATAAAACTATGATGATCCTTTTCTATAGGGCTTTCATTGAATCAGTGATGTTGTTTTCCCTTGTGTCATGGTTTGGGAGCTTGTCTTTGAAGAACAAAAATCCTTTGAACCAAATTGTCAAGTGGGCTAGTAAGATTATAGGGGAATCTCAACCCAGCCTAGCAGGTCTTTACTCCAATCAGCAGCGTAAGGCGAGTACTATTAGCAGATGTACCCTCCACATGCTGAATTTCAGCTTCAGCTGAACTGGTAGTAGGTTTGCGGCTCCCAGGTGGAGGACTAGAAGATATAGGAATACTTTTGTACCTGCAGCGATAGAATTATTAAATAAAAATAGTAACAGATGACATTCTTTGCTAGCGTAGGCACTTTTGTCCTTAGAGGTGGGAGTATGTGTGTGAAGGTACATTGTCATGACTTTTCTTGGAGTTTCATACTTTTATGACTGTAATACTTTTTATAGTGTTTTATGGTATGATATTTCTATTGACTGTTTTTGGTTATGGACTGCTGAACTTCTTGTCTGCACAACAAATTTACCTTTGAGTACTAATAAAGATACCTTGACCTTTTTGCTGTTTTAGTTCATTTTAATGCTGGGTCCTGGCCCCCTGGCTGAGAACCAGTGATCTATACTGTCATGCTGAGTCACAAATTAATAAGGGAATTAAATGTGGATCTTTCAAATAAATTTGAGTAGTGCTGGTCTGTTCTTGGTCTTGACTCTGTCTCACCCTGGCTTGGTCTTGGTCTTGTCTTAGTCTCAACCCCTCAAAATCTTGGTCTTGTCTTGGTCTCAATATACATTGGTATTGGTCTCGGATTAGGTGGTCTTAACTACAACACTGTCGAAAATATGTCTGAAGATTTTGACAGAGAGAATGACTTGCAATTTTTGTCCAGCCTTACTTATTTGAACCTGAATATACAGACGATGAACTAAGAGAGATGGACGCTCAGCACCACACACATGTTGTGATACTCTAATGAATGCACGGCAGAGACTGAAACGGAAGAGAGGGAATTATTCAAGTTCTTATTTTTGTTTTCTTTGTGCACAAAAAGTATTCTCGTAACTTCATAAAATTAAGGTTGAACTACTGATGTAACATGGACTATTTTAACAATGTTCTTACTAAATTTCTGGGCCTTGAACCTGGTAGTTGCATTGCTGTCTATACAGGGTCAGAAATCTTTTATATTTCTTCAAAAATATCTTAATTTGTGTCCCGAAGATGAACAAAGGTCTTCTGGTTTGGGATGAACCACATCTATGAGTATGAATGGTACCTCAAACTGTGTGGCATGTTAACATTTCTAACCTAGCAATGCCCTACTAACAACCCAGGAAACACATAACGACAAACTAAAATCAGAATACCTTAACAGGCTTAAAAGCAGTGCACTGGCAATCACCAAAAACACCCTAAATGCATCGAGGCGCAAGCATCACTTTTGTGTTCTCCAAGCATGACATTGAGATTTTTTTTTCCATCATCCACTGATGGGATTCAAAGACAACAATTTTAGAGAAAGATTTTTTTCAAACAGGCTAAGCTGATTTTGTGGCATGGCTAGATGCACTAAAATATCATGACCTTTGCAAATTTCATCAGATTTGACATGTCCTTTGTTTGATCGGAGCTTAGGAAATAATGTTCAATCAAACTGAGAGTCAACATAAATGATCTCTTGTCTCTGTTAAACTACATCTACTAAGTTTGATGCAGTGTGCCATCTGGCTGGTGTCTTAATGGTTTCCATCTGGGCAATTTTTCGTTTGAAATTATTATTCATAATTACCATAAAACGCTGTTCCTGAAACACAGCAGGTGAATCACAAAAAAAACTTCTATTTCAAGGACATTTCAAGTATGACATCTTGATGACTAAGACAAAAGACGTGTTAACATGAAAATTAGAGCAGTAACAATACCAAGACCTAAGAAAAACATCATAGTGTTAATGACAATTAAAGTGGACCTAAAATAAACCTTTATATCAAGACACCTGTTTCTTGTTGTTAAACCTGGCAAGAGAACTGAAGGGAAGGATTTGGCAATCATGGCCGTAATTGCCAGGAACATTTATGAGTAATATAGTAACATGAATGTAATTTGCATCCAATGTTAATGATGTGCCCTATTCATGTTCTGTGTTCTGAAATAAGATTAGCCTTGATGAAAATGCATTATGTCGGCACTGCAGAGGGTTCTGAAAGGTCTTACATAAGTCTGTGATTTGAAGGGCCAGTCATATTCAGCACTTAGAGTCAGAGACTATTAAATTATCAAAGACCAACACAGTCTTTTCCTCTCCCAAACTACTAGGAATAGTGAACCTAACTAAATATGGTAAAAATCAATATGACAGATTAAAGAAACACCAATATGTCTTCACTGAACCTGCTACCGTAGCTCTTTTGGTAGAGGTGCTAACAATATCACTGTTATGTGTTTGATTTCCAAACATAATGAATAAATAAAATGTATGTCTTGTCTGTTACTCTACACGTTTTAAAGAACATGAAAAATGACATCTAAAGCACTGACCTCGTCAGTTATGGTTGACCAGATGCCTGCTTTCAGTATCACTGAAACTCTGCTCACTCTCTCCCTCATCTCTCAAACACATTAAAAAAAACTCCTTCAAAGTTCTCTTAAGCCCTGTTCAGACCGTAATTGTTTCTCATATGGACGTTTGTTAAAATACATTTACATATCACCTCAGTGATAAAACTCATGGATTCAGATGGCGATTTATTCACAGTGGAGGAGCGAACCCGGGAACGTGCTGCTCACGTGGCCAGTCACATGATTGTTTCCTGTAAATAAAAAATACATTTTATTTACAAATCTACTCTTATTGTTGTTTAAAATGTATTTAAAATACTTATTATTATGTAAAATGTATTCCTATTATTCCAAGCTATTTATTATTTCATTATTTAAAAGACGAGCTATAGTTGTATATAATTATACGCGATATAGTTATGTATATAACTGCATATAATACACATTTTAAATTGTATTGCATACCAGGTGCTGCCATAGTAAACACACATGCCGAATGCTTACATGCTTTTCTTCTCTTTCTGCTCCCACCTGCTGTGCTGAAGCAGTTATGAATTGTTCTTTTAAATACTTTCCAGCATTTTAGAAATAAATATGCATGCAAATTACAGAGAAGTACAACATTTACTGTACGGTGTTCGGCAGTGGTGAAAAACGTATTAAACATTGAATTTTGAATCTATTTTTTTCTTGTAAACTCAGAGATGTGGATTCGGACAGCAATTAAATTACCACACGACCTTGGTGTTTGTCAAAAAATAGGTAATTCGGCCTGGGATTTTTACGCGGCTGGTGAGATTAGATTACCACCTGTAAATGGCGAAAATAACTTACATCCCCATCAGAAGCAATTATCGTACAAATAGGGCTTTAGAAAGGTCTTAATATTTCACATTTAACTTCATATATTGGTCAGCTGGTTAGTTATAATGTGGCAAAGCAGGTTTAGGTACAGAAGTGTCATTCCTTTGTTCTCCTCAAATCTGCACTACAAAATGTTAACATCTCTATTAGTTTTACCTCAGTTTACCTGAATTGACTGCTCTTCTGCGCAGATGATTCTGATAATTTGAGGCTGTATGATTTAATATTATCACCATATCTTACTAGCTACACAAACATTTACTAAAAAGAAAATCCTACAAGATGAATATCTGAAAAATATGTCACTGGAGCAAGTAGCATAAATGCCACCCTAGCAGTATTTTCTATTTACTCACAAGACTATAAAATTATTTTTAATAAATTAGCCCAATTCATGTTTCATGATTTAACTTCAGTTCACAATGGCTTGCTATAGTGAATTGAGGTGAGGCAAGAACACAGTTCTGAAATGCAATTCTCACTCTATTTGGTTCACTTCTATCCAAAAGGTTTTCCATAGTGCATATTTAAAGTCAAGAACTGCGATCAACAAAAAAAACAAAGAAAATTCTGTCATTAATTACTAACCCTCATGTCGTTCCAAACCCGTAAGACCTTCAATCCTCTTCACAACACAAATTAAGATAAAATCTGAGAGCTTTCTGACCCTGCATAGACAGCATTGCAACTACCACATTCAAGGCCCAGAAACGTAGTAAGAACATTGTTAAAATAGCCTTCTGAAGAAGAATATTTGTTGAATAAAGCCGTTATTTTGTTTTCATTGTGCCCAAAAAGTATTCTTGTAGCTTCCTAACATAACAGTTGAAGCACTGATGTCACGTGGACTATTTTATCGATGTCCTTACTACCTTTCTGGGCCTTGAGTGTGTCAGTTGCGTTGCTGTCTATAAAAGGTCTGAAAGGTCTTGGATTTCATTAAAAATATCTTAATTTGTGTTCTGAAGATGAACAAATGTTGTACAGGTTTGGAACAACATGAGTTTGAGTAATTAATGACAGAATTTTCATTTTTAGGTGAACTATCCCTTTAAGGACCGTGTAAGGTATAACAATGAGCGAAGAGATTAAAGACAAATGTAAAGTATAGCACTGTCTTTATAAGTGTAGCATTTTCCTCTACATACAATATTTTTTTTTAACACAATGAGTTTATCTCGTCAGACAAAGAGAGAGAAATGTGAAAAGAACAGAAAAAGCAAATATCACACAGTAGTTTCAATATTTTCAATTATCTCCACAACGGATTTGGACGGGGACAGTAGGGTGCATTCATCCTGGTCCCATAGACTTCCTGGACTGGAGTGTCCATCCGTGCTAAGTTCATCCTCAGACTCTTCCTCACAGGACTCCAGATAGTGTCCTCCCAACGCATTGATCCCTGAGTCCTCGGAGCTGGAGGGTGAAGAGCAGTGGCCCATTTTTGGTCCTTTAACAGTCTTCTCAACAGTCTGCTTGTCTTCAGTGTGCTGTTTCTGTGGTGTCAGAGAGGCGGGATTTATCTGAGGCGGGGTGGGAGGGGCCTCCATGTGAATTGGGGGCCGCTGAACATAGCACATCTTGCCGTTGATGCGTTTGACAATGTAGTCATCGATAAAGAGTTCAGCAATGTTGCAGTATTTGGGAGATTCAGGACAAGGTGGAGGCAGGAAACAGGGGGAGATGCGGAGGAAGCGTTCAGTCAGAGAGATGGACAGATCGATGGTGTCAGTGCAGTCAGATGGAGCCGCCGGCACAGGTGTGCTGGGTAGCTGAGCAACATTGGTCATGGGCTGGTAGACATATTTACCTGTACAGACAGAAGAAAAAAAATGTGTCAGGAAGAACATACTAATTTGTGCATTAAAATTTTATTACCTTAACAAGACTGAAGCAAGCAGAAGCTTTGGGAATATTTAGGCAGCTAAGCTTTAAGGAATAGTTTAATCAAAAATGAATATTTGCTGAAAATGTATTCACCCTTAGGCCATCAAGTAGATGAGTAGATCAGGAGAAATTTAGCATTACATCACTTGCTTACTAATGGATCCTCTGCAGTGAATGGGTGCCATCAGAATGAGAGTTTAACCCACTGATGAAAACATTGTAATAATGCACTACTAATCAACACGCCTCCAGTCCAGAAACAAATAAAACATGTTTGATCTTTGTTGATATTTCTCTCCTGATTCAGATGAGATGACTTTTTCACTGGAGAAAGCAATATTATGGATAGATGACTTGTTTAAAGTAAAAACTTCTTAATGACAGATTTGTTTCCAACAAACATGCAGCTTTTCACTTCATAAGATGTTAAATGATGGACTAGAGTCATTACTTGTGGATTATTGTGATGTTTTTATCAGCTGTAGAGAATCTCATTCTTACGGTACCCATTCGGAGAGGATCCACTGGTGAGCAAGTGATTTAATGCTACATTTCTCTAAATCTGATGATGAAATAAACGTATCTACATCTTAGATGGCCTGAGGGTGAGTAAATATTTAGCAGATTTTCACTTTTGGGTGAACTGTTTCTTAAAGTATAACTAAGGGACCCCCCAAAAAAAAGAAAATATGCATTGTATTAAAACTCACAGGATGCTTCATTATGTACATTCTCTTGCAGTGCACTGCAGTATTAGTGGCAGACCTCTGCTCTGCACATCATCATCATTTACAAATCAATCTGTTTTGTTTTCATTAAAGCACACATATCAGTATCTCGCACAGAGAAATTTACTCAAAAACCTGCGGTGTGCATCTACATGGAGATGAAAACTACTGGCACACACAAGTTTAGTTCATCTTTGGATTTGCTGTCAGAAAAGAGGGATCAAAAATCTAAAATTGTCCAGTGTAATTCATTGAAACATATTTCATTATATAACAAAAAAAACCTGTGCACATTCAGAGTAGAGATAAAAATGAATTATCCAAATAGGTTACACTGTAATCCACTGAGGTGGAATTACAGTACAGCAATACTACTTTCACAGAATTAATTAACAGGGCTTATTCTCTTATTGTAGCATTTTATTATTTTTATCAAAGTCCACTAAGAATGTTAGTCAATGTTTCTTGCTCTTAAAAGAATCAAGATTTAATCTAACATTTTTGTTTTCTATCCTTCCTTTGAAACTTTGTTACTGTACCTTTAATACTTTTATACAGAAATGACATCCGTTAGCTATATGGTTGTTAATTACATAATCAAATCAGGAAGAAATACAAAAATAGCTGTAAATAATGTAGACTGCGTCTGCTTGAATACTTTTTTACGTAATTGGCTGGTTCCCACATTATGCAGCTTTCTGAACTGGTTTCCATTAAAGTACATTTGAATAAAAACACTGTTAAAAAAGTTTGAGTTGGGAATGTTTTCTTCACACTTCCAGAGCTGATTTGGAAAACAGTCACCAAAAACTACTATATTAGCTACACATTCAACAGCACTTACAGTAAATACTGAACTAATCTGAGAAAACAAAGAAATATGTGACCCTGGATAACAAAACCAGTCATAAGGGTCATATGAAAGCTGAATGAATACGCTTTCCATTGATGTATGGTTTGTAAGGATAGGACAATATTTGGTTGAGATACAACTATTTGAATATCTGGAATCTGAGGGTGCATATTACTAATCAGATATTAAGTTTTGATATATTTACTGTAGGAAATTTACAAAATATCTTTATGGAACATGATCTTTACTTATATAATATATAAGAAAAATCGATAATTTTAATCCATACAATGTATTGCTGGCTATTGCTACAAATACGGTTTTGTGGTCCAGGTTTACATATACCACATGAGAGATATTCAACCATTTTATAAATAGGTGTTTTTTTGATCCCACATTATAAAAATTCTGATTATTTTTGCCCTGAATCCCAGTGGTCATATGTAAATGTGCTCATGGTTTTGATATCTAAGTTACCCCACTTTGCAGCTTTTCTTATACATATAAGAGCTGAAAAGAAAAATGCTGGTTTCCATGAGTGGCCCCTTTAAATCATATTCTGAATATTACAGATGGGAATTTGAGAGAACTATATAAAAATTTGTCATTTTGTGATTCAGGAGGGCGCTCATGCTCTCCCTTGGTTGAAAATTTGTCAAAATGAGGGGATGGGGGTGGGGGGCTGACAGAAGCATACAGCTCATTTCCGTTCCATTCCACACATCTGGCAGAATTCAGCCGGGGTGTGATCAGGACATCTATGACAACACTAATCCCCTGTTATCTAAGGCCCAGATCAACATCCACTCACTCGCTCATGGCCTTTGACAGTAAGTCTCTTGTCTCATGTCTCTTTGTCTAAGAGTCTTTCACACATGCTCAATCTCCATCTTTCTCTTTCACAAAAAGCATCCCCTGAATTATACAGGAGTCAGCTCTGCAGAGATAACATATGACAGTAGGCCCATCCATCCCATACACTTCCCCAGAACAGATTTATAAAGGACACTTCGGAAAATATAGGACAGCAACTGTCATATAGCTTGTGTTTGGTGCTGCACCACATTTGAACTAACTAAAAGTAGCAACACTACTAACTAAACTACATTTGCATCATCGGATGCAAAGTTCACTTTTACATGTTGTTTGAACATTAATGTGTGTTGGCATTGTATGTACACATCTACCCTATAATGATAAAAATCCATGCAGTGGTTTTTAATTAATTTGTAAAAATAATATTCCCTTTTTCAAATCGAGCCATTCTCCGATGCCTGTCGGTGTGACGCCACTCCAACAATAGTTGATTGACATGAGTGTGTTACCCCAGACCCAATCCGCTGTAACAGTCCGACCTCCATTGTTTCGTTGCCAGAGCAGGGATGTAAGTTAGACAAGAATATCTCCGATTCAGCAATTGAGGTGTTGTGTTGCTGGATGTAATAATGAACATAGTGGTCGTCATTTACTCCCGACATCTGAGCAGCTGAAGATGCAGTGGATTACGTTTGTTTGTGAAGGGAATGCGCCTCCCGATGCATTTATGTTTGCGCAAAACATTTGTGGTCCAGCTTCAGTTACAGCAGAAGTGAGTATAAGGGTTTCTTTTTTAATGAATCTCTGCAATGACCTTTCCTAATAACGTGCTAGTTAGCAAGTTTCGCGGCTAAACACACTAAATGCGGCCAAAGTAAACAGGCTCATCACTCCACAGAGAGAAGAGAGGGGCGGGGCAAGCACAGCTCATTAACATTTAAAGGAGCAATTCATCAGAATGGGTTGATTTTTGCAGAGCTTATTTTGACAAGGTAAAAAGGGTGTTGTTTTACACAACCACTGAGAATTTTTAACCAAAGTATATTAGAGACTTTTCATTAAGACCCTAAAGAATCACATCAACTTGTGGAAAATGGCCATCCGATGACCCCTTTAAAACAGCATGAGAGTAGCTTTTCCAGTATTTGGAATAGTGTTATAAAAATGTGTAATAAAACATCATAATGGTAATATAGTACATTATGAAGACATATAATTCCAAGTAACAAATTACTCCCCTATCGCATGGATCCACAGAAATGACTGAAACAAATTTGCGCTTTGAAACATGCAGCGTCATTCTATGTGTTGATGCAATGGACTACTTGCACTGAGCCTCGTGACACACTTCCGTTTTGAAATATTACAGCTCATTTATTTCCGGTACATTTTCAGTGTGCTGTAATCATCTAGTTAACTTAAACGGCTAATAAAATGAGAGTTCGCGGGATGATTTCAAAATCCAGAAATTTCCAGAGACAGGAGAAGACATATTCAGATGATTACTGTGTACAGAATTTTCCAAACTCAACAGAACATGAAGTTTTAATCCAACATAAACCGAACTGAGAAAGCTGTGGCTAGTTATCATACGTGATTGTTCACCACAGGATGTCAGTGCTCTATAGTGGCCTAATCGCGACGCTGCAGTTTGTGAGATCTGATGAATAAGATCATAAAGAACCTTTATTTATCTGTATTAAATATGTTTTTTTATATTATATATATGTTTATGTATATTCTGTGTCATATTCTATGTCATCATTTCACTGTATGTAGCCTAATGCCAAAATATGAATATTCAAAGTAGTCACACTGTCAACGCGTTACTGTTATTTAAATGTTTAACATTGTTAAATAAGGCAGTTACCGCACATTCATTTAGCCATTTTAAACAATGGAATAAGCAGTAGGGGCTCCTCGGAGCACCAATTAGCCTTGGTTTTACTACAAATAAAACCAAAAATTGCAATTAAAGTTAAACCATATAAGCACAAATTAACTAATTACTACACTGAACATAGTTTAATGATGGTAGGCTGTTTTATAATGGAAAAAACATGGCACTTTTACTATAGTAAAACCAATTTTTGTAAGAGTGTTTATCACTCAAACTCATTTAAAACTGTACATTCAACAGGTATGAAATATGTTTGGTAAAAGAAAAATACTGTTCATGAGAATGCGGCAGGTTAGTGGGGAAATATATTTATTTATTATTCAAAATGCACATACGGAAGGGAAATATATTTATAGTAACATTTCAGCAGGTTGATGATAATTCATGTTAACGCAGAGAATACAATAATTGTTTTTTAAAGAAACGCCAGCACTAAAATGTAGTAATAATCTGCGTTCTCGTGAGAAACTATCTGTATGTAGATGCACTGAACGCTAACTGGAAAATCCCAAGCCCTAATAAGTAGAACGCCGAAGAAGCTGTGCAAGTAGTCCATTAAAATTGAAACAGGAAGACAGGGTGGGACATATCAATCAGTCACGGCCCTTTTTTTTAAACAGCCAGTAGCGTTTCGTCTATATCACAGCTTGGACCAGAGCCGCTGAGCTCAGTAAAGCCGCATTTGACAGCGGATGACAGCCACAATCTCATCCATATTGCTATAAAATATACCATTCTGTGTAGAATTCAAATGGGTCTGATACGTTTTATGGTCTGCGCCGACTCACATATAATCCGCTCCATGCTATCACGTCTCTGGACCAGAGCAGTATGTGTGCGTTGTGTTGGTTTGTTTGAAACAGTCTGAAACAAGACTTCATTCTCCCCTAATGAAATGCATATTTACACTGTCTGAATTGTTCCCTATCCCCTATAAAGTGTACTACTGTACATTCCATTCACTGGACAGAAAATACTAACTTTGTGAACAAGTGACTGATTTCAGATGCAGCTAAAATGTCTATTTATTGTGTAGTAGCGGGACGCTTCGGATTCTAGAGAGCATTTAATTGGACAGAAAGTTTGATGAGAAGCTGAAGTGCAGGGTGATGTCATCAAAATCATTGATCCATATCGACAGAAGTTAGAAACTGTAAGTTTTGAATGCTTCTTGTAAATGCGAATGTTGTCGTTGTTCACTTCCAGAACTAGAATTTACAGATTTACTCACCCTCTTGTCCAAGATGTTCATTGTCTTTCATTCTTCAGTCGATAAGAAATTATGTTTCTTGAGGAAAAGAAAATCAGGAATCTCCATCTAGTGGACTTCAATGGTGCCCCCAAGTTTGGGAATTTTCAAAATTAAGTTTAAATGCAGCTTCAAAGGGCTCTAAACGATCTGAGCTGAGGAAGAAGGGTTTTATCGAGCAAAACAATCTGCCATTTTTTGAAACAAATTGACAATTGATATACTTTTTAACCTCAAATGCTTGTCTTGTCTAAGTGTGCCAGAACTCTGTGTGTTTTTCCGATTCAGTATGATCAATACAGTTAGGGTATGTCGAAAAACTCCCCAACTTCAAAATCATCCTACATCACTGCAGAAGTACCAACCCAATGTTTAAAAAGTGAACATACAAAGAAGATCAAGCGCCCTTACAAAAAAAGGATAAAACAGAAAACGAGACGGGAGTTTTTTGACATACCCTAACTGTATTGCATGCGCATTGCAGAGACGAGACAAGATGAGCAAATGAGGTTAAAAAGTATATAAATTGTCAATCTGTTTTAAAATTGACAGATCATTTGACTAGATAAGACCCTTCTTCGTCGGCTGGGATCGTTTAGAGCCCTTTGAAGCTGCACTGAAACTGCATTTTGGAAGTTCAAACTTGGGGGCACCATTGAAGTCCACTATGTGAAGAACATTCCTGAAATGTTTTCCTCAAGAAACATAATTTCTTATCGACTGAAGAAAGAAAGACATGAACATCTTGGATGTCAAGGGGGTTAATTATCTGTAAATTATCTGTTAATTTTTTCTACTGGAAGTAAACTTCTCCTTTAAGGCTAACATATTCATACTAAAAGCCAAAAAACTTCAATTTTGATTCCACTTATATGGGTCAAATGCCTGTCTTTGCAAGTTTCCTTGTAAACACAGTAATTTAGGTCTTAAGTGAAAGCAAACAGCTGAGAATGAAAACACATGTAACAATATGTTGGATCCAGGCAGCTCTTAAAGTGACAGCAGTCTGATATTCCCGCTGTCTGTCATTTATGTTAATCAAACAACAAAAGACAGAAAATCTCTCACTGCTCCCAACTAAATCACTTTTGTAACTTTTAAGTTACACAGTGAAGAATATGCAGCGTTTTATATATTTGATTACTTTATACAATGTGACATTTCTCATTTATTTGTTCAACTGGAGATTTTTTGTCCTGTTGCTTGTAATTAGTTTCTTACTCTTGTTTAGTCACTGACTGTTTACTTATCTTCATTGAGCTTGAGATTTTTAATTTTTATTTTTCATTTAGGCTATTTATTTTTTGTGATATTGACACAAGAATGATGACATTTCTATGGTTTGATATCATAAAGACATTATTTAAAGCAAAAATAGCTATGTTGTGATATATACTAAGCTACCATGAAATAAAATTACTTATATCGTGATTTTGGGCATATCACCCACCCCTAGCCAAAACACATAAAAGTTTTCAGTTTTTAGCTGAAAACGGTGTCGTGTAAATGGCCCCTTAAAGGGATAGTTCACCCAAAAATGAAAATTCTGTCATTAATTACTCACCCTCACGTCGATACAAATTCACAAGATCTTCGTTCACCTTTGGAACACAAATATTTTTGATGAAAACCAAGAGCATGAGGACTGTTGCAGGTGAGAAGAAATTGTTGAATAAAGATGTTATTTTTGTTTTCTTTGCACACAAAAAGTATTCTCATAGGTTCATAGAATTACGGTTTGACCGTGCTTACTATGCTTCTGTGCCTTGAACACGGTAGGACCCTTGCTGTCTATGCAGGGTCAGAGAGCTCTCGGATTTCATAAAAAATATCTTAATTTATGTTCCTAAGATGAACAAAGGTCTTATGGGTTTGGAACAACATGAGGGTGAGTAATTAATGACTGAATTTTCATTTTTGGGTGAGCTATCCCTTTAAGGTAACATTTAGGTACCTTTCAAGAGTAAATAAGGTACTAAGATACCTTTTAGCTTTTGTACTTTAGAGTACCACCCCAGTGACAATTTTGTACCTTTTTAAGTGTATAAGCATGTAATTGTAGCCCTGAGATTTGACATGATTTCTCTAATAAATTCAGTAGAACTTAATAAACATATCTAGCCAAGAAAGGCAAAGACAACAAAAGAAGTACAAAAGCAAAACAAACTAATTACATTCTAATGAGATTCCAAACATGTCCTGTGAAAAGTGCAAATGAAGCAAACTGCAGGGGTGGCAGCTATCTCAACTCTGCGGAACACAATTATTTCGCTGTACTTTTCTCATGTGCAGTCAACAATAGAGGTTCCACTTGTACAGTTTGGCATTCATTTACAGACTTCTTTGGCTTCTTTGTTTTAGAAATCTGTTGGACAAAGAACCGGATCTCCAAGCCAGAACAGAGCTCACAGAGGAAATCAATGTTTGACAGCTGGAGCTGCAGGCACAGCGCCAGAAACAGGAGGCTTCCTTCTCTACGTTTCACACATGGCCACATAACATCACTAAGCAGCACGTACACGCCTGAAGCGCAGACGCCACTCTCACAGCTTCTCCTATCTCACCACAACCCTGGATTTGCTCAGAGTAGGACTGGATACTGTCAAACCCAAACACAGCTGAGTAAAGCTGACGGTATCACGCATGGTTCTGTGGAACAACAATATTAATAAATCATCACTGTACATCACTGTACACCATAACACAGTGATGTCCAGCTGGGGCGTTCACTGCATCCTAAGAAGATGTAAAAGACGATAAAGACTTTTTCTACAATAGAAACAGAATTGCATTCGAAAGGCTTTACTTTACTTTAACTTGTTTTGGTGTTGAACACAAGCTTAGTACTCATCCAGTAAGATCTTTTAAAATTAGTGCTGTGAAACAATTAATCATGATTAATCGCATCCAAAATAAAAGTTTTTGTTTGCATAATGTATGCATGTGTACTGTGTATATTTATTATGTGTATATAAATACACACACATTTTTTTAAATATTTACATGTATTCACGTGTATAGATTTATATTCATATAATTTATATTATATATAAATATATTTAATATATAAACAACATTTTTCCTAAATATGCATGTATGAGTATTTATATATATATACATAATAAATATACACAGTAACCAAATATGTATTATGTAAACGAATAAATGTTGAAAACAGTTGTGCTGCTTAAATTTTTTGTGACATTATTTTCATATTTTTTTGATAAATAGAAAGTTCAAAACAGCATTTATTTAAAGTGGAAATCTTTTGTATGAATCAACACGTCTTTTTCCTGTCTCTTTTGATCAGTTTAATGCATCCTTGCTGAAGTATTTCGAAAAAACAACTTTTAAACGATAGAAGACTTCTTCACTAAAGCGAAAGATCTGTAAAAGTGGCATAAAATGATGAGTGCTTCACCTGCTAATAAACCACACATGGGGTTGTGAATAGCATTTACCATCTGTGCTAGGTATAATTTTAAAAGTCTGCGCTACAGTTATGCATCAGAGCTCCAGGACTTCCAGTCATGAATTATTTAACAGAATAGGCATACTAAACAATACATATCGGGGTGAAAATGTTGTGCTTGTAATTTTATGGTACATTTAGTGCTTCTCACAGTGGCGCACCAGTCAGTAGTTATATCACAGGGCAAGTGTGCTGGCAGATAAACCACGAGCACGCATTAACATAATGCTTTGTCTCCATTGCAATAATGGTAGATTAAAGCTGTCATCATGTGCACAGACTGATAAAGGAGTCGAGCATTCACGTATTTAAGTGTCTCCCACCATCCTATAGTCCAAATTCATTATTTTGCAACTTCATATTTCATGTTTACATTAATAAAAGGTATTACTCTATCACAATACATGCTAACAATGACGAATTTTTTAAAACAAAGGCTGCATAACTGCATTTGTAGACCAGTATTACATTTATGATGATTACAGACATAAACAATCAAATAAATACATAAATAGAGTATCCTTTCTGTGTTGTATAAGTAATCACAAACAGTTGCTGATCGGCTTTTACAACAAAATAAGCCGGAAAAGAATGGAGTTAATCAAAAATATAGAGGAAATCAAAAATCTCTGGGTAGGAACTACTCTGAGGGCCATTGAGGACAATATTCTTTTATTACTTGACGGCTGAACTCAATAAAGTTCAGTTCCCCTGACAGAGGTGTCATGAAAGGGTATTAAATACGGTTTGATCAGTTCACACAGTTCTAAAGGCCTCACACTGACATTTACCTCCCTTAAACACAATGAAAGCTTTTACAGTCACTCAGGAGCTGAACTCCGTCAGAGGGACGTGAACTAGAGGAAGTGAACTTCCTGCTAAAGGAGCGGAGCTGCTGCTTCCTGTGTATACGCTGATGACTGGTGGACTCAGGGTCATGGCAAGCTACCGACTGGAGAATATAGAAGTGGCGTCAAGGTTCAGGTGGGGTAAGGTCTGCTTTGATAAAGTCAAGAAAGGTTAACTCTTACACTGGATTTGCTGGTGAGATATTTCTAGGGAGATATTCATGGCTGACACATCTTGCTTACTAAGAACTTCCCAAGCAGGTATATCTGAAGTCATATAGTGCTGAAAAAGCATTAGACAGCAGTTTCTGATGACAACACAAGTTCATAGATGTTCCCAAAGCAGCCGTGACAATAAATAAGAAAAACAGCACATAGTGTTGATCAAATAAATGTTATATTTAAAACCCTAGATTTATATAAATGTGACCCTGGACCACAAAACCAGTCATAAGGGTCCATTTTTTGAAACTGAGATTTATACATCATGCTGAAAGCTGAATAAATAAGTCTACCATTGATGTATAATTTGTTAGGATAAGTAATATTTGGCTGAGATACAACTATTTGAAAATCTGGAATCTGAGGGTGCAAAAAAAAAAAAAAATCAAAATATTGAAAAAAATCGCCTTTAAAGTTATGTAAATTAAGTTCTTAGCCATGCATATTACTAATCACAAATTAAGTTTTGATATATTTATGGCAGGAAATTCACAAAATATCTTCATGGAACATGATCTTTACATAATATCCTAATGATTTTTGGCATTAAAGAAAATTCGATCATTTTGACCCATACAGTGTATTGTTGGCTATTGCTACAAATATACCTATGCTACTTACAACTGGTTTTGTGGTCCTAGGTCACAAATAGTAAAGAAAATTAAATATTGTGTAAATTTTCACTATATAACTTAGTTTTCCTGCAAGATGAGTGACAGTAGCGTATTTCTTTCGGCTAAGAACACAGAAAGTTTGGGTAATGCTCTTTATTCATACTGTCAGCTGCAATATTATCCCTTTGTTTTTCTTTGTTTTGTTTTTTTTCTTGTGTGTGATCAGAATGATACTACTCCTCAATTCAGAGTAGTGGACACTTATTTAGAACAGAATAGAATGAAACAGAATGTAATTGCATGTCAGAAGTTGGATACTTACAATGACACCAGCCCAAATGGCAGCACCAGTGAAGTTTGAAACACTTTCCGTGGCTGTGTGTTGCGCAGATGGACAGTCCATCACAGGGAAGAAAGTCCGGCCTGCCTGCACAGCTTTTGGCCAGAGCTTGAGCTTCATCTAACTTATCGCTCTTCAAAGCCTTCTGAGCTCCGGTGTAAGCCATGGTTACTGTAAGAGAAGAGTCACGCGATGAAAATACACTGAGTTTACCTACTGATTTAACATGCATTACATATAAGGTTTTAGTATGAAATAATAAGGAATAAAAATGCATATAGGACACACTTTCTATAACAGATGTCATACTGTTTTTAATTTCATATTTTATACTATAGCATTATATAATATTACCATGTGATATCATTGCTGTTATGTAAAACATTACTGTATTAAAAATAAATGAAGAACAACAGAGTGTTAGTCTTAAATAATAAGAACTACAAGTATTTGGAGTTGGTTCTTGCTTACCTTATTCAGGTTTGGGCACTTACAGCTGATGATATCCTGCCATCACACAAAATCTGCATTAAACTTCCCACAACATCTGCATTAAGATCCCTGTAGTCGTACTGAATACGAATAAAGACATTTTTCCATATTAAACTGACAAATGGCTTCTCGATGCGGATAATCCTTGGGTTTTCATAGATCTCCAGAGAAGTATCAATTGAACTGAGTTAAAACAACGCTGGCTGCCGGATCTTTGTTGAGGAACAATCACGCATGTGAAAGGTCCTGAAGCGTTCGCTAGTTAAAGAGGCAAAAAAGCTCAGTAAAGCAGCGCAGATTGAAACTTATGTGAAACATGAGCCCGGTGGCGCGTGAGCTCCTCGCTCTGCTGTCGCGTTGGATGCTGCTGCGGGACTGAGAGCTGCTCGGACGCTAACAGATATTATACACTGCACACCGCAGCAGTGACGACACTTGACCAGCAGACGGCGTTCTAATCTCCTGAGAGCCATTTCAAAGGTTTTCAGCACTGTGTGAACATTTAAAACAATGCCATGGGAAAAAAATACATTGTTTTGTAATACATACATCGTCTTAGTGATTAGTGGATGTAAGTACTTTGCAAATTTATGAGCTCTCTCATTATATATACGCACACATACTCAGTGTTGGGGGTAACGCATTACAAGTAACGTGAGTTACGTAATAATATGAATTTTTTTTACTAGTAAAGTAACGCATAACTTTTGAATTTCTAAGAAAATATCTGAGTTACTTTTTTTCTCCATTTATTGATTGACAAGTCTCCTTTCAGGAAATTTGGAGTAAACATGATGTTACTGTATTCTAGACCAAATGTGAACATGCGTTAATTCATCTCACTCACAAAAAACTGATTCAGTATTCCACAAAATGAATAAAAACAGTGAAATGCAAACTCAGAATATGACACAACCCTGCAATAATTAAATATGTTAAAACAAATATCCTTTATGTATTTTATCCCATTTTATTAACCAGTGTCTTTGCTGCTGACCTTCGATGATGCAATTCAACCATACTAAAAAGCAAAAATTACTTTAAATTACTTTAGATAAACATTTGTGCTTAGTTTTTTCATAGCTGAAGAGTGATTTCCTGCATAAATGAATTTTTCTTTCAGCCTGAGGTGAATTCATTTCACTTTTGTGTAAAAGGACTTTTACATTAGAATTGTTTTATATTAAAAACAAAGAAGCAAGCCCTGCCCAGATTTAAAAAGTAACGCAAAAGTAACGTAACACATTACTTTCCATAAAAAGTAACTAATGTAATTAGTTAATTTTTCAGGGAGTAACGCAAAATTGTAATGCATTACTTTTAAAAGTAACTTTCCCCAACACTGCACATACTTTGGTCTTCATAGTTTTCTACACCATCTTTGGACATAGTTCAAAGGGGGGAACACAGGGGTTTAGTGGTGTTTAATTAAATAACCTCAAACATATTTCAGTAGCAGCACAGAAGCAATAGCAATTAACTTATCCCTTGCAGCAAAGCACAAATCACATCATACACACTACACCTCACAGACCAGCTATTCCACACAGATCCTCAAAGCCAAATTAATTAAAAAGTTTTCCTCAAACTGAATGCACAGCCATATAAATAATAAAAAGATATTAACAGGTACTCATCATGTATATACCCTTGAAAAATGTTTGGGCTCAGTAAGATTTCATTTGTTTGTTTTTTTGTTTGTTTGTTTGTTTGTTTGTTTGTTTTTGTTTTTTCAATTAAGACTCTTATTTAGCAATAATGTATTTAATTGACAGGAAAGACATTTACAATGTAAAAAACAATATTGAAAATAAATGCTGTTCTTTTGAACTTAATTGAAAATCATGGAAATTATGTATCACAGACAAATATTAGGCAGCACAACTATTTACAACACCGATAACAATTTAGCTTTGCCATCACAGAAAAAAATACATAAAATATAGCTGCAGGCAGCAATTACTGGGGTTCAAACTGTTATAGTGCTAGCTGTGGTCCCATCTCCCTAAATCTTTGCATGCTTGTTTAGAATCAATTGTCGTATGTGCTTACCAGGTTTCGTGGCTTTTGGGTATATTTGGACAGGCCCCTTTTCTAAACGACGCTGTTATAGCTTGCCAAAGGGTAAATTTCAACATTTTTTTTTTTTTTAAATAATTATTGACCTAGAGTCCAGAGAATTGCACTGCAGTGGTTTTTCCTAGATTGAGCCAAAAACCTAGGACTAGTTAGCAAAAGTAGGTTTTTTACATTTTCTCAATCATTTAACAAACGAACTGATTGACAGCAGTGGTTCTAGAGGCAAAGTTGTTTGCAATGAGTTCTATCGTATATGAATGAATAATTGTGCATAATATGTGTGTGAAAAAAACATGCAACATAAAATCGTTATGCCCTTGAAAAATGTGATATCGCCCCCCAGTGGCCGATTTCTTCCAAATTTCTCACAGACCTTTAGGGCTGTTAGTCAAACAGGCACTTGCGGCACTTTGGACCAAGACAGTGCGTACCAATTTTCATGTAAATAGGACAAACGGCTGTGCAGTTATAGGCGCTACGCTCGTCTTGTCTCACTCTGCCTGAACTGTTTTTTCCAGTTCATGACAGTTAAGGTATGTCGAAAAATTCCCATCTCATGTTCTCCCTCAACTTCAAAATCGTCTTATATCGCTGTTTTACCTTTTTTGTTGAGGGTTTTTGATCTTCTTTGCATGTTCACTTTGTAAAGACTGGGCCGGAACTTCTGCAGTGATGTAGGATGATTTTTAAATGATTTTTATAGTTGAGGGAGAAAATACGTTTTTTTTCTTTTCGAGTTTTTCGACATACCTTAACTGTTTTGAGGCAGAATACACAGAGTTCAAGGAAAGCAAAACAAGACGAGTGTTTGAGATTAAGAAGTATTTAAATAGTATTTTTTTAAAATAAAATATCCGGTCGTTTCGCTAGATAGGACCCTTCTTCCTCGGCTGGGATCGTTTACAACCGCATTTGGGATTGTTTGAAGCTGCATTTAAACTGCATTTTGGAAGTTCAAACTCGGGGCACCATATCAGTCCATTATATGGAGAAAAATCCTGAAATGTTTAACTCAAAAAAACATAATTTCTTTACGGCTGAAGAAAAGTCATGAACATCTTGGATGACACGAGGGTGAGTACATTATCTGTACATTTTTGTTCTGGAAGTGGACTTCTCCTTTAAGGAGTCATAAGCAATTTCGTATTTTTGATCACTGTAGCGCCACCGTCAGGCCGATTAGGGCAAGCCTTGGTGACATTGTAGACGGTGTGAGTACTAACATCCTTCCAAGTTTCAAGTCTCTACAACTTATGGTTTGGTCTGCCCGATCAGTTTTACGTGGAGATTGCTGATCCTTGGCCACCCTAACAATTAAATGCTACGCACTTGAACCTCGAAATATATTAAAATATAAATTGTAACAATATTATATGTAACAATATAATATTATCTTTCTGTATTTTTTGATCAAATAAATGGAGCATTGGTGTGCGTAAGAGACTTTAACCCCATGCGTCGTGATACATACTGTTGTGAATGTGCATCAAAGACTAACACAGTTCTAACATTACAGTTCAACCACTGATGTCACATGGAGTATTTTTACTACCTTTCTAGGCCTTGAACATGGTAGTTGCATTGCTCTCTATGCAGGGTCAGAAAGTGCTTGGATTTCATCAAAAATATCTTAATTTGTGTTCTGAATATGAACGAAGGTCTTTCGAGTTTGGAACAACATGGGGGTGAGTAATTAATGACAGAATTTTCATTTTTGGGTTAACTATCCCTTTAAATCTTACTGACCTCAAACTTTTGATTAGTAGTGTACACAGAATGTAAGTTGTTGTGAACTTATGGGCATCTGCAAGCATCTGAGAACCCTCTCATCCATGAATCCTTTAAAGATAAAATGCCACTTTTCTAATGCATTTTGACAGCAGGGTAAATGAAACACCAATGGGGCATGAGACCAGAGCTGTGCAAAAATGAAAGAAGGTAATTTGTTTGGATTTATTTGGCTTTCTGCCAAAACTAAAGACATCTGCTTCTAAGAAATGCTAAAAATAATACAACACAGGACCTCTTGAAAACGTCTTCAGGGAGACATAATGAGACAGAGTTAAGAGCTGAGAAAGTAATTTTTTTATTAATTTTAAAAATGAACAGATTTGGCATATTGTGCTTTCAGAGATGGCTGCGCATTGTTTTGATATGCTCTCTCCATTGTTGAACAGGAGGACTGCCACAAGCCACAAGCTTTTTCAACAACGCACTGGGCTCCAAATGAGGCACATCAGGATGGGCTTGGTGATAATGCTCCAACCTCTCCAGCACTCTTTCCAGGCCCACCATGCTGGCGTAGAACATAGGACCACCTCGATGTCTTGGAAAGGCATAACCGAACAGATAGATGACATCAATATCCTCAGGTCGGGCAGCCATGCCATCTTCCAGGATACGGAAGCCCTCGTTGGCCAGGACGAAAAGGCATCTCTCGATTATTTCCTGATCTGAGATTTTGCGTGGTTGAATACCGTACCTGCTCCTGTACGTCTCGAGAAGGTTCTGAATCAGTGGGTCTGGTTTCGCATTCGTATCTCCAGGTTTGTCGTACATGTACCAACCTCGACCTGTCTTCTGCCCAAACCTGCCTTGCTCACAGACCATGTCTGGAATGGGACAGTACCTATGTCCTTGCCGCTTACGTGGGGGATTTTTTGGGTCCACGTCGGCCCCGGTCAACCCAGATTCTTTCCGGACTCTCCAACCAACGTCAAGGCCTGCAAGATCAGACATCCTAAAGACTCCCATCGCAAAACCAAAGTCCTCCAGAGCCTTGTCGATTTGTTCAGGTGTGGCTCCCTCCTCCAGCAGGAAGGTGGCTTGATCCAGGTAAGGCTTCAGCATGCGGTTTCCAACAAAACCAGGGCAGTTTCCAACAGCGACGCTCACCTTTCCCATCTTCTTCCCAAGGCTCATCGCTGTAGCGATGGTTTCACTTGAGGAACGAGGCCCACAGACAACTTCTAGGAGCTTCATGACATGTGCAGGTGAGAAGAAGTGCATCCCAGCCACCAGGTGCGGTCTATCCGTCACACCAGCCAGAGCATCCACGTCCAATCCAGAGGTGTTGGTGCAGAGCAGAGTGCCTGGTCTACAGACCTTGGACAATTCTTGGAAAACACGCTTCTTTAGTCCCATGTCTTCAAAGACTGCTTCAATAACAAGGTCCACATCCTTCAGGTCCTGTAAGCTGAGGGTGAATTTAAGGAGACTGAGAGAGGCACTCACTCCTCGTCTTCTGGCATCTCTCTCCAGCATGCCAATCACCATCTGTCTGCCATTCTCCAAGAGTTTCTTTTCTGACTCTACAGCGATGACAGAAATTCCCACACGTGCCAGAGACACAACAATGCCTCTTCCCATAGTGCCCAGACCTGAAAAGGTGACAAAATTGACGGTGAGTACAGAGTAAAAGAAAAGCAGCAATTCAAAACAACATAGGCCACAATTAGACTTGTTAATTGGCAGATGGTGAAGCTGAGCAGAGCAGAGCACAAAACTGTGCCAGAATTCTATGCATGATGGTTTGCACAGTGCCAACTTCCTTCCTCTGTGATAAGAGAACATCTCTGCTTGTGTCAAACTTCAAGCAAACAGATGTTTTCAACGCTGCTGAAAATCAACATTAGCACACTAACAACAAATAAGTGTGCATAAAGCTTTCCAAGATGAGAATGCTGAACAGAAATAAGACAATGGGGGTTTAAAATTAACAATATTTTAAATTAATTTCTGTAATCCTGTTGTTCAACAGAGAGAGAGAGAATGATGCCAGCAGTGTTTTCAATTAACAGCGGGCATGCTGATCAAATGTATGCTTTAAAGTTGCTTTGGGTTAAATAAACGTAAAAAAATAAAAATAAAAGAAGATATTTAGTCCATGCAATGAAAGTTAATGGGGTTCAGTGTTGTTCTTCACACTACTGTATCTTTTTTTATGGTCCACTGAAGAAAGTAAGTCCTACAGGTTTGGAACATTAAGAGGGTGAGAAAATGATGACAAATGTTTTCATATTTCTGTGGACTATCCCTCTATAATGCGGTGTCATTTTATATACTTTTATAGTTTTACTAATACATTTGATTAGTTTTTATTTTAATATTTTAATTTACATTTTTTGTGAATGTGTTTATTAAATGTGTTATTATTATTAAAATATTATTTAGGTTTAATTTATCCATATTTAAAATTAGTTTTTTTAATTTTCATTAGTAATTTTAGTGCTTCAGTTTTTTGCAGTCAGTTGCCAAGGCCAAGTTTTTAATTTAATATTTATATTCTATTTCAACTTTATTTAAATTAACATAATGTTTTAATAGTTTTAGTTAAAGGGATCATTCACCCAAAAATGAAAATTCTGTCATTAATTACTTACCCTCACCCCCACACAAATTAAGATATTTTTAATGAAATCCAAGAGCTTTCTGACCCTGCATAGACGGCAACACAACTGACACGTTCATGGCCCAGAAAGGTAGTAATGATATCGTTAAAACAGTCCATGTGAAATCAGTGGTTCAACCTTCATTTTATGAAGCTACAAGAATACTTTTTGTGCAGAAAGAAAACAAAAAACGTGTCAGTTGCGTTGCTGTCTATGCCGGGTCAGAAAGCTCTCGTATTTCATCAAAAATATCTTAATTTATGTTCCGAAAATGAACGAATGTCTTACGGGTTTAGAACGACATGAGGGTGAGTAATTAATGACAGAATTTTCAATTTTTGACAATAATAATCCTGGTACCATTCCCAGGTCTTGTTCATGCACATAAAGACATTTTCTTTTGATACCAATGACGGCTGCACTCCGGATCTCTCTGGGTTTGCTGTTGTTCCATTGCGCTCCACTGGGTAGAGTCCATTTCCCAGCAGTCCTCTGAGCAAAGAAGCAGTACTGAAGAGCCCGGGCCTGGCCGGAGTTGAAAAGAGTGGCCATCAGTTCACTCTCCCGCTTCATTCCCTTGCTGAAAGGCATTGTAGCGGCTGCCCGCACTGCCTGAATACAAGCCAAAGGTGCCATCACTCCCGGAGCCTTCTTTTTAACCTGCATGGTGGCTGCCTCTAAGAGGGCATCCAGATCTGGAGGGCAGGGTGTGGTCAGCGTGCTCACTCTTCGGGAAGACAGCGGTTTGTCTGTTAAAGATATACAACATAGGATGTCAAAATATAATGTGACACACAAAGGCAATGCTAAGTGGACATTACTGAGTCTACTAATCCATGTTCCTGATTTGAATTACAGATCAAAGGGATAGTTCACCCAAAAATGAGCATTCTGTCATTAATTACTCACCCTCATGTCGTTCCAAAGCCGCAAAACATCTTCAGAACACAAATTAGGATATGTTTAATAAAATCCCAGAGATTTCTGACCATGCATAGACAGCAACACAACTACCACGTTCAAGGCACAGAAAGATAGTAAGGACATCGTTAAAACAGTCCATGTAATATCAATGGTTCAACCTTAATTGTATGAAGCTACGAAAATACACATGGACTACAAGAATTCACACAGACTATTTTATCGATGTTCTTACTACCTTTCTGGGTCTTGAACATGTCAGTTGCATTGCTGTCTATGCAGGGTCAGGAAGCTCTCGGATTTTGTGTTCAAAAGATAAATGAAAGTCTTACGGGTTTGGAACGACATGAGGGTGAGTAATCAATGACAGAATTTTCATTCTTGAGTGAACTATCCTTTGAACAATGGAAAGTTGTGGTGATCTATATACAATATTACACAACAATCATAGAGTAGAGTAATTAAAAGTTAACAAATTCATCGACCAATATTCCAAAATTCCTATGCTAATCCATATCACTTTCTAAAATATGTTGAATTTCTGAAAGTGTATAATCACTCGAAGGCACTCAAACACAGTGTGGCAGACATAAACACTAGACCTGACTTGAGTCATATTCTGTCTGGCATTCACACTTCCTCATGCACACACCCACACAACAAACCAACACACACACACAGAACAGCCCATCAAAACTGCATTTTTCTGAATTTATCAGTGGTTCTAACGTTTGACTTCCTGCTTCACTAAAAGGATTATGCAGGGCGGTACTTGATTCAATATAGCTTCTAACTGCATTAGATTCATCTTTCTCTCTGGAATCTGGGTCACACTGATGAGCTTTAAAGGGCCAGCAGAACCACAAACCAACCATTTTTGTCTGCTTTCTGTGCTGTCCTGTTTTGAGCAATCAATATAAAGTATATTGATAGGACTGAGTATTCCAAAACACTGTTCAAGGGCATTCATTCTTTAAATTTTGGAGCTCCAAATACTGCAAATTTTTCACTAAGTTTGTGATCACCTGTGAATTATCATGGTGGCATTTTTATTGTACTGTACAATGGCTAAAAGTAATACATTTCATGTAGCACATAAAAGCATAAGGAGTGTTCAGTTTGATGCCTAGTGTGCTGTGCTATATTGCACGATACAGATGTATCCGTGGTTAATCTGTGATGCTGTGGGCAGGACTTGAATCACTAATGCTGTGATTTATTGTGAGTAAGTAGTGTGGGGCTGGGTCAGATCCTGATAGGTGCATTTGGCAGATGTTTCGGCGACTGGAAAACAAGATAAATCTCTGTAGCGATGAGAGCCGGGAGCGAGATTCTACAAAAAGTGTTCAGGGAATATAAATGTCACTTTTGATTACTTTCTACATAGTTCCCAGTTAAATAAGTAAATTAATAAAATAAAACGAACACATAACAATTCTGCAAGTATTTTTCCCATGGAAAGAGGAAACAGGATTTTAAACAAATTCTTCAAGCAAAGAGCTACAAGATACATGACAACATTTTAACATTGGATTTGAAGCAAATAAATGATCAGAAATCAGTAAAAAGACACTCATAACACATTCTTCTATGTAACTTAACTACTCATTAAGTATTACTACAAAAGCAATGATACTAAATAAAATTATAGACTTACAGCAATTATGAAGTATAAAAAAATTGCAATATATAAAAATATCTGTCATTAAGCCTCCATTTATTTGCTAAAAAAAATACTGTGAAATATTATTGCAAATTAAAATAACTGGTTTGTGATGGTAGAGCTGAATTTTCACTCCAGTCTTCGGTGTCACAAGTGTTTGGTGCTCAAAAAACATTATTATCTTGTTATGATGAAAAAAGTTGCTGCTTATCTTTTTGTGAAAAAAGTGATACCTTTTTCAGGAAGAATAAAATGGTATACACTACCAGTCAAACATTTTTGAACAGCGTGATTTTTAATGAATTATTGAATTTTTTTCTTTTACATAAGAATTCTGCTCACCAAGCCTACAGTTATTTGATCCAAAATAAGGCAAAAACAGTAATATTGTGAAATATTATTACTATTTAAAATAACTGCTTTCTATTCAAATATATTTTTTTAAAATGTAAAAAATGTGATCAAAGATAAATTTTCAACATCATTACTGCAGTCTTCAATGTCACATGATCCTTCAGAAATCATTCTAATATAATGATTTGCTGTTCAAGAAACATTTATTATTATTATTATTATCATTATTATTATCATCAATATTTAAAACAGTTGAGTACATTTTTTCAGGATTCTCTGATGAATCGAAAGATCCAATGATCAGCATTTATCTGAAATAAAAAGCTTTTGTAACATTATACACTATACCATTCAAAAGCTTGGAGTCAGTTTTTTTTTTTTTTTTGAAAGAAATGATACAAATGAATGATTCTTTAACAAGGATGTTTTAAATTGATCAAAACTGATGATAAAGACATTTATAATGTTACAAAAGATTTCTATTTCAGATAAATGCTGTTCTTCTGAACTGTCTATTCATCAAAGAAACCTGAAAAAAATTCTACTTATAATAATAATAATAATAATAATATGTAAAAATGTATTTTGAGCAGCAAATCAGAATATTAGAATGATTTCTGAAGGATCATGTGACTGGAGTAATGATGCTAAAAAAAATCAGCTTTGAAATCACAGGAATGAATTACATTCCACAGAGAGAAGAGAGGGGAGGGGCGAGCAGAGCTCATTTGCATTTAAAGCAGCTTCGGCCAGAATGAGATGATTTTTGCAGAGCTCATTTTGACAAGGTAAAAATAGGGTTGTTTTACACTACCATTGAGAATTTAACCAAAGTATATTATAGACTAAAGAATCATATCAACTTGTGGAAAATGGGCACCCGATGACCCCTTTAAACATATTCTCTGTCGTCACATTTTTGGAAACAACCTGTTTACATTCTGACAGATCTGACTACTTTAAACCATTTATAGGTACCAACAGGTATTTCCCATTAGTCAGTAAATCAGGCACGTTTGGCTGTTGTCCACCATACCTGCTCCGCAATTCCATTTAGTTGACTGTCGCGAGGATTTGGTCGGGTTGATCTTCGCTCAGCGTGTGATTACAGTGAGAGCATTAGTTGTGGCCAATCTTTAATCTCCCTCCAGAGCTTATCGTGACTCTAGATGAACCCTGATCTCTCTCTAAGAGTGTCACTCACAACATTCACATTACAAGGGATCTGGCTCCCTCAGTCTCAGCGAGAATTTGTGGCCTGTCGAGCGAAACGAACAGCTGCACTTACTGTAGACCTAGAAAAGCTTGAATAATTTGGCAGAAATATTTCAGAGAGTCCAGCAATCCTTTCAATGATTTAATTGCTCTCATATGATTTTTCATTACTGGAGAAAATGAGGGTCAAGCAGAAGGTGAAGGATTGGCATTCATTTTTCACAAGCTGCAGAGAGAGTCTCTAATCACTTTTTCAGACCAAGAAGATTCAACTTCCTTTAAAGCGACAGAATAAACAATCATTTTAGACTCAACTTGACCTGTAAATAGCCAGTTTTTTAAAGACAGCTGTAGAGTCAGCTGTGAGAGTATAATCATTAACATTTTGCATGTTTTTAAACTGGTTTGAGGTGATATAAAGACCATCTTATCATAAAAGGCAACTGTTATTATGGCAAAAACATTTATAAAAAAAAAAAAAAAACGAATTTGTTCAAATCGTTCTCTAATGCTCAGAGGGCTCATAATTAATATTCGAATAATGTTTGTTCCTTTTCACTTCTTGAAAAATAGATCAAAAGCACAGAGCGACTCTGAAACTCGTTGACAAGGATATGAAACATTAATTCCATTTGCTGTGACAAAGGATTTATCTGCTACGTCCCCTGACTCTGAAAGCCAGCCAAAGACTCTGCTTCCCTGTACTGTTCAGTCTGTAATATCCGTATTTCTGCTTTGCCAGCTCATGACATACCTACAGCTTTCAGGGCAAACTCCAGAGCCATCTCACAAGCATTTTGATCTGTGACCTGGTCAACGATGCCCAGCTTCAGAGCCTCCTGCGCAGAGATATGACGGCCTGCAATATCAAATAATAATGCTGCTGTTGGTAAAAGAGGAACTGAGCGATGTGGGGTGCTTTACTTGATTATTTTTCTGCTTAATATATTATGACAACGGGTGAGGAAAATCCCATCATAATCATAAAACAACTGAAATCTGATTGCTCATTTGTTAAAGGATTAGTTCACTCAGAAATGAAAATAAATTACTTATCCTCACAGCGTTTCAATCTTGTATGCTGTATTACCAGAATTTGTACACATGCCCACAATAAAAATAAATAAATAAACAAAATAAATGAATAAAAAATAAAATAAAATGTGACCCTGGACCACAAAACCAGTCATAAGGGTCAATTTTTTTTTTTTATTTATATTTATACATCATCTGAAAGCTGATTAAGCTTTCTATTGATGTATGGTTTGTTAGGATAGGACAATATTTTTTCGAAATACAATTTTTTGAAAATCTGGAATCTGAGGGTGCAAAACAATTAAACTATTGAGAAAATTGCCTTTAAAGTTGTCCAAATTAGCTTCTTAGCAATGCATATTACTAATCAAAAAATTAAGCTGTGATATATTTATGGTAGGAAATTTACAAAATACCTTCATGGAACATGATCTTTACTTAATATCCTATTGATTTTTGGAATAAAAGAAAAGTCAATCATTTTGACCCATACAATGTATTGTTTGCTATTGCTACAAATATACCCATGCTACTTATCTGGTTTTGTGGTCCAGGGTCACAAATGTTGCACAGAAAATAGGTACATATTCTTATGTTCTATCTATTCACAAAATAGGTAAAAATTCTTCTATTTGTGTTCCATTGAAAAAATATCAGAACATATGTTTGGAATGACATAAGGGTGAGTAAATATAATACAGTTTTCCGTTTTGGATGAACTATTGCTGTAAGCCTTAAGGCAAATCAATCAGAAACAATATACAATGCTGACACCTAGTGGGAAAAGTTTTATTTATTACTGAAAACACAATGTAGTGCTTTCATTTTTTAATCATAATGTACCTTATCAGATTCAGATTGAATTTAGCACTTGCTATAGTTAAAAACTATTTAATTATTTATAAAATCTCTTTTGAAATATTATCAATGGAAGTTACTGAACAGGAAAAAAAAATTATAAAAGTTGTCCAAATGAAGTTCATAGCAATGCATATTACTAATCAAAAATTAAGTTTTGATATATTTATCGTGGGAAATTTACAAAATATCTTCATCGAACATGATCTTTACTTAATATCCTAATTATTTTTGTCATAAAAGAAAAATCGATATATTTGACCCATCCAATGTATTTTTGGCTATTGCTACAAATAAACCCATGCAACATAAGACTGGTTTTGTCGTCCAGGGTCACATATAGGGAACTGGCTAATTGGAATTAGCCAATTGGAAATTTCAGAAATATTCTCTGCATGACATGGCTATGTTTTTTTTGTTTTTGTTTTTTTGTTTTTGGTTTTTTGGAGAGTGGATGAGACAGCATGTGAAGTTCGCAAAGTGGCTGAAATCTGCTGGGGTGAATTGTGGGTGCGCCTGTAGGCTAAGTGTATGATTTACCAGTGGTGATCAGTTCTAGAGCAGCAGGAATGCCAATGAGCCTGGGAAGACGCTGTGTTCCCCCTGCAGCTGGCAGGATGCCCAAAGTCACCTCTGGAAGTCCAAGACGTGCCTGGAACACAAAATATGTTATGCACTACATACTCATTGCATAAACTACAAATCAACAACCTTTCACTTCTCTGATAAACTTTAAATATTGATATCAAAGTTCAGCCGATTAACTAGGGACATATCAGCATTAGACAGTATTGCACAATACTGAAGTTAGATCAATGTGCAGGTTTAAAAGAGTAAACAACAGTATAAAATGGTTTACCTTGGAGTGTGCAATACGATAGTGACAAACTAGGGCTAATTCAAAGCCCCCACCTAGAGCCACCCCCTCTATGGCAGCAACCACAGGCTTCTCTCCTGCCTCTATGGCATCCAACAAGGGTATCAGCGGAGGTCCTCTTAAAGATCCAGCAAACTCACGGATGTCAGCACCTGAAGAAGAATACATTATAAGATATTACATGGTCTTATTATGGCTTGAATACACAATGTGTGTTTCTGCATGAGCTTGTTGGAACAACTCTGAAGTGTGGTTGTGTGATCCTTGGTTGTTTATATGCATGCATTGTTTTTCTCTGTAACCATTTACCAAATGAATGACACCTAGTGTTTTAAAATCGGTTCAGATTTTAAAAGTCGTGCAGTGTATTTCAGCCTGTACATAACTCAGCCAGAACGAGCATTTCATTAAAAGATAGTGGATGTTTATGTTTAATATTCTAACCTCCACAGAATCTTCCATTCTCTCCACAGATGACCACAGCCCTGACCTTTGGGTCACTCAGGGCACGTTCCATGCTCTTTGCAATGGCATGACGCACTGGAGAACTAATAAGAAAGAGTAGATGGAAATGTTCAAGTAACCATTGTTCATCAACTTAAATGGGTTTATAACAATGCAGTTGAAAAGTGGACATTTCAAGGACACTTTGTCTGTGTGGACGAGATCACGTGTATAAATCTCATCATTTATAAATGTTTTATACAAATTATGACATTAATAATAGAAAATGTATGCAAAATTGTATGCATTACTGTAGTTTCTTTTTTCTTTTTTTTAACAAACACAGATGAATAATAATGCATTAAGTGCATGCATTACGTTTTAATAATAAGCAGGTTTTCACTCACCTTAAGGCATTTACTGGTGGGTTGGTAAGAGTGATCAGAGCAACTGATCGTTTAACAAGTTCATATCGGGCCATTTTGTTGAGGTGGACGATATTGTTGTGAGTTGAAAGAACTGCAGGACTTTGGATCTTGTCACCAGCAAACTCAGTGCGTCAGTGCAATCACACCCACTCTTATTATTTGAGCGTGTGTCTTTAAGTGAGGACACGTTTTATTTCGTACGTGTCTTCCATGACAGTTGCCTTTCACTGTAAGTATGAAACATTGCTTTCCCCCAAAAAAAGTTAAAAAGTTATTCAGACAACATCTGGTCACCGCAGGAGACCGCACTTCCATTCCCGGAAGCGAATTTACACATTTTACTATGGTCAAGGACTGGCTCATTAATATTAATTACGTAACGTGACGTCCACCCAATAGTCTTTACCCGATTTAGTAAAAGCAAATAAAACTTATTTGCAATTATTGGATTGACATAAAAATTTATAAAGAGGACTAAATATAGTTTTGAGTGGAACTGTATATTTATGAGGTATTTTCGTTTTGGTTTCATAAATGACTTTAAACAAACTGTAGCATTTTGTGTATAAAGGCTTTTAGAGAATGGAATATATAGTTATATATAATATCTGACTTTTCCTACTTCTGTTTGATTGATCATTTTATGTTTGTTAAACTGGCGAATCAACGAATTCCGCTAAAGCAAGGACCAAGCTTATGAAAATTAAAAAAGAAAAAAAAAAGTCACGTAGTCAGGCACGTCAACACCCCACCAATCAGCTGCTCTGAACGGCAGCACAGCCTAATGAATATTAATAAGTAATATCGTTCCCGGAAGTGATCCGCAGTGAATTGGACATGCAGGATTTGCGCCCTTTATTTACTCCATCATGCGTTCGCTTGTTGGTCTTATCGCTGTAGTATTGACGGCTACTTTTTACCTTTATTTACTGTCCTCCTATCTCCCACCTGGACCTCAGCTGCCTAAGAAAGACCATGAAGGAGAGACGAGAAAATCTAATGATGATGAAGACAACCCAAGTGAAATGGAGACTGCAGCCTCCAGGTGTGCTTCTGTTACATGTGTGATCATGACTACCGTCTTTTGCTATGTTACAGCTGATATTTCAGTCTTAATAGTCTTAACAAATAGCTTGCAAAGTGTGAAAAACATAACTGTTAAGCATTTCCAAAATGGATGCTCTCTATCTTGTCCTTGCCTCCAGCTGTCATTTGTCCTTTGGCACTGAAATTAGATCTGTTGTGTTGCTACCATATTAATAATGCAGACGTGTATTCCTGAACATCCACTACTGTTGTCTGTGATGCCCTACCTACTTCTCATATTAGAGAAGCTCAGTCTCTTATCTCTGAAGAGTTGGTTTAATATCGACGTTGTAGGTTTAAACTTTGCAAAAGGGCAACTACAGTGTCCTTGAACCAGATGCATAATTACTAGAGATACTGTCCCTGCAAGTTTACCAATGTCCACCCTGTTATGTGACTTTATTTTGGTCCAGGTTGAAGTTCCCATCAGACCTGGATGAGCTGAAAGAGATGGCAGAGCTATTGCAGTTTTATAAGACAGAGCACACAGGATATGTGCTGTTACTCTTCTGCAGTGCTTACCTCTACAAGCAGGCTTTTGCCATACCTGGTTCCTCTTTCTTAGTAAGTAGAATTTATAAGCACTATACTTTGATTTTTAAACTGCTTGAAATATTGTCTCATTTAGGGTCTTGAATGTACATGCAAGGTTTCAACACATACAGCAGATGTGTTTTGAAAAGACTGTACAAATTGTGGTGACCAAGATCAATTTGACCACCAAAGGTTTCCACGTGATTCACCAAAAATCGACACGTGTGAAACGCTTTGTTGTCAGTTGCTATTAGGCTGTTGCAGAACTGAGATGAAGTGTGAGAAACCCAATTTCCCCTTACAAGGGTTTGAGAACCAGACATAACAAAAGTCAGACACTGTTTACCAATACATACCATCTAACAATAGCACTTTTTAAAAAATGGTTTGCACTTACATCACTGTTTAGTAAGGTTCCCGGATGTGTGGCCATATTGGAGATATTCAGATGTAAACAACAGCATGGATTGCAAGTTTAATGTACTATTGAATATGTTGTTCTGCTAATTTATGCTGTCTAAACCACGAAAAAAATGTGTGGAAGCTGCTAAATCATATAGAGAATTACTTAGTAAGCAGGAAAGGTGCAATATTTTGACAAATTATAGTTAATAGGTAGTAAAGACACGTACAAGCAGTATTATGCAGTATGCCCTGGAAATCCTGGTTCAGTTTGGCCAACCACAAACACCTTTTATTCCTAAGACAGTTTTGGCACTCTTCTGCTTGATTTGTTATAACTTTTGGCAGTCTATAATACTCCAAATGTTTTCCCGTTCTGACCGATTAGTACAGGCCAAAACATGACAATAATTGACCATTTTCAACAGCAATAATCTGCAAAAGTTGCGAGTTTAGTTCAATTTAGTGGCATTGTTTACGTTCTGTGCCGACTGATGACGCGTCATGAAATTACTTTATTTATATAAAAAAAACTTGGACCCTCTAACAAACGAATAGCATTAGATGCTATTTATGCTTAGCTTTAGTCATTTTGCACCTCTGTGTGCAAATATTTGCTACAAAAATGTTTTTTGATTTTTTTCATTGTAGGTAAATTTGAACAAAAACATGGGCCAAATTGACCCCTAACACAAAGGGAGGAACTGTTAAAAATTTCTCACATTTTCCTTTGTTTTTTTTCATAGTGTTGGCAAATTACATCGAAGCCAACTGGAGTCAAGGGTTCTGTACAAGAAGTATGTACTTTGATCTTATGATCTTTTTTTTTTTAACCAGAACATCTTGGCTGGGGCCTTGTTTGGGACATGGTTTGGTCTTCTCCTCGCCTGTGTCCTCACCACAGTGGGTGCCACTCTCTGTTTCCTCCTGTCGCAGGCATTTGGCAAGCAGCACATTGTGAGACTATTCCCTGACAAGGTGGCCACGCTGCAAAAGAAGGTACATCAAGTTATTTTGTCTTTTAAAGGAGACCTATTATGCCCTTTTATACAAGATGTAATACAAGTCTCAGGTGTCCCCAGAATGTGTCTGTGAAGTTTCAGCTCAAAATACCCCACATATCATTTATTATATCATATATATATGAAAATGCCCGTTTTGAGTGGAAGCAGAAAAACGCTGTTTTCATGCATGTCTCTTTAAATGCAAATGAGCTGCTGCTCCCCGCCCCCTTTTCCAGAATAGGGCTGTGCCTTTACAGCTCATAGCTCAGATACTCTGTTAAAAAACATCTTTTTGGTTTTCATGTCTATCACACTGAAATCATGCATTTTAAACCATATCAGTTTACACTACTAATATACGGTTTTCTAACTGTGCACACATCCGAAGCGAATGCACTGAAAGTGTCTGTCACACGACATGTGAGTACTAAACTAAGTTCTCTTTCATGTTTTATTGCGCTTACGTTGTCAAATACTCACAAGTTTATGTTAAAAACAAAAATAGCAGGTTATGTCTGTGAAGGTAAACCGCTGGGAAAGAACGCATATTTGTTAGATCTGTGTTGCAGCAGTGTAATATACAGTAAATAAATCAATAAATCCACTGCTCTCTTGTCTCCTCTGAGACTGGGACTCTTAAATATTCTTCTGTGCTCGTCTGTGCAGCCAGCGACAGAACAGTTAGCATGTTTGCTCGAACTTTCCCCATGGCGTTAGAACAGGTACACCATTGTCGCTTGCGAAAACGTGCAGATTAAGGGGCAGTAATATTATAAGATCCCCTTACCAAGTCATGGAGGGAGTGAAAACGAGCACTTCAGATTTTTCACGTTTGCAGAAAAAGGCTTACCAAAACAAAGTTACTAGGTTGGTAGATGTAAGATGTCTGAAAATACAACATACAAAATATCATTGCTTGATTTTATTCATAACTTTCTGCTTTTTACTTTTTTGCCAGGTTGAGGAAAACAGAAGTAGCTTGTTCTTTTTTCTGCTGTTCCTGAGATTCTTTCCTATGAGTCCAAACTGGTTCTTAAACATGACCTCCCCAATACTAAATATTCCTGTCACACTTTTCTTCATGGCTGTTTTCATTGGTAAACACAGTTAAATGACATTAGAGGATATTTAAGAACATTTCCCTTAATATTCATAGCTTTAATTAGAAAACATCTGCATTTTCTTTCAGGCCTGATGCCATACAACTTCATCTGTGTCCAGACGGGATCAATGCTGTCTCATATTTCCTCTCTGGATGACTTGTTCTCCTGGAGTGTTGTGTTGAAACTACTGCTAATTGCCTGTGTTGCTCTGCTGCCTGGAGCTCTGATTCGTAAATACAGCACTCGGCATCTCCATCTGGACGGACTTGAAACAAACGGACTCAGTCAAGACAAGAAGAACAGATAAGGGACAGTGTGGGGTCAGTGATTCGATCCCCTCTGGCTGCTTTGTGGGTGGCTCTACTATTTGTATTTAAAGTGGCTTTTAAGAGCTCTAAAGTCTTTTTTGTGGCCTCGCATTTTTAAAAATGGAAATGTAATTTTTACATATTGTTTACTTGGAAGGCTGCTATGTCTTCACTGGCATGGGTTGTGACGTAAGTGAGAAAAAGGGACTTTTTTTCTGCCTTTTTGGGAAGTTCTGTATTTATATATAATGTTGGTGGTCTTGAATTCTGAATCCTGCCTTTATGTACGAATCACATGAATATGAAACTGTATTCATTTATTGGTTTTCACTCACTATACATACTGTACATTTATTTCAGTGCACAGGCATTTGTGAAATTTCCAGCAAAGAATAGGCATTTTGAGGTATTAAATATCATTCTTTTGAAGTTACAGACTGTAATAACATGGATATAGTGGATTTTGGTTTTCGGTTATTGTCTTTTGAAGTTTCGTATTAGCCTTAAAAGTGACCTACCTCACTGAAGTGAAATATTTAATATTTGACTTTCTTGGAATACTTGTAAATATTACATGGAACATCAAGCTGTAAATATACACTATAGGTTTTTTTTTAAGGGGAAGAAGGCAGACATACAGTATGTTAAATCCTGCCTGGTCACTGAAAGTCCATCCAACTTCACAGTGTTGAAATGGTGAATTAAAACTAATTATTTTCTATCCATCAGTGCCATCAGCAATGCTGGGAGCAGAATGCAGTATTTTTATTCACCGAAAAAAAACATAATGTGAGTAAAGGTGTTTACGTTGTGATAAATCATCTGATAATAAACTCATTCAATTAACTTCTGTCAGGACATTTTATCACATCTGCGCGCTGTTTCAAGCCAGTATTCGTATGCACAGTTGATGAAAACTATGAATGCAGTTTTTAATTAAAAGGAAAAAATGCCATCACATTATGATTAGTGCATTTGTCTGATCAGGGCTAATGTCCTGCATTTAGCTGCCAAGGAAATTACTAGGGGTGTGTCAAAAATCGCTTCCCTATATTAAGCTAGGGATGCACAGTTTTGGTTAAGAGGATAATAGTGATTTTTCTGATAATTAGGGGCCAAGCACCGAAGGCAGAGTTCGAAAATTGATGTGGTCCTAGTCAGTTTGTCTGATTTTCATCAAAATTGGCTCAGATCATCTTGAGACCATGCTGGCAAAAAGTTCTCGAATAACGTGCAAACTAATTCTATGAAAAGCACGCAAAAATGGATGTGAGGATATATCTCCGAACGCTTTGACATATTGATACCAAACTTGGTGTGTGATACAAGAAGCATGACTTGAGGCTACCTGCAGTGTTTCGGCACAGTACCACCTGCTGGTCAGGAGATACGAAAAAATAGCCTATTTTAGCTTATAACTTGTGAATGGTCTCTTTAGATTCGGTGCATCATGCAGAGTCAAACCATACCCAATTTTCCCACGTCAGCCAATTTGAATTCTGTTGTAAAATGCTATATTCTACGAACGCATTGGCATTTCGTTACAAAACACAGTATGTGTCTTCGGTTGACAGTACTCAAAACGTTTGGGGGCAGCGCCATCTTCTGGCCAAAAGTTATAAAGAAATGTACAAAAATGCTAATAACATTTGAATAAATTATTGTAATAAAACTGGTCTCAGTATATTCTTTGGGTCATGCCGAGAACATCAATACCAATTATGTCAAAATTGGCCAAACTTCCTGTCCACCATTTTGATTCATGTCCAAAATGTACTTTTTCGAATTCCTCCTAGACCGTAGGGCCGATTTTCGCCCAATTTGCTTGAATCATCTTCAGACCATGCTGGCAAAAAGTTATGGATTTCGTGTCGATATACGAAACGGTTTTCATTTAACACATCAATGAATTTGCTGGAAAGATGCCACAGTGCATCTGAGGCTGCATCTTTGCAAAACTTTGACATATTTACACCAAACTTTGTATGTGCCATTGTGACCTCACACTGACCATGCCACATCAATTTGGTAACAGCGTCACCTATTGATCAAGTGTGATAAACCATTGTTTAACCATTAATAATGACATTTACAACACTGCTAATAACTTTTTATAGCATTAGCCTATTGTAATGAAACTGGTATCATAAAAAAAAATATTCCTTGGGCCATGCAGACAACACAGATACTAATTATTCAATGGTCGGCCATACTTCCTGTTTGCCATTTTGATTTATGTTGAAAACATACTTTTTCAAACTCCGCCTCAATTGTTGGTCTGATTTACAATAAAATTGAATCAGATCATCTTCAGACTGTGCTGACAAAATGTAATGGATTTCGTGCTGATAGACAAAACTGTTTTTGTATAGTCGTAACGTATACAATTGTATATCGTATATCGACGTAACAAATTTGAGGCATGATGCCAGACTACATCTGAGGCTGTATCCCTGCAAAGCTTTGACATATCGACACCCAAACTTTGTATGTGTAATTGTCTAACTGACCACATCACATTGATTTGATAACAGTGCCACATATTGGTTCAAAGTGATATCCCATTAAATCATATTACTAGAGGTTGTATTTATGATTTTTCAGCCATTTTGACTAAAATCATCCTAAAATAACTTTACTACACGTCGTCAGTTAGTGTGCTGCTCCATGCCATGTTTTTGCCTCTGATTGTGCTTGGCCTCGTAATTGCTGCTTGCAGCTATATTTTTTACTTTAAAATTGTTAGTTTGTAGGGCTACACAATTTTGATAATATATCAATGTAGAAATATTAAATCAGTAGTAATAATAACCATTACTTTAAATAAAAATACTATAGTAAAATGTTTAATTGTATTTAAGTATTTAAATACTTAGTATTTAAATACTAAGTATTTAAATACTAAGTATTTAAGGGGACATCAGATGCCCATTTTCCGCAAGCTGGTATGATTCTTTAGGTTTTTTTTGTTTTTTGTTTTTTTTATCAAAATCGAGTCAGATCATCTTCAGACTGTGCTGACAAAGTGTTATGGATTTCATGTTGATAGGCAAAACTGCATTTGTATAGTGCCGCAACAAATGTGAGGCATGATGCCAAAAGGACTCTGAGGCTGTATCTCTGCAAAACTTTGACATATTGACACCACAAACTTCATTTGAACCATTGTCACCTCACACTGACCAAACCACATCAATTTGCTAACAGCAACACCTGCTGTTCGACAGTGATAAATCTTTCACTTTATTTGGATTTGATTTTTCAGCCGGTTTACTTAAAAATCATAAAATCAAAATAAATCAATTGCACATTTATGCAGTTGGTCTAATGCTGCCAGCCATGCAGACATGACTTATTTTGTGTTCTTTGTGCTTGACCCCTTAACTGCTGCTTGCATCTATATTTTTATATTCTAACTAAAATTGCAATACTAATATTTATAATGATATTATCAATATAATTGCAATTTAGGTTTTATACTAATTAATCATGCAGCTCTATAGTGCACTATTCGAAGGGGACAGTCATCTGGTGTCTGAAACCATAGTGGACACTGAGTGCACTTACTCAATCCCAAAATGCACCTCTATTATGACTGTACAACTAATGTACACAGCTAGCTGATAAAAAAAAATAAGCACCATACTGAATGAATGCCACATGTCGGGGCATTCAGTGTCCAAATGCACTCATTTTCATTAACTCATTCATAGTGGACTACAGTAGTCAACATTTGAAGTGGATCAAAACTTTTCATCAAAGTTGTCCAAAAACCAAAACAATTCCCATTCTTGTCTTAAGACGACTTTGGTGAACTCTTTTGATCCACTTTAAATGTTGACTACTGTATATTAATTGAGTAGTGCAGGGAGCACTGAATGAGGGTGCAGGAGTTATCGCAGATACATCCTAGTATTCCAAACGACCTCGATTAGTTGTTTCAGATGTGTTAAATCAGGACTGGAGCTAAACTCCACTGGACACCCCTGTCCAACAAGATGAGCTTCACACAAAATCATTTTATAAAGAATTTTTATTGCTCAAATCCATGTTGATCAGCAGTACAGTTCACCTACATTTCAAAACAACATGGTTGTTAGCAAAAAAAAAAAAAAAAAAAAAAGTTCAGCTCTCAGTCCCCCAACCCCCCCACTACCCACAATCCAGCTGAGGGGACACGGCAGGCAGTGCAGCGAGCCCAGTCTCTGTTTCACATCGCTCGAAATGAACTAACGTGAGAAGCTAGAGAGCTGCGTAGGAATGGATCTGCCGTGGTAAAGGCGCAAAGAAGTTTTCACAGCCTATGATTTGCATTGATTTCTCATGCATCGCTCCGATTTCCCGCTCTCATCCCGAGTTAAACACGACTAGAACGGTGCCGTCATACCGCGAGCAACTATAGCTGTGCCTGTGTGGTCTATTCTAATATCATAAAATAAACATAGAACAGCACCTACTTGAAGTCTCCATAAGAAGACCACAATGAGATTTCATGCCAACACTACAAACAACAGCTATCCTAAACCGACCTGATTCGTTCCGACTTAAATTAGCTATGACTTTTGGCCTACGATAATGCAAAGACCTCAATTCTTCCTAGCGTTACAGGATATCATAATGGATAGCGAGACAGCTTAATTACCAGACTACAGAGACAATATAACAGTGTGATGTTAGTTAATGCACATATCGACTAATGCTTCCGTAAAGTTAAATACCGATGCACGACTGATGACGAAGCCTCGAAATACAAACTCTTAAGAAAAGTTAAGAACCACTGTAGAACATCAGATAGCGTGGCGCGTGTTACAGTTACAACAACGGTTAAAAGTGATCTGAGTTATCATACTGCTACACAACCTGAACTCCATCAACAAGCAAACACCTGAGATTAAGCAGAAAGTCTATCGTTCAGGGGAAATAACGGCCTCGTCTAGCTACAAGCCTTCACAGAGTCAAGAACCGTGTTCAGCTTCTTGAGTGAAAAACTGCTAAACTAGCAGAAGCCTCTAACCTTTACTAATAGAAACACCTTCAGCACCTGATAATCTTTGCTACTCTTTGCAAACAAGCGTGGACGAGTTGCTTCAGTAGGTAAAAAAAAAAAAAAAAAAAAAAAAAAAAAATATACAATTTACACAGGTCTACAGTAACACGCCCCTTCCGAAAACGGTTAAACGTTAGAACTAAAACTATGGAGTGGAACGGCTAGCAGTTCAGTCCACAGACAAATCATGTGAATTACTGTATGAAAGCAAACCAGCCACTGCAAGTACACGCACCTGGACCTAACATAGTGACCTTCTACCTTCTTCCGTCTTGATTTGACACAGGCCTTGTTGTTTTAGCGGTAACGCACAAGGACTGCAACCGGCAACAGATCTGAGGCAGATCTGAGGAGAAAAAAACACCTGCATTTGTGATTTTTGTGTGATTACAATAAACACTTTTACCAAACAGTTACTCTGTGAATTACATCAAGAAAAAAAGCTGTTTTATTTTTCAGTTTTTTTTTTTTTCACATCAACCTGGTTTTGTTTTGCGAAGGCCTTGAATTTTAAAAAAATCTGAATTAAAAAATTTGGTCTGACTGCAATTCCTGAATTTGGACTTGTTTTTACAAAATGTAAGTGTAAAAGCTGGCTTACGCTTCTAATTGCGTAGTTGCTCCTTGAGAATGCTTTGAATTAAGCCATACTTGATATTCATAGTCTTTTAGTCACTGATCTAGACATCAGTACATAGCATCCACATTCAAAACCCCCTTTCGGGCAGGTTAAGTACCCCTCAGTTACACATTCGATAAATCACGAGGTTGCGATCGGTAAAAGTAAATTCGCATACAGTTTTGAAAGCTTTAAGATCCATTCTTCTTTGTCAGATGGACCTGAAGACTCCAGATCTTTTTCTTGATCTTTTTTTATTATTATTAATAAAAAGAAAACGTTCAAAACTTTCAGTTTTCAAGGCATACAAAATGTATGAAAAAAAAAAAAAGGGAAATAAAGATTGGACTGAGGTACCCTGACGCCTGAGGTAGATCACAATACTGACATGCGCACCGATCACATTCTGATCAAAGTGTTGCGGTGATTCATTACTGTTCTTACTGTTAGTATACTACCGATATTCATAGTCTACTTCCAAGAAAATAAACACTTCCCTTCAGAATAACATGGCAGTGTTCCACCAAAAAAAAACGACTTTTGTTTTTTGTTTCTTATTAATAGCTCTCGTCACAAAATAGGAAAAAAAATAGATTCATAAATATTTCTCTCTCTTTATATATATATCTATATACACACACGCATACACACAAATGGAAGCTGTGCGTATTGGCATTAACCTTGCGTCTGGAAGATGAGGCTTAGCTCTCATAGGGCGAGGGAGCTGTCTGCGATGACATAGACCGGTGACGTTTAAGGCCACGAGCTTCCATGGTCAAAAAGAAAACATAATAAAGCACAAAGGGATATCCATGCCTGCACGTCCTGTTGAAACAGTCGATCAGTTTCCCACAACAGCCCGAGAATTGGTAAAAAAAAAAACAAAACGAGAACAATCTCGCCGACCAACCAGCTTACTGAACAGGGTGGTGCTCTTTCTAAAAGGCTGCTTATTGTACATTCACAGCTGTCATGCCGTTTAGAAAGCTCCCTGACAAAGAGATTTAAAGCCAAACGCGGTCGTGTGTGTACCACAGGTCATAAGGTGCCTCCTCGTCCCACATCAACCTGACCCTCCAATCACATTTTGAGTCGCCCGTCTTTTCGTTTCCTTTCAGCATAGATTAAGGCAGAGTTCTTGGTGCACATTCGATTTCGCTTCTGCCCGAGCCAGTAAAGGTGCGCTGTCTTTCAGACGCTGGTGCATGCTTTATATTCTTTTCATACCCCCTAAAGCAAACAAAGGGGTGTTGACTCCTAAACCACATCTACCACATACCTACTCCGTCTCGTAATGACTGCCGCCACAAGAACGTGGAGGCGATGAAATGACTAAAAGGCTGCAAAAACACTGGTGTAAAAATAAAAAGGGAGTGTAAGAGCTGGACAGAAATAAGAAGAAGCTACAATTGATAAAAGCTTAAAAATGAAAGAAACGGCATCCGTTGGCACGCGTGGGCTAAGTAACAAGGATCCGTTGAGCTGGATGATCCCGAAATGCAAAGAGGCTAAGATATGAATAAATGTTCTGTCGTTTACATTTCCCAACTTTCTTGTCCCATCAAGAAATCTGAAAAACATAACGTTATATGCGTACGTGACCGCATATGTGCACTACACGCCCGACGGCTTGTGCAAAACATGAAAAATCGTGGTTCTGCTTCAGATATAACAGTATATTTGTTCTAGTGTACTGGTGAGAATACTGCTGAGGATAATTGAAATCGCAATCTGAGCATCAAAAAAAAAAAAAAACGGTCGCCAACTGCTAGTGCACACCCACACTTTACCTACCCGAAAAAACAGCAACACAACTCAGTCAAAATGCATCAGTGTACACGTGTTAATGGAGCGTCTTATCTGTGTTAACCCTAGATTAAGCCTAAATTAAGAATTTTATAAAGAAATTATGTGGGGCGACCGTGATGTTTCCCATCCTGATAACAGACGCCCCGAACCTATTCTTCTCAAACTCAGGGTGTGTCTGAACGTTAAAAGGAACACTTGTCTTGCGTGCGCTTCCTTCCCCCCTCCCTCCCCAAGCTGGCAGTGCACTCAGAGCCCTTCTGCCTGTGGCTCCTTCATCTCCCCCAGAAAGAAGTTCTTTGGTTTTGATCCCACGGCTGCTGGTCTGCCCGGCCGGTCCCCTTCGTCCGGTCTGGTCTGGTCTGATTCCAGTTGGGAGGGCTACATTCATTGGCAGGTGCCCGCTGGGGCTGCCCTGATGGTCACTTGGAGCGGTGTGTCACGGGGGCGCCTTGCTGGTGCTTCTGCTCCTGTTGTTTCACCTGCTGGATGATCTCCCTGATTTTCCTCTGTGCAGTCTGTGGGATCAGAGGAGAGTATGTTTAGAATGTTAAAATGTTTGATTTCAGGTTCTATTCTATTAAGTCTGTGTAAAGGCAATTCAGAAAATTGTTTCTAAACACATGAGAAATGTATTGCTGAAACATGTTACAAAGACTGTGAACTTAGTACTGAATTGACCCTTTACAAACAGCTTGACAGGCGATCTGACCAATCATAATGCAGAATCTGCCATTCTGTCAAGCAGAACACGATGTGTGGCGTGAGAGTGGCATTGTTTGTCGGACATAGCAACAGTAACTAAGGAAGTGGGGTTTTGCGAACGGTCATTTGTGGAGTTAGATCGTTTAGCAGTTTTCATCAATTCTGTGTTTAGCATGGGTCCTCTCCTAACACTATAATAATTAGAGCGCATTAGCATCAGTGGTTTACCCGCTCAATCACCAGTCATTACCGTTAGTTACTACAGCCTACAGTTTGCTAGCTAGCTATGAAAGAAAGGTGACTGAATGAGTGACTGGTCCTTTAAGACTGATTTAAATGTTTTGTCACTGCCACATGTCACCAGTGACGGGAATAACGACGTTATAAATAAACAGCGTTACTAACGGCATTACTTTTTTCAGTAACGAGTAATCAAAATGAATCACTGTTTCCCCCGTTACAACACTCTTACGTTACTGAAAATCAAATGCAGCGTTACTATAATTTCCGCATTGCGTTCTTCTGTGGTAAATTCTGGCTTATTCCTCTCAACGCGTCTTCTTCCAGTAACGAAAAGTAGCCGAGATGAACTTGAATGTTAATGTTCGTTTACGGAGGTGATGTGGGCATTTACATGTCTGTGCGTCTCACCTGGATGTTTAAAATTTGAAAAGTGGAGCCGCTCGTGGGCGTGATCACATTAGAAATGATTTTACAGGAAAAACTGGAGCTCGTGTTGGTATCATACGAATTACTTTATCAGAGAATATTTGTTTTCGACGTGACGTCTTCATTTAAAAGCAGATATTTCAAGCTTTCTATACATATACACTACTGTTCAAAAGTTTGGGGTCAGTACATTTTTATTGTTTCTTTCTTTCTTTCTTTTTTTTTTTTTTTTTTAAGAAATTAATACTTTTATTCACCATGGATGTATTAAGTTAATAATTAAAAGTTTATTAAAAGTTAATAATAAATAATTTACATTGTTATAAAATATTTATATTTTGAATAAACACTGTACTTTTTAAACTTGTTATTCATGAAAGAATCCTGAAAAAAAAAATTACAGGTTCCAAAAAATATTTGACAGCACAACTGTTGATATTATCCAACATTGATCATTCTAATAATAAATCCGCATATTAGAATGATTTCTGAAGGATCATGTGACACTTAAGACTGGAGTAACAGCTGATAAAAATTCAGCTTTTCATCACAGGAATAAATTCTATTTTAAAGTATGTTAAAATAAAAAAACATTATTTTATATTGTAAAAACATTTTGCAATATTACTGTTTTTTTTCCTATATTTTTAATCAAATAAATGCAGCCTTGATGAGCATAAGAGACTACTTTAAAGACTATTACAAGTCTTACTGACCCCAAACTTTTGAACAGTAGTGTATTTCTCATGTCTGTGAGTCACGTATTCGTGGAGATTCTGGTTGTTTTATTTACATGTCTGTGAAGAGAGGTGACGGAGACAGAGACGGCAGAGAGCACACCCTATTTATTTTATTTATTTTACAAAAGCACATTGTTTTCTTGTTATTATGACTATACACAAATAAAAGTAGACCCTTTGCCGTTTCAAACTGTATTTTTAGTTCTTTTTGTGGTCATCAAGAAAAAACGAGACAGACCCCACCGGTGCGGTCTTCGACCCCAGAGCATTTAACAGTATTGCCGTGGGATGTTTTTCATGTCTGCAGGTTGAAGCAACCCCAGTAACGTGATATTTAGTCCCTGGAAGGTGTCACTCACATTGTCCCACAGCAACATTAAAATGGTGTAGATTAGTGTACAATGTTTTATTCATTTACCATATTTAATATGGTAAATGGCATCCAAGTTATTTGACATATTTGAACTTTTTTTTTTTTTTTTTTTTAACACAATAGTTACTTTCCCTGGTAATTAGTTACTTTTATAATTATGTAACTCAGTTACTATCTGTGAGAACTTAAAGTAACTAGTAACTATGACTAATTAGTTTTTTAAAGAAACAGGGGTGTTAATTGATTTTATTTACTGCATTTAGCCCTTACATGGTCAAGGAATAAAATTAAGAAGAATACACAAACATTTAAAAGTTTGGGTTTGGTAAGATTATTTTGAAACAGGTCTCTAATATTGCTTGTTGCGCAAGAAACATTTTTTATTATTAACAATTGAAACAGTTATGCTACTTAAAAGTTTTAGGGAAACAGTAATACTTTTTTCCAGGCAATAGAAACTTTGAAAAAAAATTTTGCTTGAAGTAGAAAGAACGTTAAAAATGCATTTACTGTCACTTTTAAAAAACATAATGCACCCTAGATAAATAAAAGTTAATAAATTGAAAAATAATGACCACCAGCCTAGTAAAAACTATTATATAAAAAAGTTGCAGAGTTTCTATAGAAATGTCACATTAAATGGTAAAATGTTACATTAAGCTTTTTTAGGTTACTTTACAAGTTACTTTATTTAAAATGTAATATGTAGTGTAACTATTTCAGTTATTTTATTAAAGTAACTGATTACATTTGATTACTTTTCTAAATTTCTAACAAATGTTTTCAACTGTTAATCATTTAGAAACATTTAAACCTGGTGAAGTTAACCTTACAGTGGTACTAAACTCTGATTACTGTCAGACTTCTCTAAATATTTCATCACTTGAATTTAGATTATAATAATTACATATAGCACAGCCACCACAAATCAGACTTTATCGCCTATTTTTACTTTGGTATCATTCTGAGGTTAAATAGTGATTTAAAATCATAAGATGTAGTTTAATAGCTATGGTATTGTTTTTGAAATCAAATCTTTGCAAAACTATGATAGGGAACACACCTAACAATGCCTTGGGAAAAAAAAGTTAATCTTATCAAATAAAGCATATTCATAAACCCAAATAGGGAATAAAACAGTTAAATAAACATTTGTCCTATTCTGTGTCCTGAACTGTAACATTCTCATAAGTAACTGTAATTTAACTGTAACAGATTAGTTAAATTTATTTAGTAATTAAATTACATAATGCCGTTACATGTAACTAGTTACTCCCCAACACTGGTAAACGCCATATTCAAAGCTATAAATGTTATGCAAAGACAAAAAAAAAAAAAACTAAGAGCCAATCAGAAAATACAGTTAAGGCAAGCATTATTTTGACTGCATCTTCTAATTCTCTGGAGCTGGACATTTTAGCCTTTATAAACAAAACAGCAAAAAAGCTAAATGTGAAAGCAAACACTCTCCACATTTGTAGTGATGTGTTGTGTATAATTCACCTGGCTGGCAAAGAAATGCCCACTAATTTTGACAAAGACCTCGTCGTTCTCGTCTGGGGTTTGGTCCCGTGGCACTATGACCTCTGCACTGGTTAGGTTCTGCAACTCATTCACCTGAAAGAGGTTCAGAGAAACAAGCTGATGACACCACTACCTATGAGTACTTTTAATCGTAATGTCAGTTGGGTCAAAATGTGCAAACGCCGTGGTTCAATCAGATTTACACAAGAACAAGCAGCACATATCCAGCTGCTCATTGGTACATGACCCACGTCAAGACCAAGCTGCTGTGATGCCCTTGGGCAACAACTGCAACCCCTGTCTACTCTACAAATGATGTCGCTGTGATCTGAGTCACCATGAAAAGAGACAAATATTTCCTAGAAACAAAACGTACAGTTCTTGAAACATATAATAATCCTGAATGAAACAGGTTGTGTTGATTTGGATCAGCCTGTCCTCTTCAAAGCCCGAGACTAAAAGCAACAGTTACATAACATAATAACCAAACTTCAGCCATAATAAGATTTTTTCTCTTCAGCTTTAAAAAAGGTTGCACTGCCATTTCAGTGCTTTTAGTGAATTTGCTGACCAAATTGCACAGAAAAATTTGTTGAGTACATATAAAGCATTTCTAACATTTGCTCTGGTGGCATGTATTAGCTATCTCAGGAACTCTTCACACCACATTAACTTTGACTAATCAACAATGTTCCCATTCTTTAACAATGAACATTTCATTGTTTTTTTTGGAAAGCTATTTTAAATGTTTTATGGATTCTGAGAATAACTCTTAACTTCTGCAAACACATTTTTGACTCAATTATTTATAATGGTATTTATAATGACAGGAATATTGACTCTGCAAAGAAAAAACAGCAGTGATTGGATGCGCTACACAAGATCTTGTTGTTCGTAAAGGTGTAAACAGATAATTTATTGTGAATCAGAATCCTATAGTATGTCTGGCATTATAAACTGAATCACCTTTGAATGCAAAGTCTTACATTACTTAAGCTCAGGGTAAATATGTGTTTTCAAACTCCAAAATGAATAAATAAACACATATTTTCCCCCATTTTGTCATTTTTTTATTCATTGTTTTTTAATAAACACCACACTGAGGCCTGATGCCATTCATATCTGCTGTGTTTTCTCCTCCGTCATAAAAGAAAACACTACTATAACTTACTACTTCCTATCTGTTTCTCACCGTTTTGCCGCCTTTCCCGATGACCCTCCCAGCTGCTGAAGAGGGCACTTTTATATGTGTCTCCAGCTTCACTTCTTCTTTTGCAGAAAAGAAATTCTCTTCTTTCAGTTTCCCAAATATCCTGCCCTGCGCCTAAAACGCAGAAGTAAAGACAACGTCCGCTGTTCAGGGGCATTATTGGGTACAAGAGAACTAAAGGCTATTAAGATTCAACTAAAACATTTTTCAATTGTCAAAAACTAATTAATACTGGGATTTAAAGTATATTTTATTTTATTCCTTTACCTTAAACTGAGCTTCTGGCGGGCCAGTGATGATTACCATCCTCTGAGTGACCTCAGGACTCTCTGCAGGTGCAATCTGAACATAAACAACAAATTTATGCAAACAAGTTGTTTTTACATATCAACCGACATTATTTTCTGACATCAACAACAACATGCCACAAATGCTGTTGACAGAAACAAATTTTCTTTAAAGAGTATTTTTTTTTATTCTTAGAGCTACATGTGAAGTGTGAACCATTCATAGAGCTCATTCTTTTGAAGTCTCATCGCACAGCCACCAGAGGGCTCTGTTTCCAATTACTTCCAACAGCAGCCTCTGAGCAACAAGGGTTTAACAGTTTAAAGGATTACTTCACTTCATTAAAATGTCCCGTCAATTTACTCACCCACATGTCATCCAAGATGTTCATGTCTTTCCTTCTTCAGTCGAAAAGAAGGTTTTTCTCCATATAGTGGACTTCAATGGGAAAGTTCTAAATTGCAGTTTCAATGCAGCTTCAAAGGGCTCTAAACGATCCCAGTCTTATTTAGCGACACACTTGGTCATTTTCTAAAAAGAAAAAAATTCATATACTTTTTGACCACAAATGCTTGTATTGCACTAGCTCTGAGATTCTTCGTCTGTGTACTTCGAAGGCTCAAAAAGGTAGGGTAGGGCAAAAAAAAAAAAAAAAAAAATCACATTTTGTCTCCAACTTCAAAATCATCATTGCTTTACTTTTTTTTTGCAAAGGGCTTTGACTTAAACTTGTAACTTTGAACGTTCGCATTGTAAACGCTTGGTCAGTACCACCTATGTCACATTTGACCTTTCCAACTTGACTACGTAATGCGTGAAGTCGTGGACACAGAGCTACAGAGTGCAAGACGAGCATTTGTGGTTGAAAAGAATATGCATTTGTATTTCTATTGTTTTTTTTTTTTTTCAATAAAACCCTTATTCCTTGGCTGGGATTGTGTAGAGCCCTTTGAAGCTGCATTGAAACTGCAGTTTGGACTTTCAACACGCTGATCCCAATGGAGAAAAATCCTACAAAGTTTTCCTCAAAAACCTTAATTTCTTTTTGACTGAAGAAAGAAACTTCTTGGATGACATGGGGGTGAATAAATTATCAGGAAATTTTAATTCAGTAGCAACTAATCCTTTAAATTTTCAATGTTTCTTTTGTATTTTGGTTTTGTGGCCATTCAGTAAAATCAGATGTCATTAAACCATATGCTGTGATTCACATTTTTCGTGAAATGTCAGCATTTTTTGAAATATACAGAAAAGATTAAAAAAAAAAAAAAATGTGGTTGTCACTTTTGAATATCATTATGACACTCTCCAAGTATGTATTAGTTCAGTGATATTAAGAATTATTGTAATTCCTTGTAATCCTCCTCACACAACGGACAGACGTACCTGAACTGTGTATTTGTTGGATATTATATCGACGGAACTCTCAACTTCTCGTATACATGGATCTAATGTAAAAACTGTACATTTATGGCATTCAGCTTTTAATGTTGTGTCATCTTTTCTAAAATCTTTGTAAAAATGTATTTTATTGTTATTTATTCATCTATTATTATTTATTTATTTATTTATTGTTAGGATTATTTTTATTTTATTGTATTTATTTTTTCAAGGTCTTATTTATTTTATGTATTCATTTTATTTTATTTTTTGAAGTCTACCAGGGGTGGGATGGGTTCTAAATTTGCACAGTTGCTTTTTGTTTTATATTACTGTTCCCTCAAGAATATTTAATAAACAGTTGTTAACAAAAAAAAAAATAAATAAATAAAATAAAATAAAATAAAGAAGAATTACTTTAATTCCTTAAAACAGACACCTAAAAATTCATACACATTTGTACTACTCTACAAAAGCTTGGAGTTTTTAAAGAAATTAATACTTTTATTCAGATGATTAAATTCATTAAATGTGACAAAGTCAAAATTCATAATGTTACAAAAGATTTCTGTGAAATAAACGGTGTTTTAACAAACGCAATGGCAGGACAGGAGTAATGATTGCTGAAAATTCAACTTTGCCATCACAGAAAAAAAATTCATCAACTTAAAATAGAAAATATTTCAAAATAATACAGTTTATCATGTATTTTTGATCAAATAAATGCATTCTTTGAAAGCCTGACAGACTGCTTTAAAAAAAAATAAAAAAGCGTACCCCTTTTGAATGGTAGTGTAATGTTCTTATTTCCAAACGTGCCATTAGACATGAAATGAACTGAGGTAAAAACACATGCTGAACCATGGGTAGTGAACTGTCTCACCCCTACTGATTACCCAGCAACCCACAGGGCTGAATCAACAGAGAGTGGAGGTTACGGATGATTGGCTCACCCACACTGAGGCACTAGGCCAAATCTGAGCATGATATGGTTAGATTGAAATCAAGGATCTTAGCAATAGGACAGAAAATTAGATGGATTATTGTGCTTCACCTAACAAAAACACAAGGAACCTTCATTTTACAAATTTAACATGACAGCAGTGGCGTTCCAGTAGGCAGGAACTCCTACCTTAATAGAGGCTCCTGCGAATCGTGCCAGTTGTTTAATATGTTGGCCCTTCTTGCCAATAATAGCACCGACAGCCTGAGTTGGAATAAAGAGGTAGACCACCTCCTGTTCAGGAGCCTGCTGCGGAGAGGGCAGAAGAAACATGCAAAATATTACGGCCTCTAATTCAATGTGATGCAGTAAATCAGGGATTCCTGATAAAATCCATCTGAGAATGTCAGGTAGAGTCATCCTTTTTTTTAAAAGTGGTTTGGAAAAATGTCACTGTGTCTGTTTACTCCATTTCATTTGCCAAACCACCCACAATCCCACTGAGATACTGCTCAGTTCAGCACAGACTGGAGGTCAAGCCCTGAAAGTTCACACAGGTTTGTACTGAGCCAAAAACAATTCATTCATCACTCAAAAATGATGCTGAGGACACACACACCTCTTTTCTGTTTCTAAAGGACCTGATCTGCTTGACACCAAAGTGTGAACCATAGGAAACTGATGAGTCATTGTTCAGACTCTCAGCATGGGCGACAGTGAAAGACTGAAGATGCCAGAGAGCTCTTTCATTCAGGAGTTAACAGCATTTCAAGTCAACACCATTAGCTTGAGGTGTTCAGCACTGCCTGACAGAGACAGAGGTTGCTATTTGGTGAATAACTAACAAGTTATATATTAAAATGACATCAGATGTTGATGGTGCACTGGGTTACACAGTGGAAATATTTTATGTTTTTAAGTATTTGGCAGGGAATTTAAAATAAATATATGACCCTGGACCACAAAACCAGTCTTAAGTCGCTGAGGTATATTTGTAGCAATAGCCAAAAATACACTGTATGGGTCAAAATTTCAGATTTTTCTTTTATGCCAAAAATCATTAGGAAATTACATTCCATGAAGATATTTTGTAAAATTCCTACTGTAAATATATCAAAACTTAATTTGTGATTAGTAATATGTATTATTAGGAACTTCATTTGGACAACTTTAAAGGTGATTTTCTTGCACCCTCAGATTCCAGATTTTCAAATAGTTGTATCTCAATGTACATAAATGGAAAGCGTATTTATTTCAGCTTTTAGATGATGTATTAATCTCAATTTCAAAAAAATTGCCTTTATGACTGGTTTTGTGGTCCAGGGTCACATACTGTGTAAAATAGGTGTTTTTTGGACATCATATTTGTTAGAATTAAATTAACATTATATCCCACTCTCTAGATATCAATATATGATATAAAATATGACATGACATAAAGGGGTTGGCTGGAACACTGTATCCGCAATCATCATCATCCAATACCATAACAATCCATTTTATTGCATAGTTTCAGTTAGAGTTAGAGTACTCACTGTGTGCTGGTGAGAGATGGCACTAGCAGGCGGGACACCGTACAGCCCACCCAGCTGTGATGAGTGACCCTGGAACAAATGAGATGGATTAATATGCAATAATTTTACATCACATCAACATTTCACTGGCTACTGTTTATTACACATGAGAAGAAAGGAGATTCCATAAGTTCATATGTCATTCCTCATTGGTGCGCTTTTACTGTATATTTTCAGATTTGACCAGAATGAATTGTCATGAATTATCTGGTTAAGTACTGATCTATTGTGTCGATCAACAAAGAAAATCGCTAAACTAAATAATTTATTTAAAGGAGTAGTTCACTTCCAGAACAAAAATTTACAGATAATTTACTAACCCTATTGTCAGCCAAGATGTTCATGTCTTTCTTTCTTCAGTCATAAAGAAAACATTTCAGGAATGTTCTCCATATAGTGGACTTCTATGGTGCCCCCAAGTTTGAACTTCCAAAATGCAGTTTAAATGCAGCTTCAAAGGGCTCTAAACCAGCGTTTCCCAACTCCAGTCCTCATGCCCCCCAAAAAACTCCCATCCCGTTTTCTTCTTCAACTTCAAAATTGTCCTACATCGCTGTTTTACCTTTTTTTGTAAAGGGCGTTTGATCTTCTTTGTATGTTCACTTTGTAAACACTGGGTTGGTATTTCTGCAGTGATGTAGGATGATTTTGAAGTTGGGGAAGAAAACAAGATTTTTTCTGCATACCCTAACTGTCTTGAACTGGAAAAAACAGAGTTCACACAGACAGACAAGACAAGCGTTTGAGATTAAAAAGTATATAAATTTTCAATTTGTTTAGAAAATGATTGATCGTTTTGCTAGATAAGACCCTTCTTCCTCAGCTGGGATCATTTAGATCCATTTGAAGCTGCTTTTAAACTGCATTTTGGATGTTCAAATTCAAGGGCACGATAGAAGTCCACTATATGGAGAACATTCCTGAAATTTTTTCCTCAAAAAACTATTTTTCTCCTTTAAATTTAAATTAATTATTTTTTTTACTTTCTGATATTGTCATAGACTGTAAAAAAAATGGACGTAGTGTCTGTGACGCCACTCATAGGATTCTTTGCATTTTTGCATAGCATTTCATAGCATTTTTGAAGCCTAAAATTGGCGGAGCCGACCGCCGCCATCTTGGCAGCACGTCACCGCGCATCACTCCCAGATAATCAAAAATGTGCAAAAAGGCGGGACGTGGGTGAAACTGAGGTGCTTGGTTGCTAAAACCACGCCTGCCTAACTCAACAGTAGTGACAGCAGTGCTGCTGTGAGAAAAGCCAAGGAGAAACCAAGGCAGAACACAGTATAAAATCAGTTACCTCTCTTTGACTTTGTTTTGGAACGCTCAAATTGAGTTACGGTGCTCTGCATTTGTTTAGCCGTTCATCAATATTACTGTGCCACCCTGGAGTTATACGGTATTCTGCCTTTGCTTTACTGTCCATTAAAGTCTGCAGCGTTTAAATAACGGTATAGCCTAACTTGTGTACTTTCATACATCTGTCTGCACTTCATTAGACAAACAAATGAGAAATTGCAATCTAACAAACTGCTCCATATAACAAAGCACTGTAAGCAAGCAACAACTATAACTTGGCAACAATAATTCATAAATTAGTTTTTTTTTCATTTTTATGATGCAGAATATTCACTCTGTGTCAGCTGTCAGTCTGGGGCTGCCCACTTCTGCACATGTGAGGACTCGAATGCCGTGTCAGCGTAGCATGTATTACACATAATCCCTTTCCTGCCTTTTCTTGTAACTCGACAAAATCCATGGCAATGAATGTCATTGGAGATGTTTAATTCACAATCATTCTGAGCATTATTCCTACTTGTTGGCCTTCACATCAATCCACAAGTCGTTCTTATAGGTTAGGCTATTTTCATTCACTTCGATGTAAAACAATGTTAATTATGTAACGTTAGCGAACACTGCAACTAAATTGGCTGCAAAACGGTATCTACTCACGTTTAACTTTTCGTCTGGTTGTTACGGTCAGAAAAAAAAAATCTAATCACGTTATAGCCTATAAGATAACCAATGATCACTAGATTTTATACTGATGTTACTATAATAATTCTGTAAATGGTGATCAGCACCAAAATATTGTATATAATGTGGTAATTACTGCCTTTTGCCTCGGCGTGACATCTCACTTTTTGCAAACAATGCAGAGAACAATAACTTCAAAATAGCGGTAAAATCAAAAGGTTTGAGGTCATTTTCATTAAAACATCTAAATGCCAGATTTCCAGTGTCCTACCTATAATTAATTTTTATGGAAAAATAAAAATCTTTAAAGCCATTTTTCACACTCCAACGAGTTAAGGTCTTTTGCCTTGTAGGGCAGAGCAGTAATCCACCTGTCACTCAAGTGGCCACGCCCTTAATTATGCAGAACTTTAAGGCCTAATAAAATGTAAAATAACTGCTAATAACTGCTTTACTTAGAAAAAAAAAAATGTAATATTAATATAATCTGGCTGATTACTAGCATAACCAGTTACTAGCTGGGTGCAGTGGCTGGTGAGGATACTAACATGCTGGTACCTGTTTGATTTTTAGCAACAAGTTCACACAGACAGACAAGATAAGCGTTTGAGGTTAAAAAGTATATGAATTTTCAATTTGTTTAGAAAATGATTAATCATTTTGCTAGATAAGACCCTTCTTCCTCGACTGGGATCGTTTAGAGCCATTTGAAGCTGCATTTAAACTGCATTTTGGACGTTTAAACTCAAGGGCACCATAGAAGTCCAACCATAACTGCTTTACTTAGAGAAAAACAATGTAATATTAATATAATCTGGCTGATTACTAGCATAACCAGATACTAGCTGGGTGCAGTGGCTGATGAGGATACTAACATGCTGGTACCTGTTTGATTTTTAGCAACAAGTTTGTAAGTATGATTTGTTTTTGGCATGTTTTTGACAAGTCACTAATGTACTGAAGAGAAAGAACTGCAAAAAAAAAAAAAAGAAAGAAAAAAAAAAACCTGCTGTACCAATTTACGATTAATGACTACAAGTTTTACAGTACTACTGAGGATGATAAAAACCAGCGAACACTCATCCAGTAATGAGTGCCATCTCACACACCCACGCACTCATTCTACCTTCATTAGTTCATCCGTGAGCCATAAGCTGTCCTGTCTGACTCACCACTAAATATGAAGGGGAATCCTGCAGCATACTAACCTACTGGAAGGATTATACAACCCAATACCGAGTAGGTGCATGCTAAGATGAGCACTCACTGAAAAAGGGACAGTGTATGTACAATGTGACTAAATGTCAGGAGAATGCACTATTAGATTTAAACTGAGAATTTCGATTAAATTTCCTTTTAACTCCTGAAATCTAATTGAGGTAGCAAACAGAACAGGATGTATTACTTTCAATTTGAATTTAAGGATGTAAATGGAATGAAATTCACAGTGTAATTTTTCAGCATGATTATGCATTGAAAATGTTATCAAATACAACATATTGGGTATTTCCACTAATTCATGGTATTAATAATAAAACATTTAAAATACAACTTACTAACAGACATTTGTTGTGTGAGCGTGTGTGTGGTCCTGGTAAACCCTACGTTATGGAGACAAAATCCAAAATCTTTGTCCTTGTGGGGACATTTTTTGGTCCCCATGGGGAAACAAGCTGATAAATCATACAGAGTGAAGTTTTTTGAAAAACTAAAAATGCAGAAAGTTTCCTGTGGAAAGGTTTAGGTGTAGGGTAGGTGTAGAGCAATTGAAAATATGGTTTGTACAGTATAAAAACTATTACACCTATGGAATTTCCCCATAAAGCATGGAAACCCAACATCTATTACTCATAATATAATTCATATATATTTAAAAATGTAAAAATTATTGAAATTTAAAAAAATAAATATTAAAATTGTTATTATACATAATATATTAGGTATTTTCAGAAATTCATGGTATTTATAATAAATATTTAAAATGCAACTCAAAATCTGTGTTATGTAAAACATCTTATATAAGTATGTATAACAACATTATTTTTTTATGAGATACTTTTTTTTTTTTCATTTTAGTCTATCTATTACTCAACAGATTACAATATTAATTCATTAATTCATTACAATTTAAAAATGTAAAAACAAAAAACAAAAATGTAAATAAAAAACAAATGTTATTATACACAACACATAGGGTATTCACAGAAATTCATGGTATTAATAATATGGTATAATATGGTATAAATAATAATAAGTGTTTAAAATGCTAATTTCTATTAATTATGTAAAACATTTTCATATAATTATGTATAACATTATTTCTTTATATAAACATTATTTCTTTATTTTTCCATTTTAATCTTAATCTGTTTCTCAAGATTACAATATATAATTCATATATTATAATTTAAAAATTTAAACACACACACACACACACACACACACACACACACACACATACATACATACATATATACATACACATATATATATTATATATATATATATATATATATTATATATATATATATATATAAATAAAAAAAATTGAAAATGTTATTACATACAACAAAGGGTATTCCATAAACTCATGGTATTAATAATAAGTGTTTCAGTGCTCATTTGTGTTAATTATTTTAAATAATATATATATATATATATATATATATATATATATATATATATATATATATATATATATATATATAATGTGTGTGTATATATATATATATATATATATATATATATATATATATATATAGCACTGTGCAAAAGTCTTAGGCCACTAGTATTTTCACCAACAAAAAAATGGTTTTAAGTCAGTTATTTCTATCTTTTGCTGTAGTGTGTCAGTAGGAAATATCAGTTTACATTTCTAAACATTCATTTTGCCATTGATTGTAATAATCCAGTGAGATTTTTGTTTGCACAAGGAGTCTGACAACACCCAGTGCTCCACACAGAGATCTGATCTGACCATCATCCAGTCTGTCTGGAATGACATGAAGAAACAGAATAAACTGAGACAGACTAAATCCAGAAACCGTGGCAACGTCTCCAAGATGCTTCAAGAAACCTACCTGCAAAGCTACCTGAAAACTTATGCGCAAACGTACCTAGGGCAAAAGCTGTTTTAAACTCAAATATGGTTTACCAAATGTTGATTTAATTTAGTTAATAGAAGTTAATTGATAAATAAAATCTATTTATGGCATTATTTTTGACAGCATCCTCATTTTACAGCATTTTTACACAAGTGCCTAAAACATTTAACAGTAGTTTGCAGGTAGGTTTCTTGAAGCATCTTGGAGACGTTGCCACGGTTTCTGGATTTAGTCTCAGTTTGTTCTGTTTCTTCATGTCATTCCAGACAGACTGGATGATGGTGAGATCAGATCTCTATGTGGAGCACTGGCTGTTGTTAGACTCACTGTGCAAACAAAAATCTCACTGGATTATTACAATTAATAGCAAAATGAATGTTTAGAAATGTAAACTGATATTTCCTACTGACACACTACAGCAAAAGATAGAAATAACTGACTTAAAACCATTTTTTTTGTTGGTGAAAATATATTTAAATAAAAAAAATAAATAGTAAAAGTGTTATTAAACACAACATATAGGGTATTTCCAGAAATTCATGGTATTTATAATAAGTGTTTAAAATGCTAATTTGTGTTTACCATGTAAAACATTTTATATAATTATGTATAACAACATTATTTTCTTTACATGATAAATTAAATTATTTTTCCATTTTAATCTTTATCTGTCATTCAAAAGGTTACAATATACAATTCATAGATTACAATTTAAAAACGTAAAAAAAAATATTGAAATAAAAAAATGTAATATTAAGAATGTTATTATACACAACATATAGGGTATTTCCAGAAATGTATGGTATTAATAATAAGTGTTTAAAATGCTAATTTGTGTTAATTATATGAAACATTTTTATATAATTATGTATAACATATTTATTTAATAATATATTTAAAAACGTAATGTATCCAACTAATATATATATATATATATATATATAAAACGACTATAAATTTGTCAAATAGCATAAAAAAGTCAGTCACATGATTTGAGATTTATGAACTGTAATCTGTGAATTATATATTGTAATATATATTTAATAAGATATACTATAATTAATACATATACATTAATGGTTAATATATATGCAATATATTAACAGATTAAAATTAAACAGGAAACAATGAGTTAATTTATCTTCATTTATATAATTTAACTTATAAAGAACATAATGTTGTTTTACATAACTATATGAAAAGTTATACATTTACAAATTAAGTTTGAATTACGACCGGTACATTTTTCTTTTTCAGTTCCATTGAAATTTCACTTCAACATCCCGTAACATGAGGCTAATTGTTCAAATCTGAATTTTGCCCTGCTAAATGTAATGCATTCCTGAGGTAGGTTGAAATATCTAAATATGTTGAAGTTCCATAATGAAGTCCATACTGTGGTTTGTACTTACAAGAAAAGGGTTGTAGCCAGTTGGTGGTACGGGTGGGACGCCTCTGGGCCCAGCAGCTGGTGGCAATACTGACAAACCGGTTGAAAAGATGCCCAGTGCACTCAGGCTTAACCCAGGGATAAGGTTGGTTTGTTGCTGCAAGACATCATGGATTATGAATGATTACTTAGTGCACGACCTCAAGCTGTCCTGTTTTTCTTGATACTCTCATTTGAGTTTTAAAACACACACACACACAATTCTCAGTTTGAATATACTTCTGAGCTGTATGAACCATGTGAATGCCTCTTATAACGTCTTGTAATATCGCTAGCGTCACGCTAGGTGGCTCCATCGACCCGGTGCATGTTTTTATGTTGCAAACGTTTTATGATAAGAAGTTTTTATGCTGTTTAGTCTTGACAGAGAACTTCATATGTTCTGTGTGATTCATCTGCTGCGCCTCTTTCATTCAAAAGGGAATGAAGGTTACAAGGATCAGCTAACAGACAGTTATACATGAAACTGTCGCAAAAACACTTGATCCAAGCATGAATAATTTACCGCACGCCTGACTGAGGACTGACTAATGCGTGAGTATAAATGAAACCGCATAAATTTGATCTGTGTAGTTGATAGAGGCCTCTTCCGCAAAATAAATGACTCACTGAAGATGAAGGGAGGCACTGGATGCGCCGGTGTAAACGAGAACGATGATGCTATTGTTGCAGTATTTGCGCTCAGTCTACGGCTTCACCTCCCTCAGACACTGGCAGTGACGTCATGCGTGTAAACAGGGCGAATGGTGTACATGTGCGTGCATGTCTGTGTGAACGGCTGTTGACAGGATGACAGTGCCTTCTCCGTATGCACGGCAGGGGACGGACTGACTCAAGGCTGTTTCCTATAAACACAGTCAATAACTGAACACGAGTAAACAGACGAGGCATCGAACTGCCTAGTCTTCTTTAAAACGCTGACTCAAAGCTGACACACAATAAACAGTGTTTTATATAGAGCATATCAGCATTCGCCTTTGAGTCAAATCTGAAAAATATCATATTGATTATGACATAAACATGGTGGCTTAAAGATAGAAATCACATTTACTGTCATTGTAACCGCAAACACTTACGTTAATAGCAGCAACGTCATTCTCGTAGGCTTCCCTCAGCTTTCTCATGATCTCCACTTCAGCCCTACAACAGGCCTCAATACTCCCCTTCACTATTATGGTTCTCTCCGGGTTATAAATAGTTAAGTCCTGTAAACTGTTGAAAGAATCAAGACCAAGAAAAACAAAATGTATATAAGAATAAAATCACTGGTACATGAGAAAGAAACATCACTGCTGTCAGATCAACACAATGTTCCAACTGAGGGTATTTTTAATTAGGTTTACTATTAATGATTATATTGTGGATATAATGTGACCAAAAAAATGCCTTTTCTTCTTTGCTATTATTATTAATGTTAGTATATTGTGTATGATGTGAAACAAATGTTTAAATTACACCATTAGTCTGAATGGGGCAATATCTTCCCTATTATTATTATTATTATTATTATTATTATTATTATTATTATTATTATTATATTGTGCATGTGATGTGATCACATTGGCTTTGATTAATATTAGAAAGTGTTTAAATTATTACCTAAATTATTAAAATTCTTAATGGGTCAATATTTTCTCTATTATTATTATTATTATTATTATTATTATTATTATTATTATATTGTGCATATAATGTGATCATATTGGTTCTTGTTTTTGTAATATTAAATTATTAATTAAATTAAATAACAGTATTAATTAAATTGTTTTAATAATTATTTAAATGGCTCATTATTTTCTCTGTTGTCATTATTATTATTATTATTATTATTATTATTATTATTATTATTATAACATTGTGCATATGATATTTTCTCAATATATCAATATTTTCTCTATTATTATTATTATTATTATTATTATTATTATTAATTATTATATTGTGCATATGATGTGATCATATTGGTTTTGATTAATATTAAATTATTAATTAAATTAAATAATAGCAGCATTAATTACATTTAATTACTTTAATGACTCAATATCTTCTCTGTTAATGTTTAAAAATGAAGAAAATGTTTTAATTACACCATCAGTCTGAATGGGGCAATATCTTCTCTACTATTATTATTATTATTATTATATTGTGCATATGATGTGATCATATTGGTTTTGACAAATATTAGAAAGTGTTTAAATTATAACCTAAATTATTATTTTTTTTAATGGGTTAATATTTTCTCTATTATTATTATTATTATTATTATTATTATTATTATTATTATTATATTGTGCATATGATGTGATCATATTGGTTTTGACTAATAATTATTAATAGTCAACAGCAAGATGAAAAGCAACAAAATATGCCCTACTACTTAAAAAATATATATTTTCTTTTTTTTTTTTTTTTAAGATTTTTATTTATTTTTTATTGATCATTTACAAAAATTATATGTGGTTTTATGTCTGAATTTGCTGAATGCACAAAGCAAGCACAACACCCACATTCCCAAAATGCCGGGACCCCTACTATAAGGCATGATTTAACTGAAGCACAGGACAACAGAGATCTGAGCTATGTCATAGAAAGACATGACACAAGTTGTTTACATTGTATTGCTCTTTTATGTTGTTTTTGAGCCGAATACCAAGACGAACACTACTGCATCTCTGCAGTGATGAATAGTCATCCTGAATCAAACTGGAAGGAAGTGGGACTCTGGGTGAAGAGCAAGTTATTTGAATTGGTATTGATGAGCATTGGTAAATGAGGCTGTTTTTAGAGGGACAGCTAAGCAATGACGTCAGGAGTCCTGGTTCGGGCTTAATTGGGTGACTCACTTCCTAAGCCCAGCACACACTTATTTCTGGGAAATACATAAGACCACCTGTACTCTAATACTCTGAACCAGATCCCAGCACTTAGCAGACCATTACAAGATGCCACATGTTCAGGTCACGTTATGATCTACATCTTGACTACAAAACACAGCTTTTCCTATCAAAATAACTCTCCATGATGAACCAAGTAATCATGTATGCCTCCATAGAGAAGCAGAGGAATATGACAAAACATTCTTGATTTTCACATAATAGCAAAATAATTATGAGTTTTCCTAGTTTTCACTTGTTGAAAGCCATCAAACGCAACTTACGAGGAGATGGTTATCTTGGTCTCGGTTTCCTCTTCGATCTTCTTCAGGTTCCTGCCCTCCTTTCCGATCAGTCTTCCGACCAGACTGTTGTGCGCCAGGATCTTCAGAGGAATATCCTCGGTTCTACAGAAGCAAGACCACGAGTTGGCAACTACAGAGGTGTATTTAAAGAGCTCCCGTGACTTCAGAAGATTCAAACTTACACCTTCGTGTCATCGGCCTCTTTCTGCATGATGTCCATGATCATGCGGCACGCGGCGGAGCAGCCTTCAGGAGTGGAGTGGATGGTGATCGGCTTCTCCGCCGCTCCCGCGTTCTCCTTACGATGGATGTCCACCCTATCAGGACGGGAACAGGACTATTCAGCAGAGATCAGACAAAGCTTCATGAAGAGCTGTTATCAAGCAGGTGTTGAAATTCATTGTGAATTCACACTTACAGCCAAATTTGATAAATAAATGTGACAAATGTCACCCTGGACCACAAAACCAGTCATAAGTAGCACGGCTATATTTGTAGCAATAGCCAACAATACATTGTGTGGGTCAAAATGATCTATTTTTACATTCATGCCAAAAATCATTAGGATATTAAGTAAAGATCATGTTCTATGAAGATATTTTATACATTTCCTAGCGTAAATATATCAAAACATAATTTTTGATTAGCAATATGCATTGCTAACAACTTTAAAGGTGATATTTTTCAATATTTTGATTTTTTTGCACTCTCAGATTCCAGGTTTCTCAGCCAAATATTGTCCTGTCCTAACAAACCATACATCAGTGGAAAGCTTATTCAACTTTCAGATGCATACATTTCAATTTGAAAAAAAAATTAAAATAAAATAAAAAAATAAATCAAACCTTATGACTGGTTTTGTGGTCCAGGGTCACATATTTCCAGGATATTTAATTAAATTTTAATTAAAGCAATTCTATGTACACTACCACTTAAAACTTTTAAACCAGTATTTTTAATTAGTATTTTTATTCAGCATAAATGCATTAAAATGATCAAAAGTGACAGTAAAGACATTTGTAATATTGAAAATAAATGCTATTTTGAACTTTGTTTCAAAGAATCATGAAAAAAATTAATCACCATTTACACAAAATAATAAGCAGCAGCACTACTGCTATTATACTACTGATAATGATAATAAATGTTTCTTGAACATCAAATCAACATTTTTCTGAAAGATCATGCAACACTGATGACTGATTAAAAAAGCTGAAAAATCAAGAATACATTTTATTTTTGCATCATTTTAATATTCAGCAATATTATTGTTATTACTGCATTTTTTATTAAATAATTGCAGCCTTGATGAGCACTAAAGACTTATTTTAAAAACAAACAATCTATAAATAAACATAAGATCTAATTTGTTCGTTTTAGTTAATAAGTAAACTAATGAAACAGCAATAAGCAATATATCTTTTACAGATTTATTAACCTTTGTTAATGTTAGTTAATAAAGTTTTCATTTTTATGTATGCTCATTCTGTATTAACTTTACTATTAACAGATACAAATTTTGATCATCAAAAAAGTATTAGTAAAAGTTGAGATTAGATTTAACTAAGATGGATAAATGCTGAAAAAGTATGGTTTAAATATAATTAATAAGTAGTTAACATGTTAACAATGAAACCTTACTGTAAAATCTTGCAAGGCCCAAACTTTTGAATAGTAGTGTAAATCACATTTGTAATTAATACTTTTATTATGCAATCAATTATATAAGTAATAGTTGTACTGATATTAATTCCAGTGCACTGAAAGAATTTTAGAATATTTTGTTATTTAAGGATTAGTTCACTTCCAGAATTAAAATTTCCTGATAATCTACTCCCCGCTATGTCATCTAAGACGTCATCTAACTGCGTGACCTTTCCAATGTGATTATGTAATGACATAATTATGACACACTTAAGGATCTCACTCTCTCACTCACTTCGACTGTGTCTGTTTGGTGATGTTTTTGATTGTGAGCCCCTCCTTGCCGATGATGGCTCCCACAAACTGCGTGGGCACCAGCATGCGCAAGGGGAAGTCTGGCTGTTTCTGTCGGGGTCCCAGGGAGCCTCCAGAGGTCCCGGGCTGGGAGTCCTGTTCCCGTGACGTCCTTCCACCCCGACGATTCCGGGTTGCAGGCAGAGGCGGAGCAGCATCCATATCCAAAATATAAGACACTTTAAAGGAGTAATCCTCAAACGTCTGTCCTGTTAACTTCTCTACAGCTCTGAAGACACAGAAAGGGACACTTATCAGTGGAATATTATGACAGTGCACAGATGGTGAGTTTTGTACTGCTATTTTGTTTAATCAAAAAATAATTCAGGGCAATATGATGGTGTATAACGAGTGACAGTCAAAAATGTGCCAACCGTCAGAGGTTCTGCATGCACGATTATAATGAGAGTGATTTACTGAATAATTTTGCGACTACATTTTTTAGGGACAAAGCTGAATTCTGATATATATCATTGAAGTGACAAAAAAAACTATTTGCTTATATTTTTGGATAATCAGTTACTTAAATTACTTTGATGAGCAACTTTTTGCATTGTTAAGTTAATAGTATATAATTTTATGACCATTTTATAATACTATTATCTACAACTACTGTAGTATTTATAATGTTTTGAATTTTTTATATATATATATATATATATATATATATATATATATATATATATATATATATATATATATATATATATATATATATATATTCAGTTCTCATTTTCATTTTAGCTTAAGTTTGTCATTTTGCTACATGCTTTTATTTTATATTAGTTTAAATATTTCATATTAAATATAATAGCTTTAATTTGTTTTAAGTTTTTCATCTAATATGTATACTTTATTTTAAATAAATTTTAAACTAACAAAAACAACTATTTAGTCTACAATAATAAAGGTGCTTTTTACTATAACTGTATAAATTATACATTATTATATTATTTATGCATTTCATATAAGAATCAAATATTTTTAATAATATCAAAGAGTTTTTAATATTATTAGGAGTTACGATTATTATTGCAGTCTGTAATTTCATTAACAGATTCAGACTAGATGTCTTTTTTTTTGTCTGGATCTATAAACTTTAAAAATACTTCAAAAATGCAATTCATGCATACAATAGCTTGAATACATCTTTTCTATAATGAGTGTGTTTTTCATTTCATTTCTCAACTAAAATTCATCATGATATTTTTAATGTAATAGAGTCAAAAATGTCTGGGTGAAGATATCATAATGAAAAACTCATTAAAGAAACTCTTAACATTCTTGAAATAAAAACCTGATTAGTATTTAACTTATTCATTAAACTTAAGTACTTCAGCACATTTTTCTTCTTTTAATATATAATATAAAAAAATTACACTGCTTCACTGCTTATTATAATTTGATTGTTATAAGAAATGCAAATTATAAAATAACTTAACTTTTTATAACAAGGCTAATTTACATCTCCCCAAAAATAGTAATTAAAATAAACAATTAAATCAATGAAACAGGTAACTGTTAGAACAAGATTTTTATTTGCTTGTACACCACACAACAGCTTTAAAATCATATTATTTATGTGACCCTGGGCCAATTTTTTGAAACTGATAGGACGATATTTGGTCGAGATACAACTATTTGAAAATCTGGAATCTGAGGGTGCAAAAAAAAAAAAAATCTAAATATTGTGAAATTCATCTTTAGAGTTGCCCAAATGAAGTTTTTAGCAATGCATACTCCTAATCAAAAATTAAGTTTTGATATATTTATGGTTTTTACAAAATATCCTCATGGAACACGACCTTCACTTAATGATTTTTGGCATAAAAGAAAAATCGACAATTTTGACCCGTACAATGTACTTTTGGCTATTGCTACAAATACACCCATGCTACTTAAGGCTGGTTTTGTGGTCCAGGGTCACATATTTCATAGAAGAATAATAAATATTTTTAATAATATTAAAATGAGCAGAAATAACTACAGTAAAAACGTAACGTCTACATATGATTTTGGTTATACAGTCCATCCCTTTATACTTAAGATGCTTACATTTTAGCCTCTTCTTTTGTTGAATACGTCACATTCACCACTGCTGTTTCTGTATCAGTGTTAACTGCAAAAAGAAAGTAAATACGAGTTAGAAACAGGGAGCTCGGTTACATTCATAAATGTGAGGCTGCATGCTTTTGTATTAGCTGCATACAGACAAACAAATGCAGTTTTACACTAGTGCTGTGAAGAGCCACTTGTGTGTCTCAATGTCTGCATATCAACTAAGGATTACTGTGCCATGGCCAGATGTGTACTTCACAGAACAGGCACAAAACATCCCTGACGTCTGTAGATCAAAGCCCTGCGTATCATCTAAATACACACACAATGAGGAAAAGACCTCCACTTCAGGAGTTCATGTAGCTATACACGTCCAACAGCTAACTATAGCACCTGCGTCCACATCCGGACCTCTAAAGGTCAAGCTGTATTATATTCTCTGAAGAGTGTGAAATGGGGCTAAACGAAGGTTGCGCCACGTTACAAGAATTCCTCTTGGGTCATTTCAATAATTACATACAGAAGCCACTGCAGGGACAATGTGTATGGCATTTTTTAAAGGAAAGCCTGCCTTTTTATTGATTAGATGGAGTTGTGTGCCTAGAGGACCAGACAGTCTGTCTGGAAGAAGTTGAGTGGGACGGCTGGGCAGAAATCCAGAGCTTCACACATGAAGAGAACCACAAAGCCTCGCTGTAAGACAGCTTAAGCGATCAATCAATCGCACAACCAATGAGTGTCACCAATGAGGACAGATTACGCAATAAGCGCCGAGAAAGAATGACGAGAAGTACCGCTTCCCTTACGTCATGCCAACATGATCATATTCATTTCATAAGACGAGCCCAAAAGTCACACAATGGCACTATTTGGACGGGATTAGTTTTCTAAACAATGCTGGAGTTACAGTTATTATAATCTGTAACTTCATTAAAAGATTCAGACTGGATTGGGAATACTATAGTTTTTGAGACAATATGTTGATCGTTTTTTTTTTTTTTTTTTGGTCTTGATCTATTAACTGTAAAAATGACATTTTTACATGCAAAAGTTTGAATACACCTTTTCAACTCACTTTATTTTTCCAGTAAATACAAAATTTTATAGGTCTGGCTTCCGGTCTCATTTTGCTGCTTGATATTACAGTTATTTCCCTAAAGCGACTAATGAACCGGAGGTTTCGCCCACATGCTTACTTCTGCGTTTAAGAATAAGGTGGATAATGAACGGGGAGCACATAAAAGTGAACAAAATAATAATTAAAAAAAAATGCCCTAAGACCGTTCATTTGCGTAACTACATGGGTGACAGCTGTTAATGTACAATCACCGTTTTAGATCGACTAACTGTAATACTGTATAAGATTTACACTCAAACTGAAAGTATAAATCTAGGCTAATGCAAAACTGTGATATTTCATTCACTAACACGCTAGGGCTGGGAATCGATTCCAAAAAGAATCGTTTCCGAGGCGTTGGGAATCGATTCCATCAAGGGGAATCGACTCCCCATTCAGAGCCGTTTTCAGTTCAGCAAAGCTAATCTATGGGCGCCTCTCAAACGAAAAGGCTGCATCATACGAAGGCTGCATATCTCGGCTGCTGTCATCAAACGCCGCTGAACGTTGATTCACGAAAATAAACTTAATGAAAAGAGTCAGTACTGAGCTCGTCTGAGTTTGAGGATGCACCCTTCCGTTGAGCATCCATTAATTTGCTCGCTAATAGTGATTAGAAGTCTGATTCGTTTCCATGAAAAGGTTCTTTCGGATAGATCGTTTTAATGAACCAGTTCAAAAACGATTCATAAGTTATTTTACGGTGGAACTGGCTTATATTGTTCCCAATTTTGAGCGCTGCACGACAGAATAGATTATGACGTACTGGAGGGCATTGATCCTATTTGCATCTTTAAAAAAAAAAAAAAAAAATACTATTTCTTAACTTTTCTATCAGCCAATGATAATTCTGAAAGAAAACAAGAGCACAGTGGCCGAGAGCACATCTGACTGACAGATAAACCTCGAGCTGTTATATCAGTGTTGTTGTTAATGTTCTGGTTATTTTGTTTGTGTACAGTTTGTTGATTTTGTGCAAAGCATACCGTTGAAGTTAACATCATTGAGCTGAACTGTGCACGCCTTCAGTTCATGCAATAAACGCATGTCCACTGCTGCGCTGTGGGCTGTGGCTAATTTCATGGGCAATTCAGTAAAATTACAATTTAAATGCAGAAATTTGTCATAATTTTTAAAAAATAAAGCTTCATATTATGATAAGACTATTTTCTAAAACATGTATATCCTACACTCATGGCAAAATTAGGTTCCTCCGATCTAAAAAAAAAAAAAAAAAAAAAAGAATCGAAAACAACAGTGAGGAATCGATTCCAGAACCAGGAATCGGAATCGGACTCGATTCCAAAATTTTCGGAATCGAACAACCCTACTTTACTTATGCTCCTCACTCGGCAGCGCCAAAATCCAGCAACCCGCCAAAATAAAAGCTCAATAAAAAAAAATTTAAATGTAAATATTAGCATTGTATCTTTAAGTGTACCATAAAATAATTTTATTTTTTATTTAATATTCACTTTTTATTTTAAAATATAATCTTATTATTACACTCTATTTATCATTTTGCTTATTTTATTAAAAAACAAATAAAGTGAAATAATATTATCACTAATATTATTATTTTTATTTTTGTTATATTTAATGAGTCACACTGGTGCAGTGTGAGCACCAAACCAAGTCTCCAGGTGATGACAACCAGACTGAAAAACTTACTTGCACCCCTGATAATTTGTTTTTGTTCTTTGTTTTTGTGTGTGTGATTTTCTGTTTTTAATTTCAATCTTGTTTAGATACTTTTTATTGTTTCAAAACATTAAGAAAACTTAGTTATATATACACTGTACCAGTAACCAAACACCAACCAAAGAACACCCACCCTATCTCCGACAGAGCCATAAAAAAAAATAAATAAATAAATTAAAAAAAAAAAAACCGTACACATACGCACATACAAAAAAATAAATAAATAAAAGGAAAAAGAGGGCAATTTTATAAAATACATTAAGAAAATGACAGCTCAGGACATATCAATGCAATGCAAGTGAAAAAGTATATTAAAATAATAACATTTAATTTCAATCTTGATGTCATAATGAAGAAAAACTCATTAAAGAAACTCAAAGAAACCTTAATAAAAAACTCATTAGTAAATATTTAATTATTAAACTAATTGTTAAGTGCTTTAGCACAATCTTTTATTTCACATATATTATAAATTAATTCCAAAAAATATTCAAACTGCTCATTGATATTTGATGTTATATAAAATATGACTAATTATCCAACAATTTAACTCTCTACATCAAGGTTAATTAGGCTGTATCTCCCCAAAACTAGTAATTCAAATAAACAATTAACTCAACAAAATAAGTCATTCACGATATTTGTAAAATGTCACTCACAAATATTTAAGGTGTTAGAACAAGATTTTTAATCGATTGTTATACTACATGACAGTTTTATTGTCCCCGTGAAATCAAAATTAAAGATTTTTGGCTTTTAGTATGAATATTTTAACCTTAAGCAAAACAATGACAAAATTTGCATTTAATACGCATTAAAAACTTACAGTCTCTAACTTCTGCCAATATGGATCAACGATTTTGATGACATCACCCTGCACTTCAGCTTCTCATCAAACTTAGTCCAATCAAATGCTCTCTAGAGTCCGAAGCATCCCGCCCTCTACACTATAAATAGATGCTGAAGTTGTGGCTGAAATCGGGCCCTTCACAGAATTAGTATTTTCTGTACGGTGAATGGCACTATACAGGGGATAGGGAACAATCAGACAGTGTAAATATACTGTCCACTGGGGTGAAAAAAGTATGGTTTCGCGCTGTCATGCACATCCTGCCTGTTTCAAAGCACTTCCGTGGACGTTTAAAGTCATTTAAACACTTTTAAAAGTAAACTTTTCTAGGAAATCGCAAAGTTTTCCAAAATTATATGAAACCAACATAAACACAGCTATCTACATTTCTAAGAACTCTGCTTTTCTGAGTTTTAAACTACATTTTTGAAACATTTTTCTTTTCTTTGTTGTGAACTCTCTTTCTGGATATCACTGACACATTTACCAAGATGACAGTGTCTTTGTCTGGATTATGAACAGGTGTTTGCGTCTGATATTAGCATACAATGACAGGTCATGTCAAGCACCACTGTAACAACATTAAGTTAACAAACTGATAAAATAATGTTTAGTCAGAATCACAAGTGGTCGCAGGAGACGCACGTTACAATCAGGTGTAAACGCAATTCGTCTCCGCTGCGAGCGAGAGAGAGACCGCAGGCGCCTACATTTACCTCCCTATTACCACGCCGCACCTCCCTGAAAACACACACATTACAGCTGGAGCCTCGCCACTCTCTCCCACTTCAATCCACACTCTGCCACTCCGCCAAGCTGCTCATTTTAACCAGAGCAGAGTTCATCCCTCTTCTCATGCACTGTCTGTCTGTGACTTCCTCTCATTCACACTCAGTCGCCTGTGTGCCTTCCCTCTCACGCTCTCTCTCATTTGGGAAAGACAATTACGGAACCTCAAAACTGAGACGTCTCCACTGGCAGCATGTGCTGATGTGATTTAAGTTTGGATAACATGTGATCTGAATGCACACACTGTCTCAGTAAGTCCACAGGCTGTTAGCAACTTAGACTCATCCACAGGGGTACATCAGCACATACACTATATAACAAAGTCCCCAAAAGAAAAATTCCCAAATATATTTCATAAAATGGTAAATTACCAATAAAATGAATATGAATGTGATTCAACATCCACCTGATAAAAGTTGCAAATACGTTCATGACAAAAGGATTTTAACATTTTTCGTTGGAATTAACCTGTCATGCAGCAAGGCACTGCTTAAAATGTCAACTACCCAACAAAACAAAACTTACTATATAATTATATGTAAGTATAGTCACATTAGATTATAGAAACTCCTTACCTTGTTCCACATTTTCTACAGTACCATACTGTGCTAACAGGCTGTCCAAAACCTGCAATGAGAAGAGCACAATCAGTTACAAACACAAACAGCAAAACATCTCATTAACTGTTTTTAAATTGAATACCAGAAAATAGGAGAGTTGGAAAAGAAAATGAATAGCTGACCCCGAAATGAAAATGCCATCATTATACTCACCATTATGTCAAATATCAAACCCTGTATGCTATTATTATTCTGTCAAACACAAAGTATACATACACTACCATTCAAAAGTTTGGTGGCATTAAGGTTTTTAATTTAGTTTTTGAAACTATGCTCACAAAAGCTGTATTTATTTTATTACAGTAAAAACTGCAATATTGTGAAATATTTAGGGATGTCACTAATGATTATTTTGGTAATCGAGTAATCTGTCAATTATTTTGACGATTAAATCAAGTAATCCGATGATAAAATTTTTTGTAGTACTAAAAATAGACCTAAGTGAACAATAGCCCTTAAAATGACTTAAAATACATGTATAATAGCAACGAGGCAATAATAATTCGTTCAAAAAAAAAAGTGTCAAAAGCAAGTAATCCTATGATTTTATTGAACAAAACTGTCAAAATACATAAGGTATTATAAACAATAGAGCTAACGTACATTACGCATTATAACAAATGCCTGCAGAGGGCGCCAATGGCCTGATGATTGTTTTTACACGTTACTGCCCGATCTAATCTGTTTAATATTGACTAAACCACATTTAATTCAAATGTCCACTTAATCTTTACTATTTGGCGATTTCTTTATGACAGCAAGGCTACAGCCACTGTAATTTCTTGAATATGCGGACATCAAAACGTGTAAACTCAGAGTGAGGGTTTAAACTTTTATTTTGAAATCACGATGAACAGTTAGCATATTGACAAAGATAACGTGTTTGCCAAGGTTTATAAATGATTTACCCTACAAATCTGATTAAACAGAGCACGATGCGTTCCCAGATTATCCTTATAATAAACTCATACTCACAACAACATGCAGAGATGGAGTTTGAGACACACATTTAAATGATAACAGTTTCTGTAGCAGAGTTCACTGTGCACAGAGCCACTCTTGAGATGCAGGTAGTAACGTAACCTATATGCATGTAAATAATTAAAGCGCATATAACCTGCATCGCATATATTTATTTAACTAAATCGCAGCATTTGTGAATTCTTAATAGCATTATGCTTTATTATGATTTTTAAAGGAGTTTAACATGTGGAATGCAGCATTTCCGGCATTTTGCCAATTAACGTTACTGGATGCGGGCAAAATGCAATCTAGGATTTTTTTCAAAACGAAAACTCGAATAGAATCAAGGAATCGTTGCAGCCTTAGAAATATTATTACTATTATATTAATTTAAAATTAAGTTTTCTATTTAAAAATATTTAAAAATGTAATGTATTTATGTGGTGGTTAAGCTGAATTTTCACCAAAAATCTAGTTACCAAAAGCACATGATACTTGTTGCCCAAGTCAATACCACGGTAAAAAAAAAAATAATACTTAAAGATTAACTCCTTTATTTGAACTTGATATCTTTCTTTGACACACTGTTTGAGAATTTTTTATCCAATGATATTCTTCAGTTCTGCCAAAGCTTGTGTCAAGTGCCTGTTCATGCTCAGATTCAAAACTGGTGTGCAAATGTCACCAGAACAGCCTCTTGTGTAATGTAGTATTAATTGCTTATTAATTGATTATTTTTGGATTTATACTTTAAACATGTTGTCACCTTTTGGGCTGAACGAAGGATTCGATATTAAGCCTTTCTTATAAGATTGTGTGTATTTCTTCATGTGTTTTCAGTAGTCTAAATATTTTAAGGAGTAGTTATTGATTTGTATTTGACTTGTATTGACTTGCATACTTATTTGAGTGCAAGTGTGTCCTTTTTTTTCTTTTCTCTCTCTCTTTTTGTGGGAGTACACCTGTATAGTGATTGAACGTGTTTAATTAGAATGACCACCTGTTACTTATAAAGAGTTGTACCTCAGTTCACTTGCTTTGTGCCTGACGAAGACCTGATGGTCGAAACATTGCAATAAATAATTTTATGGAGCAGTTATATCAGTGTGCAGACATTACGTTTGTTTTTTTGCGAAAGTTTGACTTTTTTGCCCTGCACCTGAGCCCTGTTTGAGTTTGCGGCATGTGTGCACCTTTTTTTATATTTTGGACTATGATATTAAATGAACACCAATTTTTACACAGTGAACCACTAAACTCAAAGGAGCAATACAAACTACAGAGGCACAGGATCCAAATACATGCACAAGTGTGTGAGAGCGTGCAAATGGGCCAGCGCTCACTGTGATGTCATCAGGATTTACAATCGGGTCACCAGGGCTGAACTCTGTCCAGACAGACTCAAATGGACTGCAGAGGAAGTGTAGTTGTGCGTCCCTAATGCACCGCGAGTTAGAGAAAGAAGCGCTGAAGCTCAGAGGAGACAGACAGAGTCTTGACCACACACACACTGTTCTCTCTGCCCGAGCGGTTACACACTCACCTCCCACTGGAGATGAGGAGGAATGTTCCGGATCTGAATCTTCCGACTCCTGCGGACACAAAAAGAATCAGAGAGGGAGACAGTGAGACAAAAAGAAAGAGAAAGAGAGAAGCGCAGCAGTCTTCAGCATAGATGCTACAGCGTGAAAACACACAGGATGAATCTAGATTAGATCCAACGGAAACTAAAGAAACACAGTGAGACAAAACACTTAAAAGACTGCACTTGTACAGTCAACAAGCTATAACCTATGCTTTCTACTTAAAACAGTAAGCATATTCTTGGGAACTTTGTGAATATGGTTATGGTTATGATTTACCTTGTCACCTCACAACTTACAAATAAGAGAGAAATGCTATAATTGATTAAAGTCTATGTAAAGGCAATTCAGAGAATTGTTTCTAAACACATTATAAATGTTAGTAATGTATTGCTGAAAACTCGTTGCAAAGACTGTGAACTATGTAGTACTGAATTGTGGAGTTAGTTCAACAGATTTTCACCCTTTTTGTGTTTTTTTTGTATTTTCTGGGTGGGCTTGAAATCTTGATGACACACTGGAGTCACTGTGCATGGGCCCTCCCGTAACACTATAATAACTAGAGCGCATTAGCATCAGTGGTTCGCCTGCTCAATCGCGTGTTACTGTCATTAACATGTAGTCACTACAGCCTACAGCCTGCTAGCCAGTTATGCCTTCATCACATAAATGCATATTACCTGATTGCAATAATATACAAAACAGCTTGGTCTTCTTATTAACATGTATTTGTATTTGACAGATGAGAGAGGAGGCAGCCCGCGAGTGGGCGTGGTTTCAGTGATTACAGAGGACACGCCCCCTGTGGTGTGGCAAACTCATAACATATTTAATATTGCTTTACACAGACTTTAATTTCAATCTAAATTGAAATTAAATCTAAAAATCAATTCTAAACTCTGTATCAGTGATTCAAAAGTACATTTTAAAATGTTTTAGTAAAATATACTGCGGTTTAATGTTATGTTTTGTAATATTGGTATACAGTATATACATGAACATGAATAAATATTGTTCATTTATGTGTTAAATGTGTGAAAAACATGCCTTGTGATATCTTTAATATTAGGCTGAAATGCTGGTTCCTCTGATTGAACCAGCTCTGACTCTTATACACGTAAACATGTTGATTACACATTAAAACATTTAATATTATGATATAATTCATGTACACTAGCAGTCAAAAAGATTTTTAACGTTTTTTAAAAGAAGTCTCTTCTGCTCACCAAGCCTGCATTTATTTGATTCAAAGTATAGTAATTAATACTTTAATTTAGCAAGGATGCTTCAAATTGATCAAAAGTGATGATAAAGACATTTATAATGCTACAAAAGATTTCTATTTTAGATAAATGCTTTTCTTCTAAACTTTCTATTTATCAAAGAAACCTGAAAAAATTCTACTCAGCTGTTTTCAACATAACAGCTATAATAATAATAATAATAATAATAATAATAATAATAATAATAAAAATAATAATAATAAATGTTTTTAAGCAGTAAATCAGAATGTTATAATGATTTCTGAAGGATCATGTGACTGGAGTAATGATGCTAAAAATTTAGCTTTGAAATCACAGGAATAAATTACATTTTTAAATATATTCAAATAGAAAACAGTTATTTTGAACAGTAAAATTATTTCAAAATTTTACTGTTGCTGTACTTTGGATCAAATAAGACTAGCAGACTTGGTGAGCAGAAGAGACTTCTTTAAAAAAAAAAAATAAAATAAAATTCTTACTGTTCAAAAACTTTTGAGTGGTAGTGTAACTTCCATTTGTCTTCATGGAAACTCGTATATCATAACTATTTATGATTTATTAATCATTATGTTTTAGCAATTCACACTAAAACTGTAATATCAGGCATCAAAACAATGCATAATTCAACAGAAATTATTGATTACTGTTAAAGTATATCTATATGCTACAAGGGAACACATACAGTGTGTACAGTATGAAATGAAGAAAATAAGATATCACCATCTTCCGATTCCCACCAAATCAGACAGATGCCAATTACTTTTAATAATGGTTACTGCACAGTATTTTGATAAATCTATTACCTTGCTGCATATTAAGTCATAACCAAAGTTGTATAGTTAATTTTAAAATGTTTTAGTAAAAATATACTGCTGTAGAGTGTGATATTGGTATACAGATATCAGTGAAAATTAAATATTGTTCATTTTTGTGTTAAATGTGTGGAAAACATGCCTTGTAATATTTTTAATATTTGGTTGAAATGCTGGTTCCTCTGATTGGCAAAAAAAAGCTCTTATAAGCTATTGCAGATCAAATATATTATATATATATATATATATATATATATATATATATATATATATATATATATATATATATATATATGTTAATATATCAAATATTATGATTTAATAATTAATAATTTAAAAAAATAATAATTTAAACTGGCTCATACTGATATGGTTACAGATATACTGTGCATCCCAACTGACAGTATTTTGGTAAATCTATAACCTAGCTGAATGTTAAGTCATTACCAAAGTCTTTCTTTTTTCTGCACCTTTCTAAAATTTGCTGAAATCCTTTAAACCAATCACAAGCTCATCGTGTTCACTGCAGGCAAATGTCCAATGACACATGCTCAGGAGAGGGAGAGAGAAATGGAGTAGTAAAGGGAGAGCACGTCCCTCATTCACTACTTTGCACCAAAGGGATTTGACCGTGTCTGCGATCCTTCATTCGTCGAGTCCGACGCTACCCAGCAGCTCGTGAGCGTACTGACACCGAAGCCACACAAACCGCTCCACCGCAAGCTGTTAACAACTACATTAAAATGAGTGGAACCGAGCTGGCCAGAGGAAAGAGATTTAAAAGAGCAGCGTGAGAGAGAGGCAGAACCAGAGAGCCACTTTCACTCTCAGTTCATTAGGGCTACAGGTAGACTTTGATAAGACAAACGCTGAGTAAACAGACAGATCACAGTGCACGCTAGAAGCGCCAAGCATCATTTTTCACGGTGCACAATAGGAAGAGATTAAACTCATTCTTTCAGAGTGAACTGAATACACTAAAGCTGGCCTTTACACATCTTCTCAGCTTCCATCCTGCACACTTTGCAATACTCCGGTGAGAATCAAGCGCTCACACGGCACAGTAAACCGTGACACTTCCTCAAGCCTTCTAACTGCCGCGGTCTTAACGCATCCCTTCAGCTTCGGCTAATGCTGTGGCCTGCAAACTGTCAATCCTTTTAAGCCTCCTGTTGAGAAGGGGCAATTTCGGATATCCCATTTGAGCATGGCAGTTCAGCTAGCTCAAACCTGCACCTTTTCATCCTGACCCTCCAATTAGCGGTTCAAATGTAACACCGTGTCTACAGCGGATATGATCGGCTCCACTTGATAAATTAAATTGCTCTCATTATAATCAATGATGCTGTCTACACTGGAGAAGTCCATCACAGCTGGTTGTGACACAACTTGAGTTGACAGGTGTGTCATTTGTAGTTCTGATGTGCTTGTAGGGCTTCTACAGCCATGCTATTATTCCAGACTAACAAACAGCTTTATTTGCAGACACTATATATGTCAGTTTTTGCCATAAATTGAATGTTACAAACCTGTAAAACCTTCGTTCATCTTCAGAACACAAATTAAGATATTTTTGATGAAATATGAGAGTTTTCGGACCCTGCATTGACAGCAACACAATTGACACGTTCAAGGCCCAGAAAGGTAGTAAGGACATAAATAGTCTAAGGTTTAAGGCTTGTGCGTGAATATTTTTTGTGCTCTTCTGCTCACCAAGCCTGCATTTATTTGATCCAAAGCACAGCAAAAACAGTAAAATTTTTACATATTTTTACTATTTCAAATAACTGTTTACTATTTGAATATATTTTAAAATATAATTTATTCCTGTGACTTCAAAGCTGTTTTTTTAGCATCATTACTCCAGTCACATGATTTTTCAGAAATCATTCTAATATTCTGATCAAGTAGAAAACAGTTGTTTTAAATAGTAAAAATATTTTAAAATTGTACTGTTTTTCCTGTACTTTGGATTAAATAAATGCAGGCTTGGTGAGCAGAAGAGACTTCTTTAAAAAAAAAAAAAAAACATAAAAAATCGTACTATTCTAAATCTTTTGACTGGTAGTGTATATATTCAATTATATTAAAATATAAAACCATTATTTCAAATAATAATATCTCACAATATCGTTTTTTATTAATTATTAAATAAAACGTTTAAAAAATAAATAAATAATAATAAAAAAAAAAAAAAAAAATCTCACCCACTACAAACTTTAGAACGGTTTTAAAAATTCTGTCCAATACTGATAGTTGTTTTCATATCATTGTAGATGTTCAAGTCAATTTAAACACCACAACATTATTTAATGTATACAGTATTATTCAAGATTAAGATTAAATGAGCATATGATTTAAATTGCAGTAAAGATAATCCAAACATAACAATAGGGGAAATGAGAATGCTATTAAATAAAGAAAAAAAAAATCCCCAATATTTGATGGTAATGTTATGGTACTGATTTCTTGTGCACTTCTGATGCATAATTAGAGATGAACTATTAAAACAATAGTTCACTCAAAAATGGAAACTGTCATTTTAAACATGACTTTCATTTTTTTCCTCTGTGGAACATAAAAGAAGAAATTTCTCTGTTTTTTTTTTTTGTTTGTTTGTTTTTGTTTTTTCACCCATATAGTGATGGTACAGTCCATTGTAACCAACGCTGTTTGGTTACATCCCCTTAAAAATATCTTCTTTTGTGTTTCACGGATGAGATAAAGTCATACAGGTTTGGAACGACATGAGAGTGAATAAAGGATGACAGGAAGTTTTTATTTTGGGAACTATCACTCTGATTGTTTATTTACTTCAGGCACATTTAATTGTTCATTATACCAAAAGACAAAAGGTAAAATTGTTTAGGTTTGTGAGATACGAAGAAAAATAAATACAATTTTTATTGTACCATATTGTACCTTAGTACAAAACATGTGAAAGCTGGATCACTAAATCACAGCAAAGAAAAAACCAGCAGCAACAGTTCGTTGCTCCGTCATGCCTTGTGTTTAGGTTCACGTGCCGACGACACAACAAGTGGACGGCTTCTTTTTTTCGGTCTGCTCTCTCTCTCTCTTTCTAACCACCATGACCATCCGTGTTCTTTCCTTCTCTTCTCCTCCTCCATCTCTCCATCTCTCCATCTCTCCTCCACCCTGCTGGGGTGGAAAAAGTGACAGTGCTCTCCACAGCTCTTCAGGGGCTCCTCATTTTCAGCATGCCTGTGGCAGCACTGGATTACTGAGCCCTTCCTGGATGTGCACAGGCTCAGACGCACACGCCCTGCCCATCACAGGAGGATCTTGGTAAACTCAGCATGACCATTTCTCTGGCTTTCTTCACATTTATAAAATGACATGCATAACCAAGACCTTAAGCTGTCCATTTTGTCTGAGATGTGGCCTGGTGCATGAGCTCCATCACCTGCACGGTGGTGCTTGGATGGGCAACACAAGTTCGAGTCCGGCTTGCATCATTTCTTGATCCCATTTCCACATTTTCCCCTCACAATAATGGTAATAAAATTGCTTATTTGGCAATTTTTAGAAATTTTTATATTGAAATTAAATTTCATGAAACGTTCAGAATACATATACATTATATACATATACATTTTACACATATATATATATATATATATATATATATATATATATATATATATATATATATATATATATACACACATACTAATTTAATATACACACACACACTTTTTGTTGAGTAGATATTTAAATGCATGATCATTTCCCCTATTATTACATTTCATGAAACGTTCAGTTCATGTGAATCATTTAAAAAAAATACTAATTTAATAACTCGCACGAAATGAATATTTTTGTGTTTTATATATTTATTGTTGGCTTATATTAAAAAATTATTTAAATACATACCAAATGCAACAACTGATTTTAATTAAGCATTTTATACATTCATTTTTTTATTACATTTTTATTTAGACAAAACAGAATTGAGAATATGTATATATATAATTTTTATTTAATTTTACTTTATTTTATTAGACAAAATAGAACATAGAAAATTTGAAGCCATTTATCAGCCATAGCTACCATACTATTAAAATATTGATATTATCAGTTTATCGGTATCAGCCAGAATGTTTACATTCCTAAAATAAGCACAGAGAAGCCAAACGAATTTTGCAACTGTCACATTCATTTACGCATATAATGTCATAAATGAGCTCACACACAAACACAGAGAGGCAAATTCTGGATCTCTGAGGATCAATTTATGATGTGCCATCAGAAGGGGGCAGGTTTATTAGCTTGTTATTTTCGAATCTCTTCAGTGAGTATTTGTTTATATTTATGTGTAATGGAGCTGAACCCAATGCCCTTTTGAATCGGGTCTCACAGACCCCTTCACCCCAGTCCAAAACCACCAGCACTAGAAGATGCAGGCTGAATGCACTGCTTACCGTATGTTTGTTGAACGCAACCAAGCTGTCTGCTGCTGGTTTTAAAAAGGGTGCCAGACAACTAAATAAAAAAACATGCTTCTCAATTTCTGCCTTTGAATATCTGAGGGTGGCCACGTTCATTTGAAAAGCTAATATTTACTGCAGCCAGCTGCAGCGCGCAAGCTAGAAAACCATGTCGGCGTACACGCTCGCATACAGATCCTCACATCCGCGCTGACGGTTCGCCGCGCCGAGCGCCGTGCAGCAGACGGGTCAGAATAGGACCATTCACCCTGGGCCAGGACCTCTCAGACCTGCTAACGACCACCATCTGATCATCCCTGTCAGCCAGACGAAATGTTATTCACCATACATAAATCACCCGGCCACAACGCCGGCACGTGAGCAGGGGCGTCGCACGTGTGCCGACAGAGAACAAACCTTCAGCCTTTCCTCACTGGAGAAAGAAAAAGAGGTGGAGCACACTTCTCTTTAATGCTCTGGCTATGGACACAAAGACAGGGAGTGGACTCTTATCACACTCTTAAAAATGCTGGGTTCAGCCCGTTGGATCATTTTATTGGGTCATTTTTAATATTTTTTACCAAGGAGCTGGGTTCATTTTTTAAACCCAAATGCCAGGTTTAACTTGCTGGGTTATTTTATTGGCTTATTTTTAATATTTTTACCCAGGTGCTGGGTAGTTTTTCTGTAATGAAGTTGCTGGGTCATTTTGAACGCTGGGTTATTGTCTCTGACGGAACAACCCACTTACAGTCGGTCAGAGCACGGGCTTTTTGAGTCCTCTACAGGAGAGAGCGGTTATCAGCACCACCGATTTCTACTTCTTAAGCGAAATAAAGGTTTATATACATTTTATTTCATTTATAGTCTTTACTGTGCTGTAAATTGTATTATTTTACACAGATGTCAGTCAGCTGTATCAGCAGCGTTTGTTTCGCAGGATGGAAATGCCTTTTGCCTTGCATAAAAATATATGAATTTTATTCTTCATTGTACTGAGTTTAATCTTAAAATATGTTCTCTAATGTCAGTACTGTTTGTTTATGGGCAGTTTTCGGAGTCAGTCATGGCATCTTTCAGCTACGAGTGAAATGCGAGGTCGCGGTCTGAAGTTCGCAGTTAACCTGACGAACAGCAGCCCTTCACCAGCTCAGATTTCTGCGACACACCGGCGTGAGATTAGCGCTATTTCAGTAAAAAGCGAAAATTAAAATTGTACTTTTAAATGTTACTTTTTTTGTCTAAAATGCTTGTTAAACGAGTTTAAATGTAATATTGTAAACTCAAATAACCCAAATAAATGAATTTGTCTTGTATTTGTGTTTTTGTGTCCTTGCTTAATAAATGTTCATCTTTTGATTATTTCTGTTGCCTCTAGTAATACTGTATGTGTTTTTATAAGTTCCAGTCCATTTTAAACCAGCAATTTAATTTTTAAACAATAGTTGACTTAAATAAAATAACCCAGCATGTCTGGTAAAACATTTAACCCAACCAGCTGGGTCAAAATAACCCAGCATGTGTTCTGCCAATATTTACCCAGCGCTGGGTTGCCAAATAACCCAAGTTGGGTTGTTTTTAACCAAGCATTTTTTTAGAGTGCAGGATCCATGCACAAGAAATGAACAGACTGCCAATCAAAAAGTGACTTGTGATAAATGAAAACCTTTCTTGATCACCATGACCTCCATCTGCTCCAAACACATCTACATTTAAAGGGGTGCTATTATGCTTTTTCACTTTTTGAACTTTAGTCAGTGTGTGGTATGTATCTTTGGGCATAAAAAGAGATCTACAAAGTTACACATCTCAAAGTCCACTCTGAAAGGAGATATTTCGTTTTAAAAAAAAAAAAAATCCCTTTTCAAGAACTACAACGAACGGCTCCTTTGGACTACAACATTTGTTTTCCGCATGCAATGATGTCACAACGCGGTCCATTAGAATATCATTAAGATAAATCCACGGAAATTTGAATTGTTGGGGGGTGGGTAGGGACAAGGTGGGGAATTAGCCTAACTTTAGCGATGCAGCGCGGAGAACTGCTTCAACGAGCCGCAGCGCAACGGGTATAAACACAAGCATTGACTAGAGTGGCTGCTTCAGAGCCGTAACGCGCTGCAGACGTGTGCAGTGTGTGGTAAGAGATTTATCCATCATACAGTGTAGATAGCTTCACTTATAACGCGAGTGTTTTTTAAAATGCATAAACTTGCACTAGAATAGGCTAGGCTAATCAGTGATGATTCTCTTTGATAATGTTAGGCTGCTTTTAGCCTTATGCAGGAGCTGGTTTCGGGCAATAAAACTAAGTATGTAAATAATTTAATACATTAGCACGATAATATCATGTATTGGCGACCTTGCAGTCTGATGATAGGACCCAACACTACTGTAGGGTATTATTTACTCACCCTCCATGCATCCTAGGTGTATATGACTTCCTTCTTTCAGACGAATGCAATCAGAGTTGTATTAAAATTTATCCTGGCACTCCCAAGCTTTAGAATGGCATAGACGGGTGTTTCTCCTCATCAGTCCAAAACAAGTCCAATAATATGCATCCATCCATAATAAAAAAAAAAAAATACCGTCTGAGCTGTTCGCCAATCGCAACGCAGTGGGACATCTAACGAATCACAACACATTTCGTTTTTCAGAAGGCGGGCCTTCATTAAACCCCGAACTAATCAAGCCTTATGTTCCAGGCTAGGAGAAATGTATTGTAATAATGTAAATTATGTTAAAAATAATGCATTTTTTGTACCACCAAGCATAAAAACATGTTCTAGTACACCCCCAAAACAAAATCAAGACTTTGTAAAAGAACATAATAGAACCCCTTTAAGCTTAAAAACTACATGTTCCTTAAAAAGGGCAAGGTTAGGATGCTCACATTAACCCCGTCCCATTTGAACTTTGGTGTAAACATAATAAAGACCTTTGGTACCACAATAATCATGTTTAATCTTCATGCTGACCAGCCAACAGGCACAAATGGCAATAAGAAAGCAGCACTAACCAACAAAAAGGCCATTTATTTGGCCAATATCAGTTATTTAATCAATATTCATTTTGAGAACCAATATTGACTGTTAAATCAATTTGTAAGTCTATGCTGTTGATGCGTAAATAAAATTTAAAGGGACGGTTCATCCAAAACTAAAAATTACCCCATGATTTACTCCCTCAGGCCATCCTAGGTGTATATGACTTTCTTCTTTCAGACGTATATACAATCAGAGCTAAATGAAAAAAGAAAAAATGTTCTTGCTCTTCCAAGCTTTATAATGGCAGTGAATGGCTGTTGAGATTTTGAAGTCCAATAAAGTGCATCTATCAACCATAAAAAGTACACCGCACAGCTCTGGAGGGTTAGTAAATGCCTTCTGAAGCAAATCGATGCATTTTTGTAAGAAAAATAACCATATTTGAAACTAAAAAAAAAAAAAAAAAAAAAAGACACTGATATACTATAATATCCAAATTAATCGAAATCAAATCAAGAGCTTTTGAAACAAATTAGAAATTGTATCTAATACAGAAATCTTTGTCAGTATCCAGCTCTATCATTTATTGTTGCATCTTTGAATCTAAATACATATTAGTCTCATGGGAGGAGCGAATGTTAAGATGGGTAACATCCACAGGAACAAAAGATGCACTCATGCAGAGATGAGACATAGTGGCTCCACTCCATATGGGTGGCAGGACACATACACTCACACACTCATAAGGGTGTGCAGAACTGACACCAGGCGGCAGCGCGCAAGCCACAGACGGCCAATGTTCCATGTCTGTCCTATACGTCCCACAGTGTGGCCTCATAAAGACTCAAAGAAGAAGAGCTAAGTTAGCAGTTTCAGGAAGGTTTGCTTGCTCCCGCCCTCAGATGCATGAAATGCAGTCCGACTTCAAATGTCTTTGCCCTTTGGGCTGTGAATCTATGCGGATGTTTTAAAAAGATTCACATTCCTGGCTTTAATAGTTTTGGATGCACAGACATTTTAAAAGCCACAATGGGTTTCCCTCACTCGCAGAAGATAAAGAAACATCTATGCTTGCAAACGTGCTGGTTTTCTTGAGAACTGCACTGATTCATAGTGGCTATTTTTGAAAAGATGGGAAGAATGTGGACATGTAGTTCTTGAGAGTCACATGACAGGAAGATCTGAGCACACTTTGCTCTTCATAATGAAGTGGCATTTCTATAGCTGAAATGCTGAATGATGGTGTGAAGTAATTAAAAGATTTGGGCTGATTACTGCTTTGTAAGAAATGATAGTATTCTGTCCTGTACTGAAACTAAACAAAATAAATATTACTAAAGGTGACATAAATAAACCAGGAAAAGAAGTCAAAGTGTATGAAATTAGACATTATTAGTGTTTTACTGTGCTTTCTGCAGACCGGTCATGAGACTAATCGCAATTATTTTATTCTATAGACAGCCATAGCTTTATGTTCCTCTCCAGGTTTATAGATTACCATTGAAAAGTTAAAGGTCAAGTTCTTTTTTAAAGAAATAAATGCTTTCATTCATCAAGAATGCAATAAATTCAGCAAAAGTGACAGTGTCTACGTTTCTAATGTTACAAAAGATTTCAATTTCATACTAACAGTTCTTTTGAACTTTTTATTCATCAAAGAATCCTGTTTTTGTGTCCACAACAATATGAGACAGTACAACTGTTTTCAACATAGGTTTTCCTAGAGAAATTATAATGTTTCTTGAATATCAAATCAGCATATTAGAATGATTTCTGAAGGATCATGTGACACTGAAGACTGAAGAAAAATTCTGTTTTGCATCAGAGGAATAAACTACATTTTTACATATATTCAAATAGAAAACATTTTAAATTGTAATAACGTTTCACAATATTACCATCTTCACCGCATTTCTGATCCAATAAAACAGCATAAGAACCCCAAACAACAGTAACTGTAATTTAATGAGTAGAAAGAGACATTAGACAGTAAACGTTTTCCATATTATACACTACCAGTCAAAAGTTTTTGAACATTTAGATTTTTCTTTTTTTTTTTTTTTTATAGAAGTCTATTCTGCTTACAAATCCTGCATTTATTTGATCCAAAGTACAGCAAAAACAGTACAATTTTGAAATATTTTTACGATTTAAAATAACTATTTTCTATTTGAATATATTTTAAATTATAAATTATTCCTGTGAAAATTCAAAGCTGAATTTTTAGCATTATTATTTTAGCATTGTCATTCTAATATTCTGATTTGCTGCTCAAAAAACATTTATTAATATAATTATTATTATTATTATTATTATAAAATTATATTAATATTGAATACAGCTGAATTTTTCAGGTTTCTTTGATAAATAGAAAGTACAGAAGAACAGCATTTATCTGAAATAGAAATCTTTTGTAACACTACAAATGTCTTATCACTTTTAAGACAAAAAAAATTAATTAAAAATAAATTTTATATATATATATATATATATATATATATATATATATATATATATATATATATATATATATATACACACACACACAAACTGACTCCATGCTTTTGAATGATATAGTGCATAATGCTACAAAAGCTTTTTATTTCAGATAAATGCTGATCTTTCTATTCATCAAAAAATCCTGAAAAAAAAAAAATTACTCAACTGTTTTACATATGGATAATAATAAATGTTTCTTGAGCAGCAAATCAGCATATTAGAATTATTTCTGAAGGATGATCATAATTTATCTGAAATAAAAAGCTCATGTGACACTGAAGACTGAGACTGGATGATGCTGAAAATTCAGCTTTGATTACAGGAATAAATTACATTTTAAAATATATTCAAATAGAAAGCAGTTATTTTAGATGGTAATATTTCGCAGTATTACTGCTTTTGCTGTATTTTGGATCAAATAAATGCAGGCTTGGTGAGCAGAAGAGACTTCTTTTAAAAAAACATTAAAAACCTTACTGTTCAAAAACTTTTGACTGGTAGTGTATTTTACAAAATTTCTGACATTAATTCTATTATATTTAAACAAAGGGCTCTGCTGCTCTGTATTACAAGAGAAGATAGTAACCCACATTACTTCTCCCTCAAATACATAGACACAGCTAAAATTCTGCAGCAATACTATAATACTACCACCATTCAGAGTGCAAACAACTGAGGTTAACACCTCAACCATAGGGTCATTTTACTTGTCAGATAAGTTGCTGAAGATGTGCTGTGAGTACTTTTGCACACGTTTTGTCTGCCTTGAGATCAACAAAAAAATGACTTCCTCCCCACTGTTACAACTGACTGAGCTTTCAGTGTTTCCTGAAGTCACTACAGAACTTCTCACGACAGGAACTAAAACTCGGAACTGTCCAAATGTCACTGGAACACTGTGTATACTTATCTAACGGGAACAGAACAGGCACTTTTTCAATGAAAAACCACGATTATGCCACTGCATTTCATCTCTTTAGTATGAAAAACAATTTACATATTAATCTCTCAGATGGAAAAATGTACCAAAACTCACATTCACTGTACATTTACCTCAGCGTATAAGGAGGCAACTAGAAGAGAGAGAATGTATTATACAACATGCTCCAATGGCACCAAAAACTTTCAACATGATCAACATGACAGTGGCATTTATCGATCACTGCAGAAATCTTCTGTGAACCATTCTGATCTATACTGCCCTCTATCCTGTGCCTTAGACACACCTACAAAAGGACCTCAGGGGGACAACAACGCTATATAACCATCTCTCCATCTCTCTCTCATTTGCTGTTGCTCTCACTCTCAGAGCGAAGGCTAATGAGAATGCAGTGTGTTCACCTGCCTGCCTGAGATGCTGCGTGAGGCAGATGCTCCTCGCGGGTAAATGGAGGCAACAGTTCCCTGACAGGCCCTCTGCTGCTGTCAATACTCACTCATTCAACCCAGCAGTCAGACAGTCGTGCTCTTAGGAGCTGCTCATGAACTCCTAAACTCAGTTTAAGGAGAAAAACTTTGTGCAGCTGTTTAGGAATGTTTAGTGCTGGCTTAAAGTTTTTGAGGAACTAAAATAAGCTTATGATGTTAGAAATGGGGTTTTACCCCGGGGTTAACAATTAATCCTGGGTTGCCATAAAATGACATTTCAGACCGTACATTCCTAAGCCCTGGGTTTAAGCAAAAGATAAACACTTTCTTAAATTCAATAAGTGGTCTCTCAACTTGTCGAGCACATTTTTATGACGAAAAAGATTTTATATAGTGTGTATTTAAGTTTACTCATGCTTTTATGTTTAATGACACCCATGGGTTGTTTTTAAAGGAATAGTTTACCCAAAAATGTAAATTACACCATGATTTATGTTTGTCACTTCCGCATTCACCTCACTCTTGTGAACGCACGTATAACACTGTCCTAACTACATACCATGACAATCTAATTTGCGACGTGAGAGATTCACTCAAATATCACAGCCATTCAGAAGCGCAGAAGTGCACTGCACTCTCAACAAAATGTGCTAATTTATAATCTAATTCATAAATATTAAACCTTTTTAACATTATTAATACTTTATACTGAGTGACTGGTACCATCTTTGTCATGCAAAACCCTTGTTGGTTGGCAATGAGTTCACTGTTTTAACGTATATGTTTGTTTTTATTTAATTTCTGAGGTAAAAGATCTGAGGTAACCTGTTTTCGCTTTCAGTATGGCTATAAATGTCACACAATATGATATTTAAAACTCATATTAGACACTTTTAATGTTAAATAAAGCACATAATCTGTACCTGAGATTATAATTGCTATAGTCTTTATGTTGTTGCTCCAGCCGCGACATCACTGAAAGAGAAAGCACTTCTAAAATAGAAATTTCACGTGTCGCCGTCGTGGCTAGTGAGGACAAAAACTCCGATTAACATGGAAAAGATACCTCTTATCGCGTGCCGCGGCTTTAGGGTGACCACCTGGCAAAAGATCCGTTGCGGGGCATAGATGTGATTTTGCGGGACAATGCGGAACACGTGTGAAATAGATACATTTTCTACAGTTATGCTACGTATATACTGATTACATCCCTTGTCATATGCGCCGATTAATGTTTCTGAGCGCGCATTTGGATGCGAGAGAAAGCGCGTCTTTTTTTCATTGAGAGTTAAGAGAATTCACCTGCGATAGAAGATTTTTGTGCTTGCATATTTTGATGCGCTCCTGCATTACAATAATGCGCTCTAGTAAATAAAATAACGCCATAGAAACCGCATCAAACGAACTAATAAAATAAGAAAGAAGCGTCTGAAAGCTGCCTCGATTTTTTAATTGGTTAAAAGGAATGGAGAATATCGTGTTTTTCCGTGCGCGCTCGACCATTTTCGTAGGTTGTGCTAGATCACTTGATGAAGTCGCAAATCCTTTGTGCGGAAACTACGCTGCAAACATAAATAAAAAGCTTTTTTAAAAAGGCAAAAGAATGCATGGACGTTTTCAGTGATCAGTCAAACTGATGAAAATGCGGGACATTTTCTCAATATGTGACGTGTGGGACAAGGGGGTGAAAATGTTGTGCGGTACAACGCAAAGCAGGACAGGTGGACACCCTACGCAGTTTCGCGGCGCGTGTAGTTGTGACAGCTAGCGGAAGCTAGAGACAACAGCTGATAAAGTTTTAAATATGAATCATTTTCTTACACAAATGCATTGATTTGCTTCAGAAGGCCTTTATTAACTCCTGAAGCCATGTGGATCATTTTTATGATGGATGGATGCACTTTATTGGACTTCAGAAACTCAACACCCATTATAAAGCTTGTTAGAGCCAGGACACTTTTCTTATTATAACTCAGATTGCATTTGTCTGAAAGAAAAAAGTCATATACACCTTGGATGGCTTGAGGGTGAGTAAATAATGGGATAATTTTCAATTTTGGGTGAACTATCGCTTTAAATTTGACTTTAAATTTGGGGTGGAGGACTGGGCTAAAGGTTGGAAACCACTGGTCTAGTCAATGTATTTTATTATCTCAAACCATTCAAAATACTGTGGATTAGTGATTTTCTGTTTCAGACTGGACAAAGCTCACTTTTTAAAGGCCCTTAGATGGTATTCATCTAGCTGATTTAAAAAAAAAAACGCACACTGATCACACATGCCTAAAATGTAGGATGTGATAAAAACAGGAAGTGAGAAAACAAGTTTTATAGTTTCAGACTTTAATTAAACTTGGTCATCATGATTTTTCTGTTTTTCTGCCCTGCAGTAATTTTAAGCTGCTTCTTACAGGAAACATTCATTATTTTAATGTTTGCATATTTATATCAATCAACTAAAACACTATTTGAAATGTACTCTGTTAAACAACTTCAGACACTCGATCTCCCCTAACCATTCCCATCTCACCACTGATAGTCCATCCCGCAGGCAAAACTGACAGTAAACATTGAAATAAATTAATATTGACACGTAGCCAGTAACAGCAGCAACCTATGACTAGGTTATTAGTGTATCTATACAGTAAGTATCTGTTTACCCAGCAGGAAGATGCAGAAGTTATTAATATTAATACCAATAATACATCTTCCATACTGTGCATCTACACTGAACCACAGAGAAGACTTTGGGATTGCTACAGGCACTATTTATATCACTATGTCTTTAATGTGTCTAATCTTTGACGCTAATACAAAAATACAAATGCAGACATAAGATAAACATTTCAGTCCAATGCACTGAGACACTCCTGCTACTGCTTTACAGAGTACATACAAGATTATGTTGTTAACTACAATTTACAACACAGCGCTTACTGCTGCAGGCATAACTACAATTCGAGCAGCTGCACTGCAGCTCGCTCTCACACTCTCACATAGACGCACAGACAGATCACACAGCAGCACCCTGAGCAAGCGCCACCCAGTCACAGCCCCGCCCACTGACTGGCACAGCCTATCAGAGAGAGCTACACTCTCATCCAATGAGAGTCAGAGGAGGCAAAACACTGGCAAGAGAACGGTCAGAATGACTGGTCACAGTACTGAAACGCACAACACTGAAGCTCAAAAATACAAAACTTTACTAACACGTCACTCACACAAGATTTCAGTTATGTTTAATTTAAATTAATTGTAATTTTATGAACTATCATTGTTTACTGAAAAGAAAAGAATCATTTAGAGAGTGGCTTCCTTAAAAGTCACAAAAAGCTTAAGTACTAAACTCCTGTTCTGGGCCTTGAAAGTCATAGTTGTGTTGCTGTCTATGCAGGGTCAGAAAGCTCTCGGATTTCATCACAAATGTCTTCATTTGTGTTCGGGTTTGGAACGACATGAGGGTGAGTACTTAATGACAAAATTTTCACTTTTGAGTGAGCTATCCCTTTAAATGGAGTGATATCTTATATATTGGCATTATATTGGCCATTCACTACCCTGTTCTCAAAAAAAAAATAAAAAAAAATAAAAATCCACAGCGCTCTACGATAGCACTGTAGAAATTTACATGAAATCCAGCATGGAGCTACGAAAGCAAGATAGAAATTACTACAGCACCCTGCTACATAACAGCAAACTGTACCCTGCAGGTACACTATGTACACTGTTTGCTTAAATGTTCAGTTAAAAAGATCACAGGATTTGGAGGAAGGCATTGTTAGTGCACTGATGCATTAAGTAATCAGCGTGCTGGGAGTTTGCTTTCAAAGCACGGTGCAGAGTTGTTGTTGGGTAAATAAAGGTAAAGTCTGCCAGCTGTTTCCAGTACTGCTCCATTTTATGGGTCAGTCACACACAGGAAAAAAAAAAACCCTGGCAACACGAATCTGCAAGTATTTATCAGTTATTTGTGCTTTCATCTTCCATGGGTAACAGTGATCTGTTTGTTCTCCTATTTGAGAAATACCTGCTCTAAATAGCGGCCCCATTAGAGAAACACAAAGAGTACTTCTGGTAAGGAGCTTGTCCACTTTGCTCCAGGATATTAATGGTTGAGACAGCAAGAGACAGGAAGGAGTGTTTACATGAGGCATCCTCACTGCATCTCTAAAACAGCTAATAAGAGTTTTCCCAAAAGAGCTTGAATAATATGAGATGACTAAAGTCTATCTAAGGTCTGTCTATATTAGAGATCAAAATAATTAACATGTTTTAGCTGAACTAATTACACAATGTGCCTGTTAATATGCATGTCAAATTATTACAACAAACAACATATCTCCTCAGAAAAGCCTCCAAATGAAAATCACTGAACAGCATACTGAATATTATGAATATTATATTATTTTCGAAGACAAATCAGTATACAGACATTATGAAAAGTCTCTGTAGAACGCAATAAATTGTTTCCCTGCTGGAAAAAAAAAACAAAACAGTAGAACCATCAGAAAATCTTAATGGTTTCCACCACAAACACAATTACAAACATTACAAACCATCAGCTTTTAACCATTAAAACCATATTGCATTAGGATTTATTGGTTTTAACAAGCTACCAATAGAAGGTGACAATCACCAGTAGAGACCAACAGGGTCCATTACAGTTACCATTAAAATTAATACAAGTCCTATTATAACCAGTAAAACCATTACAAATTTTGTGATTTTTTTTTTATTTTTTTTTCAGCAGCATTTATTTCCATCCCTTCTGAAGACCTGCTGTTGGTTGGTTTTAAACTGGTTTTGGGCAAGCTGGAAGACCAGCTGGCTAACCAGCTAAAAAAAAAAAAACAGCTTTAACTAACTGCAAATTCACAAAATGATCCTTCAAGCTAGAGCTCGATTCAGTTCAACTCGATTCAAACACCCACGCGATCTTGTTACAACGATTCGTCTGTCTATTAAACCTTTAACCTGAACATTTAAATCTGTGTTCGCAGTTATCATGTTTAGGTATAAAACAGCCTCACAAACAGTCTTTTCAACCATTTATAGTTCTGATATAAACACTGATGTCTATGGTAGGGGTCAAAATAGCAAATCATCTTTTGAAAGGAATCGGCGCTTCAAATTGGTGTTTTAAATAACGTTTGTTGATTGCAACGTTGATTACATCGTTTCGCCACTAGTTGGTGACAAATGACTATTCTTTCAAAAACGATGATTCATTCATTCACTAATGAAACAAGTGAAGACTTTATGAATGAGTCATTGAATCATTCATTCAAACTGATTTATTTTAAATAATTCTTTCAAATTAAACATTTCTGAATAGTCTGTCTCTAGTAGATTACATTTTATTCTGCTTCGTTCAGAATCGTGCAGCTCTACTTCAAGCTTCAATTGCTCTGATTATAAGAACTGTACCACTAAACACATTAAATTGTCTACCCTACACTCTCAGAGAAAAAAAAAAAGGTACAAATCCATCACAGGTGCGGTACAAAAGCTAAAATGTACATATTTATATTTCATTTACCCCTAAATGGTACATACTAATACTTGAACATTTTTGTACGTTTTTTTTTTTTTTTTTTTTTTGTCAGTACTCATACAGCAAAAGGAAGCAGCCATAAATCAAGCAGGTCTGTGGAAAATCCTAAATCACTTTCTGTCATAGTTTACATTAATGTGACTTCATGTAAGGGGGTAACAACTTGCAAAATGAGATTGAGTTACCTATCGTAATGAGTTATCCATTGTCTTGGGCTCTTATTGCTTACAAGATGCATTTATTGTTCTTCAGGAAAATGTATGTTTCATTGGGTTTGTTAGGAGTATAAATAATATCGAGAAACATGCATCACCATAATGGGGAGTGAAACAACAAATCTATAATCTTATGCAAGTCAGACATGCAACACATTTAATTAATTATATAGCATTCATTTATTTACATCTGTCTTATAGTACAAAATCAAATATGGCTCTGAAGACTCTGATTTGATACTATACCAAACATACTGGGAAAAATGTATTATGTAGTGCCGTCAATCGATTAGAAAAAACTAATTAATCACATTTTGTCTGACATTAATCATGATCCCACCCAACATTAAAGTTTTTAAACATGCTTTTATATTGCAATAATTTCACATCCTCAAATTAATGTAGAAACAAAGACACTACATTTTTACATATTTGTTAAAAAAATATTTTATGACTAAAGGTATCACTGATACCAATATTACTGATGTCTCTAGGAAATTGTTCTTTTTTTCCCAATATTTAACCACTGAATATAGCCATTCAACATTACGGTATAAATTAGAGTTATCAATTTTAACATTTATTAGACTTTTAAAAAATAACAACTTCTAATTTAAGTGCATTTAAAACAGTTTTCACTTAAACCCATTATTTACCTGTGCCCTTCAGCAAGTAGAAAATATACAGAAACTGAAAGTTCAACACTAAAAACTAAATTAAATATATATATTAAATATATATTATATATATTAAATATATATATTTTTTGGGGGGGGGGCGTGCAACTGAAGCGTGCATGCTACAAGCACAGTATAACGACTGACAGGACAGGTAAATTCATTTTTTCTGACTTGTATCCTGACAACATCTCATCCGACCGCAATTCACTGTTGTTCTACAGAAGCTCCCTCTTCACCTGTACCTTTCCCACGCTTGTTTGGCTAGCGCCTAATTTATTTGTGCAGCTCTAGTGAATAGGCCAACAGCAGCGGAGTAGAACCAAAGTGAGCAGCTGACAACATCAACAGTATTTTAATAAGACATGCAAAAACAACAAGGAAGTTGTAGAGGACATTTTAAAATGTTAGTGTTGACAAAACAGGGATGTGTGAGAGAGACTGCAGCTCATCTGAAACCCAGTTGGCGCAGTCAGCGGGCTGATGATAGCATGAACTGCCCTTGGCAGGCTTGTGGTTTTTCTGAGCCTGCTCTGGCACACAGAGACCGGTTTCTCCACTCCATAAAGTGACGTCCATCACAATCCACCTGTGCACAGACAGTATACAGGCCTTCGAATTCAAAAAAATACATTTCTCTGAATACCATATAGCAGTTTGACAGTCTGCAAAAGGAAGACAAGTACTGTGTCATGAGATGTGTCTATAGAAAAGACCTAGTTCCACAATGAAAACTTACTCCAATGTTTACAATGCAAAGTTCTACACAGCCTATGGAAATTAAGCTGTAAAGGCAGATCGTTAAGACTGCAACGCTGTTATGATGCCAGAACTACCAGCAATTGAACAGCAATTGACCCTTCACTATGCTTCGCTCTCTTGAGTTAAAACAAGCTGTGAAGAATGTCCCACAGGACTAAATCTGAGTTTCTATGAAAAGAGTTATGTTCAGTAAAATGTGCTCGTCAAGTTAAAATAATGAATGGATAATATTAATGGAATAACAAAAATGTATATAGGCTTATCATTCAGCTTCAGACACTAGAGAACATCACTGAAATGCTGATCCGCAAACACCACATCTCACCACATCTCACCATATCTCACATATTCAGTCACTCACCATGATACATTACGAGCTGACACATCACAAATAAGAACAGTACCCAATATGATGCTACAGATACATCTGTATCATACTTTATTTCTCAAGTAAGCATGCATGAACATGTATGTCTCAACATTTAACAAAAGGAGCAATGACACTCACCTATAGTAAGACAACTTTTTTCACCTTAGGGAGGGACACTTAAAAATCCTCAGATTTTTTGACTAAACTAATGAAAATGTACCTACCGTTTAAGTAAGATAATTACACATGGTTAACTGAATCTATCACAGCACCATATGGCAGCAGCAACTGCTATTCAAACAGTCTGCTTGAGTTTTACTTTCATTTTCATTTGAACATTCTAGAATTTGAACACTTATTCTGGCATCTCATTTGAGCTTGAAACTAAGAAACTAATTTCAGTTATTTTAGTTTTTCAGTTATTTCATGCAAATTCAGTTTAATATTACTACAATAATATGTAAAAATAATACAGATACATTACATATAATCATTTATTAATCAGTTATCATTTTGACTTAACCCTTTTCTTTATGTAGCCTAAAGGCTGAAATGTGAGGTTTACCATTTTCTGAAACCTTTTCAAAGCTATATTTGAACATTTCAAACCTGTTATTAGATAAACTGTTGTCAGTCAGGTTGTCATTTAAAATCCAGACATCATTGGCAATGTTACTGGCAAACAAAAAGTAACTGTATTTGTTTTTCATTGATTTTAAATATAAAACTGGGTGAAACAATTTGTGTAAGTACTTTTTGAATATTTCCAGCACATTTTAACAATAATTTTGGTAACTATAATCATAAGAAATTCTCATATGTTTACATCCTTTACAATACATTGTATGGGTCTAAATGATATTATTTATTTAATGCCAAAAATCATGTCCGTGAAGATATTTTGCTAATTTCTTACCGTAAATATATCAAAGCTTTTTGATTAATTTTTGATTAGTAATATGCTTTGCTAAGAACTTCACTGGACAAACTTTTTTTTTTTTTTGGACCCTTATAATCCAGATTTTCAAATAGTGGTTTCTCAACCAAATATTGTCCTATTCTAACAAACAATACATCGATGGAAAGTTTACTTATTCAGGTTTCAGATGATGTATAAATCTCAATTTCCGAAAACTGATTCTTATGACTGGTTTTGTGGTCCAGGGTCTCATATACATTTTATTTATTTTGTAACACACACAAAAAGATTTTTTTAAGAAACGTCTTTGTGTCTTTTTTTGTCCACACAAAGTCCATGGGCACCAATGTAGTTTGGTTACCAACATTATTCAAAATATATTTGTTGTTTTACAAAACAAAGAAAGTCATAAAGGTTTAGAATGACATGAGATAGAATTTTAGATTGTTAGATGACAGAATTTTCAGTTTTGGATGAACTATTCCTTAATGGGAACCCCAGATATTAAGACTTATATGGCTTAAAATAACATAAATGATGTCTCTTACTGAAATATGTAGTAGAAAACCCATGAAAGATGTGTTTTTATTAAAAATCCACATTATTTTATACATATTTAGGACTATTGGTGGGGGGGGGGGCATTATTTCGACTACGTAAAATGGTTACACTCGGTGAGCTACTGACGCTACCTGTTGCTATTTTTACCGCAAAACAACTAGGAATACACAACTCGGAAAATAAAATACTGATACGATGACCACAGCTACTGAAAGAGCTTACAGGCGGAGATGTATATAAACGTAGGCTTAAACCAAATGCCGTACCATCGATTTTCCTCACAAGAAATGCGATGTTTACATCCTGCCAGGATGGCATCTAGCATGTCTTGTCTCTGCCGTTTGTAAGCTCTTTCAGTAGCTGTGGTCTACTAAAAGCCTCAAAGGCATCAGGACTAAAGTGAAGAGAACAAAGACGCAGGTCTTTAGAAAGTTTTATTCATCCACAGGCATTTTTCCATTCTTTTTTCCTCTTCTTATCACTAGAAAAGCAGTGAAGACTTGCATCACTTCTCTTCTTCCCTTCGACAGAAAATTACAACCAAAAGCCGCACAACGTGGCATCATATCAATATTTTATTTTCCGAGTTGTGTTGAAGTAAAAATAGCAACAGGTAGCGCCAGTAGCTCACAGACCACAACCGTTTCACGTCATTGATATAATAGCGCCGCCACAGTCCAAACTATGCATAAAACGATGTGGATTTTTTAAATAACGTAAATGTTTCATGAGTTTTCTACCACATATTTCAGTAAAAAGACATAATTTACAATATATTAAGCCATTCAAGTCTTAATACCCAGGGCTCGCTTTAAAGGGTATATTTACAATAACACACTTGACTATATGATGCCATTTTTGTTAATCAATTTTTTTTTTAAACAGAATATAAAGAAGATAAATGGAGTCTTGAGACTCAACTCATGGCCAAAGACCATAAGAGACTTCAAATATAACTCATCTGAAGTCAAGTCCTCAAACTTGACTTCAGACAAAAGACCTGTAAATATCTCTGGAAAGCTTTCAGGTGTCAAATCTCATTGTGAGCAATAAAAATATTGTGTTATCTTGGAAAAGGTTAAGTTGCTTCAAGTGAGGAAAGACCTGAACAGTCACATAAATACGAGTACCACACTGAACCTGAGTGGTTTGCTGTCTTACAGTCACATCTACAGGAAACGACAAACAAATGTCTTACTGTCAGATAAACAAGACGTGATAGAAGCCGGCAAATATTGCATTTATTTCTAAATGCGCTTTCAGTAAGTTTGAAAGACACAAACCACTCACCGTGGTCATTTTCAAAGCACTGAAACTCAGTGCTAACTGAAGTCATTTCGTTTCCTAGCAACATGTCTGTTAGTGAACAATATCTCGCTGAGACAGTTAGCGCCGTTTGCACCCTCAAAAGAGAGAAAGAGAGACTTTAACGAAGGAACAGATGGGTCAAATAAACGTAAATGTCTTTTTAGATTTGAGTTTCAACAAATTCACTTCTTCAGTCTGTCCTCAAGGCCACCGCACAAGTCCACATGCTATTTTTTCCTCAGGGGATTGAGTCAACAATATGACCCAATACATTCTGAATGAATCACTTAATGAACTTGGCAGCTGCGCCTCAAGACAGTAAAGGGGAATTTGAGAGGAATGCTTTGTCAGGGTTTGTGGCTACCATTTCTGGTTTCTTATCACGTTCATCTAAAAAAAACTCAATGGCTCAGGTGATGTAGCGCGACAGATCAAACCAAATGAGATGAAAATGCAAGTTAAAGGAAGTAGCATCAAGTGTGGTGAATGAAGCTATTTTAATGAATGACCAGCAATGAATTGAATACTGAAAAAACAGCTAAATGCTGCTTAATTGTGGAACTTTTTTCAGGATTTCAAAAAGAAAAGAAAGATCAATTTAATGCATTCCTGCTGAATGAAAGTATATATACATATATATATATATATATATATATAAACCTTTCTGAACTGTACTGTAACATGGCTTAAAACTTATAAAACTGATAATTATGAATCAAAATTCTGATTAGATGAGCCACAGTAGAAGCTGTTGAAAATTATCCAATATTCGCACCTGTGTCAACACAAGAAGAATTCAATATTAATGAAACAAGTTTGTGATGTTGCTCATCAAGCTGAAATCGTTTCCTGTTGTTCCAAACACTGCTTATTTCTTATTCCTCATTTTGACTTGTTTGGGTCACATCCTTCGTTATTGTTGCAATACATGTTTCCAAATGTAAATAAAGCACTCCTGCCCACTGGCAGCCACACTAACACAGCTACCTACAAACATTATATAACATAATCTTTACCATGGCTCGATACCACCAGCATATGTCAAAGCCCCAAGTCTAGAATGCTTTAAAAAGACACAGGCTCTTTACCTTTAACATGCTGGGTTTGCTCTATTCAAAAGCATCATATCAACTATTAGAATAACGTATATTTTGGCAGACATAATTAGGGCCCATTCAGCATAATTTGGCAAAATTTGGATGAAGAAATTAAAAAAGGGCTGTACCTGTAATCAAATTGCAATGTGGTCTGGTGCCCTTCAACATAAACGTGCAAAAAGACTGCTACTAAAATATGAAGTCTGAGTTAAGAACACATGACGCTTATGGTGTTTTCAACATCTGCCGTCTCAATATACACTGCAAAAAATTATTGTTTTATTCAAAATAAGATTATTGGAGTACTTTTACAGCAAAATAGTATTTTAGTCTCTCTACTTCAAAATTTCAAACTCAATATAGGGGTCGACTGATATGTGTTTTTCAAGGCTGATGCCGATACCGATTACTACAGATCAAGTGGAGCGATATATGTCTGGTGTAAAAATGAAAATTAATGTCAAAATTAAGAATAATGGGCTCTGATGAAAACTTTCTTTAAATACTATAAAATTATTTTAAATGCAAAACGGTTTTGAAAATAACCGATACAGATAACCATAAAAAGTATTTAATATCAACGCCGATAATCAGTCAACCCCTAGTTTAATTCTGTCTTAACTGCCTTTAGTTTGTAAATATTTGTGTAATTTCCAATAACCAAGTTAAAATGGTTTTCATCCCTACAACTTTTTTTTTTTTTCAGTGTACAATGATAGTCCACACAAACTTCATCTCCAGAGCTGCTCCGAGAGTTCACTTCATGAGCATTTCACCGTTTTGTTTGACAAAACTATCATAAACACAGAAACTCAAAGGTCTTCACTACAACCCGCCAAAATAAAAGTTTGGTTCAACTTAAAGAAATGATTAATTACTATTGCACACTGCACAGTAGAATGCACTTATCAAAGTAATAACAATTAAAAGAAAACATCGTTTTTTTAAGGAATATCACACAGTTTTTAATCCATGATTTAATTTGAACTGTAAAATTCTGTCATGCAGCAATTTGTCTTCCAAAACGTATAAGGAATTGCTAAATTTGATTACATTTAAAAAGATTAAATTGTTTAATTTATGCATTCATTTTATTTCCACCATTTCTGATAATAAAGCTGTATTAGATCATAAAACAGAAAATTAAAAAAAAAAAAACCCTGATAGATAAATAAATAAATCTTCTGAAAAATAAGTAAAACATTTAATGTACTGTTATTATTAAATTTGTACAAATTATTAAATTGTTAAACGTTTATGAATTCAATTGATTAGACATTTTTAATTATTAAAATGTAATTAAAGGAGAAGTTCACTTCCAGAACAAAAACTTACAGATAATGTACTCACCCCCTTGTCATCCAAAAATGTTTATATCTTTCTTTTTTCAGTCGTAAAGAAATTGTGTTTTCTGAGGAAAACATTTTAGGATTTCTCGCCATATAATGGACTTCTATGGTGCCCGCAAATTTGTACTTCCAAAATGCAGTTTTAATGAAGCTTCAAAGGACTCTAAACGATCCCAGCCAAGGAAGAAGTGTCTTATCTAGAAGGGTCTTATCTTATATATATATAATTTATATACTTTTTAACCTCAAACACACGTCTTATCTAGCTATATTAAGTATATAAGTTGCACTATTTTTTTTTTTTTTTTTTTAGAAAAATCACCAATCGTTTCACTAGATAAGACCCTTCTTCCTCAGCTGGGATCGTTTAGAGCCATTTGAAGCTTCATTTTAACTGCATTTTGGAAGTTCAAACTCACAGGCACCATATCAGTCCATTATATGGAGAGAAATCCTGAAATATTTTCCTTAAAAAACAATTTCTTTACGACTGAAGAAAGAAAGACATAAACATCTTGGATGACAAGGGGGTGAGTACATTATCTGTAAAATTTTGTTCTGGAAGTGAACTACTCCTTTAAACCATTAAAACAGAATCCAGAAAAATGTAAACAGAATTTGCTAAAAATAAACAAACAAATTAATAAGTAAATACGTACACCAGATTTCATAGGGCCCTACGCACCGTCAATTTAAAAAAGGATGTGGAGCTGATGAGCCTGTTTAAATTAGACACAGTAGAATATTTGAGTCAAAGAATGAAACTGTATTCTGATCCATTCTCCAGTTCTGTTTTGTTTCCAATGATTGCAAACTGCCTCTCACTAGCATGATTATTTCAAGGGGTTCTTTCTCTGTGCCTGGCCTGCAGAGTCTGCGTCGAACAGGCTAAATATTTATCAGCGAGAGTTTCATTCAATGTACTCATTGAGCGATTCCCACAATGAAGGATGAGGCAGAGGCGTTTCAGTCAGCAAGAGGGTGACAAAGACACACTGTCCAAAAATGGTGTAACTGAAAGACGTGGCTGACATGGTTTCGTCCATTGTCAAACTGCACCCACAAGAGACTATCTATGAGTACACCACAAGGCATAGAGACCTTCTTGACTAAGCTTCTTGGCTAACCAATGCCTTTATATACATATATGTTACTAGCACATACTGTAGCAGGTAGACTGTTCGTCACCTCTGAAACACTGCCCTCTGCCAGTGACTCTCAGAGCAAATGCAGACATACTAACCAAGAGCTATTGACTATCCCAAAATGACTCAATGAGAATTTAACCATCATCAGCGGCCAGATCAAACAGCACTTTTTATTTCTTAGCAAACCAGATAATTAAAATAAACGCTGCTTAAACATCAAATCAGCATATTAGAATGATTTCTGAAGGATCGTGTGAAAATTCAGCTTTGCGTCACAGGAACAAATTACATTCTACAATATCAAAAAAGGTTATTTTAAATTGTATAATAATATTTCACAATATTACTGTTTTACTGCATTTTTATCAAACAAATGCAGCCTTGGTGAGCATAGCATTAAAATTTTTTACAAACTCAACTGCAATTGAGAAGAATGGAAATGCTAACAAGCAGATTTCTCAAGGTACTACTCTTTGGTTTCTACAAGTAGATATTTCGGTAAAATTCTCTCTAACAGCAGCGTATATACATTGTGTATCAAAAAAAAAAAAAAAAAAAAAAGACATTCTGTTAATACAACTAAAATTGAGAAGACACTATTTGAACAAAATTTCCAGAACCATCAAAGGTACATCAAATAAGGCAAACATCTCTCAGTAACACTAAATTAATCATTACAATTCCATCAAAACTCATTACTAATGTTTTCGAGGCCTGTGGACGGCTGTGATCACTCCATCTCTCTAGTCCACACAGGAATGGCTGCCTCTTCATTCATAACTAATCAAACAGTACAAAACAATACTCAGAGTTGTGCCCAGGGAGCTGGTGGGTGCCGACCCGCTCAGAGCTTTCTGAGGACGTGTTGTTGATGCCCTCTCAATCATACATATGGAGAGGCAAAATGTAAATGGCCAACGCATGAGTGGGATTCATGAATAAAAAGTTTCACAGTTGCGTAGGGGAAGATCCCACAAACACCAGAGACATTGTGCTCAAAATGCCAAATGCAGAGATGCAGATGGACCATGAGAGATGGACAGTGACAATTTAGTTATCAGTGAGTTTTAAAAAACTAACAAACAACAAAACAAAGCCACACTCTTTCTTAATAACAGAGCTAAGTAATTACAACATTACACACACACACACAAAACGTATCTACATAATAATCCAACTGCTTCTCCTAGAAAGTTTCTCTTTTTTTCTGAGAAAAAGATCACAAGAAAGTATTTTAAAAGAGCTAGTTAATAAAAATAAAGTTCTTTTTTTTTATTTCATGTTAGTTCACAGTGGATTAACTAATGTTAACAAACAACTTGTGATTTTAATAATGCATTAGTAAATGCTGAAATTAACATTAAGATAATAAATGTTGTAGAAGTATTGTTCATTCTTAGTTCACGTTAACTAATAACTATTGTTAACTAATGAACCTTACTGTAAATTGTTACCAAGATTTTAATAATGTCACAGATTTGCCAGTTATATGAGCTGTGCTATCTACATTAACTTCAGGGCAGTGGCATTTAAAACTGCCCATGTTCTAGAAAAATCTAGTTTTAAGCACATGTGCCAAGTAAATGGACTCTTTGTATTCATGTTGGATTTTTGGGGGGAAAAGTTTTTTAAACCATTATAAAAGTTCTATTTAATGACTCTAAAATGTCATGTGGTCTAACCATCAGGTAGTTATTTTATCTTTGAATACCTTGAATACAATTTTTTTTTCCAACTCATATCTCTGATTTGCCAGACAGCTATTTTTCAAACAGTAATAAGCAGTCAAGCAGTTTTGTTCAAAAATTCTTTCTAAGAAATAATAAAAGGTTATGCCAAACTACTTCATAAGGTTGTTTCTTTCCGAACATTTTTATTATTTTTTTTTCTTTTTCTTTTTCTTCTTCATTATGATCACCCAAAATTAAATTGAATTCAGAAATTAAAAATTTGCTCACTGCAGAAGACAAAAATTGGTAACACTTTACAATAAGGTGTCATTTGTTAACATTAGTTAATGTATTATATATCATGAACAAAGAATGAACAATACATTTATGACTGTATTTATTCATCTTTGTTAACGTTAGTTAATAAAACAGTTGTTCATTGTTAGTTCACAGTGCATTAACTAATATTAACAAACAACTGTAACTCTTCAGTAAGTACATGAGTTAACATGAACTAAGAATGAACAACACTTCTACAGCATTTATTAATCTTAGTTTATACTTAATTTCAGCATTTACTAATGCATTATTTAAATCACAAGTTGTTTGTTAATATTAGTTAATGCACTTAACTAACATGAATTATTTTTATTAATTAACGTTATAAAGATTAATAAACACTGTAATAAATGTATTTTTCATTGTTCGTTCATGCTAAATGACACCTTATTGTAAAGTGTTATTGTAAACAACTTTAGATTTTAAAAATGCATTATTAAATGTTGAAATTAATATTAGCTAAGATTAATAGATGCTGTAGAAGTATTAATTATTCTTAGTTCATGTAAACTAAAGTAGTTGACTAATGTTAACTAATGAAACCTTGTTGACAAGTGTTACCATAAAATTAATAGAAGTGGACAAAAATGAGTGCCATTTAACCCGTTACTTACATATACATACATATACACACACACACACACACACACACATATACACACACACACATGTATATAAATCATAAATCATATAATATATATATATAAATATATCATATAATATATATATATATATAAAACACACACACACAAGCATGCTATTGGGAAAAAAACAAAAAAAAAAAACTTGCATTGAAATTCTGTAGTCTTACATAATTTGCCAACAACTGTTTCAATTGTGTCTGTTTTGATTCCTACTTAAAGAGTTTCAGAATAAAGAGACAAAGCTGATACTTAAATAAAGCAACAGCAAACTCCATGGGTCTCCTGAGCTATGAAAGAACAACCTCTGAGCAAAAAAAACTTTCCTTTAGGCCAAAAAAAAACCCCAAAAAAAACAACTACATGCACTTTTACAAAATGCAATGCTCCTTTTCATCCATCTTTGACCTCTGAAGAAAAAAAAAAGAAACACTCCTATTTGGTTGCCACGGTAACCATAGGATTATTCTGCTGGAATCACTGTTGGGTATAGACTCTGTTCTGCCAGAACAGTTGGAGCACTGATAATATTTGCAAACACCGCTGGGTAAGGAAAAGCTCCCTTTAAGGGTATGGCGCACTCTCTTCTGAATGCTGTAAGACGAGGCAGCGTGCCCTTGATGCAGCCGCAATGAAATATTTACAGCTTCTCTATATTACGCATATTTCTTGTGACAGTTGCGCAGAAGGACAAGATGAATCCCATCGAGTTCAAATGACTGACATCTTCAGTGGACCAACAAATGAAGCCTCGTAGTAACACGGCCATGAATGGTTAGGAGAAGAATAGGTTGTACAAGACAGGTGGTTCTGACCAAGCCTGACACCATCTCACCAGCGCTGGGGGCTAACAACTGCTCCAACACACACACACACACACTAGCGGCGCTCAGTCACAGAGTGAGCCAGTCAGGGCCGAAGTGCAAGACGTGGCACCTGCTGGGTTCTCAGCTGCCCATTTCCCCAGCCTGCAATGCCACCCAAGAGCAAGACAAACCCCAAAGCAGTGCCACTGCGCCATGTATGAACGCTCACGCTGCGGCCGCTCAGCAGCACCCCTGCTCAGCTGAGATATCCCACAGTCCTCTTCTGCAAAGGTAGGCTTCCCTCAAGCCAAGGCTACTGCAGATATGCATCTAATGGAGAAATATTTGTGGATAAACAATATAGAAGCACATTTTAATCTGAATTTAGTACTGAATCCAAGACTTTTGTAAATAATGGAACTTTTGTTGCGTTTATGCTTGATAATGACAGAAAACCTGATCTGATGGACAATTTAGATGCTATGACAATTTAATTTGTTGAGGAAACTTTTTTTGCATGATGAATTTTTATGAAAAAAATAAAAAATAAACTGTAGCCACATTTTTTGTTAAAATTCTGTGTTTTAGTATTTTTCTTTTGTTTTTAAAAGGAGCATATGTAATGGAAATCCGTGTAAACCAGACATAGTGACTCAGGGTCAGAAATTAAGGCTTGTGGCAAAAATGCCACCAAAATAAACAAAAATGCCCTATAAATTCAAGACAAAGGGGCAAAAAAAGCCTCTGCACAATTAAACAACATATTACAGCTGTCATTATTAAAATTAAATGTGAAAATGAATAAAGTTTAAATTTGAAGAATTACATTCTGATTCGCTCACACTGCATCAGATTGCTTTTATACGCCGTTTCGTGCAGCCTTATAACCAATCAAACGCGTTTCTGTTGAACTTAGGAATGCATTGGCCAATCAGAGGCGCTTAGATTAGTCAGCGCTGAAAATGCCAGAGCTGTGGATGAATGCGCAAGCTCACGAATTCCCTCATCATAAACAACAGTGTAGGTACAATGTAAATACAAATTTTGTAGATTCAGTGATTATAATGGGAGTTTTTGCATAACTTGTGCTGGACTTGGCTAACGTCACGGACCAAAATGCTTGTCTATGAAGCCAGAATGCAACATGCCCAAAACGAAACAAAAACATTTATAATGTTTTCTATATCAATATTAATAATCATTATTACAATATAAAAAGCAATAAACTACAATACTGATTTTTGTCATAATATTGAAGCTCTATGAGCTCCTGTTTTTCACATTATTATTTAGATACAATTTTAAGCAGTCTTTTGTTATTGACAACAGTTTAAAATATTGATTAATGTGAGTGGGTAAAGTTAAATATTTAAGCATTTAAGAAAACATGTGGTTTTTACAATAATAAGGTGGTTATAAAAATTGCCCTCACAAATGTAAGAAATGCCCTTGGAAATCAATTCCAGGAGGCAAATATTGCCCCATAATGGATTTTTTTTTTTTTTTTTTTGGAGACACATCTGAGTCAAATGGACTATCGGAAAGGAAAAAGTAGGATGGTACCTTGGTTCCACCATCACTTCTTGATTGGATGAAGGAAGGCACAAATGCAAGCTTGCATCGATTATAATAAAGGAATGAGGTTTAAGATGACTAAATGCAGAAGTTCAACATTTGTCACCAGAGAGAAGTCATTTTACCGGATGATCCATTGAATTATGATTACATTGAGAGCATTACAAGGTATGTAGAATTTTTTTGCGTGGATGAATCACTCACAATAAGACCAGCAATGTGCATATAGAAATTAAAAAAGGTCCGATTTTAATTTCATGCCGACTTTAAACCTCAAGTCAACCTGGCAGGAAATGATTGCAGATTTGTTTTGAAGCAGTGTCCATTCAAGTTAAGCCTTTTCACACTAACCCGACCAGACTAAAGCCTTTTTCCTCAACGCAGCGATCTAGACAGGCAGACACAGATTAAATGTGAAGATTTACTGTACGTACAGAAACAGAGCAGTCTGCACAGTCCGAGCATACAGTCCTCCACCTTTTATGTGCTTCCTGTCACCATATGAAGAGCTAAAAACAATGTTTTTGAAAGTATGCATACAAATGACAACAAACAAGCCAGCTAGCAAATGAGCTACAAACCACTAACTGTCAGCCCTTTGCTGCTCAAATGACAGAATCACAAAAACACAACACGACTAAAACGCATTACACCTGTTTACAGGTTCAACACTGACTGACACAAAATCAAAACAGACCTACTCTTTAATACACAGCAAATGAGTAACTTTATCATTAGCCCGCTAGTCTACAAACAAACACTTGATAAGTGCGAATGAAGAGAGCCGCCAAAGCTGCTTCAGAAGAGATTACAGCATAAAAGCTTCTGTGACAATCATTTTCACATTCTTTATGATATAATCCCTTTCTTTCCTCTACCCCTTTATAGCGATAAAGGGATTAACAAATGAGGAATTACGCGTTACAGTATTCTAATCTCAAGGGAGGCGAGGTTAAAGAGGGCATAGAAGAAAACCAAGTACAGTAGCATTTCAATTACAAACACTGAGAGGTAAAATAGATTTGCTGATGTCCATGAAAGAAGCAGCAATATGGCAGATTGGATTTATTTGTACTACTGCGTTTGATTGTCAGTGTATTTATAGCCACAACAGAGAAACCTCTTTTAAGGGACAAACACCTGTGCATGAAATTTCTGCGATGTAGTTTAAAAGATCTAGAGTAACAAAATGGATAATATCTAATCACTTTCTCAAGGTAAGATAGTGTACCGACAAACCAATATGGGGATTTTGAAGTGCCTTTTGTAAAGCTCTGCAAATTGAGACTGAAGTTGGACAAATACTGAGTTCAAAGAGAACAAATCACTTGATATTCTATTTGAGCATGGCTTTACAGATCGTGTGAAAAGAGAAGAGGACAACGCAGTGAATCTCATTTGAGCAGAGTTTAAACTTTACTAATGACAACAAATAATGCCAATACTGATCCATTTAAAGTAAAAGCACCTACAGCCATAACAAATTTGTAAGAATATGAATTTTTAGTAGCACATCTGCTGCATATTGTTTTCAGAAAATAAACAGTCAAGCTTGCATCAAACTTTAACAAGAATCTGGAGTCGTTCTAATAATCTTTTATGATTTTACACAGAGTTTTATAGGTAATTTGTTTGCCATAAGTGACAATGAATAAAGCTGTGATGGGGGAAAGGGTATTGCTGAACCGACCTCATCTCTGAGATCCTAACGCCCCTGGGCTTTGTGACTAGTTGTCTATTGAGAGTTTAACTTCATAACCCACTTTTCCAGCTACAGTTCTGTTCTTAGCCTTCATCTCAATCTATTCAACTCGTGTGCCAATAGAGAAAAATCATTTGAACTGGGTGGATCATTTTTAGCCATCCAGATATAGCCTTTAAATCTACCATCTATCCTGTTACAGACACCCTTAGATAAATGTTTAAACTGAAAACAGATAAGCAGAGTCATTGGGAATTGGTAACTAGTTTTAATCTGCCTGCCAAATGTGAAGTAAAATGTAGAATCTATTTGGTTCAACAGAGTATGAATATTCCTACACAAATAATTTGATTGTAGAAGCTATAATCAAGTAAAACTCACAGAGCATCACTATAATACAGTATCAATTTCACTCAATTTAAAAATAAAATTAATAAATCACACATCATAAATAAATGTGCTGAATTTAACCAAATTTTCCATATCAATTTGTATCTGTTCATTACACTACAATTTAAATATGAATGTTTGTTTTGCAAGCTTTAAAATCATATTTTACTGTTTGGATTTGGCTAAATAATAATCATTTTATCAGATCAATAACAAACTGAATTATTCCTAACTACCTAGATAATTATAATATCAGGCTTGCCACTATACATAAGCACAGCAACAAGATATGACAAATGAAAACAGAAAACATTTTTAAACCTTCCCTGGTAGTTAAGAAACCAGATTAACAAATTGACAAAAATAGCTTCATTTTAATGACAAGAACATAAAAATAAAGATTTATGCTTAATTACTGTCTAGCACAGCCATAAAAACAAGCTATTAAATCATATCTAAATTGTGAGCATATTTAAATGGAAATTTAAATATGGAAGTTATTTGGACAACATTTCAGAATTATTTTTAAAAATGTCATTATGTACTTAAAACATTAGCGTACTGCACTGTAAATGTGTCATTTTTAACAGATTCTAATTATAAACAAATATATTTACATATTTTTGAAGCACTGGAGACACATTTGAAACTATTCACAGCATTAAATATTATCTGTATTATCCACTCCCTTACTGCAAATACACAGGACTCCATAATAAAACATCACATGAAAACAGGGGGAATCCTGTAAGGCTGCTCAGTAAAGCACTACTTAAAGTAATCCAAAATTTAAGAATCTAAAAGTAAAATACATCAAGGGAAAGCAATGCTGCTATTAAAGAGATTTTGTAAAACCATAAAACCACCACAAGAGATCTTTCACAAAATGCACAAAATACTGGGACATTTCTGTTCTAAATAGATACTCAATACCAATTCACAAAAATGTGTGTTTTAAATAATTATCTTATAAATTGTTATTTATTCTCATTCTGATTATTAAAGTTATACTTTTTTTTAAAATATGAAAACCTGATACCTATGTGCTACTTTATTAGACTGAACTGTTATATGTAAATGGATTATATGTAAAATGTATAATTATTTTTAAGACAGCTGACCATGTTCAGATACTAGGTAAAAAGTTTAAAAGCATTTTTCATAAAATTCTGATTTGTTTTACAGCTTGATTTGCGAAAATATAAAAACAATGAATCACTGACATACAATCAAACATTAGTTCATAAGATGCAGATCAATATGCCAATTTTGCAAAAACACCACTCATTTAAAATGTAATAAGTCTATTTTGACTATCTATTTTGTCAAAAGCTACATGTGACAATTTTACATTATTTTACATGCTACATTAAAATGCATTTACATGCCATAAAACTGCCATAATATAACTACTTAAAACAAATCACAAAAACTGCATACAAAGCATGTTTGTTTTTAATTATTTCTGTAAATTGTAAACCCTGTTCAACAAATTGAATGTACCATAATAAACATTAAAACTAACTATAAGTATTCACACTTATGTGGGCTAATTTAGTCTCCTTAATTTTGTATTTTTATTTTAGCCTCTTCTAACAAAAACCAGCTCATCATAAGAATTAATGTCAGTGTGTTTATCTTTTTCTGAAGTCTTACAGAAAAAGCACAGCCTACCAGTGTTAAACAACTGCTAAACAATAAAAAAATTTAATTAAAATATCTTAATTATTAATGCAACGATTCTAGGGTAACGTTATATGCAAGACATCGGCTCACACACGTAAATGTGTGTTAAAATGCTAGTAACATGAAAGCGATTCAGTCGTAATTTATGTACTTTTTTAACAAGCACGTCATCTCGAAGATAATTTGTCACAATATGGATATATATATGAAGCATTTAAAATTAAAACAGCTGTTATTAAACGCACCCTTAAGCTGCAACAAACACAAGGATTTAGTGAAATATCGACAACAACACATTTCAGTGTCCAGGTTAATACAAATAATCACAACAGCAAAAACTAACGTATGTGCTGCTCCACAGAATATCTACGTCACATGCGTACTGTATGTTATCACTGCTCAGTACGTACAAACTAAAATGCACTGTACAATGAACACTGAGGTAAACAATAACCGAAATACCTAGAATCACGGACGATATGAACATGGGAGAGTGAGGTACCATATCTAACACACAAAACACATACGCGCCTTGTGTGTGAGGATTATATTCCGACATAAATGCGTCCAGACATCGCACATTTGTAACCTGAGCCGCTCCAGTTCGCTTCAGATTACACTTGTGATTCTAGAAGCACTCTAGAACTGCGTGAAACGTTCTAGAATGAGCTGCACACACACGTTCTGCTTGTGCATGCTGCTTTCAGTCATGTTAGGTTGACTCTAGCAGCAGCATGGCCGACTCTTCCAAATCAAAGACTGGCCATCTTGACTGCGCACTTTATGCAACACGCTCCCCGAGTTACATGCGACCCAGAGACCAGTATTAATGTGTTTCCCGAAATAACGCTTTTACACCTTTACAGCAAGGTTTTTTTTCGATTTATGCGTTGTGTGTGACGCTTTGCCTGACAAGGAAGCGCCGTAACAGGCGTGCTTTTGATATAAACTGGAAGTCTGTACATGTAATTTTTGCATAAACCCTTAAATCTCGAGGTTGTGGGCTGTTCTCTAGCCATTTCTATGCCGCCCTCCCGTGGAACACAAACGCAGGGCCTATAGGGGAAATCACGTGGGCCACGGTAGGGCCTAAACACGCGCCATGAGGTCATGCACAATGATCTTGCTCTTGTACAAGAAAAAGGGCGTAATGTCAGATTTCAGATATGTGGCGGTTAAAACTTTACTTGCTTACTTACATTCACTACCTGCACGTAAAACACTGCGTGTTTCTAAGCTTTTTTTTTTTTTGAGGGAAAATTTCTTTTAGATTATGCAAGGAAACACCCAATATTCTTTTCTACGCCTGATACATTCAGAGAGCGCTTTTGCAATTTTTTTTTTTTTATAACTTAGCGTATTTTGAGTTCAGACCACATTTTGCCAGTATCAACTCGAGCTAATTAACCCTGACAAGAAATGCATTAATTAAAAATACAGGTCAAATAAAATGCACATGCAAGAAGAACACAGTATTAAAAATAAAGGTTAAGCTTGAGGGACGAATATGCAAAAAATAAGCTAAAAAACTAAATTACATTTTTTTCTACACATCACAGCTTCACAAAGACAAAACACTGCACCACCAACTTCCAAATGCAGCAGAGTTTATGCAAAAGCGTATAAATATAGCAAAATTATTACCTTAGTTTTTTAGGAACAGAGTAGTCGACCTCGATCACTTTCCCATGTAATTCAACTTTCCCTGCGAGCAAGAAACAAAACAAATGATCACAAAATGACATTCCTCCAGACACCCTGAAATATGCATTTCGGCGTTTTTAATCCTATTTCTAAAACAAACAACCGTGCGTGCAACGTAAATACGTGGGATACAACCACACGTGCAAGTTCGTGCTTCTAAATGCACGTCGGCGACGTGGTGAGTTTTTTTTATCAGGTCTATATGTAAGGTGTAATATGTTTACCACATTTCCTATTATGCCTGATGATATTATGCGAAATGCTTGATGAGCTGATACGATATGAAGAATGGGCAGCCATGCTTTCCACTCCCACTAACCACATACGAGCAATGAGGAGAGTTTGAAGAATGGGAGGTCAAAGGATAAGACTCTTCTGCCTAAATTTGTCCCGTTTCTTCAAGAAGGTTTGGATGTGTACTTTTCTGTTGCATGCACAACGAGTCGCAAGCGTGAAAGAAGAATATAGAGGTGTTGTGCTGTGCATCTGTTGTGTATGAGTGGCCTGGCGCAGCACAAAAATTGGCATCTCACCTCCGTCCCCCCCAGCTACCTGTTTATTAGCACTTTCCTCCAGACCCCCATCACCCACCTTTAAGACACCTCGTAAAAACATACCTGGACACCATAGGAACACGCATGTGACGCCTTCTTCTCGCTCAGTTCGCTCGCTTCTTTTCAATAAAATCAAGACAAAAAATAACTGAAAAATAATTACGCCTGCCACCCGAGCATCAGACCCATCCGATACATTCCTACGGGCCGACGGCTGAGAAATCACCCCCGTTCAGCACCTCGGCTTGGCGAAACGAGCGTGCATTTCAACAATTCGAGCAGAAATTCAACTTGTATCGCGTATTGGAAGCGAGCGCGAAGTGTGATTGAGGTCGCGGGCGTTCATTCGCGCACTGCTCCGCTCGCGTCAAGAACTGGAGCAGCGTGCGGCTGATGCGGGAGCGTTACTTTTTCTTTTCTTTTCCAACAAAGTCTTCCACCGTGTCAGTCCAACTGAGGCATACATAACCGCGACTTTCCGCGATGTGGAAAACGCACTTACCGGATAGAGTCTCGATGGCTTTAATCGCCCAGTTCTGGTCGGGGAAGTCCACGAAGGCATAGCCGGATTTGAGCAGGACCTGGTCGGTCACGGGAAGCTTCCTCTCGCCGAAGAGCTGCTTCAGGTCCTCCACGGTCACCGAAGGACTCAGATTCCCCACATAGAGTTTGTTCATGGTCTATACGAAAATCTGTACGTCCAGATATATCGGCGTGCAACGGATTGCGCGAAGTAAGGAAAATAAGGAGAAAAGAAAAGAGAAAAAAATAAAATAAATGTGCTGAAAATCAGCAGTCACCCCCCAGATGCAGCCGGACCCCCCTGCTACATATACACAACTCTGTTCCTGCTCAAACTCTTTTACTGGGATTGAAAAAAAAAGTGTCGTTGCGACGTTACTCTGTTGCCAACAAGCGCCGCCTCTAAATAAAACCGCTCTTAAATATCACAAAATCACTTTTGAGGTGTTTATGGGCTTCAATTGCTGTCTAGTGTTCGATTTGCCAGCATAATTCAGCGGATAAGGCAAATGATAAGACTCAGTGAGGGTTTAGTTCATTTAAATCCAGCTTACAGAGAGAGCCTGTTCAAGGCAATATATATATTCTAATTACAGGTCATGCACCTCGTCGGCTTGTCTTATTAAACGCGTGTGTGCGTATTTAAAACATTTTCAGAAGAAGATTTTATTTACAATTGTGATTGACAGCTTGATTGGCATCTTTAGGGTGTAATGGATTAATGGGCGTTTTCCCCTGTCCCTTGTGAGAAGAACTCGTTTTTTGCCGTTTTATTGATTTACACTCTTCGAGTTTGATTCGATATTTAATCTGCGATTAATAATTGGAACTGTAAAACTGTACTGCACTGACTCCAAAGAGAATAGCAGCTGGAAAATGGGACTTTCTCTGGAAACGCCCATGTCAATGGAAAAGAAACAGGAATGTGGAGAAACCTTATGGAATTATGATTTAGGAGGAGCATGAACGTTATATATGAATATAATGCATTGAGTCCACTTATGTAGACTGTGTTATAAGCCTTTCAAAGATGACTCTGATATTTGAGCAAGATCTCAAATCATTTATATGTCATATGTGTGTATATATATTATCCCAACCATAATAAATATTGAATATCTAGATGATTTAATTAATTGCAGTTGTATGCTGAAGGGTACTCTCTTGTACCTGCCCTACACTCTTGAAAATAAAGGTTCTTTATGGCATCGATGGTTCCATTAAGAACCTTGAACATCCATGGAACCTTTCAAGTGCAGAAACGGTTCTTTACAGTCAAAAAACTTTCTTTAGATTTTTAAAATGTTTTTCAAAATGGTTCTTTTAAGAACTGTTCACTGAAAGGTTATATGGCATCACTGCAAAAACACTCTTTTGGAACCTTTATTTTTAAGAGTGTATAATTCTGTTGATTTCTATATTTAAAAGGACTATACATCAGTATGGGATTGCTCTGTGTTGCAGTATACTGGGGTTTTCGCCTGTGTCTCCAACATTACTTATCAGAGCTCCAAATCAGACCCTACAACATTATAGGTCTCCAAACACAGCAGTGCAGAGTAGCACAGAGTGTTACACAATCTTAATCTTTACTCGTAGCACAAACTATGACTAAATTGGGCCCAGTTACTGTCAGTTTGTGATTCTTAAAAACACCTTAAATGTTTTAGTGATGCTAATTCCAGAGCTTCAGAAAGTCAATTAAATCCCTCCAAAACCAGGTACAGTAGAAATAGGGAATCCCAGATTGGTCAGCTAAAGCAGACACCCACAATGTCCCCAAATTAATGCTAAATCCCTCAGTACTTTAAACTACATTTTTTACACATACTGGAGAAGTATTTCAGATGATCCTATTATTAACAATATATTCTCTGAGGTAACGAGACTTAAATTGGAACAGAGCTCAGGCAATGGTGTTCCAGCGTTCCTATTCAATAAATCTATTAATTTTCACTGCAAAGCAAATGTCTTGAGAAAACGTGTATGCGTTGCATAAATACACAGTCCATAAAAGTCATCTCATTTCTGATTTTCAACTCCAAGACAAGGATTTCAGTCATTCAGTTTTGAAATGTGCAGATTTCATGTTTTGAGTGATTCAAGCACAATCAGGTGGGAGGTATAAAGCAGTTTATTGCAAGACCACTGCTAAGCTTAAAACGCATAAAAACAAGTAACAAGTTCAGCATCAGATCAGAAACTTACAAAAAAGAAAAAAAAAAAAAATTAACAGTGCAAAAATATTCAAACTACTGAAACATCCAGACCAGTCAAAGACACATGAAACCTTTAGGCAAGAAATCAAAGGGATTGAGTTTAAAGTACATCCAAACTCATGTCACCAGAAATAAACATCTACGTCATCAACAATGTCACTGTCATCAACATCATCTTCAGGGAGGGCGAAAGGAGGGGAACTTCACTTCAGTAATGACCTGTAAAAACAAATAAATTTGTCACAAATCAAAAGCTTTTATGGTGTGTTGAGATTAAGCACTCTTGAAACAAAGCCAGGGAAACAATACAACTGACTTTGACCGAAGTTTACGGTGGTTGTGTTTGTGCAGTACTTACGAGGGGAGTAGGAGCGAGAGCGTGATCTTGACCTGTACGGTCCTCGGCCGTAGTAGGGAGAGGGGGATCTTCTCCTGTGAACACAAAGCTGATTTAATGGAAACGGCAGCATCTACAGATCGCGACAAAGCAGTAACATTCAAAACTGTAGCATAGCAAGCCATTTAAAAAGTTAAGACATATAGCATATGCAAAGCCATGCATTTTGCTGTATGCAGTCTGTAGGACCAGGGCTCAACAATAAGGATGAACTGATGTCCCGGGGCGAGTGTGTGCGCGTTTCAGGCCAGTTGAATCAACTTGCTCTATTTGACCAGTGGTGCTCATCAACTTTACACCTTACTTTCATTGTTTTCATACATATTGTTTGTATGCCATACAAGCTTTAATTTTAGTTTTCTGCTTATGTAATTTTAGATTTCTGCTTATGTTATTATGGTATTGTTATTTAGCTTTCTAACAGGTCAGCATGGTCAAATTGTAAAAAATGATATGTGGTATTCCTGTAAGAATTCACTAATTATAAACTAATTATAACTATATAATTATAAAAAAAAAAAAAAATCATTAATTTATTAGCAAAAGATGTTTATGAATTTATAGCACAGCCTCCAAAAATTACTGCCAAATAAAAAAAACTTGATGTCATAACATTTTTGTAAAGAAAATGTTTATTGAAATTAGTCTCTTATGCTCATCAAGGCTACATTTGATCAAAAATACAGTTAAAAACAATAATACTGTCACATAATATTACAATTAAAGTAAAAATGTAAACTATTTTAATACACTTTAAAGCCATTACTCCAGTCTTCAGTGTCACATAATCCTTTAGAAATCATTATACTTGACATGATGATTTAGTGATAAACATTTTTTATTATTAGGATTTTTTTTTATATTTAAATTATAAACAAATAAATAAATAAGAATTAAAATAAGCTTTCAAGCCATTACCCCAGTCTTCAGTGTCACATGATCCTTTAAAAATCATTATAAATGATATGATGATTTGGTGCTAAAGAAACGTTCCTTAGGTTTGGATTTAAAAAAAAAATAATATTTAAATTAAAAAAATGTAAAAAAATAAAAAAATAATTTTAATACATTTTGAAACCATTACTCCAGTCTTCAAGTATCACATGATCCTTTAGAAATCATTATACATGATATGATTTGGTGTTAAAAAAAAAAAAAAAAAAAAAACATTTCTTATTAGGATTTTTTTTTTAAATAATATTATTTACATAAAAAAACAACAACATTTAAAATGACTATTTTAATACATTTTAAAGCCATTATTCCAGTCTTCAGCATTACATTCATTGTGATGATTTGGTGCTAAATAAACATTTATTAGATTTTTAAAAATAATATTTAAATTTAAAATTAAAAAAAAAAAAAAAAAAAAAAATTTAAAATGACCACATTTTTAAGCCATTACTCCAGTTTTCATTGTCACATGATCCTTTAAAAGTCATTATACATGATATAATATGGTGCTAAAAAAAACATTTCTTATTATTAGGAATTTTTAATAATATTTCAATTTAAAATAAAAAAAAAAACAACACTTAAAATAACATTTAATCCATTTTAAAATTTCAGTGTCACATGATCCTTTAAAATCATTATAAATGATAATTTGGTGCTAAGGAAACTTATTAATCGGATTTTTTTAAATAATATTTAAATTTAAAATGTAAAAATTAAAATAACTATTTTAATACATTTTAAAGCCATTACTTCAGTCTTCAGTGTCCAGCATCACATGATCTTTTAGAAATCATTATACATGATATGATTTGGTGTTAAAAAAATAAAAAATAGGAAGGATTTCTTATTAGGATTCTTTTTACAATAATATTTACATTTTAAATAAAAATAAATACATTTAAAAATGTAAAATTACTATTTGAATACATTTTAAAGTCATTACTCCAGTCTTCAGCATCACATGATCCTTTAAAAATCATTGTACATGATATGATTTGGTGCTAAAGAAGCATTTCTTATTAGATTTAAAAAAAAATAATAATAATAATAATAATATAATACAAAAATAAAATTTAAATAAATAAAATAATAAATAAAAAAATAAAATTTCAAATGATTACATTTTTAAGCCATTACTCCAAGTCTGTCACATGATCCTTTAGAAATCATTATATATATATGATATGATCATTTGGTGCTCAAGAAACATATCAAATTTTTATAATTTTAAATTAAAATTAAAAAAAAAAAAAAAAAAAAGTAATAAGAATAATAACTTTATTTTAATACATTTTAAAGCCATTACTCCAGTCGCCAGCGTTACATGATCCTTAAGAAATCATTACATATGAAATAATTTGGTGCTCAAGAAACATTTCTCATTATTACCAATTTTTAATAATATTTTTGTGGAAACAGTGATCTTTAATTCAGGATTCTTTAACAAATAGAAAGTTTAAAAGAACAGCATTTATTTAAAGTAGAATTGTTTTATAACATTTTACATGTCTTTAATGTCACTTCTGATCATTTTAAAACATCCTTTATGAATAAAAGTATGTACATACGTCCTAACTTTAAACTTTTTTTTAATGTAATCAGCTGGTTAGGCACAAATCTAAATCTACTGGCCCAGAGAGGAATCCTTATTGCTGAGCCACGCAGGATGATGGGACGTCACTACAAACACATACAGACTGCTGAACTGTAGAAGATCACCTGTATGACCTGCTGTTGTAGTAGTCACGGTCATCATAACGATCATATCCACGCTCATAGCCTCGTTCGTAGTAATCACGTCGACGGCTTACACTCGGGCCTCCGCCACTGCACAAGAGAAAAAAAACAAAAAAAACAAAAATGATTTGGATTCAACACTAATCACTGAAATACACAACATCAATAAAGAATATTTACCATCAGCTAATATTCACAGTTATCAGTGTTTGTCATCTTAGAGCATTCAGATTAGTTATTTCAGTGTTGTTAAACAAACTGCAAGGAATCAGACTCACTATGTTGGTCTGCCCATATATATTCCTGGAGTAGGTGTGTGTGGCCTCTTGGTAATAGAGTAGTCAACTCTGATTCTGCGGCCGTCCAGCTCCATACCATTCGCACGCTCTTTAGCCTAAAACCAAAACAGACCAGAATAACCCATACTGAACACACAACAATATTGTTTCTGCTTAAGGCTATTAATCCCAGGTATGTTTCTATTGCTGGCCATAAAATAGCTGTGAGAACAATACATTCTGTGCTGTGCTTCCTTATACATTTAAAAAAAAAATAAAAAATAAACACACAGCAACTTTGCCACTGACAAACCACAGTGTTTTCAATTATGCAGCATACCACAATAAATATACAGAAATGTACAACTGACTATTTAAAGGAAATAGTATACTATATAATACTATTTATAGTTCACCCAAAAATGAACATTTACCTATCTTGAGGCCATCCAAGATTTTTTGGGTGAAACATTCCTTTAACATTCTAAATCAAGCATTTGAAAAAATTATATAAATAAATAAAAAAGTACTAATTAGAGATCTCAGAAAAAGCAGAACACACTTATTGTATGAACAAAAACAGCTTTATGGAAATCCATACAGATGACAGTTAACTGATCAGATTTTGCAGCTAAATTACATGTTATCATTCAGCTGGAAAATTCACCTCTTTTGAATCTTCTCTGTTCTCAAAGTAGACAAAGGCGAAACCCCTAGAGCGTCGAGACTGCTGGTCGTACACAATGCAGACATCACTCAGAGGGCCAAACTTGGAGAAGACCTCCCTCAGGTCTCTTTCTGTGGTGTACAGGCTCAGGCCGAACACTCCCAAGCAGCTGTTTGGGTCTGGATTTGCCTAAAGGTGAAGAAAACAGATTACAATACAGCACTATAAAAAAAAAAAACAAAACCACAATGTATACAAGTGACTCATTGTCTCACCCGGTCTCCAACGTGACGTCTGCGGTTGGACATAGGAGAGTGACTATGACTGCGGCGGCGACGGTATTCGCTGCTGTACGAGCGGCTGCGTGAACGTCTCCGGCGAGAATGAGAACGCGAACGGGAACGACTGTAATGCCGGCGAGAACTCCGATGGGAGCGAGACCTGCAGAAGGATGGAGTAAAGTGAAAAAGAGCGACGTTTAATGCAACAGACGTGGAGTCGATCAAGTTACCAACTGATAAGTCCTGTCTCAAACTTCTTAGACAGACAAGAACCTCCGGCTTCAATTTCATTATATATCAAGTTGCTACCAACTCATGTCAAATGATCAACTGCAGAGTGCTTAAAATCGTAGTCCTGGGTGGGGGAACGTTTTTTTTACATTTGGCCCAAACATCGTTTCTACTTTTAACCGGAAAGCAGCAGGTGTGACTTCCACTCTGCCGACTCGATGTACTGTGAATTCCACTAGTAGCTGAGCCACGAGGACATTTCAACAGTTTCAAATGACATGCAATTTTGGACTTAATCGAAAGCAACACAACTGTTTCCCCATGTCAAAAAAAACAAACAAACAAACAAACAAACAAAAACACTTTTGCAAACATATACATACACAGAAATTAAATAATTGGAAATAAAAATTCATTTTGTGCAGTAAAAGAAAATCTTACAAATAGTGTTATTTATTTTACTTTATCTTTTAACACCATATTAGCAACAATGGCTATATTCATGGCAACATTAACAGTATCATTTCAAAACTTCATTTACAATAATAACATTTTATTAAGAAGCAATCACAGCAAAACAAAAAAGCAACAACCATATTACTGATAAAAATCATGTAGAAAGTGCTGTCAAACGATGCCAAAATAAGTTTGTTTACATAATGTGCGTGTACTTTGTATATTTATTATGTATACATAAATACCCAAACAAGCATGTATATATTTAAGAAAAATGTTTATCTATTCAATGTATTTGTATACAATTTAAATTACATGAATATCAATACATGTAAATATTTTCAAAATATACTGTATGTATGTGTGTGTGTGTATACGTGTATGTGTGTTTATATTTTATATATATAAATATATATACATATAAAATATAAAATAAAACCTATTTTGCATGCGATTAATCTTGAGTAATCATTTGACAGCACTACTTTCAATTTAATCAATGATAAAAATTCTTTCAAATTGTTTTATTATCCCCCTAAATAATCAGTCAAAATTAAGCAATTTTTTTAATCAAAGTAAGTACAGATATCTGCCAATGAGCTCATAAAAATAAACTAAAGTTCTCATACACCTTAGACATTCATTCTTGTTTTAAAGCATAAATTAACTTATTTTATTGAATTTTAAAGACTTTATTTTACATTTCTAAGTAGATGATTTGACATCCCAATCAAATGTCTTTTTATTAAGGATGTTTGAGATATTTGTCTTAGAAAATAAAAACATTAAGGAAAATATGTGACCCTGGACCACAAAAACAGTCTTAAGTAGCACGGGTATATTTGCAGCAATAGCCAACAATACAATGTATGGGTCAAAATGATAGATTTTTCTTTTATTTAAAAAATCATTAGGATATTAAGTAAAGATTATGTTCCATGATGATATTTTGTAAATGTCCTGCTGTAAATATATCAAAACTTAATTTTTTTTATAAGTAATATGCATTGCTAAGAACTCCTTTTGGACATCTTTAAAGGCGATATTCTCAATATTTTGTTTTTTTTGCACCCTTAGATTCCAGATTTTCAAATAGTTACATCTTGACCAAATATTGTCCTATCCTAACAAACCATACATGGTCACATATTTATTTTTTGCAATGCATGCAATATTTAATGGCTTAAATTTATGAATTTTAAATGTTTTGCTCTGACAAAATAGTCTGTGACGTCAATGGTTCAGCCGTAATTTTATTATGCTACGAGAACACTTTTTGTTACGCAAAAAAATAATAAAATAACAATTCTTCAAAAATATCTTAATTTGTATTGTGCAGACAAACAATGGTCTTACGATTTTGGAACGACATGAGGGTGAGTGAGTAATAACAGAATTTTTATTTTTGGGTGAACTATCCCTTTAACACTTTTTAAGAATCCCAGGAATACAATTTCATTTCTTGTTTTCACATAAAGTACTTTATGTTTTTTTTTTTTTTTTTAAATTGTAGATCACTATGGATGGTGCTATAAAAATAATAATTTTATTTTTTTTTATTTTTTTAAGTAAGAACAAAAATGAAGATCCTTGCTTTCCCATGCAGGTTGTTTGACCTCAAAAAGACTAGAAATACTAACCTAGTCTTGGACCTGGAGCGAGAACGGGACTTGGAGCGAGTGTGGTGGGACCCCTCTTTCGACTGAGCAGGTGAGCGCTCCGGCGAGCGACTGGCTGACTTAGCAGATCCTCTAGGACTTGGGCTCCTAGAGGTGGAACGGGACTCCTAAACCAACCACATCCAAAACACGTCAGTGCCAGAAAACACGGTCAAACTGAGAATGTTTAACTAATTACTGTGTGCATATAAATGGGTTTGAGACCATTCTAGACTAGGATAATATGCAGTGATGATTGCCTGTTCCCTGCAAGTACATGAACTAGTGTTAATAGTGTACATTTACTTTGAAGCACTTACAACATAGGAATTTGCAGTTGTTTGACATGTAATGCATCAGAATATTTATAAAAATAACTAGCTGTAAATCTGTCATGCTACAGGACAATAATGACTATTGCAATACAAATGGACAACAGAAGATTTATGCATGCACGCATGGGACAAACATACTAAGAGTTACTTAGCGCTGCGATCTTATCCCAGATAACTTCTGATCTTAACTTCATAACACATCTTTTCTTCTTTCTTCAGTTTCAATTTTGATTTCTGACTTCATTCCTCTTCCCCCATTTCTCTCACTGCCCATAAATGCTATATGGGAACTTCTTTTGCTCCGAAAATTAGCATGCACTGAAAATTCAGCTTCAAATTATTCGCATTAACAACTTGACATTTGACTTCGTCCAGATTTCTCTTCTTCCAACCTTAACCTTAACAAAAAAGAAAAGGATGAAGAATGTGTAAACACTGGACATCACAACCAATAATCCTATTGTTTTATTAGTGTGGGAAAAACATCATAGATGAACCAACAGAAATGAAAAGTGAGCTTTAATATCCATCATGAAGAACAATTAGATACTTTCAGGTGCATCCTGAGCCTTATGCATGCATGCACGCATGCAAAAACAGTTATTCCAATTACAAACTAATACTTGTTTACATACATTTCAATATTACGTATTTAAAGTAATATAAGTTTAAGAAAGATCCTGATATGCCTACACATATCAAGTCTACTGTTAAGTTATTGTACTAATAAAACACCAACGCCGTTATAATATTAAAAGTGCACTTATTCTAAAACGAATTTGCATTTTGTTTATATATGATTAGCTTTAAGGCTCAGGATGACCTTCTCTCATGTATTAGCAGCAAGTATTACTCATACAGGTTATATCTTTTTAATAAAACATGCAAGAAGAAAGCAACACTTAGTAAAGACAGTAAAACAGTTTGCTTACTAGTGAAAAAGCAGAAACTGATAAGCAGATAAAAGGTCTGTCTGATCTGAAGCACGTTGTCTGCTAGCACTGAAGTTAGCTAACTTGATACTTGGATTTCGACAGCATAATCTATATTGTACGTCGTTACATCATTTTATGCAGTTTTTAGAGATGTTAAAAATAAAAGCATCGAGTTCATCATTGTATCTGTACAATAATAATCAGATTTCACAAAATGAATGAAGCCTGTCTGACTCACTCCTGCTGGCTAGCATACAATATGGAGGCCATTTCTAGAAGAAACATGGAAGGGCGCGTGCAAAGAAGAGAAAACAGTAAAAAGAAACACTACATACCCGCTCCACGAATTCTTTCTCGGCGTCGCTCATTGTTGTTTAGTATGTACTACGGTGCAATTGTAACACTGTGAGAGAAATTATAAGCAATGAAACACAAATAGAGCGGCCAAACGCTCACACAGATCGAACGTCTGTTAATGAACGCCTTTCTCGGTCGTAGAGGCTTTATTTGGAAACAGCGTTTCCACTCCCACTTCTACTCAACCAAGCAACAGCCGCAAGGGGGCGTCGAAAATACTACACACAGATAAATCTTCTTGTCAAAGTCTGTACATTACATGTTTTACACAAACAGATTTTTATTCAGTTAGGTTTACAGAGAGCAAAGCTTAAAATAACTGATCCGATCCGACTGGCATCAAATGCGGAGTGGCCGTTCTTTCTAAGGAAAGAATCTTTACTACTCAGTAAGCAAGGAGCTGATTGGTCGATGAACAATGAAGGTTATCTGTGCAAGACTTCGATTGGACGGCGTTTATAGTGATTTTTTTCCCACGTTCACTACACTGGAAAATATATGAATGGGGCACTGCTGCATGGTAATGAGGTGAATTGTATTTCCCGCGTTTTTTCACGACTTTGTTTGTAGTAGAGGTATGCTCAAATATCATTTTTTTCTCGTGTTTAAGGGTTATACTTACAAATTACCATTTTGCTGCCTTAGCAGTCCTACCATTGACACAACTTGCGCATATATTTTTACACTTAACTCTTTTAGAAAAAAAAAAAACAAAAAACAGTGGTGAAATAGATCTGTGGTGAAAAAAAATAAAAATCATTAGCTTACAGACAGTACAGTACAGTTAAATACAGTGTCTTCATGTTAACTGTCTTCATGTGCAGAGTAATGATGTATAATCACAGGACATGATGACATTTTAATCAAAAAAACGTATTGATGATCTGTGTGCAAACACAAAAACATGAAGTATTATTTTTTTGTTGTTGTTATTATTATTCTACGTAACTATATTCACATACACGTACAGTACCAGTCAAATTTGAACAGTAAGATTTTTTGTTTTTTAAAGAAATCTCTTCTGCTTACCAAGCCTGCATTTATTTGATCCAAATTACAGCAAAAACAGTAAAATTCTGAAATATTTTTACTATTTAAAATTATGATTTTTTTTGTATCATTACTCCAGTCTGCAGTGTCGCTTTATTCTTCAGAAATCATTCTAATATTCTGATTTGCTGCCCAGAAATAATTAGTAGTAGTAGTATTATGTTGAATTGTTAGGTTTCTTTGATGAATAGAAAGCTCAGAAGAACAGCATTTATCTGAAATATCTTTTATAACATTATAATTGTCTTTATCACCACTTTTGATCAATTTAAAGCATCCTTGCTAAATAAAAGCACTAATTTCTATCATTTCTTTCCCCCCAAAAAATGGTACAGTGTATAATGTTACAAAAGCTTTTTATTTCAGATAAATGCTGATCTTTGGATCTTTCTATTCATCAAAGAAACCTGAAAAAAATATTCTCAACTGTTTTAAATATTGATAATTATAATAAAAAAATGTTTATTGAACAGCAAATCAGCACAATTAGAATGATTTCTGAAGGATCATGTGATACTGCAGAATGGAGTAACGATGCTGAAAATTTAGCTTTGATCACAGGAATAAATTACATTTTACAATATATTCAAATAGAAAGCAGTTATTTTAACAATATTTCTGCTTTTGCTGTATTTTGGATCAAATAAATGCAGGCTTGGTGAGCATAAGAAACTTCTTTAAAAACATAAAAAAAAAAATCTTACTGCTCAAAACTTTTGACTGGTAGTGTATTTTTTATGCTTTTATATAAATTATTATTTTTAAATAACTAATTAAAATAGAAATTCTTCTAGAATATTCCATGTAGGCACATTTGACAAGTATAAGTCCACAGGCATTTATATATTAATACTAAAATAATGTCGTGAGAATAAGAATATTGTAAGATGCTTTCTTTTCGGCAATATTTTAGTCACTTTTTAGTTTAGACCGGTGTTGGACTCTACAGTACTCTTACAGTAGCTGCTTAAAGTCATCTGCTTAATGTCAGATAACTAGAAAGTCATAGAGTTTCCAGTAGATGGCGCCTAAGACACAAAATTGCATTTTTGTTTAATTCACTTAAATGACCGACTGCCATCTCTTTAACATTACGAATATTGTCAATTTAAACGCCTTCTAAAGACTTTTTATACGGAAATATTCAATAACACAATAAACAAATACGCACATGTGAAACTGAAAGTGTAAACTTCACTATCAATGCATTACTGCATATGTATAATTTTCATTTTTAATATCAACCATTTTCCTTTCAGCCTTGTTCCCAAGACAAGACGAATATGGCCTGCATTTCCCGACGAACTCAAAAGGTGAATAAACGTACTGAAATAAAAATGAAAAATGTTTAATGTTTAATGTAATCAGCAGTGAATGACTTATATATCAATATAATACGGCACAGCCTGTTGATAATTATGACGCAGAGAATCATAACAAATAAAACATAGTTTTACAACACAATCAATTTCTAAAATAAGTTATAATTGTAATATAAAAAGAAAATAGTCTGTGTATTATTGAAACCCTCATTGTCTTATTTGTAACTATTATAAATTATTGTTTAATTATGTATTTATTGCATATGCTTAAACACTTCAATTTAAAGGCCTTCTAGCAAAAAATGTAAAGTTATTAGCTTACAGACAGTACAGTACAGTTAAATACAGTGTCTATTTTTCCAGTCATCCATAAATTGTTAACTGTCTTCATGTGCAGAGTAATGATGTATAATCGCAGGACATGATGACATTTTAATCAAAAAAGCGTATTGATCTGTGTGCAAATAAGTGCAGGTATAAGTCTTCTGAAATGTGTGGTTTTACATGTGTTGGGAGCGCCTCGTTGTGATTGTCAGCGGTGAGATTCATCCTTCAGCTGCTTTCAAGGTATGTCATTAAGTGCATGTGTTAAAGTGTCATCATGTGATAAACTGATTTCGGAGTTTCGAAAAACATCGGCATTGAGGAACATCTGATTCAGGGGTTCATTTATGTTCATGATTTGAGTTGCTGTTTCAGTCAGCTAGTCTCCCTGCAGACACAGTTCATATGTCCAGTGCCACTAGATGGTCCTTAATTTAAGGACTTTAGAGAGAGCAGCTCTGGCACTGGAGTAGATGAGGTAGGAGCCATCGGTTGTGTTAAAAAATTCCCAATCTCTGCAGCCATTGGTGCTCAGTCTGTGCACCGGGATAAAACCCTCATAACCCTGCCACCTGCAAAACACCCGTTTATGTTGTTATTAAAACATTTGGCAAGAATGTGTTGCATTGTCAGATCACAAATTTACTCTTAAAGGTATAGTGCGTCATTTCAGGACTGTTAGCAGCATCAAACAGAATTGCAATCGGCTTGTTAGGTGTGGGACTGTCTCTATTTTAGGAAGCCTGTTTTTTAAAGAAACCTTTGCCTTTACATATTTTCCAATGCCTGTCAGGGAGATGACATAAGAGGTTGTTTATTGTGACCATAAATGTTGAATAAAGCTATAGAACAAATGTAACACTTTTACCCCCAGTTTCACAGACGAGGCTTAAACCTAATCCCAGGCTAAAATTTAAGTCTGAGCTGTTTCAACTGAAAGAAACTTGCAATGACTGATCTTAAAATATATCAGTGCCTTTGTTTTGTCTCAAAATGCACAGTAATGTTTTTTCCTTAGCACGTTTATAAAAATTCACCCTGTCGATGAAACCGGGCCTTAGAATTACATTTTTAAATATATAATATTTTAATGTCTTTTAAGAAACATCTATATTACCCTTGACAGTATCATAATGGGGCAGTACCATACAGACCCCTACTTAAAAAACTTTGATTAACACAGAATTTCTGCTTTTGTGTTGGAGAAATGAAAGGGAAAATGACATGAAGCTGAGAAATAATGACAGAATTTACATATTTGGATATACAACTATTCCATTGATTTGAAATGTGTGCAAAACACACATAAGGTATTATTTCAATACTATTATAGTTTTTGTTTATGTATATAATTTTTTTCTTCTCTAAGTTTTAATTTAAATAATTTAAGTTTCAATAATTTTATATACACTGCTGTTCAAAAGTTTGGGATCAGTAAGATTTTTAATGTTTTTTAAAGAAGTCTTTTCTGCTTATCAAGACTGCATTTATTTGATTGAAAACACAGAAAAAAAAGAGTAATATTGTGAAATATTACTGCAATTTAAAATAGTGTTTTTTCTATTTTAATATACTTTAAAATAGAATTTATTCCTGTGATGCAAAGCGGAATTTTCAGCATCATTACTTCAGTCTTCAGTGTCACATGATCCTTCAGAAATCATTCTAATATGCTGATTTATTATCAATATTGGAAACTTTGATGATAAAACGTAAATAAAACAGCATTTATTTAAAACAGAAATGTTTTGTAACAATATACACTACCATTCAAAATTCAGGGTCAGTAAATTTGGCCTTTCTTTCTTTCTTGGAAAGCAATTAATACTTTTATTCAGCAAGGATGTGTTAAATTGATGAAAATGATTTATATTATGAATAAATGCTGTTCTTTTTTAACTTTTTATTCATCAAAGAATCCTGAAAAAACTACCACAGGTTCCAAAACAAATTAAGCAGCACAACTGTTTCCAACACTGATAAATCAGCATATTCAGATGATTTCTGAAGAATCATGTGACACTGAAGACTGGCGTAATGGCTGATGAAAATTCAGCTTTGCATCACAGAAATAAAGTATATTATCTTAAAGTATATTAAAATAGAAAACTGTTATTTTAAATTGCAATAATATTTCTTTTTTCAGTATTTTTGATCAAATAAATAAAGCTTTGATGAGCGTAAGAGACTACTTTAAAAAAAACATCAAAAAGCTTACTGATCCAAAACTTTTGAATGGCAGTGTGTAATTTTTTTAATGAGTTATTTTAGCACTTCAAGGTAAACTAAACAAAAAATAGAATATTTGCTTGGCAACTAATTGAAATAAATAAGTTGAAGGTTTTTTTAATGTGCTATTTCAGTTAATGTTTATTTTATTTCAAACAATACTTTTTTTCACTTATTAACAGACCCAAACACAATAATACAGAGTTAAACCAAAATTATGACAAATTTTATGGTTTTAGTTTTAACCTATTAACTGTCACTCCCTATCTTGAACATAGACATGCACTATCCAAAGTTACATTTTTATAATTCATGAACGAAAACATTTGGTAATATGATTTTGATGTACAATTTCCATGGTAATGCAATGTCTGATTTTAAAATGGTTTTCAAAGGATGAATTTTGAGATTTTAAGTTTTCAGTTGATATATAATTTCTTAAGAATTCTATTGCGTGAAAGGGAAAAAGGCAACGAAGAAAGTCTTTTGTGACAAAGTTCAGAACTTCTGTTATGATGTAGATTTTTGAGGTGCACTCTTGTCATAAATGAATCTATTACTTTTCCTACATAATTTGTAACACAAAAGAGTGGTAAAATCTTAGACCTTCCCAACGATATATAGTTTGTCATGATTAGTTTAGAATTTATTTGTAATATGGTGAAATAAACTTAGGCGTCCCACAGAGCGGACAGTGACAGTTAAAGGGTTAATTTCAATAACCTTGATACAATATGAGAGCCATACCTGTATATTACACTATTAAGAGAGTATGAGCTTCCATCATAGGAGTTGGCGACCACAAGAAACTTGTCATCTCCGACAGTAAAATATTCCCAGTCCAAAGCACTGAAAAACCCACACAACAAAGTGTTCCTTCAATAAAATACGAAAGTTAACAGAGTAAAGGCTTTTTCTAAAGAAGACCAGTTCGCAATTCACCTGTTCGTTTCAATATCCTGAAACTTGATGAAGGTCTGAGATGTCATGCTGAGCTCATAGATGGTGGAGTTGATGGAGTACAGGATCTTGCCTTCCTCCGTGAGCATCTGGCTGTTTGCCACAGCCAGGAAGACCCTGTTTCCAATCTGGAACATCTCCCAGTCTATCGCCCCAAAAGTCTGAAAGATTTTTTTTTTGTAATAAATTAATGCTTTTACTCAGACAGGGTATATTAAACTGATCAAAAGTGACTGTAAAGACATTTATAATGTAAAGTATACTGTATTTTTGATCAAAAATGGTGAACAGACTGTTTTAAACACCCTGATTTGCGGATCAGGGAACAAGGGCATGTGTGTGCTCTTGATGCTTCCGTTGTGATGATGATCATAATGAGAGAAGATAAAATAACAATTTCACTCACTGTAATGGACTGATAAGGCTGAAACATCCCTTCCAGCCAGATATAGATGGTGGAATCAATGACTGTAGATCTTCCATTGAAAGTGTTGGCGACTACAAGGAAGTAATATGGGCCGATGGTGAAAAACTCCCAGTCATAAGCACCAGTGGTGGGGATCGTCTGATTGACCTCAAAAAACTCTGTAACTGGGTTCCACTTGTAGATTACGCTGTCAATATTATGGTTTCTCTCCCCTGTGGACAAAAAAAAAAAACAACTTGTATGAAATCTTAAAACAGTTCTTCAGCCACGTTTTATCACAGAAATCTGCATGGACTGACATGGCTCAGTTTGGATGGGTTCCAGCAGATGCAGGTGTATAGATGAGGCCTGTATGGTTATGAAGTGCTATGAAAGGTGTCTTTTATGCTCACGTTTCCGCTTTGATCAATGCCAGAGGCACACGTAAGAACTTCACACGAACGGATGAGCGCCATGTGCTCTCGTAAGCGAATAGACATCAAGTGAGGAATCAAAGTGAACCACATAAACAAGGAGACCTTTTAGCCTTAAAAAGATTTCCTTGATGGTCTTTTTGTTCAGATTGTGTGCCTTAAAGACCATAGATTTGTATGAGATTTGCATGGAATTCAAGTTTAATCTTCTTTTAGAAATCGTATAAATGAACTTCCTCCCGGTATTGTTCAGCAGATAAAACCTGTCGAGTTATTCAATTTAAAAGGACAACAATAACGACACAGGAGATGACAGACGTGCAATGAGCTGTTCTGATAAACGTTACCTTGTCTGTGATTGGCCACGGCGAGAAAGGTTTCGTCTTGAATGTTGAAAGCCTCCCAGTCACGAGCGCTGTGCGTGTTCAGCGTCTGATAGCGAATAAATTTCAGCTTCCTTGAGCTCCATTTATATATCACAGACTGCTCCTGGTCCCCTGAATCCTTACTTCTGCAGTTGGCAACAACCAGGAACTTCTGTTGCAGGAAAACGCTTGTAAGAAATCATGTCAGTAGTTTAAGTAAATTAAAGGGTACAGTGATGAAAAACAGAATTAAATTGTAATGAGTTTTGCACTTCATAATTTTAGGTGCTTTCTGCATCTTCAGAGGCTTTTAATTATCCCGGACGGACTTCAAAGCTGTGCTGATGGGAATGTTTTAATGAATTGACTAGCTCAGAACTTCAGTTTAATGGTGCACTGATTTATCTTTTAATAACTGGTCACTGATGCAATTACAAAGGCCTCCCCTCTCTATTTCACTTTAAATTGAACATGAATCATAATTTTATCTTAGACTTCCAAGAAGAAAAACATATGGATAATTGCACTGCAGGTATTAACAGAGTCCCATACGGCTTTCCAACTCTTGACTGTAATTATGCAGTAAGTTACGGTGAAGGGAAGCAGGAGGTGTCTGCTGTAAATTTTGGATGCCGCATCAGACAAAATTAATTTCTGTTATTATGCACATGTGATTTACAACATTAAAACTTGAGAGCCAGGTTTCCACCCCTTCTCCCACTGGAAAACCACATCAAAAACCACTCTAATGTGTAAAGAACAGCTGGGGATGAGCAAACAGACGGTCTGTACTCCGCTCCATCTTCAGATAGTGGCCTAGCAGCTGTTCCGCTTGGCAGATCCAACAGTATCACAGGTTTTCATTTATACAACAGTTAGTTCCGGTCCTCAATTTTGATTGGCTTAGGAGCGTTTCAAGAGTGCTGATATATCAGTCCAACACTAGGAGTTTTTACTGTTTGTAATACTCCACTTGTCTATTTTATTTCAGATATCAACCCTCTACACACACTCTGGCTAGTACATTTTTTAGTTTACTCGTCAGACTGATATACTATTTTTATGTACACTACTAAGCTTATGTTTGTAAAATAGCACAGCTTTTTAAATATCTGAAAGTACACTCTTAATATCAGTCAGTCAAGCATTATAATATGTGACCCTGGACTACAAAACCAGTCTTAAGGAGCACGGGTATATTTGTAGCAATAGCTAATACACTGTATGGGTTAAAATTACAGATTTTTCTTTTATGCCAAAAATCATTAGGATATTAAGTAAAGATCATATTCCACGAAGATATTTTCTTACTGTAAATATATCAAAACTAGTTTTTTATTATATATTATTATATACTATGCATTGCTACAAACTTCATTTGGACAACTTTAAAGCTGATATTTTTCAATATTTTGATTTTTTTGCACCCTCAGATTTTCACATAGTTGTATCTCGGCCAAATATTGTCCTATCTTAACAAACCATAAATCATTGGAAAGCTTATTTATTAAAAAAATTAACTCTTTCAACTGTTTTTGTGGTGCAGGGACACATATGATTTTATGATAATCAAGCAAGCATTATTTAATTATAGAACTTTAGTAATTAGAATTAAAACTTGGTAACCATGTATTAATGCAAATTTGTCAGTTTAACTGAACTTAGGACTGGTAGTGGTGTAAGATATTGTTGGTCATTCAGTGTTTCTGTACAAATGGTAATAATACTGATAAAATAATAATACAACGAATTCTACTGCTAATAACAATATAAAACGGATTTATAGACTAAGGATTAATGAGCTGCTGGGTTCATGAATATTAATCACTTTGTCTGCGTTCGCTCAAACTGATTTGCCGAAATCAAAACAGGGATGATAATAGGCGAGCGCCAGCCAATGAGATTGCCGTTTGCACATTAGTCCCGCCCACTACTGGAGACACCAGCAGCATCTCATGGTTGTTCTTAAAAGCTGAAGAATTCCAAATTATCTCCGTTATTGTACAGTTTACAGTACGTCAAATACAGGTACACTGCGCATCCATTGAGATGAACTGAAAATTAGCACAGATCGCTTGACGGAGAATCTCTCTCTCTCTCTCTCTCTCTCTCTCTCTCTCTCTCTCTCTCTCTCTCTCTATATATATATATATATATATATATTTTTTTTTTTTTTCATCTCTGTAAGGCAAATATACAGAGTTTCGCGCTCAAGTTCACAGAGACCGAAACTGCAGAAAGCGCATCCTCTTACGTTATTTTACAAAAGTGCAACATCTCGTTGTTATCGTGAGTGCACACAAATAAACAAAGAGTCTTTACAGATTCGCAAGATGTATTACTCTTATCTGTATGACCAAAAATTACGGAGTATTTTAAGAGCAAGTGGCCGCACCGGCGCCTCCATCTGTCTGTTCAGCTTCCACACTCCGCACAGACACTTGAATAGTGCACATTTTTCTAGGTTAACATTAGATTGAGCGGACCTGTAAAGTTGCTTTTACATACATTTTTTAAGATGAAAAGCCATATTTGAGGTTGATGAATGATAGGTGAGCGTTTGGATGTCCTATTTCCACATAGACCAGCTGTCCACGATCTGTTCGTCACGGACTACGTAACTTTGCCACTTCCTGTGGAATTTTTTTTCCTGCGACTAAGCCACTAATAATATTTTGGTCGATCAAGCCTCTTGTCATTGACTAAGGGTTAGTCAACTATTAGGGGGAAGCCCTAATATTGACTGTTTGTTTATTGTATAAAAGCAACATCTCATTCTGTTGGTAGTCCACACACACCTTTTTCCCCACTGTGAAGTATTGCAATGCTTGTGCATCGTAGGTGCTGATGTTTTGATATCGTTCAAACCTCCCATCTGTCCATTTGTAAATTCCCGAACCGAGGTCGGAATCACGGTTCGCGGTGGCCATAAAAAGTCCTATGGAAGGGATGTGGAAAACCTCAATGTCAAATGTCTCAGAGTTGGTAAATAAATCCTGGTGATCCTCCACGTAGTCCAGTTTCTCTTTCACTGCAGAGATGCAATGTGATACCATATCAGTTTCAAACTATAAATAGCAGCTATACTCATACAAATAGCAGTTGCAAATTACTGTTACAAAATCACCTTGCAGCATAGTGAGCCACATAATACCGTCACAGAGAAACAGTCCTCTCTTCAGTGTGTTGAACCACAGCTGTCCCTCTTCTGAGTGTCCACAGGGAGGACTCACACCCGCAGTCACCCGAACCTCTGCCTCTGAGTAAAATAAACGTTTAGTTTTAGAAATTAAGTCATTAGTATTGTTGAACACTATATTAACAGCTTCCAACCTTAAATGGTAGGATGCTTAAAGGGATAGTTCACCCAAAAATAAAAATTCTGTCATTAAATACTCACCCTCATGTCGTTCGAAACCCGTAAGACCTTTGCTCATTTTCAGAACTTAAATTAAAAAGTCCACTTCCAGAACAAAAATTTACAGATAATGTACTTACTTCCTTGTCATCCAAGATGTTCGTGTCTTTCTTTCTTCAGTCGTACAGAAATTGTTTTTTGAGGAAAGTATTTCAGGATTTTTCTCCATATAATGGACTGATATGGTGCCCCGAGTTTGAACTTCCAAACTGCAGTTTAAATGCGGCTTCAAACGATCCCAAATGCCGTTGTAAATGATCCCAGCCCAGGAAGCAGGGTCTCATCTAGCGAAACGATCGGTTACTTTCATTAAAAAAGTACAATTTAAATACTTTTTAATCTCAAACGCTCGTTTTGTGTCACTCTCCCGGAACTCTGTGTATTCTGACTCAAGACAGTTAGGGTATGTCGAAAAACTCCAATTGTATTTTCTTCCTCAACTTCAAAAATCATTTCAAAATCATCCTACATCGCTGCAGAAGTATCGACCCAGTCTTTGCAAAGTGAACATGCAAAAAGGATCAAACACCCTTAACAAAAAAGGTAAAACAGCAATATAGGACGATTTTGAAGATGAGGGAGAACATGAGATGGGAGTTTTTCGACATACCCTAACTGTCATAAACCGGGAAAAAAACAGACAGACCAGTCCAGGCAGAGTAAGACAAGATGAGCGTTTGACATTAAAAAGTATATAAACTGTATTATTTTTACAAAAATAACCGATTATTTCGCTAAATAAGACCCTTCTTCCTCAGCTGGGATCATTTACAACCGCATTTGGGATCGTTTGAAGCTGCATTTAAACTGCATTTTGGAAGTTCAAACTTGGGGCACCATATCAGTCCATTATATGGAGAAAAATCCTGAAATGTTTTCCTCAGAAAACATAATTTCTTTACGACTGAAGAAAGAAATACACGAACATCTTGGATGACAAGGAGGTGAGTACATTATCTGTAAATCTTTGCTCTGGAAGTGGACTTCTCCTTTAAGATATTTTTGATGAAATCTGAAAGCTTTCTGACCCTGCATAGACAGCAACACAACTACCATGTTCAAGACCCAGAAACGTAGTAAGGACTTTAAAATAGTGAGAAGGACAATAAAATAGTCTGTGTGACATCATGTGGTTCAACCGTAATGTTATGAAGTTACGAGAGTACTTTTTGTGTGCAAAGAAAACAAATATAACGACTTAATTCAACAGTTTTGAGCAGTGAAGTCTGACATGCAAGAGAAAAAATTTGTGCTCTGAAGATGAACAAAGGTCTTACAAGTTTGGAACGAATTGAGGGTGAGTAATTAATGACAGAATTTTTGAGTGAACTATACCTTTAATTTCACGATTTAGTGCAGTTTAATAGTTTTTAGAAAAACTATCCTTTCAGTTAGTTTTATAATGAAAAAATATTAAAGGAAAAGGTATCATGTTTTATAGTTATATAGTAAATAGTATAAAAAACAGTATAAATCTAGAAATGTGTTGAGTAGCTACTGGCATATGGCCACCATAAACTATTTGGAAGCTTATGATCACTTACTGTTTTTTTTTTACAATGGCTGGGATTTATGCACAAACTTTGGTCACTTTTTTAAAACTCATCACATAGTGGCTGCAACAGCCGTCTATGTGGGCTAAACTGTGGATTATTTTCACTTGCTTTGGCACAAAATATATATAGTGAGTACAAATGACATGAATTCTTTCTCACACAAACACAACCAACGCAAAAACCCTGTGTACCTACAAGCCAATTTGCACATTTTCAAAACTATTAAACCAAAGAAGACAGCAGGTTGCCACATTTCTACAGTAGTAATTTAACTGCATTATCATCTACACAAAAGGGGACAACTTAGGAATAATTTTGAACAGTAATGCAAACATGGACTATGTAACATTTACTGCAGTGAATTCTAACAATAGAGAGTGTCATTCTTGTTTTGTGAACACATTTTACAGAAGAAAACATTGTGTAATACTACTTTTTTAGGGCATTGTTTTATGAATGAAAAGGTGTGTTTGTTGGGTGACAAGCTTTGCCAGTGTTATGGAAAAATGAATACATTTGAGACATATGAAGTGTTTTGCTAATTTTAGAGCATTTTGAATGTTAATTAAAGGGTTAGTTCACCCAAAAATGAAAATTACCCCATGGTTTACTCACCCTCAAGCCATCCTAGATTTATATGACTTTCTTCTTTCAGACAAATACAATCAGAGTTACATTAAAAATGTCCTGCCTCTTCCAAGCTTCATAATGGCAGTGAATGGCTGTTGAGATTTTTAAGTCCAATAAAGTGCATCCATCCATCATAAAATGTACTCCACATGACTCCAGGGGGTTAATAAAGGCTTTCTGAAGTAAACTGATACATCTGTGTAAGAAAAATATCCATATTTAAAACTTCATAAACTGTAATGTCTAGCTTCCGCTAACTGTTGCAACGCATATTCACGAGAGAGTGGCGTTTCAGCGGATGACGTAGGTGTAGCGTAAGCTCCAGTGAGAATATGCTAGTCTCATGAGAACCAAGTTTTGTTTACAGCAAAGGAAAACCAGTCTCCTATTGGCTAATATCAAAATCATCCATCATTTTTCTTTACAAATCCTTGTTTTGTACTTCTAATTCGTGACCAGTGTTTTGTTTTGCTCTCTTCACTGCACTTCTGAGATTACGGTTTATAAAGTTTTAAATATGGATATTTTTCTTACACAAATGCATCGATTTGCTTCAAAAGGCCTTTATTAATCCCCCAGAGCCGTGTGGAGCACTTTTTATGATGGATGGATGCACTTTATTGCACTTCAAAATCTCAACAGCCATTCATTGCCATTATAAAGCTCGGAGAGCCAGGACACTTTTTAATATAAATAACTCGACTGTGTTCGTCTGAAAGAAGAAAGTCATATACGCCTAGAATAGCTTGAGGGTGAGTAAATCATGGGGTAATTTTCATGTTTAGGTGAACTATCCCTTTAACTGTTCTGCCAAGATGAAAGCTGTTAAGAAGATCTGTGTGAAGAGTTTTAAAAAGAAATTAAGTATTGAGAAAGGTTTTCAAGCCACTGAGTCCCACATAAAACTCCATGAATGTAATCATATTTGAAAATATTAAACAAATCTGCAATGATACCAGACCTAGATAGACCAGACCTCTGTCTACATTATATAAGGGGGAACAAAGCAAACATGGCCTCTCTCTGCCCTGTGTCATGTCTCTCAACAGGCCCACAGTATACAGCATAACAGCAAGCCCTGCACGACTGCACCCTGCTTTCAAACACCAGCACTTCTTCTGAGCCACAGAGAAACTCAAAGCACAACGCTGTCAGTCAATGTCAGCGGATCCGTAACAGACCTGTGAGATAGTGTTACTCACATCCCCATACAATCACAGACCTGTGTTTACAGCTAAAACACACAGCATTCCTATAGGAAAGACTCCCGCAAACTTAAAGATATCCTCAGTGGACGTTAGCTACACAATCTATAACACATGCACCTTTTAAAGATTAGCTTACATTTAGATTCTTACTGGTTAGACGAGTTTACTGATTACTGAATGAAGATTTGCTTACACTTACATGCAAACTCAAAAAATACATGATATTGTGGTATGAAGGTGATAGTATGTCTCTTCTTTCTACATAATCCAAATGTGCCAGCAGAGTATATATTTTTGGTGATTAGTTTGCATACTGATATGCAGCCTGTGATTCTAGTGTTAATGCTTTAGTAGTCTCACCATATGGGTGGAGGGGAAGGTCAGTGGATGATGGTTTGATTGGGAGGTGTAAGAGGGCTTGGGGAACTGAGAGAGCAGACAGCCGGGGCTCAGATGAGGGACAAATTTGCGAGGTAGCATCTGAACCAGGTAACAAAACTAGCTGCCGCAACAGACCCTGCAAAAGACAGTGGAATTAATGGATACATTTAGATTTCAAGTACACTGTAAATCTTAATATAATGATACAAGCCTTGAAACGAGATTTGTACAGAAAATAGGCCGTTCCATCTTCGTTTGCTAGCAATGAAGAATGTGGAACCAGTTGTATCAAGATCATTGGGGAAAGGTTTTTCAAGCACTCTGTTTGAAACAAAACAGAACATAAGTTCATACAAAAAAAAAAATGATATAGATCAATACATAAATGTTAAAAAGTTGAATCACACAGTATTCCCAAAAAGAGTCTTACAGCTCTAGAGGTATGCCACAGTCCACAGTGAGAATAGTGTAGCGTCCCGTCACTGCCAAGACCACAGTGTGCCAGCGGTTATCATCCAGCCCTACTGCCTTAAATGTAATTCGTCTCTTGCTACCGTGACCCTTCTGCAGGAGGTGGAACTTGTTTTGGGACAGACGCAGGCCGAGGAGCGGCTCATCTGAATTTTCCTCCAACAGTGTGAAGATGTATTCATTCTTCTGCACATCAAAGAGTGAAGACTGATCACTATCACTATTCAGAAATCTAGAGCATATTCTGAGGAAAAGGCTTCTGAAGATTCTTTGATGTTTTCAAACAAACTCAACAATATCTTTATCTTTTTTATGTTCTTACCTCAGGAGCCATTTGTGGGATTTTCAGCGTGACAACGATGGAGAATTCGGCAGGAAAGAAGTTGCAGTTAATGAAGAGCTGAGATGCAGGGAAGCTGAACAGCTGTGGAGATCCAGAAAACTGAAATCCACGAGCACCTCTGGACTGGACCATACGTATCCCATCCTGCGCCCTGCTGGACACAGGCAGCACCCGGGACAGGAGGTCCAATGGTAACAGATCTGTAAAAGAAACTCACATTAAGTTATCATTAACCTTACTATGTTTTTTGCTTTATGGGATTATATACATTCAGCAGCAATTAAACACCAACCTAATACATAAGTAGACATAAAATATTGATTTAAATTGAAACTACTTAATTATGTGAGAAGAAAAAGACTGTAGAATAATAAAAAACAATGCATTAAGAGCCTAAAACTTTTTGAATTTGAAGATCAGGGTAAATTGAACTTATTTTGTCTTCTGGGGAACATGTAAGTATCTTCTGCAGCTTCTGAAGAGCAGTACTAAATTAAAATAATATGATATTTAGGCAAAATAAGAAAAATGTACACATCCTCATTCTGTTCAAAAGTTTACACCCCTTGCTCTTAATGCATTGTGTTTCCTTCTAGAGCATCAGTGATTGTTTGAACCTTCTGTAATAGTTGCATATGAGTCCCTCAGTTGTCCTCTGTGTGAAAAGATGGATCTCAAAATCATACAGTCATTGTTGGAAAGGGTTCAAATACACAAAAATGCTGAAAACCAAAGAATCTGTGAGACCTGAATGACTTTTTTCAAGAACAACTGGCAGTTTAACTGTTTAGGACAAACAAGGGACTCATGAACAACTATCACTAAACAAAAAAAAAAAAAAAAAAAAAAAAACACAGCTTAAGAATGAAGTGTATGTAAACTTTTAAACAGGGTATTTTTTATAAATTCAGCTATTATTTTCTCTTTTGGACTATATGTAAACATATTTTATGTGAAATGTCTTATTCAGGTCAGTACTAAATAAAAAAAACAACATGCATTTTGTATGATTCTGCAAGGTGTACATAAACTTTTGACTTCAACTGTATATTTTTTTATTCATCAATGAATCCTAACAGAAAAGCAGCACAACGAACAGAAAAAAATATATATATTAAGCAATAAAAATGTTTGAACACTGATAATAAAACAAAGTTTCTTGAGATGCAAATTATTTCTAAAGGAATCATGTGACACTGAAGACTGGAGTAAAGGCAGTTGAGAAAACAGCTAAATGTTTCACAATTTTACTGTTGTTTATCTATCACAATTTTACTGTTGTATGTCTATTTAAAATAAATTTAGCCTTGGTGAAAATACGAGGCTTTTAACCTAGAGTGTTGAACACTAGTGAAAACTAGTGAGCGCTCTTTAATTCATCTACAAGATTCTGCAAAATCAGTTAAGCCATATAAATGTAAGATTCAAAAGGCAAGTGCTCTTGTTTTGTTTTGATTCACTTCAGTAAATCAAAGAGGGAAAAGGGTAGAGTGAAGAACACTTTATGGATCATATTTCAAAGACAGCAACGCAAAAGACACATTTTGGAAAGCAAACAGTTTTTTTCAAAATATCTCACATTCATATATGCAGCTCAATGTTTTTTTTTAGTGCACACAATATACACTACTACGACTCTGATACTGTAAATCTTATTGGTAGAATATTAATAAATTAATTAATAGAAAGTTCAGAATAAGGAGAAACATTTTAGCAGCATAAGCTGTTCAGCATTTCCGTTTACTAACAAACTCAGCAACACTTATATGAAAAGCTTTGCCATTTGTTATTCTTTAGATTATTATTAAGAGTTTTGCTGATCTTTTTAATAAATCTGGATACTTGTAAGTAGATTTAGTGTACCCAAAGGGGATACTAAATCTCTCCCTTTTATAATTTTAAATCTTGTGACGAGATGACAAATGAGACTGGCAGAAATGCCATAAACTTCTGGTTTGTTGTTTTATTACAGCTTTTTGGATTCTCTCCAATATAATATAAAATGTATCAGGTGTTCTGGCCATTTTGTGTTTGTTACTGTCCTGGGACCATATCATGTTTTCAAAGGGTTTTTACAAATAAAAGCAGTGATACCATGATGAATGCTATTAAAAATGTCCTATTTTCCCTGTGTCACTACCAAGAAGTTTACTTGAAGTTTGAAGGCAATTACCAAGTTAAAAAAATAATTTTCTCATTACTTTCGTTCAGCGTAATCTGGTCTTTAATAATGTTCTGAAAACGTTATTTATATATCATCCGCTGAACATTTTTGTTGAAATGTTTTAGTTGAACATTCATCTTTTTAAATGTAACTACTTCTTTCAGAATGTTCAATCAAAAGTAACATTTCCAAAATCTTTGTAAAAGATAAAATAAAATGTTTTTTTAACATTAATCCATAAACAAGAAAAAACATGTTAAAAACTGGTTTTGAACATAATTTTTACAACGTAATGGAAATGCAAGCAAAACATTCTTAGAACATATGTTAGCTGGGTCAGTCAAGCAACAGTTGCTACAAACAGTGAACACATACAGTATACATAGTTTAGAAATGGCCCCTAATTGTCATGCTACAGTGCATGACGTCTTTCAAATGAAACCACTGTGCAACACCAGAGTGTTTTACATCAGCACCTGGCAACCACATCTAATCTGTGTCTTCTTTTTACACCTACATCCCACTGGGAACCAAGATATTCAGAGTGGCTTATCCTGACCAAGTAAATTACCAAAAAAAACTCAGACTTCTGAGAGTCGAGTAATGTGACGATTAGAACTGACTGACATTTGTGTCTGAATTACAAGAGCGGTTTTTTGTCTCTCCCATGACCAGCTGCCTTTATTTAGTTTTCTGAAATGGTTTACTGAACGTAAAGCCCATAATCCAAAGGCAATTCAGTAGAAAATCTGCAATGATTACGAAGGATAACGAGACTCAAATAGTGTCTTTAACAACTGGGACAAGTTGTGACTGAGACTGGACTTTTTTCCAATTAAAATCTCATAAAAAGATGCTTCTAAATATGTATGTTTATAGTTAAATCAGCAGGTCTGACCTGTGCAAGGTCTCCATGGTCCAGACTGGCAGGTGATGATCCAGGAGAGGAGCACACAGGCCAGCAGCAGCAGCTCCGACATCAGGGTCTCCACTCTCTCAGCTCCATTCACACACAGCCACTGAAACAAACTGATTCTCAAAGCCCAGAGATCATCCTTACATCCACGCGCCTCACAGAGTTCAAAACACAACAAATCACTGTGAGGATGAGATGATGTCCAACAGCACTCCTAATTAAACTGGCATCTTACTCACTCCAGAAGATGCTGCTGTCCTCTGATGGTCCTGTTTTATTTATGTATGATCAACCTGTGTAAAAATACAATGCCAGTGCATTTTGCATTATCCAAACTTCTTTTCCTCAAGAGAGTCTGTCAAAACTCCATGACTGTGAAGAACTTCCTGCTTGAACAGTGTCCGGCTGAGGTCTCTCTGCTTTGCTGTACATGTCAGTGTGCTATGAAGAGGAGTGTAAACTTCACCTGTGAGTTATGAGCAGGGAGAGGTGTTTTACCCCGCAGACATTTAAATGAGAATAAGTCAGCTGTAGAAAGGAGGGGTCGACGTTAAAGAGAGGGAAAGGTGGGGCGAGTGAAACACTCGGGAGAGAGAGAGAAAGAGGCTTTTTCCAGCTCTTATTGAGGAATTCCCCAGTGTTGTACATGTGTGTGTCAGGTTGCTCTTGTTCTTAACTGCATCGCTCTTTTCGATCAGTGTGATGAGCACCATACCCTGAGGACCCCTTGTCAAGGAAATCTCCCTTCAGTCAATCGTTTCCTCACCTCCATCTCAACCTATCACGCCATGTCTTCAACAACACCCCAAGTGGCTGGCTGGAGGGGAAACAAGCACTGGATAAACAAATGTTTACAAGGAAACACTGTTAACACTCTTCTAATTTGATAAACATATGATAAAACACATTAGTGGTCCAAAATGCTGATATACTGTCCATTATACAGCACTGGGACTTCGTATCACTCTACTCGACCAGCGGAGTTGTGTAATTTTGCCTGAAGCAAGAAGCAGATATTTTAAAAGTTAGGGGGAAAAAAACAGTAAAATAAAACATACATACTGTATACAACTGTACCATTACAATTTTAAAAGAATTTAGAATAAGATAACAGAATTATTTATTATAATTATAATTTAATAAATGAACTCAAGAAAAGTCAAGAAAAAAAAAAGAATGTCTAAGTGGGACCTATAAGGGTCAATTTTTAAAAATTGAGGTTTATACATCATACAAAAGCTGAATAAAAAAACTTCCACTGATTTATGGTTTGTTAGGATAGGACAATATTTGGCCGAGATACAACTATTTTGAAAATCTGAAAGCTGAGGGTGCAAAAAAATCAAAATATTGAGAAAATCGCCTTTAAAGTTGTCCAAATGAAGTTTTTAGCAATGCATATCACTAGTCAAAAATTAGGTTTTGATATATTTATGGTGGGAAATGTACAAAATATCTTCATGGAACATGATTTTTACTTAATATCCCAATGATTTTTGGCATAAAAAAATAAATTGATCATTTTGACCCATACAATGTATTGTTGGCTGTTGCTACAAATATACCTGTGCTACTTATGACTGGTTTTGTGGTCCAGGGTCACATATTATAATTATTTAATGTGTTAAATCAATTTTTTATAGACATCAGATGATAAATCAGTATTAATATAATGTTCACTATGAATTTTAAGAATTCAAGCTTTCAGTTTATTCATATATAATTAGTCAAATATTATTTTAAAACTTAGCATTACAATTACCTGACAGTGATGTAATCCTCAACAGTCTGTATCTGTGATTCATGTAGCGTTTTAACCACCAACCTAGAGATAAAATAGATAATACAGTTAAACAGAGCAAAATGATGACTTAAACTGATGCTAAAACACTTAAAACATGTCCAAATCCAAATTTCTGAAGACACTAAAATGTATTACAAACCCTACTAACAACTTTCGATGAATGAATATTTTGTCATTATTTACTCACCCTCATGTTGTTTCAAATCCATATGACTGTTAAGCACAAACGTTTTGGCAGACTTAGTATGGAAAAAATACTATAGAGGTCAGTGGGAACACACATTCTTCAAAAGATCCTCTTTTGTGTTTAGTTGACAATTCAGTGTGTCTCGGTTTCCCTACATTTTATAAAAACTGTACATCAAAGCACTAAGGCAATAATACGAACACATTCTGTCCTTTTCACCTGTGTCATATTTTGTCTTCAATTTCCTTCCTCAAAGCTGCTCAGGCTTATCTGGAAATCTGTCATGGATCCTGAAGGTGTGAAAAAGACATAGATTACACTTAAAGGAAACAAGAAAAAAGGTTGGAGTAACAAAAAATTACACATAAAAAAAACCTTACAGTAAAACTAAAGTAGTGATCGACCGATACTGATTTTTTTTTATAACCGATATGGATTATTTGCATGTGCCTGATAACCGATATGCAGAACCGATATTTATTTACTGTTATAAAGTAAATAAATGACTGAGTGAAGTAAGTCCATACTTCAGTTTGATTTTTTCTCCTTAATCTTCCTATTACAACAATAAAAACAAAACACTGTATTTTCTTGCATTTCTACACTGGTATGTTATATCAGAATCACTAATATTTTGTTGTAGATTCTGACAAAGCGCTGATTACACAGAACTATACTATACACACTGTGATCGCTCGCGGAGATAATAATTAATTTCCATAGAGTTGTATATTTTTAGATGTGTATTAGCGAAATAATGGTTATATAGTAAATGTTAATATAACTTAAGGTGTTTTAAACAAGTGAATCTTGTTAAAAGTTACATGCAGTGGCTGTGCTGGAACATTTCCTGAGCATCAACCCGGTGAGTGAACAGCAAAATGAGACTTCACGAGATTAATGATATACACAACAGAGAGAATTAAATTAAGCGCTTTTATTTCCACAATGCACTCATTCATGGCTGTATTATTTAATTCAGGCAAAGTTAAGACTTTATTGGGACAGGATTTGACAGATTATTTTAGCCGACTCCGACTTCAGGAGACTAATGATGAGCACAACACAGAGAGAATTAAATTCAGCGATTTCATTTCCAACATGTGCTCATTCATGGCTGTATATTATTTAATTCAGACAAATTTATGTTTATTAGGGCGGATTATCTTACATGACTCCGTGAGTTTGTTTATTTCTTATATCCAAAGCTGCATAAACTAGCTACATATCAGGCATTTATGTAATACATCTAATATGTGCATTAATGTCTGTTATGTTAAATAAAGTTTACTAATTACAGCTAAAAAAGTGCATGCCGTTGTTGTCTCGTCTCCCCTCAGATGCGCTGAAATGGCGATCCTGCCAGTAATTCTCAAAACACCCACAAGATGGCGGCGTTTATCTGTGAATCCGATATTACAAAACCGATAACCGTTTATGGTAAAATGCTTAAATATTGGGTAAGATATCGGTAAATCGATATATCGGTCGATCTCTAAACTAAAGTTAGATATTGCAAACACGGCCTAAAAGTAAACAGGTCATCCATGTTGTTGTGTTAGAGATTGACCTGATATACAATGTTTAAACAAGAATGAAATAGAAAGCACAACATGAGGGAAAATTGTATTTCAGGGTCGACATTTATCTGTTCTCTGTGTTGATGCTGGCTGCAAAACTCCACACTGGTTTTGCGCAACAATGCCAAAGATAATTTGTGTATAACACAGCATAATGGATACAACTCTGCCAAGTAAACATATGTCAAATAGTGTTAAGTCACAGCAGTTAAACCCTAAATAATTCCTGGCAGGAAACTGAAAACGCAAGAGATTATAAAAAGCATCAGTGTTGAAGCTCATTTCTTCTTTTCTATTGAAGTAGCAGCTCTTACAATTCTGTTTTTGTTTCATTATCAGTGTGAGGAAGAATCCTGGCATGTTTGGGCAGGTAAATAACAATCAGTGCTTGTGAGAAATGACAGCTACTGTTTGCATGTGAACATCTTCTGCCCTCTGGAGTGGAACACCCTACAACTGTGACATCCACAGTCACTGTGTTCTTATTTTAGAAATTGGAAATAAATCAAATCAAATAATAAAAAAATAAAACATACTTTCCAAAAAATTCAAGAATGCCCCTCTCGTTCTCTACCATTCATATACTTTGCATAGTGGCAAAAGGTATTAAAAGCAAACCGTGCATTTATCGCTCAGCCCGAGGGCTGTGTGAGGTCAGCTGGCTGTGATATTTCACTCTAATACATTGTAAAGGGGCAGAGCTAATAGTTGGGCGGCTACATTGACACTCGCAGTAAGCCTGTAATCAGGAAGGGAAGCAGCCCCAGTCATTACTGAGGGACAGGCTCCCTCACAGCTCTTTGCCTCAACCAGTACATCTCACCTACTCATTAACCCTCCAACTGACCACCTGACCTCAGAAAACTTGCAACTACCCGAGCCTGACCCCATGACTGCGAGATGATGTCATACTCTTATTAGGTAGGAACATAATATGAGATGCGGCAGATCTAATGACATCAGCAAACATTTGCATTCCATTTCTATTGATATGCATACTTTTGTTACCATACACTGTAAAAAATAAAAAACACAATTTGCTGAGTCAGCTTAAAATAGTTTGTTACCCTGCTGCCTTAAAATTTTAAGCTCAGTCAACTAAAATAAGTTTAGTCAACTTGAAATGTTAAGTTGTACTAAGTAACAACTTAGATATTTGTGTTTGTTAAACTTAACAGATGGGTAAGTAACCCAGCTGCCTTAAATGTTAAGTTGATTCAACTCAAATATCTAAGTTGTCACTTAGTATAATTTAACATTTCAAGTTAAATAAACTTTTTTTGAGTTGCCTGAACTTAAAATTTTAAGGCAGCCAGGTTACAAATTATTTAAAGTTGACTCAACAAATTGTTTTTTACAGTGCACCGTAATTTTAAAAATGTAATGTGTGGTGTTTCTCTGACAAAATGGAAGCTGTATTTTTTAGTGAGATATGGATTTTGTGCATTGCATTATGTAGTTATGTAATTGCATTATGTAATGTAATTTATGTAAGAAATTTCATTATTTAGTTTAAGGAGACCTATTATGCCCCATTTTAATTCTGATATAGGGTTTTCTGACTGCACACTTTACAGTTCTCTTTCATGTCTTGTTGCACTTGAACTGTCAAATACACACAAGGTTAAAAACACACATGAGTTACAAAAACAGTCAGTTATGTCTGTGAAGGTGAACAGCTGGTAAAGAAATCACATTTATATTAGATCTGTGTGGCAGCAGTGTAATATACAGTAAATACATCAATAAATCCACTGCTCTCTTGTCTCCTCTAAAGCTGGGACTGAAAGTGTTCTGTGCTCGTCTTTCGCCATGGGGTTAGAACTGGTACACCATTGTCACTTGTGTCAGTGCTATGGATGGAAACGTGCAGATTAAGGGCCGTTAATATTATAACAAGAACCCCTTACCATGTCATGGGGGAGCGTGAAATCTGATGCACTCGTTTTTTTTTTTACAAAGGCTTACCAAAACAAAGTTACTGGCTTGTCCTTATTCACATTTTCTGAGTTGGTAGATGGACTAGAGACCCAATTATAGCACTTAAACATGGAAAAAGTCAGATTTTCATGATATGTCGCCTTTAACTATTTGTTGAGCACACAGGACATTAGACATTACAAAAGTTTGGACACTTCTGGTATGACTCTTTGACTTTTATATAGTCGTTTTTTTTTTTTTCAAAGAGTAAAATAACATTTATCTTTTGGCACAAGATGTGTCCTCTGTCTATCACATGTAGTATCCAGTGTACAGGTGGAGGGGAAATGTATCAAATATGCAACATCTCTGTCAGTGGCTTCATTGTGCGATCTGTTCTTTTGTATTCTGAGCTTAAAGTGTCATCTGATCCAAAGAGCCACGAACAAACAAAAACTATCAGCACTATGGCCCAGAGCGTGAGAGAGATAAAGGGGGGTAACTAAGAATCACTATTTAAAATGTTTCAAATGGGGTTTTACAGAACCTTTATAAGTTTCACAAAGAATGTCTCTCATGCTTTAGACAACTCTGAAACTGAAACACTGACCTAAAGAACCTATTCACCTCAGTTTTAACATAAGAGCAGGCTTGGCCATTTTACCTTGAATGCTCAAGGCTTTCGGTGTTTTGGTTGAAGGTACAAAAACAGTATGTTATGCTGCTTCATTGTGGTATTTGGTTATGGTAATTGTGGTCCAAATACTTATACGTTTGCAGTTTAAAGGGCAACTTACTCAGGTCATTCTATGTCAAATCAACCAAATTTCAAAAACCATTGCAGGATTCCCTTAAACTAAAACATATCGAATCAAACCATCTGCTGTACTGAAACATAAGTCAAAGATCAAAATCCATTTAGACCCCATCCTACGTCAGGACAAATCAAAGCCTCCACGTACTTATAGCATAGACTGCAGCTATGCCATAGATGCTATCTGCCGCCCCAGTGCCAAGCTCTGCCAGCCTGCCTGATGTAGAGGCTGGGACACAGACTGATAACCATCTGATAACTTCTCCAGCACTCTGTGTCAGAGCCAGCAGGGCAGATAATGCGCTCCTCCACACAGGAAACACTTTATCAGGCTCACTGTTTCCCTGATCCCACGGCTCTTCACATCTCAAGGGCCCCTCAGCGCATGGTGGGCAGCCAAAGAGTTACAGTAGCAGATAACCACCGGCAGCTCTGTGATGCTCTTTCAAAGCCCTGAGGTGTTTTGGGCAGAATGAGGGGCATGGGGGAAATGACTGGCTGATATAATCGCTGGAATGATAAATGTGTGTAATGACGTGTTGCATAATTCTGAATGTGGTCTGATAGGCTACTGTGTGGACACAGAAGAGCCGTTTTGTATGAGAGGACACGGTGAATATTTTTTATTATTCTGTTCATTTACATGAACCCTCCGAATGAACCGTCTGAAATGAATCAGACTTCCCAATGCTAAACTGCTACGAAAATAGACTGTTTTCACAAAACGTCATCAATCGGCCATATTGGCAGTACTGAACGTAAACAATGCCACTAAGCCGAATGAAACTTGCATATTTTGCTGATTATTGCTGCTGAAAATAAACAATTATTGTCATATTTTGGGCAGTGCTAATCAGTCAGACCAGGAAAAACATTTGGAGTACTATAGACTGCTAAAAGTTATAACAAATCAAGGAGAAGAGTGCAAAAAAACTGTCTGAGGAGCAAAGGGCGTTTGTGGTTGACCAAACTGAACCAGGATTTCCAAGGCAAAAATATTGACAACATTCATGTTTGTTCTTATCATTTCCAGTCAGGTAGGTGAAATATTAGGCTAATATCTTAATTAATACTGTTCGTACGTATCTTTACCACCTATTAATTTTAGTTTGTCAAAATATTGTGCCCGTTCTTGCTTATTAAGTACTTCTCTATATGATTTAGCAGCTTCCACATGGTTTTTCCCCGTGGTTTAAACAGCATAAATTAGCAGAAAAACATATTCAGTAGTACATTAATTGTGCTATCCATGCTGTTGTTTACAACCGAGTATTACCAGTATGGCCGCGCATCCGGGTAACTGACCAAATCGTGACTTAAGTGCAAACAGCTGCTGAAAATGCAGTTAAGCTAACAGTGTGTTAAGTTTCATTTACTTTTTAGTTTGCTCTTTTAATTATTACAAATTAGCTAAATGCAAACTACTTACCTTGTTTTGAAACTGGTCGGGAAGATTTATTTACTGCGCAAACTCGCCAATCACGTAACAGCAGGGAGTTCACGGGATTCTGCATCTTAATAAATATATTACATCTTTTTTAAATAAATATAACATATACATTAAGCTGGAGTTTAGGTTGGTTACAGGCCTGATATGCTACCGTACGGACACAAAAGAGGCGTTTGATTTGTCCGAAAGGGCAAGGTGAATAATTTTTGTGAATCTGTTCATTTACATGAACCGTCCGAACGAGCCGACTCATTAGAATGAATCGGACTTCCCGATGCTACACTACTACAAAAACAGCTAAACTACTGTCACGCTGCTGAAAATTTAGTTAAGCTAGTAGTGTTTGCTAACTTTCATTTATTTTTTTTAGTTTGCTCTTTTAATAACTCCAAAGGTGCAAACAGCAAACTACTTACCTTGCTTTGAAATCGGTCACTTGGTGATTTGAGCAAACTTGCCAATCACGTGACAACGCGTCCACGGGATTCTGCATTTTGGTAAATATATTATCTATTTTTAAAAATGTATAAATATGATGCCATATACATTAAGCTGGAGTTTAGGTTTGTTACATGAAGAAGAAAAAAACTCCCTAATGTGAAGCCGGTGAAAACGTTAAGTTCAGTCATTTTTTTTACAGAAATAAATTTTATTTTTTATTGATCATTAAATTGATCAAAAGTGACAGTAAAGACATTTATAATGTTACCAAAAAATTCTGTTTCAAATAAATGCTGTTCTTTTGAACTTTCGATTCATCAAAGAATCATGAAAATAATTGACGTTTTCCACAAAAATAAGTTATAATAATGGAAATTGTTTCTTGAGCACATATTAAAATGATGTTTGAAGGACCTTGTGTCCATAAGAGACTACGTTTATAAATATTTAAAAAAAAAAAAAAATGGTACTAACTCCAAACTTTTGAAAATAAATGTGATATCATAATAAAATATTATAAAGTTGCATAATGTTAAAATAATTATTATTTAAAGATTAAAACAAAATATCTCAAAATACTGTACAAACTGTCATAATTGTAATTCATTATATATTTCTTTAATCAAACATCTCAATGAATCTTTTACTGACCACACTTTCATATAAAAATAAATGTGAATAAAAATGAAATATATGCTTAAAGTTTATTCTATTACAAGAAATTGCCAATGAAGCATTTTTTGATCAGTAACTGTCTTGCCACTTTTACCAGAAAATGTATTAAAAACAAACATTCAAAACAGAATAGGTTTTAAATTTAATAAAAATGCAGTTATTCAAGTCAGTTTCAGTCTTACACAAAACAACACCCCACCCACATACACCGCTGTTTTTTCACACTTGTCTTAAATGGCTCGCTAAATGCGTGACACAATAGCTGAAATAAGGTCAGCGTGTTTATGTCTGTGTCCAGACTGATGGTTGTCTAGCTGACACGTGAGAAACATCAGAGCAGCGGGAGCCTTTAATCAGACCAACGAACCGCTCATCAGCTCACACAGAACAGCATTCCCCATGTGAGATCAGACCATGAGCTTACTCTCCAATTTACTGCCAGAGCACTAGAGACTCTGGGGACAAACCTTTCAGAAACCAAAACACACACACACACAAACATACACGAACAGTGACAGCCCTGTAATCATATCCATCTATGAGTCAATTATGTGTGAACAGTGAAAAGAATAAGCAACATTCTTAGACTTTCGAGTGTGAATCCAGCGCGAGATTTCTGTTTATGCTAGCTGATGCTTTGCACAAACCAGCATGTATCATTAAAGTTTTAATCTTTATATAAGTGTAACAAACACCTGCACATATCAAATAACACCATCATTCAGATGAAGGGATAAAGAATGCCGTGGCATTTTCCAACACGCTTTTCAGCCCTTTAATGTGAGTCAATATCCTATTAGGCCTTGATGTGGGCTGTAAGAGGTTTGCAGCCCCTTCACCTGCTGCCATTGAAGACAACTTTTATCTAACGCAGTTCATCACATGGCCTTTGTCAGAAGCCTGCAAACAGCACGAAAACTGAAAGACCACAGCGCTAGGACGAGAATATGTGAATAGATTTGAACTGTGATTTCAAATCTGAGGAAACATAGACAATAGAAACGGACGCTGTGACTTTCAAGGTGCAAAGATGGAAAGATGTAGTGACTTTATCTTTGGTTGACTCTCATAAATAAAGCTTGGCATCTATGGTTCCATAAAGAACCTTTAAAATCCATAGTACAAAGGTTCCACATTGTTCCACATACACTACTAGTCAAAAGTTTTTTTAAATGTTTTTTAAAGAAGGCTCTTCTGCTCACCAAGCCTGCATTTATTTGATCTAAAATATAGCAAAAACAGTAACATTTAAAAAAATATTTACATTTATTCCTGTGATTTCAAAGCTGAATTTTAGCATCATTACTCCAGTCACATGATTCTTCAGAAATCATTCTAATATTCTGATTTGCTTCTCAAAAAAACATTTATTATTATTATGTTGAAAACAGTTGAGTAGAATTTTTTCAGGTTTCTTTGATAAATAGAACGTTCAGAAGAACAGCATTTATAGAAATAATAGAAATAGAAATCTTTTGTACCATCATAAATGTCTTTATTATCACTTTTGATCTATTTAAAGCATCATTGCTAAATAAAAGTATTCATTTCTATAATTTCTTTCCCAATATACTGACTCCAAGCTTTTGAATGGTATAGTGTATAAAGTTACAAAAGCTTTTATTTCAGATAAATGCTGATCTTTGAAAAAAAAAATGTACTCAGCTGTTTTAAATATTAATAATAATATCATTAAAAAGGTTTCTTGAACAGCAAATCAGCATATTAGAATGATTTCTGAAGGATTTTGTGACACTGAAGACTGGCTTAATGACGCTAAAAATTTAGCTTTTAAATCCCAGGAATAAATTACATTTTAAAATATATTTAAATAGACAACTGTTATTTTAAATAGTAAAATATTTCCAAATTTTACTGTTTTTGCTGTACTTTGGATCAAAACATTAAAAGTCTTACTGTTTATAAACTTTTGACTGGTATTGTTCCTCAAAGAACCTCCCAGTGAGCACTTCATAACAGAACCAGGGACAAATCTGACAGCCAGCTGAAAGTCCAAAACTCATGGGGATTTTACTGTCATTTTGCTAAACTGACCAGAAATGAAAGTGACTTTGTGTACTTTCTTTTATCCATCACTATTAGCATTAGCCGTCATGTTGCGGATCAAGAGTGGGATTGAGAAACACTCATGTAGGCAAATTATGTCAACATGAGATCGTAGAAAGACAATTAACTTGTACATTTTTGCGTATGGAGTATTACGAAAAAAACATAACTGTACAATGTTTATGAAATCGTTCAATAAAAGAGATGCATGATGTTTCCAAACCGTGACATTCCCGCTGAATCTTTGGGATGGTAAATGTCCCTTTGTACCCTCATTGACTCTCCGCATGTACGGGCAGGTCAGGTGGTAATTCATCCGCCTTTAGAGGGGATTACTGAGTGCTTCAAGTTAAACGCTTGAGATAAACACACTTCTCTGCTGCTCCTCTCTGATCTCTCTGTTGCAAAATGTGTTACAGTGTACGAGGGAGGTATTTTCCAGCATACTGTGAACTCACTCATTAGCACAGTGGGGCTTCTCTGTTTGAATCCCTGCGCAGACCGAATGTAAACACATTGAGACCAATAAACAAAGCTTTGATATTAAAGTGCCATCCAAGAACACGAGTGCAAATTGAAATGTAAATACCGCTTTTTTTAGTTCACGCCTGAACAATGTAAATCGTGTGGTGATGACATTGTTATTTAATTGCTGAGTTATAAAATCAGGCCATGCAAATCTGCTATTCTGTTTTTCACAAAACATGCTGATGCAAATAATCCCTCCCGTCTCATTTCCTTAACAATGTTATCAATTTTCCTTATTTCATGGTCAGGTATCAATTCTTAAACAAATTCATATCTGATATTTCAAATGTACGCTTATTACCCTGAGGTATTAAAATGACAATCTGTAACTCATACGAGCAACATCACACTTGTAGCAGTGCGATATGGCTGTATATCAGCACCGCTGTGATTCGGCTGTAGGCAATCACAGTGTGCTAATATACAGCCATATCGCACTGCTACGAGTGTGACATTGTGTTTAAACAACAGTTTGAAGGCACGAGTGTGTAAATACATAAGAAACAACAACGGAGTGTCTTTTGAAAACCCTCTTTTGTGCAGAACTACTCCCTTCCACCACGGATTCAAATCTAATGAGCCCAAGTCTCCATTACTAATTCGAAAACATCACTTTGTTTCCTTCGAACTAGTAACGAAGGAACGCTGAGTTGCTTCACTGAAAGCTTATTGTATTAAAACTCACTGTATTGTGTAGAGTATTATGAGAGAGAGGGGCTGAGCGAGTGTGATTACCTGCATCTGATACAGCATTCATTCTTCAGCTCAATCTCATAGTCACAATAAAACATTAGTTTTAATGTCCGCTGAGATCCATCTGCTAAGGGCGATTTCCGATGACAGCGCTGCTTAGTGCATTTGTTGGCATTTCTTACAAGCTGTTGTTGAAACTAAAAATGACTACCTTGTTTAACTGTCTTGTCGCCATCTAATAGCAGAATAATGTAACTAAACTCACCATCACAAACACACACGTTTTTCAATACTAAATACTATTATTATTTATATATATATATATATATATTATTTAGTGGACAATAATATTTAATAAACAACAACAGCCATCATAAAAGTTGCTAGGCAATTATGTCAGAAGTACAAAGTCAGCGGTCTGATATACAGGCCCTTAGCCAAAACCATTTTCTCTGGAACAAATAATAGATTATTGAGACCAAAGACTGTCCGTTAGTCTTACCCAAAACGAATTATATCTCATGTGTAACCACTATAGAGACATCAGAGCCAGTGGTAAATTCCAGAAGAACTGGCTATTCTCGGCATGTTCATAAAGGTTAAATGTCCGCTGACCCCTGGAGCTCACATATCCGAAGACGTCAAAAGCAAATTTACAGATAGACTTTATCTTTACTAACAAACGGCATAGTTTAAGTCTATACAAGTACATCCTCACCTAAAAACTCTTAAAAAGTACATTCCATAACACAAAAACAGTATTTTTTTAAAATTATAGTGGATTTGGGCATCCGCCATGACACTATACCACAAGCAGAGTGATACAAACGGTGATAGGCTGGAGATCCAATTTCACTAGAATACCGCACTCTTATCATTCAGTCCGACTCGAGAATCGGAAAGAACTGTTGTATAAACTGTTGTGAAACTTGTTTTATTGACCTTATTTAGCCCCGCCCCTTTGTAGCGCTGCGTTTGCAGTCTTCTGTCTTCCGGTTGCATTTTCACAGTGATCCGACCGATTTATGAATGAACCGCTCATTTTAAAAGCTTCCTGGTCTACTGACATTTGTTAAGACATCTGCTTCAAACATTACAATGCTCACGATAACTTTCGTTAACTCTACAAGACATAAATCCACTTTACCAGCTAAATTAGACAGCGATGCCAAAGAAATATACAGAGTTACCGCACAAACGAAATTTCAAAGACAATATTCTAAAGATGGTGACGCGCTTGTTTCTGTGAAAAATAAGGTCAATAAAGGTCAAAAATTGGTATCACCTTTTCAACGCAGTTTCTCAGATTAGTTTTCTCACACATATACAGAAGACTTCAGAAAGAATGAACCACAGTTATACATTAGTTATACGCAAATAGGCGAAAGTGCTGCTGTTTTAACATGTGAATAATAATTTCAAAACTACACTAAACCATGTTACCATTTTTTACAGGGCAGCAAGGTGACACTATATTGTTATTTTCTATAAATGTGAGATGTGAATTAACTTACAGCATCTTTCATGTTTAGCACTGTTCATTGCATTGCAGATGGAGACACCTTAAGAAAAAAAAAAAATATATATATATATATATAAACATACATAACCAGCTGGAATCAATGAGTGATGTAAGAAAATAGTTTAATTTCATCTCCAACTTACTGACTTGAAAGTTAAGATTAAAAATAAAAATTCCACATATGGCAATATTTCTTAATATAAACTAAACATTGATTTTAAGAGAATCTCTAGCACACACAAGTGTGCTCAACTCACTCAAACAATATAGATTCATATTGATAGTGATCCATTAAATGCAGAGCCAGAAATTTTAGAATTATTTTCTGACAGCTGGTAGAGAACATTCTATAACTCCATGCAATGTCTAAAAACCCATCCCATAACACAGTTACTCCATCTAGTGGCAAACCATTTGAGTCTTGAACTGACCTTTATACAACCTAAAGAACACAAATACAAATCAGTATCAAACTATATTTATTATATACAGTAGTAAATGGCCAACACAGGATCCTCTGCTCTTTCAAACACCCCTGCCATCCAATTACAACACTCACACACATTGATTTGGCATGAGTTCACAATGGAGTTGTAATTACACCAGGATAGTGTTTAATACTCTTGATGTGCCAGAAGGCTAAATGAGAGTGGCATTACAATATGATGTATCGGCAGAGGGCAAACTATGAGACAATAAAATCGAGGGAACACTTAATTTGTATATCATGAAATTCATACTTAAGCAAACAGCAAACTTTTAAAGACATATGCATCAAAGCTTTTAAAATTAAAAATGGCTACCTGTATACGATCCACAATCTAGCTTTATCAAACCTGAGGTGTCAGAAAAACAACGCTGCAATATTTGAAACTGTTCATAAAAAGGGCGCTTTAAAGTTTAGTCGTTTACCGCAATTAAAGAAAATTCAAGACCATACTAAGACACAAACATCCTTTCTTTCACAAAACTTCCCTCCTTGTATATAAAAATAGATGGGGGAGGTGCAAACATACGTACATAATACAAAAACGTATACAACAGGCATACAATAAATTCCAAAGTGGGGGAAATACAACATTACTAACTGCCATTTCCAATTTAGTTCAGGGAAACATTGCAAAAAAGGAAAATTAGGTCTTTGGATGATTTAAAAAAAAAAAAAAAAAAAAATCCTATTAACTTAAACATTTCCAAAACCTTTTCCATTTCAGCCCTGAACTGCAGTGGAAGAGAAGATGAGCACAAATAAACAAGCTTCATCCACATGTGCTTCATCTTTAGCAGGTTCCTCCCGTCTGCTGCTGGAATACGTCGATAGTGTCTTCATCTTCCATTTCCAGCTGAAAATTCACAAAAAAAAGATATATATAAGAAACATTTTAAAACAAGGTTTTATAACAATTTATGTGCACCAAGCTCCAACTTTACAAATAAACTATGAAAAATGCAATTTCCTAGTTTCTTTTACAGGCGTTTACATGGATTGCTTAATTTTTTTATTTTTTTTTTTTTGAGAGAGAGAGAGAGAGAGAGAGAGAGAGAGAGAGAGAGAGAGAGAGAGAGAGAGAGAGAGAGAGAGAGAGAGAGAGAGAGAGAGAGAGAGAGAGAGAGAGAGAGAGAGAGAGAGAGAGAGAGAGAGAGAGAGAGAGAGAGAGAGAGATTGCATCATCAAAGAGATTTGGAGCTGATTAAAATGTTACCAAACACAACAGTCCCCACTCCAAGAAAGACTACATAAATCATTATTAAAGAAATAGTGTGAATTGAGATGTTTTTAAATCAGCAGTTTGGAGTCTCATTCTGACAGCACCCATTCACTGCAGAGGACCCCACTGGTGAGCAAGTGATTTAATGCTAAATTTCTTCTAATCTGCTTTGAAGAAACAACCTCATCTACACCTTGGAAGAGGCCTGAGGGGGAGTACGTCTACAGCAAATTTTAATTTTTGGCTGAACTACTCTTTTAATCAGTCATCACTCACATGGCTCATCCCTCTACTAACAAATGTAAAACAAAAAGTAAAAGTACAAACCTGTGCAGGTGTGTCCGTCTCATTGATTGGCTGACCGTCAAACCTGAACCTAATTTGCCTTATGGATAAACCCTGAAAGAAAAGAAAAAAAAAAAAAAAAAAAAAAAGTCATCGAAGTTATAGATCTGGCATCAAAATAACATCAAAAGTACAAAGCTTCATCGTGTGTGCAGATCTCAGGATCACTGGAGCTCAAGCTGGAATCTCACCTGTCTTTCGCAGTAGGCCTTCATCAGTTTGCTGAGGGGGGTGTGCCTCTTAATTTTGAACTGGACCACAGATCCATCCTGACCCGCTACTTTTAAGTTAATGTGGTCATTTTCAGTCTTCACGCCCTCCTGAAAAGAATTATGCAGAGTGTGTAGTGTTAAATTAATATGAATGTGCACGGGTTTGTTTTAACCACACTAAAGGGTCAACACACACACACGCACGCACATCAGAGGTAGATGGTTTGAGCTAAAGCCACATTGTGCTTCACACAATGTGCAGTCCCTGTATTAAAGATTAGATGTATCTGTGATGAACAACACGTTATAAGATATGAACGACACGCTAAACAGCCACACTTTAATCTAAATCATCAGCATATTAAAACACTGGTGGGGAAAAAAAGTCTGCGACGTGAACAACTGTGCGACGCTTTCGGTGCAACTGCGTTTGGCGCAAAGTTGAAGCAACTATCCGCCATGAAAGAAAGCCAATCTGAGCATCACGTTGATGCTGAAACGAAGCGAAATACTGCCGGTTTAACTGCTAGCGACAAGAGACGTTATGATCCACTATGTAGTTTGATGGATGGCTGAGTTACATGGCCGTATACGGAAAATGCGCAAAATCTTTGTTGAAAACCTCTTTGTTACCCCACATATAAAGTGCAGGATCCAGACAATCTACATCCATGCATTATAACCATATCAAAATATACCCCTCCGTGCTGCTGGAACTCAGAACACAAAAACATGCAAGTACCTTTGGCTTCTCGTCTGACATTTTTGTAGAAAAGTAGGATTCTCCCGGTAATGTGGATGTGACGGTAACACGAGTGCGCTACAACCCGCTTCTGTCCTCCCCGCGCTCAGCAAGAACGCGCAAACTGGATTCCCACATTTGATTGGCCCGGGTAAAACCACGTGATTCCCAGCGGGGAGCTGTAGCCCGAGAACGCGCAAAATCAACTCGTCCATTTTATTGGACAGTATGAAACCACGTGACCAATCCTCATTTTCTGGTTTAGGTCTGAGGCTCTTTAACTAAACAATACTTTTTATTATGAACATAATTTCAACGATAATGTGTATGAGTTTTGCTTAATGAAAAATATTACATTATGCATACAAAATGCATGTTATTTTTTTTAATTAGTGCTGACCTGGAAAAGATATTTCACATTAAAGACGTTTACATATAGTCCACAAGAGAAAATAAAAAACGAGTTGTGTACACACTTGATTCTTAACACTGTGTTGTTACCTGAATGATCCACAGCTGTTTTTTTGTTTAGTGATAGTGTTCATTTTTTGTCCTGAACAGTTAAAACTGCCTGCTGTTCTTCAGAAAAATCCCTCCTGTCACACAAATTTTGTTTTTTCAGCATTTTTGTGTATTTGATTCCTTTCCAACAATGACTGTATGATTTTGAGATCCATCTTTTCACACAGAGGACAACTGAGAGACTCATATGCAACTATACCATAAGGTTTAATGCTCGATGCTTCAGAAGGAAGCACACAATGCATTAAGAGCCAGGGGGTGTAAACTTCTGAACAGAATGAAAATGTGTACATTTTTCTTATTTTGCCTAAATGTAATATTTTTTTTTTTATTTAGTACTGCCCTTCAGAAGCTACAGAAGATACTTACATGTTTCCCAGAAGACAAAATAAGTGAAATTTACCCTGATCTTCAAATTCAAAACGTTTTCACCCCCCAGCTCTTAACGCATTGTTTCCTTCTGGAGCATCAGTGAGCGATGGATCTCAAAATCATACAGTCATTGTTGGAAAGGGTTCAAATACACAAAAAAACGCTGAAAAACCACAGAATTTGTGGGACCTGAAGTATTTTTCTGAAGAACAGCGGGCACTTTAACTGTTCAGGACAAACAAGGGAGTCGTGAACAACTATCACTAAACAAAAAAAAAAAAAAAAAAAACACACAGCTGTGGATTTTTCAGATAACAGCACAGTATTAAGAATCAAGTGTATGTAAACTTGAACAGGGACACTTTTTTAAATTCAACTAATATTTTCTCTTGTGGACCATGTGTAAATGTCTTTTATGTTAAATATCTTTATTCAGGTCAGTACTAAATAAAAAATTAACATGCATTTAGTATGATTCCTCTTATTTTGGTAAAATAATTAACATTTTGCAGATTCTGCAATGTGTATGTAAACTTTTGACTTCAACTGTATGTACAGTAAACAGAAAAGAAATGTACAATATTATTGATTTCTTTCTCACAGTTTATCTGACTTAAATTGCACTTACAAATCAACACTTTGGTAAATACAATAAGCTAGTGATCAAAACACTGAAAAATGCAGCACATATACAAGTTATATTGAAATGCCAACAAACTAGCAAAGGCAGAGACAAATCAATTTCACTTTAAAATGTATATGAAACGTTTAGGAGATCAGTCTATAGAGCACATTGGATTATAGCACGTTTTCTATATTTATTCAAGACAAGTCTTGTTTAATCTGAGTAAAAAGCTACACAGCTAAAATTTGCAAGGGCTAAATAAAAAATTAATTTCATGTACTGCCAGCCAACAAGTAGAATGCAGAATCAATTATCAACATGTCTTGCTTAATTTGGTTGACACTTATTTGGAAATGTCATCAACATACTTTATTTACAATGCATCATAAATACAATGTCTAAATTGTGGTTTGTTCGAAGATTCATCGAAAATCCTGGTGTGAGTTAATAAAATATGTTTGTGTGGTTAGCTGATATATTTAGTATCTGTTAAACTCAAAGTAAAATGGAGTGGACGCGTGTTCATTTTTGCAAAAGGCGTGAGGTAAAACATAAGACAACAGTGGAGCATCATCAATAGTTTCTTAGCTGTTCTCAAATCTGGAGTATGGGTTATCCTTGTTCAAACCTAAAACAGAGTGCAGAGAGCAATGATAAAAAAAAAAAAAAAAAATTCAAACAGTGTAACTACTATTTATAAGTGAACACTACTATTTTATATAAACACTACTATTTTATATCATTTACGATGAAAGAGAGATTTACCATATTTCAGCCGCAGTTCTTCATGTCTCTGCTTCATCTCTGCTTTCCTGCAATCAAATAAATAACTTTTTTTCTTACTAAGCACTATTTCATTAAGACAAGACTAAATGGTCTCCACAATTTTTACCAAAATAATCAAAAGTATGAAATTAATTTTCTCAAAATGAATCGTACCTCTCCTCTTGGCGGAACTTTCTCAGGTGAGCTTGTCTCTCTATTCGCTCATCACTCCTTTTAGACCTTTCAGGAGAAATTAAATGTAATCAGTTCCTATGTGTTGCAACGTTATAGCGAATTGCTATTAATAATTCATAGCAGTAAATCAGTACATGTACGCATATAGTGTATTTATATATAGACAAATCTTCTTCACTGATAAGAATACATTATCAAGACAAATAATTGGCTAATCATGTCACAAACTTTAATAAACAGACGTGCTGGTTTTCATCTTACCCAATGTTTTCACATTTACAGCAGCAGAAGCAGCAGACAAATATGGCAATGATGATCACCCCAGCAATCACAGAAATAGTAATGATGAGAGTCTGGAAATTCACTGTGATTCAAACAACACAGAACATAAGTGATCTTTCCTGTAGAAAAACTCAGACACGGGCAATAAATGTAGCACGTTAATCCGGCCTTGACACATTTTACAAGAGTCTAAATGTAATAAAGTGACAATCGCGAATGTAATTAAGTTAAAGCTACCATGAACTATGAACTGCGAATGTGACATATAAAGCTCTTCTAGTTTTTACAGCTCATCTCATAAGTTTACATACCCCTTCCCCTTGCATTATGTATTTATTGTTTTAAAGAGAGGACCAAAATAATTTGATGAAGCTATTTCACATAACAGATACATGCAATTTTAAATGAATTTACACAAATTATCCAGCTTAAATCTGTTTTTAATTTTGAAAAATGCATGGAAAATGTAAACTGATGAGAAAAGGGGAACATAAACTGCTCCTGATAACAAATGCATATGAAGAGATGGCAAGATGTTTGTTGTTGTATGTCATTCTCAGTCTTACTCCAGCACACTCCCCATCGTGCTTCTGAGAGCGGACAAACACTGTGATGGGGTAGAATGCTCTTCACTGGATAGTCAATGCATTTCTGGTTTGAGATGCACCACAAACACTAAAAAGAAGATTAAAAAAACACATTTTTAGAACACATTTTGTAGTGTTTCACTAATAATTGCTGTCTATATATTAAAGATGAGGTTTAGAAGTCTGATGACCACAGCTGTTGACAGTGAATAATAAATTATATCTTACCGAAACAACCTTGAGACATTCTTCACAAGATGTGTTGGATTTTATAGTGCAGTCTATGAAAAGAACACAGTTTTAGGGACAAGTCAGACATCAGTGACAATTTGAACCATATTAGACATTTTAAAGATTTTGAGACATTTCTAAAATTGATTTTAATTAGGGCTGGCAAACGATTAATCACGATTAATCGTTTAAAAATAAAAATTTGAGTTTGCCTAATATATGTGTGTGTAATTATTATGTATATGTAAATAGACACAAATTACTGTATATATTTAAGAGAAATATGTTATTTATATACAAAATATTTTTATTTATAAATAATATAAATTCTATAAAAATTATAATAAAGCTTGTAATATTTCTAAATATATACATGAATGTGCTTGTATTTATATATACATAATAATTACACACAGTACACACACATATATTAGGCAAACTCAAATTTTTATTTTTAAACGATTAATCGTTTGCCAGCCCTAATTTTAATATTTGAAATCTGAACCATATACTCAGCATGGATGAACATTAACATCTTTTAATTTAGCAGTTAAATGCTAAATATGATCCCTGACCTCTCTTATGAAACTCTTGTACTGAACACAATATTCCTTTATGTTTTCTTCTAGTCCATCATGTGATTTAAACAACAGTCTGCCTAATAAAAAACAGGAAACTATTTAAAGTGCATCCAAACGAGCACATAAAACGTCAGTTTACCATGGTTACGGTTTACAATCGATTAAAAACATAAAACTTTTGGAACACAACTTTAGTCTTTTTTTTTTTTTTAATTAAAACTTTGTGCTTTGCAGAGTGTTAAAGCGATTTGTTTTACTGAGGCGCCTAAGTCATATGTCCGCTGCTAGAAAGTTACTTTGTCTTTTGGTTAAACAGTTTGGTTATACATGACTTATTATTAAAACATTACAATTTCCAAGAAAATAGACGGTATGCTGGACGATTAATTCAGTGAAAGTCTGCTGCGAAAACATTGGCTGCGTTTCAAAAGCTTGCGAGCTGCCTACACAGACAGCATTTTGGGCATCACAAGCGCGTTCTAAATCTGTACTGATTGTGTGAAATGAGTCAATGTCCAAAATGCTTTCCAAGTAGATAGTTCAATAGGTAAAGACACAGCCATTGTTTTAGCCACGTTTAAAAAGCTTGTAAATACAGCAATATGGCTGAAACTTACTTGTTGCCGGACCTGTCGTCGTCTGACCAAAAACTATTACAAAACTGAATGCAAAGAAAACAAAAGACAGTAAAAAAGCCCGAGTTTGGATCATGATGGCAAACGAAGCGGACCTGTGTTGATTTCAGGCCTGGTCGGTCATGTGTTTGCTCGAAGGACTGGACGACGACTTTTTCAAGATCCTCCCAGTTTCGAAATTGTGGTTTATGGTTAAGCAGGATTTGAGGGGATGATTTAGAAGTTGTTTTTCTGACAAACAATAGCGTGCATTTATTAAAACTACATAACAGGCAAAAGTAGGCTAAAGTCAAATAAAACGTTACGTCATATCGGCTGCTTAAAATGTAATTAGACAAATATGATTTAATGCCTAAAACAGGATTATTTAATATATTCACTACCAGACAGAAGATTTTGAACAGTAAGATTTGTAATATTTTTAAAAGAAGTCTCTTCTGCTCACCAAGCCTGTATTTATTTGATCCAAAATACAGCAAAAACTGTACAATTTTGAAATATTTTTACTATTTAAATAACTGTTTTCTATTTTAACATATTTTAAAATGTAATTTATTCCTGAGATCAAATTTAAATGAACTCCAGTCTTCAGTGTCACGTGAACCTTCAGAAACCATTCTAATATGCAGATTTGCTGTTTAAGAAACCTTTTTCAAAGTATTATCAGTACTTAAAACTACTTAAGTACTTAAAACTTTTTTTGGACTCAGTGATGAAAAGAAAGATCCAAAAATCAGCATTTATCTGAAATAAAAAGCTTTTGTAACATTATACACTATACCATTCAAAAGCTTTTTAACAGAAATGATAGAAATTAGCACTTTTATTTAGCAAGGATGCTTTAAAGTGATCAAAAGTGATGAAAAGACATTTGTAATGTTACAAAAGATTTTTGTTTCAGATAAATGCTGTTCTATTCATCAAAGAAACCTTTTTTCTGAGCAGCAAATCAGAATATTAGAATGATTATTTCTGAAGGATCATGTGACTGGAGTAATGATGCTAAAAACTCAGCTTTGAAATCACAGGAATAAATTACATTTAAAAATATATTCAAATAGAAAACAGTTATTTTAAATAGTAAAAATATTTCCAAATTTTACTGTTTTTGCTGTACTTTGGATCAAACAAGAGCAGAAGACACTTCGTTAAAGTAGTAGTGTATATTAAAAAATACACATACATATACACACATGGAATACACATACCAATCTGTTAACTTTTTAAATGGCTAATTTTTGTTGAAGAAATATTTGTCATCTTTTATATAAATGTAATAACTTGTTCTGCCTCTGAAATTGTTTTAATATCAAGAAGCTTTCTTATTTTTTCTTATATTTTTTCATATTATTTATTTTGCTAGTAATTCTCTATAGCTAAAAATAAGTTGTGTGAAAAAAAGAGCATTTTGGAAAAACAGGGATTTATAGTTGCGTAAAACATATGACTTGAGAATTTATTGCCCACAGTCCTGTCGCTCATAAAACACACTATAAAACAAATCTTTGACTGAGTGTGTGCAGAAATCATATTTGAAGTGACATTTTGTAGACACTAAATAATGCACTTTTTTCTCTATATTATATATTCATCTTTATATACTTTATAACAAAGATGAACAAAGCTCAAACAGTTAATCGCCAAAAATATTCATATTGTAAGAGAACTTAGGTAAAATAAATCAATTCAAGTTGTAATTTATTATTTTACATAATCTGCATGAGATTTTAGAAAAGCACAGAACAAAAGAAAAAATAAGGTAACACTTTTAAATAATTCACACCAACCAAGGATTGAAATAATTTATTAAGCATTTTGTAAATCCAGTTACAAAAGAAAAAACAAAACAAAAAAACAAACAATCTTTGATTTTCATCCTCTACACAAACTGGAATATTTTGACGCTAAACTAAAGACGATGAGCAGTGAACTGACCCGCAGCTCACCACATTTATTAATGGAGCAACATTGAACACAACTTTGAATGAGGGTGTGGCACCACATAAACAAGTCTCTGATACCACAGTGATATTCATATTATCACTGTGTTAAATCACTGATGTAGGGAGTCTGTACACAACATGCCATCAACTCAACATCACCATCCATACAATGACACTAACACTGAATAAATACCCAGCCCACCCATAATTATTCACTCTCTTTTAGGCACACAAAATCATCCTTCAGTTACAAGTGTGCAGGCTTCCTTAAAAAACATTTCAATATTCCAAACATCGGTCTCAAAAAAAGGTTTGACGTATAAACTGAAATGGATCGATTTATCTTGAAAGAAAGAATTTACAACTGACCTACTGTGTGAAACAGCACAGAGTCATAGCTTTTCTGCAAACGTCAGTACAGTGGTATTCCACCAATCAGATCAACCTGTCAGATCTTGTTGCTAAAACAACCAAAACACTGTACTGAAATATTGAGATATTGCTTATGTTTTTATACTGTACCTGAGCTTAACCCAGAAGAGGCCATTCACACAACACATTTTTTCCATTGTTTTTTTGTGGCATCTTGCTCGAAACTGCATTCTAAAAATGTGCCACTTTTTAAAATGTATTATTTTTATTTCAATACGCGCTCTGTGTAAATAGCCCTCATGCACAATACATGAGAGAACGCATGGGTGAAAATGGAAAAACAGGCAGAACTTTTCCTCTCAACTCGAGAAACAGTAACAGATGAACAGTAACAGAAAGCCATCTAAATGACACAAATCTGCACAGACCAGACCAGCCCTTGTGCAGAGTAAGGCAAGTGGACAAGTTTTAACATGGCTGTTGAGGCCTTCGATGTGTGCAGTCACCTCAGGCTATTAGTCTTTGAAAGCTTTCAACAAAACCTTGTCTTGTGTGTAACATTTAAGACCGTGTTTTGATCCTTTCACTTCAAAGAGTGTTCGAAACTGAAAACGGCCCAAATCAGAAAAGGAGCATGTTGAAGCACTGAGGTATCGGCAATGAGCGCTTGCTGGTTAACTAGCGTTGCACCACGTACTTACCAGACGTGATGGAATAAAGGAACGAGTGCTAAATTTAGCTGCGATGATTGACGGGACAGTCTGTTGGTGGCCCCGCCCACAGTGGGATCTCATTGGTCCAAAATTATACTCCACATAACTGTGTTAAACCTCAATTATGATACGTGTTCAGAGGGGTGGTTGTCTACACACATGCAGAATTTTGTCTTATCACTGGTTCCTGTATCATCGTTGCATGTTCATCAATGCACATCCCTGTTGAGTTCGTTTATCCATCGGTGCGAAGGAAGTTTCTCTCTCATCTTGATTGCGATTGGTCAGCACACATCACCTGATCCAGTTGCTCCCAAAGCTGGCCACTGATCTGACACTGCATCGTTTTTTAACTATCATGTTGATGTAGGCTTTCATTATCTTGGTGATCTCTCCAACCTGAAACAAGCCACAGTTTATTCACAGTGAATAAAGCTGAAGATAGCAAACCAAGAAACACTTCCATTCAGTTACATGTTGATTATGTATTCTTAAAGATACAGTTCACCCAAAAATGAAAATCCTGTCATCATTTACTTTTACATTTACCTTTATGTTGTTCCAAAACTCAGTCTCTTAAACGATTAGTAGGGCTCTACATGATCCCAGGCAATAAATAAGGGTCTTATCTAGAGAAACGATGTCATTTAAAAAAAAAATAAAAAATCTAAATTTCTATACTTCTTAACCACTAATGCAAAGAAAGTCAAACGGCCTTTACAAAAAAAAAAGTAAAACAACGACGTTGGACGATTTTGACGTTGGAGGAGTACCCTACTTTTCTGAACCAAACTACATAGATGAAAAATAAACCACATGTGACCTTTCCAACATGATTACGTAATGTGCGTCACACATCGCAGAGCTAGTGCAAGATGAGCATTTGTGGTTAAAAATATATCAATTTTTACCTTTTTTTAGAAAATGACTGATCATTTTTCTAAATAAGACCCTTATTTCTTGGCATTATGTAGAGTAGGGCTGGGCGATTATTCAGATTTTATCGATTAATTTAAATTTAATGTTTTGACATGATTTTATTTTTTAGACATCGAGAAATCATGATTTTTAAGAGAAATATTACCAAAAGTTAAATTTAGACAGTCTGACAATATGCCAATGATAACAGTAAAGAGAATAGAATGATCCAGCTGCATGTCAGCGCATGTAATTAACCGTTCATGTGTGACGCGCTCATATCGCTAAGTGCCATTCACACAGAATGCGCTTTTGTTTTGACAAAGATAGGAATAGAAAAAACATGCAAGAAGGTGTGAGTGAACTTCTGTTAACTTGAGCACCTTGTTTTTAGAATGCCGTTTCATGCATGAGACGAGAGTGCAACATTCAAACGAGCCGATGTTTACATTAAAAAGCAGCGTAATCGAATAAAAAGAAAACCTGTGAAGAACTACAACTGTATGACTGATATTTAATGTCTGCATCATGGTGACAGGCTGAAAGCTGCTGTTCATTGTTTTACAGAACATTTCTAGTTAATAATAGGCTAATGGTGTTATACCTTCAATCATTTTCAATTTGAATGACCTTGACTTTTAAGATTTTTTTTTACATAACATAGCATGTTTCTGAACATATAATATGTATAAGACAAGTTTGTGGAAGGTGTAGTTGTAGTTCATGCACCTTTTCTGCAAAGATATTTAACTGATTTGTTTAACATTTACATCATGTTGACAACTTCATGTATGGTGCACTTGGAATAGAATTTTCTTTAACTAGAGGTTTAATAAAGAAAAGTTACTTGAATCATGTTGTAGTTACATTTTCAAGTTGACTAGTTAAAAATCGTTAAAAAACAAAACAAAAAAAAGGTCAAACGTTCAGAAAAAATTGAGATTTGAACTTTTTTCCATATAGCCCAGCCCTTTTGAAGGTGCACTGAAACTGCAGTTTGGACTTTCAGTCCATTGGCCACCACTGACGTCCACTATATGGAGAAAAATCCTGGAATGTTTAATGTCAAATAAAGAAAGAAAGACATTAACAACTTTGATGACATAGGGGTAAATTATCCGGGAATTTTCAACATTAAATGTGGTGAAACGTCAAATTTTTGGTGTCATGAGCTTTCAATGGAGGGATAAAAATTTCTCCATTTGTTTTGAAGATTAAGCAAAGTCTTACTGGTTTGGAATGACATCAGGGTAAGTAAACAATGACCGAATGTTAATTTTTGGGTGAACGATCCATTTAAAGTGACATTTGATTACCTGAGGTGTCTCAAAGAACATGTCCCTCCCATCCACGGTGATCTTGTATGTGCTGGCGTGAGGAGCTCCAAAGAAAACAATGTGTTCATAGGGGAAAGTCTCCAGAGGTTTGGCCTCTCCTCGCTTATACACAGACACGTTCTCGGCACTCACGCTCAGCCAGAGATCATGAGGGAAACCACCTTCTTTACACTGCACGCAGAATCACAACAAGTGTTAGATTAGCCTATCGAAAAACTACCCAGATACTATCCTGGATTCAAAATGCTCCTTGGTTCTTACCTCCACATCAAACAGTGTAGAACCATACCCAGGCCACTCTTTAATAATGTTCATGTATTTGAGCATGGCTTGGTGTTGATCCAGTCCATGCAGCCGACTCCATTTCTCCATAATATTAGCCCTGGTGGATGAAGTCTCTTCTTTGATCCACATTTCCAGCATTTGTTCCTCCTGCATGCTTCGCTGCTTCTTCATGGTGCCCGTCTTCAGCCCACGTCTCAGCGTGCCATCCAGGAAGCTCGTCCTCCTCCTTTCCAAAGTTTGTCCTGATCCAGCTGCGCCTCCTACTTTGGTGAACTGAAGTATGCGGTTGCGCAAACGGCCGGTGGGATAGATGCTGTCCAAGCTCCAGTTCACCCGAGACACATCTCCATACAGGTACTGGAGACGTAAAGCAGCCAGGTGCTGGAGGGTGTCCTCATGGGCAGGAAAGTGACCACTAATTAAACTTTCATGAGCCTGGAGAGACAAATGCGCTAGAAAATGACTTTTTTGTATTTTTCATGTTAGCATTGTTGCTCATAGATCTTTCTTCAATGATGACCACTCAGAATCTGATTTTTGATCATGAGAAACACTACAGATAGTGATTTGAACAGAATAAACGCAAGAATGAAACTATAAATTACTAACCTGCTCGAACATGAAGACAAACTCCACTCCTTCCTTGGGCATGCTCTCCACATCCAAGAAACAATACAGTTTGAAGTACAGCTTCCATGGGCCGTCTTCCTCCACTTCACTTCCTGCCAGCCTGAGAAACAACCACCACAACAAACAATCATTTCAGAGTTATTTAGAGGCTTTGGAGATCATATTGGAGCATTACTGCTTTAATAACCAAGTGATGAAACATGCATTTGGCAGCGTTTTGCAGGAACAGAGTTTAATTTCTGAGAGTGAATAGGTGCAGCTTTGCGGTGTAATTTTACCTTTCGAACTTGGCCAGCACGTCGGCCACAATAACCCTGCTCTCCACGGCCCGGTCGATCGAGTTGTTATGCTCAAACAAAGCAAACATGTTCCTGCTGTCCTCCATAGCCAAGCCTCGGATCAGTTTCTCTACCACCTACACACGGAAAAGAAACAAAACACTTCTCCATCAGCGTATTACACAACACATTCCTGATTAAGAGGAACTTGATCTATAACTAGGCAAGATTTGCTCATCCACAGTTTTGTTTTCTCTGTAATTCTCAGGTAGACATTTACCCCCTCAAAGGCTAGAGACAAAATCATTGTTCGTTACATCATTGTTACATTAAAAAGCAAGATTTAAATGACTACATTTGTGGATACAAGAGTGCAATCCTAAATAATCTTATATCTAATTATTCCCTAAAACACTGAGCTCTAGTGTTATTATTTTGTATGATATTTTTGGAGTGCAGAGTCCCTCACCTCTCCTGCTGTAGTGTGAGAGTTGATTGAAATCTTGCAGGAGCCTCCACCATGGCAGTAAACGGTGGTCGTCATCTCACGTCTGTGCAAAAGGGCGATGATCTCCTCTTGCGAAGGCACAAACTCCCGGGCTTTTGTCTTTTTCAGCGACTCACCAATGAACACAGCGTACATCTCTATTTCTGTTCCAGGGAACAGCTCCTTTATCCTAAAAAGTCATTGATACCAGAAAATATTAATGGCACCAAATGCACAATACTCTGTGCTAACGAAAAATAAAACTAATTTAAAAAAATTAAAAATAAAGCTGAGATAAAATATAAATATTAGACTATTAAACTTAAAAAAAATAATAAAAAATTAGACATGTTTCCTTGAAATCTAATTAAAAAGCAAGTTTTTGTAAAATTACTAAACCTAAAATTAAATTACAGCTAAAAAGAAATATAAAATGGCAAACAAAACAAAATGACTAAAACTCAAACTAAAATTAAAAATATAAATATAAAAGCCAATTCGAAATATTAATAGGTAGCCTAAATAGTATCCTAATAATACTAAAATAACACTGCTCAGAAAAAGACTTAAGTAAAAAAAAAAAAAAAAACACTGTTTTCTTTGTAGTTCTTCAATTAATAAACAGGCGCAATAAACTCATTGCCCTATAGAAATTTAAAGGGACAGTTCAACCAAAAATAAGTTCTATCATTAATTACTGACCCTCATGTCGTTGCAAACCGTATGAGCTTTGTTTATCTTCTGAACACAAATTAAGTTATTTTATGAATTCTGAGACCTTTCTGACCCTGCATAGACAGCAACGCAGCTACCACATTCAAGGCCCAGAAAGGTAGTAAGGACACTGGTAAAATAGTCCATGTATGGTTGAACCACTGATCCCACATGGACTATTTTAACAATGTCCTTACTACATTTCTGGACCATAAAACTTATCAACGTATCAAAAACATCTTAATTTGTGATCCAAAGATAAACAAAGGTCTTGTGGGTTTGGAACGACATAAGGGTGAGTAATTAATAACAGATTTTTTCATTTTTGGGTGTACTATCCCTTTAACATATGATTAGCAGATTAGACAAGTTCAAATTTTTACAAAGAATTAATCTGTCAAAATCACCAACACAACACAAAGCCAGGATGGGCTGTCATTGTTTTACTTTTCAAAGGATGCAATGAATTTGATTATTTTGGCTGATGTACAAAGGCTTGGGCCAGGATGTTTTTCCCAACATTTCCTCTATTTTCTTCCAAAAGTACACCACAGTCCCTTCATATACATGTTATAAACATTTCATTAAAAAGGACTATGAAAATCTATGTTTTAACACTGAAAGCAGATGTTATGTTTAAGGAGTAGCTACAACACCTTTTCAGGTGGAATCGGAGGTATCTGAGGATTCCACGGCTGGGCAGGAAGGTGCAGCTCATGCAGGTGAGCAGATGCCAGTGCGCGCGGTTGGCAGGACTGTTGGGCTGAGGCACGTGATTGGTTTGTTTGATCAGCTGACAATAGACTTCATCTCTGAGCGGCCGCAGATCTTGACATGTCTGTAAGATGCCTTGAATGATGGGCATTGGGTCTGACACTGCTTCCATCTCCTGTAAGGAGTTGAAGATCTTGACTGCCTCATCTTGCAGGCTGGTGTAGCCTTTCTCCTTTTGCACTGCAAGAAGCAGGACAGGAAGAAGAGACAGATGGAGAAAGGGATTAAATTCATCATCCAATACAAAGCCAGAGTTCAAATTATAAAACTGCATCACTGAGCAAATAAATCATCAGTGAACAACCAAACAATGAGGCCAAAATATGTGAACCGTGTGAGCCGTAGAGCCTGGTTTAGATCGATTAATAAAGGAATGTCTAGGGTTAAATAAACAGTAAGCTCTATTGACAGCATAAGTGGCCTGCTCTCAATTACCACAGAAAATCTGGTGTAAAAACAAATTATTGTCAAAATTAAGAATAACAAGAGCTCTGACAAAAAAACTTTCTTTAAATGCTTTTCAGTTATATTATCAGCAAATCGCTTTTTAAAAATGACCTATACCGATAACAAAAAAATGCTTAATTTTGGCATAATAATTGGTCAGGCTGATAATTGGTCAACCCCTATGCTCAACTGTTTAATCTACAAGAATGAAGCTCAAACAGTAATAGTTATAACAATAACAGAATTAATTAAACACAGGACATTTTATAAACAAAAACAGTCTTATGTCCCAGAAAACACAGGAATAAATCAGTATAAAGGAGAGACTCACAGCTGACATTGACCTCTCCGTATGGAAGAGGCAGCAGGGGCGAGTGCAGTGGGTGCTGCGTGTATCTCAGGATGGGGTTCCTCCAGTACATCTGCTCCACAGCCTCCACATTAAGACTGCTCTCCTGCACAACCATGAAAAGAATGATGACACTTGGTTTTATATATAAAAAAAAAAAAAAAAAAAAAAAAAAAATATATATATATATATAGCACAGTGTATATCTACAGATCACCGGAGATGGAAACACAGCACACAAAGGGTTTACTGTTTTTACCCTTTACCCAATTAATTCAAGTTTCAGAGCATAAATGATCAACTTACCACCCACCTCATCTCTACTAGCTCAACAGGTGGCCCTCAACTAGCCAGTAGTCCGGCTAACCAGACATCATGTAAAACTAGTTATCAGAATCTGATTTTATCTGGATTTTCTTGCAAGATAAAGGTGCACTCAAAGCTTTCGCTCACTCATTAAATTATGGGTTTACCACTTGGTTTGAACTGGTTTACGTTCATATGACAAATAAAGCTGTTTTATTTTACATTGAGGCAACTATATTGAGATCACATGACCAGTATAATACTACTGACGTTACACAGTGCCACCTGTCACTGTATATTTTTTCTCAGTATATAAATTAATCATGGTGAACAGCAGGTTACTGAAAATGCTTAAAATGTCTTTTAAGCATCCACACCACTAGATGTCATTATGGCGTCCAGCAGAACACAAACCAGCGAGACTGAGTGCATCTTTTTCATTTAAAATGACTCAAATGCAACCCTGGACCACAAAACCAAAAACACATTGTATGGGTCAAAATTACAGATTTTTCAAAACATTTTTGATTAGTAATATGCACTGCTAAGAACTTCATTTGGACAACTTTAAAAGGCGATTTTCTCAATATTTTGATTTTTTTGCACTCTCAGATTGTATCTCAGCCAAATATTGTCCTATCCTAACAAACCAAACATAAATAGAAAACTTTTTTTATTCAGCTTTCAGATGATGTATAAATCTCAGTTTCAAAAAACTGACCCTTATGCCTGGTTTTGTGGTCCAGAGGCACAAATCTGTTGCTTAGATATAGAACAGAAGCACACAGAAATAATCAAACGCATACAGAAACAAGAAAATATAAGAGAAAACAGTCTGAGTGGACAGCACACAGAGCACTCATCTGTGTACCTCACTTAACACTACAGTTTTTGACCCTGAGGGACTGTTGGGGTTCGAGAGGTATCGGCTTCCACAACTGAAACATGATTGTTAATAAGATGAAAAACCTGGAATGTAATTATGAATTCAATTGGATATTTGAGCGTGAATTTACCTTGATATCTCGGATGAGTTGCTGGGTAGGTGTTTCAATGGGAACCTTGTTGTCAATGGCCACCTGAATGGCTGAAGCCCACCTCATGGCTTCGTTCAGTAGTTTGGTGTAGAGACGGTAAGAATGTTTTCGCCCATGGACTATTATGTTCCAGTAGCCTGTGGTGAACCAGAGGGGATTGGTAACAGTCCAAAGAACACTGAAGAAATCTCTCTAGCTCTCATTTTCACATGTAGAATCCTTGTTCCAAATCAAAATGTCTGGACTCACCTGTCTCCTTGTAGACTTTCTCATCAGGCTGAACAACCGAGCAAAGGCTGTTGAGCACCAGTGTTCCCAGTTTAGAGGCGCTGCGCTCTGATGATTTATAATAATCCAGTGAGTTGTTGGTCAGAACAAACCAGCGTTTCTTTAGCTTGAGAGATGTGCTCTTCCCACTGGACTTCATCTCTTTATGCAGCCAACCTGATAGAAACATTGAAAGAGGAAACAATTACAATCAAGAAACTGTGAGAAGACTTTGTCTGTGTGTATTTCATAAAATTGAAAAATCTTTTTGAGGGACTCATATGCAATTATTACAGAAGGTTCAAATGCTCACTGATGCTCTAAAAGGAAAAACAGTCCATTAAGACCAGGGGGGTGAAAACTTTTGAACAGAATGAAGATATGTACATTTTTCTTATTTTGCCTAAATATCACCTTTTTTTTTTCATTTAGTACTGCCCTTCAGAAGCTACCGAAGATACTTACATGTTTCCCTGAAGACAAAATAAGTGAAATTTACCCTGGTCATCAAATTCAAAAAGTTTTCACCCCCCAGCTCTTAATGCATCATTTTACCTTCTGGTGAATCAGTGAGGGTTTGAACCTTCTGTAATAGTTGCAAATGAGTCCCTCATTTGTCCTCAGTGTGAAAAGATGGATCTCAAAATCACACAGTCATTGTTGGAAAGGGTTCAAATACAGAAAAATGCTGAAAAATCACAGAATATGTGAGACCTGAAGGATTTTTCTGAAGAACAGCAGACAATTTAACTAGTCAGGACAAACAAGGGACTCATGAACAACTATCACTAAACAAAAAAACACAGCTGTGGATCATTCAGGTACCAGCACAGTAATAAGAATCAAGTGTATGTAAACTTTTGAATGGGGTCATTTTTATAAATTTAACTATTATTTTCTCTTGTGGATTATATGTAAATGTCCTTTATGTGAAATATCTTATTCAGGTCAGCACTAAATAAAAAATAACAAAAATAACTTATTCTGGTAAAATAATTCACATTTTGCAGATTCTGCAAGGTGTATGTAAACTTTTGACTGAACTAAAATCTACAGGTCTACAGATATCTATAGACAAAAAGCAATTTAACCTGTAAAAGTTGGCAAAAAGATTTGGGGTTTGTACGATTTTTGTGTTTTACATTGCATTTATGTGACCAAAAATATAGTAAAAACAGTAATATTGTGAAATATTATTACAATTTAAAACAACTGCTTTTTATTTTAGTATATTCTAAAGTGTAATTTATTCTGTGATGGCAAATCTGAATTATCAGCAGCTGATACTTCCATATTAAGTATTGTGAACATAAAAAGTTCACAAGAACAGCATTTGTTACATATAAACATCTTTTGTAATGCTCTACTTTTTCTTCACATGATATTGTACTCTATTTGAACTGAACTGAGCTAGATGATGACATCACTGAATCCACTGATGAACTGCCTTTACCTGAAAATTGAGTGTTTACTGTTACCCTTTTGCATTATTGATGCACTATTTCCTATTTAATACTGTACAGTCAATTCTGTATTGTTAAGACGGTATATAAATAAAGGTGACTTGACTTGACTTGACTCTAAATGTTTTCACTGTCTTCACCTTTGATCCACTAATGCTGCTGAATAAAAATATTTCTTTAAAAAACCGCAGTAGTGTATGAAGCACACAATGGCACCCATTTTTATACAATGATTCGTCATGGCCTCGATGTAGCAAGTACAGTTCTGGTAAACCTCTGTTTCCTGTATAGACCAGTCTGACTCACCTCTCACTATGAACTCCTGGCCGTCTATTCTCGAATCTCCTTTAGGTTTCTGCAGAAGACCAATCCAGTGATGCATTTCCTCTGGCGTGTCAGTGTTGCAATGGATCACGCGATTAGCCGTGATTATAACAAATGAGTTTGGCCTGAGGAAAAGAAATCTTTTGAGTACAACACTGTGCAACCATTATATCATAAATACCTTTTGAAAAAAGACATGCCCCAAAATGATACATTATGATCCTAATTAAAAAATTAAACGCATACAGCACTGATGATACAGAAGATATTATGGTTGCACTTTATTTACAGTACGTGTACTTACATGTACCTACCTGGAATGTTCTGGTAATATAAGGTAAATACATGGGGTAGGGTTAGGTTTAGGGGTAGGTTCAGGGTTAGTACCTTGTTATTGCCTAGTTACTGTAATTACTATAATAAGTACAAAGTATGTACGTAAAAAAACACGACTGTAAAATAAAGTGCTACCAACATTATGTTTATGGAATAATGTTAAGCTTAACGCTCATGATATCATGCATTACCTGTCCGGGTTGTCAGAGGCACATACAGAGTCGATAAGCCCAACATCCAGTGTTCCCTGAGGATGAAACATCACATAAAAATAAAATGTACATGTCACTTTTACAAAACTTAAAGGTGCTAGAAGTGATTTCAGACGTTTGCTAACTGAGTTAGATTAGTGTGCACACTCACGACTGCGTTCTTGGGGTTGGCCTGTTCGTGTTGCATCTGCAAAAGCTGTTCTGGAGTGGCACTGTGGACGCGGCTCAGCACGTTGAACCAGCCACTGCAACACAAACATGACAGGTATAAGTCAATGATATGAAATGAGTTATATTACACCACAAGGGGGCGCAAAAGATGAATATGAGTGTTGCACAAATGTAAAAAACACTGGAATAAAATAAAAGATTTTAAGATTTTAAATGTACCTAGCATCCTCAGGAGATTCTGCATAGATCTGGTAAGTCCTGTCCTCGGTCACAATATTCAATGCATTCTCCTTTTCATGGTTGTCTACAATCTCCCTTTGGGAAACATTACATTACATTTAGAAACGCAACAGTAAGGCTGGAAACAGCTCCAACCAGACTCTATCAATTGGTCTTGCTTGTAAACATGAAGCAGACAGCCAGTTGCAGCAGCTATTCATTGTCATTTAAAGTGAACCAAACATCTGGGAGTTCTTACTTGGCAGCTCGGATGTCAATGGTTCCCTTCAGTTTCTCCTCACTGTCGTTTTCGAAATACATGAGTTTTGAGTCTCGAAGGACGAACCAGCGCATCTTCCAGTTCCTGCGGGACAGAGTGGACATCCCTCCACCTTTCTTGTACAGCCAGCCTGACTTGAGAGAGTCCTGCTTTGCCCTGAACCACATGAAGGTCTCGTCTTTCAAAACACACCAGCGTCTGCGCCACGGGATCATCAGCCCACCTTAAAGAAGAAGAATAGGAAACAGTACAATGAAATGTTCATCTTTTACCTCAGTTCATCAATTAATATGTTCAGTTTAAGCAATATTATCCAGTTATAAAGGAATGAATTAAACAAGAAGAAAGTAAATGCTAGGAAACACTTACTTTTCATATACAGGTAGCTGTGGAAATAAGGAGGCCCACTTCCGTTTAGCAAATGCACTCTACCATTGGACACCTCCTCGTCTGTGTCCACATATCCATCATTCTCATCATTGCTGTCAATGAACTGAGGGTACAAAAAGAGTTTGAATGTTAATAACAATGAAGTATACTGCTGTTCAAAAGTTTGTGATCCTTTTTTTTAAAAAGAAATTAATACTTTTACTCAGCAGGGATGAATTCATTGATAAAAAGTGAAAGTAAAACTTATATATAGTTACAAAATAGCTATATTTTAAATAAACACTGTTCTTTTGAACTTTCTCCCATCAAAGAATCCTAAAAATGTATCAGTTTCCACAAAAATATTAAGCAGCATAACTGTGTTTAACAATGACAAGCAACAGCAAATCAGCATATTAGAATGATTTCTAAAGGTTCATTTGACACTGAAAATTCAGCTTTGCATCACAGAAATAAATTACATGTCAAAATATATTAAAACAGAAAAGAGTTATTTTAAATTGTAATAATATTTTCCAATATTACTCTTATTACTGCATTAAATAAATGCAGCCTTGGTGAGCATAAGAGACTTCTTTTAAAACATTTTAGAAATCGTACTGACACCAAACTTTTGAATGTCAGTGTACGTTTTTACTAAAACGGCTCTTCAACACTGTAACCATACACCTTGGAGAAGTTTGTGTTTGCTGCGGTAGGACATCTGCATTTCACTGTCTAATCCTACTAGTTAATACAAACAAAAAGAGCATGACATCAGTAAATGTCCTCCCATTGTTAACTGTCATGTCAAGTTTCACATTACACCCAAACATAACCCGAATCAGGTTTCTGAGTTCAAATATTCCCCAAGAGTCAACAATCAAGCTGTTGCAGGACTGTGTTTGGAGCAGGTGTGACAAGCATTGGCTAATCGCCGCACATTCTGGGAATACCCTGAGGGACAAAGACTGAAGATATATCAAATCATATTCACCTGATCCCCCCCCTCATGCTGCTCTGGCAAATAAAACATGAGTAGCTACAAGAAATCCAAAGCAATAACGCAATTCATTATAGTATTATGCCAAGTTTAAAGGTCTTAAAAGAATTAGGACAAAGTGCTGAGTGTTTTTGTTTTGCCTTAGGCAATACCGGATCTCACTACCCTGACACTGAACTGTATAAATGTGACGAAATGCATATTCTTTTTGTGCCAAATGCCTTACGAGGCGTTCACGCTTCGCAGTGGAAGTCGCACATTTTAAATGAAAGATGATGTGAGTGACAGTGACCGTTGGAGATGCCACAAAGATTAGCAGACCTTAACTTTATGCAAATCTTTAGTGACTACTAATAGACATACAGACAGTGAAACTCGCATAATCTACCAGCTGATACAGCAATTGTGTAGAAACACTACAAGCCAAATCGGATCAATATTTTTGAGCAGCAGTGCTGTTAAGGAGATATTTAATGAATTAATAAATGCATGTTCTCCCCGAGGGTGATGTGCTGACTGTCAACTGTTAACATGCTGAGATGTTGTCTTTAAAATCATTCCCTTTAAAAGGATAATTCACCTAAAAATAAAAATTCAGTCAATAATTACTCACCTTCATGTCATTCCAAACCCGTAAGACCTTCGTTCATTTTAGGAACACAAATTAAGATACTTTTGATGAAATCCGAGAACTGCATAGACAACAATTTAACTACCACATTCAAGGCCCAAAAAGATAGTAAAGACATCATTAAAATATGAAAATATGTCAGTTGCATTGCTGTCTATGCAGGGTCAGAAAATGCTCGGATTTGATCAAAAAAATCTTAATTTGTGTTCTGAAGATGAACAAAGGTCTTCCGGGTTTGGAACGACATCAGGGCGAGTAATTAATGACAGAATTTTCATTTTTGGGTGAACTATCCCTTTAAAGCACTGCGGCTAAGGTAATCAAAGCAGTGGTTTTGCAACAAAGTGGACTGAATCAACATCAGATTTCAAGAAAATCTCACCTGCTGTGAGCAATGACTCAGTTGTTACACTAAATACATACTGAGTATATACTTACAGAGGAAAACTGAAAAAATGCTACAGTAAAAACCTGTGAATTGAGTAACTATTTAAGTTACCCTGCCATATATGGTGAAAAACTGTAAATGGTTTAACATTACACATGTAATTTTACTGTAAAATACTGTGAAGTCTGTTTTTCCCCATGTAAAAACTATATAATTTCTGGTGAGAAACAGTATAAGGACATTCCCAGAAGTCGATATGAGTATTGGCCATGTTTTATAGACAGGCCACTTACTTTTAACTCATCATGTGGTTTTTTCCACTTGTATTATTATGCTAGTTATTGTTACATTTTAAGTTATTAAGCAGAAATTTAGTAGTTCAATTAACATTATATCACTATACTACATATCATGAAATATAATGTTATTACATTAGAGTGTTTTGTTACAATTATTTTATATATATTATTTTAGGGTCATGTGTTACCCTGGCAGTGTTTTGTCTCTCTCTCTCTCTCTCTCTCTCTCTCTCTCTCTCTCTCTCTATATATATATATATATATATATATATATATACATATATATAGTTCCAATGCAAAAGCCTCTAAAAGCCATGAAGCGCTGAATCCCAGCCTCAACCCATTCAGAAGTACCGCCATAACATAGAAACCTATACATAGTAGCCAGAAAGCAATGCTCATTTTAAAGAAAAACATCAGACGTACTTAGAGGCTTTTGCATCTGAACTCATACCTGAATACCTGAAACACTACCACCATCCAAGGCTGACATTTTTTGCCATAAATAAAGGCATATTTTTCCCTGTTGGGTTTCCATTTTATGGAGGAAAAAAGTGAGTTGGGAGGGAAAAATTATTATTGCACAATTCTCTTGCAAAAGTATTGCATTCACTTTAAACTTTGCATTTGTTCACGAAAGCACTGAAATATAGCTCTGTAATATACTGAAATATAGCGAAATACAGCCGTTCTCAGTGTGAATGCCATGTCAAAGTGTGAAAAGAGTAAACTCACTGAGTCTGAACTTCCTCTAAAGGAGTCTGTGCTGTTGTAGGTACAGGAAGATCTATGTAGCACCTCCTCGTCAGTGAGGTGTCCGTCATTAGTACTTCCTGCGTCCCCACAACTCCCCAGTGCTTCCTCAAACTCCTCTTGGTCATAGTCCGACTCGGTGTCGGGAAGAATACTGAAGCTGGTTTCCTCCACTGGCAGTACGATCTCTGTTACTGTCTTCCTGACGTTTTTATACACCACTTCATAATCTCCCGTGGTGGATGGCAGTGCAGGTGGAGGAGGGGGTGGAGCTGTAGGTGGAGGTGGGGGAATGTCTGAGAATCTGTTTTGTTTGATGGAGGAATTGGATTTCGGTCGCTCCATCCGTGCAGGTGAGGATGTGGCCACCAGACCTTCGGCAAAGGCGGGCGGTGGAGGCGGAAGACTGGAGAGAATCTCTTTGTCCATGGGCACGGCAGCTGGGAGAGGAAAGTCGCGGAGGGGGATACACTCGTCGTCCGCGTGGAAGCCTTCGTCCACTTCCTCCTCGGCCAGCGGTGCGGTGGTCTCTGACGGGTCGTGAAGGTTCTCCTCGCTGGAAAGCGACTGCTCCAATCCTCCAAAATCCAGCATCTCCAGGAACTCAGTAGCCACACGTGAAGCCTCTTTCTCCAGGCGGTAAATCTCAGCGTCCCTCTTCTGCCGGAGCTCGTCTTTGGAGCTGTCGTTCAGCAAGGAAACCCCTTCGTCTCTCTGTCTCTGCAGCCGTTCAATCTCTCGCTCCAGCCGCAGGATCTCCTCCATCTGACGACTCTCCTCTTCAGATGAGTACTGGCACAGGCTGTGAGACAAGTCCTTCTGGAATATAGGGACGGGATAGTGAGGATGAATGTCAGTAACATACAGTCAATTCTGTCAATTCAGAACAGTCCAATCAAAGAGCACAATGCTTTAGTGATGGCACATTAGACATCACGGTACATTAATACGGTGATCATTCAGGTATATGACCCCCATGTCATCCAAGATGTTCATGTCTTTCTTTCTTCAGTCGGAAAGAAATGAAGGTTTTTAAGGAAAACATTCCAGGATTTTTCTCCATATAGTGGACTTCAATGGGGATCAACGGGTTGAAGGTTCAAAGGGCTCAACACAATCCAAGCCGAATAAATAAGGGTCTTATCTAGCAAAACGATCCATCATTTTCTAAAAAAAAAATACATTTATATACTTTTTAACCACAAATGCTCATCTTGCACTAGCTCAACGTCAAGCATTACATAGTCACATTGCAAAGGTCACGCGTGATGTAGGCGGAAGTACCGACCCAGTGTTTACAAAGAGAACGTGCAAAGAAAGTCAAACGCCTTTTACAAAAAAAAAGGTAAAACAATGAAGTTGGACAATTTTGAAGTTGGAGGAGAAAATGAGATTTCTCATTACCGGAGTACACAGACAAAGAACTAAACACCCGTGACCTTTCATACGTGATTACATAATGCACAAAGTCATGGACTCGCATTGCATAGCTAGTACAAGACAAGCATTTCTGGTTAAAAAGTATATAAACTGCTATTTTTTTTTAGAAAATGACGCCTCGTTTCGCTAAATAAGAACCTTATTCATCATCTGGGTTTGTGTAGAGTCCTTTGAAGCTACATTGAAACTGCAATTAGGACCTTCAACTTGTTGATCCCCATTGAAGTCCACTATATGAACAAAAATCCTGAAACGTTTTCCTCAAAAACCCTAATTTCTTTGCGACTGAAGAAAGAAAGACATGAACATCTAGGATGACATGGGGTGAGTAAATGATCAGGAAATTTTAATTCAGGAGTGAACTAATCCTTTAATGACATATGAGTGTTCATGATAAACTATAAAAATATTTTTTAAATATAATTAAAAAATAAAAAGCATTCTTTTGAATGATTTCTTGATTTCATTTATTTAATTTCATATCCTAAAAGATCACACCCTCAAAAATAAAATAAAATGAAATGAAATAGAATAAAATAAAATAAAATGGTTTTAATAATATAAATATTAATAAGCAGTAAAGCAGCTTTTTTTTAAACTACTCTTACAATCTACTAAAGCTTTTCAAGAGGCTTTTTGACCCATTTAGCTCAGTACCACGGCATTACCCCTGTATTATCACTATTACACTATGACCTTTTGTAAGCGAAGACAGAGAATTAGGACAATACAAGCATATATCCCCTCCAGATTTGAAATCTCTCTCACAGGAATATAAAATCAAATGTCCAAAAGAAATAATACCTTGTGGTTGTGATGATTTTTCTCCACTAGACTCCTAATATGAGGCAAAACAGAGAGAGAATCCTTTTAGACAGGGATTAAGCACAGTCCAGCAGCCAACAGATTTTGGATGACCTAAATTAAAACTCAAACATTTGCCCGGATTTTGTTTTACCTGCTGTGCCCTGCCTCTCTATCCTCCAATATCTGTTTGCTCTTCAGCTCTTCCTGCCTCCTGTTCAACTCTTCCTCTTCCTGCTGTATCCGTAAAGCCTCCTGTTCTTCCTTTTTCCTTCTCTGTTCCTCTTCCTGAAGCCTCAGTCTCTCCTCTTCCTCCCTCTTTCGTTCTTCCTCTAGTTTTACTCTCTCTTCCTCAAGTCTCCTTAGCTCCTCTTGTCGTCTCTTCTCTTCTTCCTCTCTTCTGATTCTCTCCTCCTCTTCTCTCCTCTGTTTTTCCTCCAAGAGCTGCCGGTAGAGTTGCCGAGCGCTCCGTCCGCGGACGTGTTTCTGGAGGACCACAGCAGCGGAGCGGAAACGAAGAAAAGCTTGTCTCCAGAAGTGAGCGCGGTAGTTCTTTTGGATAGTGATGGTGCTGGTTCGGACTTTTTTATAGTTTTTTCTGTGATGGGGAGAGTTACTACTTTAGAGAGCGAGCCCTTGAGGCTTTTCAGGGATATTACAGTAATTATGAGTATATTACAGCAATTACTCAACATAATAAACAACTCTGTCGTTAACACATCAGTAACTTGTTTAAAAAACGATCAGCTTGACAAATATGTAATGGGGTCATTAATATATAACACTCTGGCTAGTTGGTGTCTGTGATAATAAAAGACATTTGTGACCCTTGACCACAAAACCAGTCTTAGGTAGCACAGGTATATTTGTAGCAATAGCTAAAAATACAAAGTATGGGTCAAAATTATACATTTTTCTTTTATGCCAAAAATCATTAGAATATCAAATAAAGATCATGCTCCATGAAGATATTTTGTAAATTTCATACCGTAAATATATCAAAACTTAATTTTTGATTAGTAATATGCATTTCTAAGAACTTCATTTGAACCCTCAGATTCCAGATGTTCAAATAGTTGTATCTTGGCCAAATATGTCCTATCCTAACAAACTATACATCAATGGAAAGCTTATTTATTTAGCTTTCAGATAATGTATAAATCTCAATTTCAAAAAACTGACCCTTATGACTGGTTTTGTGGTCCAGGGTCACATTTGTGCCATAGTTCTCATACATTTAGACCAGGACACCTAAATTAAAAAAATCTCTTAGAAATCTGACCCTGTAATCCTGGACTGAGTGTCTATATGTTTGTGTATTTGCGGATGTTGATCTTTACACAAAATGAAGGCAAAACAGACTTTATCAACCCCATAAACATCAATATAGAGGAGCAAATGAATACTAAACACCCAGGAACCAACATGGTGTCTCAGCAGAACCTTTACACTAAACAGATGTTGCTAAACTTTGATGTTTGTCACTTTTGATCTACCATGGCATTAAACCAACCTGCTGAAAACATCTTAAACTGTTTGCTGGTCTTAGCTAGTTTAGGCTGATCTCCAAGCCCTTCTCAGATTGTCTTTAGTTGGTCAGCCAGATGTTCTCACAGTTGACAAGTTCCCAAAATCCCTCAAAAAAAACAGCAAAAATAAAACTAAACCAGCACAGTTTAAGCAATGTCCTAATAGCAGGGTAGCTAGTTTAAAAAAAATCACTTCTGAAACACAAAGTTGCTGACTACACCTCAAAACTGGCAGAAAAACCCCTGATTTATAAAAAACAGCATGTAAATGAATTCAGCTTGTGTGTCTTGAAAGCCTCTTGATGACTTTTCCCTGCACTTTCATAATGAATCTAATCCACTTTGCATTGCTCTCAATTCACTGATTCATTCAGCCCTGGTAAATCATTCTGCAATGCAAACGTCCATCTCATTCACATATTCGATTACTGCAATCCATCCAGTCAACTCAATAAAAAGTAACTAAAGTCACAACGACAGGCTTTGCCAACTCACCCGACTTCATACAACGGAGCGTGTTTATACACAAACACACACAGAGCTGCACTAACCTTGCCACATAACTTAGTATGTGGGCCCGGATCACCATACCAGCCGCTGTGCGCACCTCCTCTCTTTCCTTCTCCAGCCTCTGCTCCAAAGCTTCCTTCAGGAACACCTGCAAGGCACCGAAGAAGAAAGACAAGGAGAGAGGAGAAGGTAGGTTTAGGTAAACTGATGGGTCACTCTCTCCAGGCGGTGTGAAGAGCACGTCTCCAGTGTGTTCAGCAGGCTACAGGCTATAGGGAGCTGAGCTGTGGAGCTCTGCCATTGTGCTGAAACCACAGCGCTCTGATTTCCTGTTACTGCTGCTGCTCGGGCTATTCCAGACAGACTGACGTGCACGGACAGAGAGAGAGAGCAAGAGAGAGAGAGAGAGAGAGAGAGAGAGGAGGGGGAAAGAGTGGCTCTCGGCCAAAGAGCAGGCCACACCCTCACTCTCTCTCTGTCTCAGAGACAGGAGACATGAAGGCTTAACCCTTTACTCACTGACGCTGATTCACAGAAGAGAAACCTCAGGGAGAAGTATATCAATATATCTATAAATGTAAAGGAAGTAAAGTTTTACACATTAAAGGGACAGTACATCCAAAAATGAAAATTCTGTCATTATAAACCCTCATGTTGTTACAAACCTGTGTGAGTTTCTTTCTTCTGCTGAGCACAAAAGAAGATATTTTGAATAATGTGGGTAACCAAACAGTCAATTCTTTTACCCACATTTTACCCATATCTTCTTTTGTGCTCAACAGATGAAAACAACGGTGAGGGTGAGTAAATAATGACAGAATATTCATTTTTGAGTGAAATTGTTTTTACTACACTAATGTCATTCACATGAGATCAGAAGACTGTACTCAGCATAGTTTTAATTCAGCTATCTCAGTGTATTTTGCTATGTTGAAATGACGTGCTGCCTCTATAGATATGCTAGTAGCGTTGTGTATCAGGTAATGTGAAAAGTGAAAATTAGACAACAAAACACTTTTTATTATCATTATCAACAACAGATACAATAGAAGAAATCAGTACCTGTACAGCAGAATGGCCAACAAAAATATAAAAAACAACCCTAAACATTAGTACAGGCCACAAGGTGAAAAGGTCAGGTGACAGAGTAATATTGGCTAGTTTCTTTTTGTTGAATAGATAAGAGATATAATTGCGTAGACGCTCTCTAAAACTCACTAGTACAGTACAGTGTTTAACACCATTATGGTATCAGTACTTAAAGGAATAGTTCACCCAAAAATGAAAATTCTGTCATTAAAAGAGTAGTTACAAAAATTTACAGATGATGTACTCACCCCGTTGTCATCCAAGATGTTCATGCCTTTCTTTCTTCAGTCGTAAAGATTTTTTTTTTTTTTTTTTTAAGGAAAATATTTTAGGAACTATTTCCATATACTGGACCTCTATGGTTCCTGCAAGTTTGAATGTCCAAAATGCAGTTTAAATGCAGCTTCAAAAGGCTGTAAACAATCCCAGCTGAGGTCTTATCTTAGCGAAACGATCGGTCATTTTCTAAAAAAAAAAACAAATATACAAAATATATATACTTTTTTAACCTCAAATGCTCATCTTGGCTCTGCCATGCACATGCGTACTCTGTGAGATCCGGATCTAGAAATTTAGGGTAGGTTGAAAAACTCCCATAAGACCCTTATTCCTCGGCTGGGATTGTTTAGAGCCCTTTGAAGCTGCACTGAAACTGCATTTTGGATGTTCAAACTCACAGGCACCATTGAAGTCCACTATCTGGAGATAATTCCTGAAATGTTTTCCTCAAAAAACATAATTTCTATACGACTGAAGAAAGAAAGGCATGAGCATCTTGGATGACAACGGGGTAAGTACATTTTCTGTAATTTTTTGTTTTGGAAGTGAACTACTCCTTTAATTAATCATCATCATGTCGTTCCAAACCCAGCAGCACCACACGCATGTCGTGGTACTCATGAACGCATGCTGAAGACTGACACGGAAGAGAGGAAATTGTAATAAAGTCACTATATTTGTTTTCTTTGAGCACAAAAAGTATTCTCGTATCTTCATAACATTATGGATGAACCACTGATGTCACATGGACTACTTTAACAATGTCCTTACTACCTTTCTGGACCTTGAACGTCTCAATGCAGGGTCAGAAAGCTCTCGGAATTCATCAAAAATATCTTAATTTGTGTTCAGAAGATGAACAAGCATCTAACGGGTTTGGAATGAGATGAGGGTGAGTAAATAAAAACAGTAATATTGTGAAATATTATTACAGTTTTGTAATACTTAGCATTTTTGTGGAAACCAACATGAATTTCCATGACATCATCAAAACCACTAAAACTTGGGCTGAAATGTTGCTGGTCAACTAGCATGGTCTCCATGGTTGAGTTGGTTCATACTGGTTAAGCTAGTAAAGAAAACTGGTGGGAACACCAGCAAAGCAGCATCCAATATACATTATATACCATACATGTACATTCTGTACAGTCTATATATGGTGGCATTACCAGAATCAGGTCCTTTCAATTAATATCATCCCATACACACAGAGTCATGTCTGCCCTCCCACAGATCTTTTAAGCTCATTGTGAGATTTCCTGGAACCGACGACCCAGATGTTCCTGTAATCAACGTCGCACAGCTGCAGACACACACACAAGAGGAAGTTTCCTCGTCCACATCCTTCCCCCATCCCACGCAAAAAACCCTGAGCCCCGATCTAGGGATCATACTTCCTCAACACACAATCAGCATGGATATAATTACACACAGGTTGTTTTGTTTCGAGCAAGGGAACACAATCTCAGACCCCTTTCTCGATCTGACGCCCCTCCCCTCACCTCCACCTCAAATCTGACACTCACAAAAACACCACAAACAAAAGCCAGCACCACCGCTCGAAAGGACCTGTAGTGAACATACATTCTCTACTGATCACAATCATGAATGAAATCATAAAAGAAAGCAGACCTCAAGCCATGATGACAACTACAACGGACCGCCGAACACGTACAGTTATGACGGACACAGTCACAGGTCACTGTCTGGAGCTTTGACTTACTGGAATACATTAAACTGTTTTACACAAGAGACTGTATTTATACAGAAACATGAAACGCATGTGTGGAACATATGTGTAAACACTGATCAAACAACCTCCATAGAGCACTGCCTCATGTCTGCTGCTAATAACGCTTCATGTGGCCCTACAACGACACTGGTCCAGAATCCTGACTCTGACTGTGGTTTTTCTGTGGACTCCTGACTACCTATTCTTAAAAGAACACAAGCTGGATCTTCAAGATGGTTGTTTTATTTAAATACAAGACGTTGGATTTTTAATGCATCTACCAATGTTGACCCACGCTGGTTTGGTGCAGATCTTACGGGTGAACCAGCATAGCCATACTTTTCCTCAGCAGAATTTACAGGGATGATATTTTGAATATTGGTAGCAATAACGTTAATGTATTTTGACGCATAGCATATATATTAACCAGCAGATCTATACAGGTGGAGCTGGGGAGGTAGAAGGTTTCAGAGGAACTCTAAAAGCGCACTGCGAAATGCTCTAGTGAATGATAACCAGCTATTTAAATGTATAGCAGCAAGCTCATTGGCTGCGTATACGACATGAACCAATCAGATTGTGCCAAGTAGTTTAACACTGTGAATATCATCAGTTTGCGTTAACGACCCATCAGCCTGCGCCATCTAGAGTTTAATGACAAACCAGCAAAATTTCAAAAACTTCCCCGGCGCAAATTTTTGATTTTGCTAATATTTTTTTCTGAAGAAAGATAGACATGTATAGTAATGAAAGCCAAAATATTAAATGTCATGGATGAATATTTACTGAGTCCACTATTTTGTAGAGGGGGGTCAAAATGGCAATTTTCACCTGAGAGTCAAATTACAGGGGTGTAAAAATGACTTCAGAAAGATGGCAGCATCATAATGTTATTTTTACACAGAGTTTGGTAGTTCTATTAGTAAAATCTGTTGACTTTAGCATTCATTGTTGCATTATGTGCCAATGGTGACCATAAAAAAAAAAAAAAAAAAAAAAAAAAATTGGGGAAACAGAACTTTATTTTCTCCAAAGTTTGCATGCCTGTAACTCAAGCAGCATTAAAGATATTAAATGTCTTTTTGGATATTGAGTCTTAACAAACTTTCCTTTCGGCATCTATATTTTTAAGGCCCTACGTGGTTCGGTTCCAGAGATATTGAAATTTTAATATGGCTCCAGGAGTAAATCGTTAAAATGTAGACATTTTCAGTGGTCAAAAACCAAATGCGGGTCAGTTTGCAAAATTATGATACTTCTTTTCTTTTAAAGAGGAATGTTTGAAGAACAAATAATGTTGAAACTAGAGATGTATCTTGTTTCCTTATGTCAAATCAACTGCATTAAACATACCTGAGTGCCATAAATATTATTTTTCTAATCTCAAGAAGTATTAAAGATATCACAATATGCACATCACCGCATTTCTGACTTGAAATGTCTGTTGAGTGGTGCTATAACTCCATGACGTTTTAAAATAACATACCATCGATAGTATGAACAAAAGTGAATGTGGCATAAAAATGCAATCGCAAGCATGCTTGTTTTTCTTTCTCTCATCTTTCAGCTCTTTCATCATGAGTCATGTTTTTCACAGGAATCGTACCCAAGGATTCCGCATCCTAAGATCAATTTCGTGCTACTGAGCAAGCTTGTTACGTCCAGTGTTGTGTCCATTTTCAAACCCCTGCTAAATTATTAGGAAAGGAAAGGAAAGGAAAGGACGTGACGTGTGGCCAAGTACGGTGACCCATACTCGGAATTTGTGCTCTGCATTTTACCCATCCAAGTGCACACACACACAGTAGTGAGAAGTGATCAAACACACACACACACACACCGTGAACACACACCCGGAGCAGTGGGCAGCCATATTGCTATCACTGCGGCGCCCGGGGAGCAGTTCCCCACACCTAACCCTAAACCTACCAATACAAGGGGGGTAGTAATCTGGCGGGGGTCAGAATTCAGCACAACACCAGAAAGCGAAACACATGGAGCTATAATAATAACTGTACAAAAATGATTACAAGTGCTCGCTGTTTTACTGCCTCTAGTGTTAATTTCTGTTGGAGACTACAGTGATGTACTTACTAGTACATATTTGGCATCTTGCGAAATAGTTCCCACAGGTACGTTTTCACCATAAGATGAGGTAGGGTAGTTCATGTTGACATTAAACTAAGTGAGATATCATGTGTGGACACCAGAAATACAGCATCCAAAACACAACATACTGTATTGCTGGTAGCTAACTACACTGGTCTGTTCAGAAAGGAATAAGCATAATAAACTGCTACCTATTGGGAACAAATGCATGTAATGTTTTATGTGACGGACAATGTTGGGTAAATTGTCATACAAATGCATTTTGGGATAAGATCTGTGCACGGTCCATTAGCCGAGCTTCTGTCATGAGGACACCGGCTTTTTGTGTGTCTATTAGGGCAACAGGCTATTTAACAAGTATGATCGGGGAGCCTGGTAGAGCAGTGAAAGCTGTAGGTTAGAGCAGCTGACCTTAAGTACATCGGAGCTCTGACGTGCTGAGAACAAATTGGAGCCGTCCAGCCCTGACCCCACCACTCCGAACAATGAGGCTATTTTACAGCCAAACAATTTGTAAAGCATGACTCTATTCAGCAGGGAGAGAGACTGTGTGTCCAGTGTGTGCATCTGAATTCATTTGTTTCACTTTTTTATGCATGAGTGTGGGAGACAGACTGCCACATTCTAGGAAAAGGAGAAATATTGCATTACGTTCAATCGTCTACTGAGACGACTGAACATATTCAGATGTATCATGCATTTCATGGCAAATACCATCTGAAAATGTTTTAAAAGGCATATTTCTGTGACATTTTTATTATATGGTACATTTGTTTTCAGCTTGTGTTCAGCATTACACTACTATATATGTATGGCAATTAATTAAAAGTTTATTTTGCGATAATGAGCCTTACGTTGTACAGCCTGACTGTGTACTTAAGTCATCTAATTGTTTGGTTTGAATCGGCCAGATTCGGCATCTCATGACCAAAAGGAGCACTGACAGGTCATCACTGATTCCATCTCAAGTTACTTGATTTATGAGATAATTTCTCTGCTCCGAATAAAGCAAACCTAAACACAAGTAATCACGGCAACACCGCATTAAGGCACCATCAAGCTAACAATGCGACCCCAGATAAAGAGATACCCAAACTAGCTCTCAGGAAAGCCAGAAACCACAAGACCCCAAAGGAAATAACACAGAGCATGCTGGATTCAATTAATTTAAAGAAAAGTGGTCTGAATCAAAGAACGCAAGAATGCCTTTTATTTACAGTGCCTTCCTGTTCCTCAGAAACCTCAGAGCTCCGCTTACTGTAAAAACAGGCCGACTGAACCGCCGTGCTTAATGTGTGGCAGAGACTGACCAAGGAGAGTGAATAATTGACTGATTACAAGATAAGAATGAATAGACACTGTTGAACAGAGAACAGAAAGTATTCTTTTCAGAGCTGCTGTGCTCCTGTTGCCAAACGCCCTTAAAGTGCTGCGCTCTTGTTTCAGACCGGCTAGATCAGGATGAGTCATTTCAGTAAAGTGAGGGACCGCAAAAGTCCTTACCAAGATGTGGAGAGGGGGTTTTTTTTGAGGGGGGTGAAAGCAGAGGAAGTATGAGGAAGAAAAAGTAAAGAATAAAGAGAGGAGACACAGAAAAAACACCACAAGACTGAAAAATCCCCTATGAAAGTCCAAAAGTGTTGCAAAACATTAGCATCACCATATATTTTAGTCAATTTCACAGTTCTAATATAGAGGTATCATCTGTGTGTTCAATACATGAAGTCCCTCAAAGGATTTCTGCATTAATTACTCATTACAATTACAGACAAACACTAGTATCACACAAATGTAAATTCATGTCACAGTCACATTTTCTTGGTTAAATATACATTACTTACACTAACGTGTAAGACGTGTAAAAAAAGTTCTATTTTATATTTTTACATTAACAATGTAATTAATACTCTTTTCATTAAAGCCAAGTATGAATCTGATCAAGTTGGTGTTTTTAACTCAAGGCAGTAAAAATTTAAATAATATATTTTATTTTTGAACTTTGAACTTTTCAATAGTTAACTTTGAACTATTTTTGAATTTTTCGGATCATCAGTCATCAAAGTTCGGTAAATACTGGTCACAGACACAGAGATTTACTTTAAATTTCACCAAGCTGATTACTCACTAAAACTCTCACAGATGTTTCCAGGCCATTTCAAGTCTTATTTTGATGCAACAAAGTGGTTATATCTAAGTATGTGAGTTGTTTACTTACTTTTTTAAATCAGTCTTCTCATTAACGAAATTATATTGTTAATTCAGACTGATTCTTAAACACACACTAACACAAGAGGTGAGATTTATCGCATGAACCAATCACTGCCAATCATAACCAGTCATATCCAATCATATTGCGATGACTTTCTCAGTTACCCCCCACCAAACTCAGCGCACGCTGTAGGGAGTCTGTTAAAACTCAATGGGCTCCAGGGAGGCGCGAGTAACTCCCGCTGTAACTCTACCTGCTGGTGTCACTACTGGACAATGCCTCTTTTCTTTAGAAAAACAAGTGATTTCTACACTTTTTAATGTTATATTTTGTAATATTTTTCTCATTCAATATTTTGAAGAGGCACTGCCTCTCTTGCCTCCTCTGAGAAAACGGCCTTGATTAAAGATACTGGGTGATTATTGGAAAATGGGAATATGGGTGATAGTATGGAAAAAAATAAAAGAATGATTAATAGGAATCAATTAAGAAAATGAGATTAAACGTGCGGGTCGCACAGGTCCTCGACTCTTTAAAATAAAGGCACACAAAGCCTGGTTTCCGATAAATATATTCTTTTCAAGAATGACTGGTTGGTGTGAACCATAACTTGATCATAAAAGCTTTCAAAAGACGGTAACGATGCATTACAGAGATGCACAAAGCTGAAAAAGCTATGAAAACATTGCTTAAGGCTTGGATGTTCATCAATCCATGGTCGGATTCTACAAATGTAGAAAATTCTGGACTGTTGCTACACTCGCTAGGGCTGGGTCGTCTATAACCGTGACTTTAATTAAGATCAGCTCACATATTATGAGTAAGCGCTGCAGAAATCTGGATATGCTCAAAGGGTTCACAAACTTTTCTTGCTGTAAATGCCATGATAAATCAACATAGCAATCACTCAGACTTTACTGTGTAAATATCTAAGTAAATATCAAAAATCAGGATTACATTATTCTCCATTAAGAAAGTGTGGAAAATCTCCTAAGAGCCTGTCTGTATATTTTTTCTTTCTTTCTTTTTGCATTTTAGATTTAAATCCAAATGACGCTTTGAACAATGTAAAGTATGAATGTCAAAGATGAACCCACAGACTACATAAAGGTCAAGTAGTGCAATTTGGGAGAAAAAGAGCTTTTATAAAAAGTCTTTGCACTGAGGTCTAGCACAGATTGTTTATACTGGAACGTTAAACTGTGTGTGAACATGTGTTGGTCACGCAACCGCACCTTAGTCTTTCCCAGCTGCCACTCTTTCTTTGTGACTTCATACTTCGTAAGCAGATCTGCACATTTCTTCCTCTCGTCCGCTGTGTGGTTTTTGTCCCTCAGGATCATTGTGTATCTGCACAGGAAGTGGGCACAGCTTGAACACATACAAACGTTCCACCTCACTCATTTTACTGTAAGAAATCAATGTACTGATACATTCAGAAAAACTTCCCTGGCATTGTTCATCACGATTTCAAGGACATTAAAGGGACGGTTCACCCAAAAATGAAAATTCTGTCATGAATTACTCACCTTCATGTTGTTCTAAACCCGTAAGACCTTCATTCATCTTTGGAACACAAATATATTTTTAATGAAAATCCAAGAGCTTTCTGACCCTGCATAGACAGCAACACAACTGACACGTTCAAGGTCCAGAAAGGTTATAAGGTCATCGTTGCTGTCTATGCAGAGTCAGAAAGCTCTCGGATTTCATCAAAAATATCTTAATTTGTGTTCCGAAGATGAACAAAGGCCTTAACGGCTTGGAACGACATGAGTAATTAATGGCCGAATTTTCTTTTTTGGGTGAACTATCCCTTTAGCTTTAGATTTCCTTTCCAAAAACTGTCAGAGATCAAATATGTGCACCTGGAAGAGATTTTGCGCCTCAATTTTATTTTGATGGACTGTCAGTGGTTTTGTGATGGTTTCTTGGCTATGTGTCTCACCTGCTGAGGAAATCTTGGAAGGTTCTCCGTACAGGAAAGCCTGCTCTACGAATCTTCACTGTCTCCAGCATTCCAGAGTAACGTAGCTGATTCAGAACCACTTCTGCATCAAATTTGTTTGGATTCTGGAAGCAGACAGAAAAAGATGTCCATCAGCACTGATATCAACTGGCTATGCCCAATATTACATAAAACTGAATGGACCAAAATTCAATATTTAACAGTGGTCCTATTACACTAACACAAGAAATGGTGTTCATAATAATACATTTCATTTTCGTAATCTGATGCAAGTTTTTCCTTTACTTGTTAGCAATTTATTGATAATAATGATGAATTTAGTGAGGTTTATGCTTAAAGGAAAATTGTATACAGTTACCCATATGTGACCACAAAAACAGTCATAAGTAGGATGGGTATATTTGTAGCAATAGCCAACAATACATTGTTTGGGTCAAAATTATGCATTTTTCTTTTATGCCAAAAATCATTAGGATATTAAGTAAAGGTCATGTTCCATGAAAATATTTAGTAAATTTCCTACCATAAATATATCAAAACTTAATTTTTGATTATTAATATGCAATTCTTAGAACTTAATTTAGACAACTTTAAAGGTGATTTTCTCAAAATGTAGATTTTTTGCACCCTCAAATTCAAAATTTTTAAATAGCTGTATCTCAGACAAATATTGTCCTATCCTAACAAACCATAAATCAATGGAAAGCTTATTTATTATTAAAAATGGACCCTTATGTTTGGTTTTGTAGTCCAGGGTCACATATTGTTTATCACTATTGTGTATTAGTGTCTTTGGGTGTGATACTTAAACTTAATATACATTCTCTGCCAATCAATCTTAATAAATTCTCCTAACTTTGTCAGATAGATATTTCCTGACAGTTTAACATTTAAAAAAAAAAAAAAAAAAAAAAAAAAAAAGTAAAAAATACTGAAATAAAATACTGAAGAAAATAGTTTTGCAGTACATGACAAAGAGAAGGATCTGAAAAAAAAAAAAAAGGCTTGGTGATGTTAGCTGGAAAAAAAAAAACTTTCACAGTTGTTGATAAAAGATTACAAAGACAAACATTTTATCTTCGGAATAACATACACATGATGAATCATTTTCAATGAGACCTGGAATTTTTATAGGACCTGTTTTTATTTCACTTTGACATTAACCATAACTATGAGTGAGATAACAGAGATACTTGTTTTAATCTGTCACATAAAGAACAAAAGATGTCTGTAGACAGAAAAAGGGGTCAAACGCCAACGTCAGCCACGGGAGCTTTCAGCTGGGATTGATTATGTCCTATTGTGTGAGGTGTTGCGTCATGTTTAGGGGCGATCTGTAGCTGGATCAGTAACGTCAGTGCCTGGTGTTTAACTGCCCCCACACTGTCCTGCCTTATCAGGCTGTTTGATCACTATGTTAAGGAGCGGGACTCATTGTTTTTGGCTTGGACATCTGGTGCTTCTAACAGCATGTTGCACGATTGCCTTTTGCCATGTCCTTCATTTCAATCAGCACAATCCAAACTGAAATTATCATGTCAGGCTAATGTGACAAGAGACAGAGGTGTATTTCTGTTCTCCCTGGGCAGTAAACCTGGGTCAGGAATGAAGTATGCAGTCTCACAATTGTCTTTAAACGGGCCCCGAGGTGAGATAAGCGAGGGATCACTGTTGTGTGGCGTAAATGATAGAAGAAAAGGTGTGGAATGACAGCGGGAGTCAGGCAGCGCGCCAGACGAGGCCACAGCCGAGATTCCCCTCCCTGAGGACAGTTATCATGATACAACAACCCCGTCAGAAGCGCCAACCTGATCCTCTGCCCGCCCGAAACAAGAGTCCTCTATAAATCAATGCAATCATAATAATTCCAGTAATATGGGAGCTCAAATGAGCGTTATTACAGCTCGATTGTATCACATAATGAAGGGCAGAGGCTTTGTGTGATTTTCTGGCTGTTATCTCTACATTCCTCTGCTGCAGGTCAGGAGTGTGATACTCCTCTCAGTGCCGCTGAAGCGGACAGCCGTGACCTTTGACCTCAGCACAGGCGGGTTTGGGCTGCAGGAATGTGCTGGCGGTGGGGATGGGCCGCTCCAATCTGAGCAGATCAGCACAAAGAAACTCTATGTACAGAGTGCAGACCATGACAGGCTGCTGGCTGTACAGCTCTCACAATGTCATAACGCCAGACTGTCCTGTGAATTTTTACTTTAACATCAAGCATTTTTTGACAAGTCTTCCAGGAGAAAAAAAAATCTTTTTGAACTCACTTTAAACATGGTAAATTAACAAATTATTTTTAAATCTTCATTATCGTTTTTTTAATTCATTATTATTTCTTGTCTTATTTTACCATTGTTATCCAACATTTAGATACTTAATGCACAGTTTAAGGGATAGTTCATCCAGAAATTAAAATTCTGTCATTAATTACTCACCCTCTTGTACTTTCCAAACCCGTAAGACCTTTGTTCATCTTCAGAACACAAATTAAGATATTTGTGACTCTGCATAGACAGCAATGCCACTACCATATTCAAGGCCCAGAAAAGTGGTAAGTACATAGTAAAAACAGTCCATGTGTCATCAGTGGTTCAGCCTTAATTTTATGAAGCTATGAGAACACTTTTTGTGTGTAAAGACAACAAAAAATAACGACTTTATTAAACAATTTCTCTGTGTTGTGGTGCTCTCATGAATATGCGTCGAAGACTGACACAGAAGAGAAATGTTTTTTGAACAAAGTCGTTATTTTTGTTTTCTCTGCACACAGAAAGTATTCTCATAGCTTCATAAAATTACGGTTGAACCACTGATGTCACATGGACTATTTCAATGATGACCTCACTACCTTTCTGGGCCTTGAACATGTCAGTTGCGTTGCTGTCTATGCAGGGTCAGAAAACTCAAAAATAACTTAATCTGTGTTCCAAAGTTGAGCAAACGTCTTACGAGTTTGGAACAACATGAGGGTGAGTAATTGATAGCAGAATTTTCATTTTTGGGTGATAAACTTTCTCTTTATTTAGCTGACCGGGTTTACATTTCACGGCAAGTTGTATTCTGTATATGATTGTGTATGTAATTAATGAAAATATACATGACATTCATAAAATGTGTGAAAAAATATGCCAGAATAGTATAAGACAAAATATACTTGTATTAAAGACATACTTTAATAACGAGTCCTAATATCTTATGCAGTGTTGCTTAAAGAAAACTTATCTTGTATTAAAATATTTTAGAAAAAAAACTGAAAAATAAGAGTTAATAAATGCTTGTTAAAATAGGATATTTTAAATGGGACAGTAATAACTGTGGGTGAGAAATATTGAAATATTCTGATTGTGACAGTGTAAATGTGATTTCATTTATTTAGTCATTTTATTTTTTGTATTTTATTTATTTAATTCTCTCATCATCATATAATGATGGATTCTTTAATTGTTTTTAATGATAGCCAAGCTGTGACCTTAAAGCCGTAGTTGGGGATTAGTTTGGGTTGGGTTTGTTAACGGGGTAAAATGTTGATTCTATACAGAGCTACTGTATTCTATTCTGAAATTTGCCTGAGAATCAATAAAATTGTTAATCTCTAAAATAGGATATTTTAGATTAAATATAGGAATAAATTCCCATTTACTCACCATCATACTATTCTAAACCCATTTGGATTTTTTTTTATTCATTTAATAGAAAAGGAGAAATTGCAAATTATGTTCAAGGTCTTATTTTCCATACAATGAAAGCATACAGTGACCAGAGAATGCTGAGCTAAAAAAAAGTCATCATCACTGGCAATCTCTCACATAGTGCTCAAATCTCATTTGCATTTCTGCAAATTCAAATTTGATACATCGATATTTGGTTACGAGACAAGCAAGAACCAGTGCTGCTTGACGTCAAACATTGCGGAACACATCTTGATGTGCCAGGTCTGACTATGCACGTGCCTGAATATGATTGCTGAGCGATAGTAAGGGAGAAGGTTATTGGTGCATAACTAAAATTTGTGTCTGGTTTACCAGCAACGTTACTGTAAAGGTCTGGTCAAAATTGGTCTATTGTGAGTAGAGTAGCGATGTATAATACACAGCTCATATCAAAATCACTTTTAAGCTAAGCGGCTTTCTGTTGGACAGTTCAGCAAATTCACAATGCCAACTGGAACATGACTGAAACATGTGGGGAACATTTTCATCCTCGTGTGAAACTCCAGTTCCCACTAAAATGACTAGATTTCACCTGCAAAAATTTACAGAGCAGAGGTAAATGTGACTGCACCTACAAGACTTGAAATATTCGATTTGCATTAATTGCATAGACTATTTTTGTCTTAATAATATTATGATGTTGTGATGTTTTTATTAGCTGTCTGGACTCCCATTCTCAATCCATTGATGAGCAAGTGACAGACTGCTAAATTTCTCCAGATTTGTTCTGATGGAGAAACAAGCTCATATACATCTTGGATGGCCTGGGGGTGAGTAGATGCAAACTTTTATTTTTGCGTGAACTATTCCTTTTAGTTGCTTTTTGATTGTTGTGTAATATGGAAAAATTTCTTCTTTCGTGTTTGACAGAAGAAAGAAAGTGAAATTAGTTTGAAATGACCTGAGGGTGAATAAACAATGATGGACCTTCATTCTGGAGTGAACTATTCATTTGAAAATGACATCTGAAGATTTTAGAAAATTGATTTCATTGTCTGTTTGCAAAGTAAAAGTGATTTGACTGTGATATGGACAGTACAAAAAGTGTTGATCCTACCTTCTCCATGTTAGGTTTGATGCAGCGCACAAAGAAAGGGTTGGAGGCACTTAAAGTGGCCATCAGTGCATGAAGAGAGTCCTGAAACACAGTCACAATAACACTAAATTACACCCTGCACAGGAAAGTAACAGCACCAAAACTGCCGTTCAGCAACCACAGCTGCTATTTGCTTGTCCGTCCCACATCTTCTGTTGAGGAGGGCAAACACAGGCAGTGGCAGGGCTAGTATTTATCCAGTCACATCAAGGACCCTTCAACCTGGCACTCTGTCCCACAGTCTCAGACTGAGAGGCTCCAGGCCGGCTTTAATGACAGGGGAACAGGGGAACATGCATGGACCCTGTCAAACCCTTGTGCCCGGTTTGTGGGTAATCCCCTGGCTTTAAGAGCCACAGTGCAAGGGCAGCTGCCAAATCCCCTGCACGGCAGTTATGACATGCAAAGCCCCGTAACCCCGCAAACGGGCAGATATACAGGGACATGGACAAGAGGACAAAACACACACATACACTTGCAAGGTACACACACAGTTATACAAGTGCAGAAAAACCCACACAGGAGAACACACATACAGTTGAAGTCAAAGTTTCCATACACCTTGCAGAATCTGCAAAATGTTAATTATTTTAATTAACTGCTGTTAAACTGCCCACTGTAGAGAAGGTTCAAACGTTCACTGATGCTTCAGAAGGAAACACGATGCATTAAGAGACAGACATTTGAACAGAATGAAGATGGGTACATTTTTCTTATTTTGCCTTATTTCATATTTTTTTCATTTAATACTGCCCTTCAGAAGCTACAGAAGATACTTACACGTTTCCCAGAAGATAAAATAAGTTACATTTACCCTGATCGTCCCTCAGTTGACCTCAATGTGAAAACATGGATCTCAAAATCATACAGTCATTGTTGGAAAGGGTTCAAACACACAAAAATGCTGAAAAACCAAAGAATTTCTGGGACTTGAAGGATTTTTCTGTTCAGGACAAACAAGGGACTCATGAACAACTATCACTAAACAAAAAAACGCAGCTGTGGATCATTCAGGTAACAACACAGCATTAAGAATCAAGCGTATGTAAACTTTTGAACAGGGTCATTTTTATAAATTCAACTATTATTTTCTCTTGTGGACTATATGTAAATGTCTTTTATGTGAAATATCTTATTCACATCAGTACTAAATAAAAAATAACACGCATTTTGTATGATCCCTCTTATTTTGGTAAAATAATTAACATTTTGCAGATTTTGCAAGGTGTATGTAAACTTTTGACCGCAAATGTATATTAGCTCTGTTTCAAATCCTGCCTCACTGCCTTTTAAGTCAGCTGTCTTTTAAGTGAGCATCCTAACTATCATGAAACCCAACAAATGACTGATCTGGAATGTTCTACACAGGCTGCAATCCTTCAGGTCACACAAAAAGTACTTCACACGTCATTTAACAACTGATTTTAATCGAGTGCAACAGTGGCCAACAACTTTTTCAGCTGCCTTGGTTCCGGAAATATTTTTTTCTATTCTTTTTTCCCATTGGGATTTTTAAAAAGTCTTAAAAGTGCTAAAGAGAGTATAAAAACAGATCACTTATTCTTTGTCTCACCCTGAACTGAGAGCTGACGGTGGGTTTGCGGCGGGCAGTGCCCATCTTCAGAGTCTCGTCTCCATTCCTGCTACCAACACGCTCAAACAGGTCATAGATGAAGTCAAGCCTGAGAGACACACAACAGAGACAATATCACTCACAAACATCATTCATATCAGCAGAAACTGCTTCAGGGTAGCTGGGTGTTTAAGTTCAAATTTAGATGAATATATATATGAAAGTGAATATCTTTGGCCCAGCAATTTTTTTGAACAGCTTTTTGCCTTTATTAGATCATTTTAAATGGCCCTTAAAGGAGAAGTTCACTTCCAGAACAAAAATGTACAGATACTTTACTCGCCCCCTTGTCATCCAAGATGTTCATGTCTTTCTTTCTTCAGTTGATAAGAAATAATGCTTCTTGAGAAAAACATTTCAGGATTTTTCTCCATATAGTGGACTTCTATGGTGCCCACGAGTTTGAACTTCCAAAATGCAGTTTAAATGCGGCTTCAAAGGGCTCTAAGTGATCCCAGCCGAGGAATAAGGGTCTTATCTAGCGAAACGATCGGTCATTTTCAAAACAAATTGACAATTTACATACTTTTTAACCTCAAATGTTCGCCTTGTCTTGCCTCTGCAATTCACATGTATAGTCTGTGTAATCCGGGGCATTACAGTTAGGGTATGGTGAAAAACTCCCGTCTCGTTTTCTTCTTCAATGTCAAAATCGCCCTACATCGCTGTTTCACCTTTTTTTTTTTTTTGTAAAGGGTGTTTGATCTTTGCATGTTCACTTTGTAAACACTAGGTCGGTACTTTTGGAGCGATGTAGTATGATTTTGAAGTTGGGGAAGAAAAGGAGTTTTTCAACATACCCTAACTGTATTGACCATATTGAACAGAGTTCACTCAGACTTTAGACAAGATGAGCGTTTGAGGTTAAAAAGTATATAAATCATCAGTTTCGAAAATGACCGATCGTTTCACTAGATAAGACCCTTCTTTCTCCACTGGGATCATTTTGAGCCATTTAAAGCTGTATTTAAACAGCATTTTGGAAGTTGACATGCCATTATACAGAAATAATTCCAGATTTTTTTTTCCTCAAGAAACATCATTTCTTATCGACTGAAGAAAGAAAGACACAAACATCTTGGATGACAAGGGGGTGAGTAAATTATCTGTAAATTTTTGTTCTGGAAGTGAACTACTCCTTTAAGTGTAAGAAATTTTTTTTTATAAAAGTATAAATATTCCATACAGTCTCGTAATTAACTGCATAAATGAATGGTTATATACCCAATATAGCATCACAAGTCAAATTCCCAAAAATATTTCTCGTCAGCTGTCCTTATGTATAGTTTTTGTAGTATGAGAAGTATCATTTACAGTACATACATCACCGATCTCATGACAAGCTAAGAAACACTAAGGCTCATAGGAGCCACAGCATTGCTTAGAATAGCATAAGTGAAGTGAATGATTTGTTACCTGCTGTCCTTCAGCATGTTGAGAATATCATCTCTGAATGTGTCTCTGTTCTTCTCTAGAATGCCACGCACGTCATACAATACCTGACACACACAAAGACAAATACGGTTACAAAATGTACAGTGACTTATATATAACGCACTTATTACTTATTTACTTATGTTTATTTAATAAGCTACTTCATATGTCTGTCCTAACATTTTGCACTGAACTGAATTGAATTGTGTATGTGAAGAAGATACCCTGTCTCTGTTCCTGTGTTTTACTTTCAGCCTGTTAATGAGAGACCGTAGAGAGAGGTTGTTTGAGCCGTCGCAGTTTAATGCAGTCACCTGTTGAGTATTACTCAGTCATGACCTCCGCGGCGACAGATTCCTCCACTGATCTTATCACCGTGAAATAAACTCCTGAACTGTAAAGCATGCAGCATCCACGACACATGCTGGGGGTATTTATAACACCATCTCGATAATTACAACCCCTCATTTAAACAGAGAATTCATCCAAAGCTTAAGTCCGATCTTTCATTTGTGTTGGCCTAGAGAGCAGATGCTAAAGATATTCTCCATCTGAAAGCATTTGAAAGACCGGATTGATTTTGTGGGAACCATGTATCATGTCAGACATTTCTCATACAAGACTGTGGTGAAGATATCTGGTATAATTGAGTAATTTTCAGTAAAAATCCTTAAAAGACAAGATATTTACTTGAGAAGCAAAACTCTTACAAGATGTAAGTCTTAATGCCCTGTGCAATTATAGATGTTTTTACTGGAAAATGAGACTAAAGTGCTGATTAAAATGACTTTTTTGGAGTAGAGAGAGAAATCCAAGTAGGAGCGTGAATAAAAACTGTCAGGAAAAGAGAAATGGCAACTAGAGAAGGAGCAGGACAGCATGCCAAATGCTTCTCATGGGAGTGCATGTTAGGCGTGTGGTTTCCAGCACATTAAACTGTGGAGGCTTCGTGTGGTGCCCATGGTGAAAGGGCAAACCAACTCTTCACTTTCCGTCTCTCTCTTTCTCTCTGTGCTTTTTTCAGCATACTGCTCTGACTGCTTTCTCTCACTCTCCTGAAAAGACTAATTCCTCTCTTAAAGCTTGAAACTGACACTGCAGATGATGAGAGAAGGAGAAGTCTGGGGACGTCCAGTATCCACTTTCTCCAATAGTGCAATTGTAATAGGGGATTTCAGCCAATATTTGAGATTATAGGTATTAACAGAAATGGTCATTCCACCTGCTTTTGCTTCCAAAATCAACTAACAACCTTGTTAACGAATAATGCATATTTTATGTGTTAAATTATACAACAGTTAATTTGAGCAATTGATATATTAGCATTACCTGAGGCCTGTGTATACAGCTGAATTGGGTATTTAGAACAACAGAACTTCTTGCTCGTCTGACAGTATTTAAATATTTTTATAGTCATTAAATATTGTGTGAAATGAGTGTTAATTTATTGTGTATCATATTTTGTATTAAGAAATTATATTATACTTATAACAGCCATTCATTCACTGCAATGTTAGTGTAAACAGAATAGTGTCTCACTTATGCATGTGCGTGTTTGTCTGCCGTCTCTGATGTCAATTAAATGCATTTAAACTGTACTATAAATTTTGGCAGACCTTATAAAATCTTTCCAACCTCACAAATAATGCACCACAAAACCAATCCTGTAAAACACTTTTGCTATACACTGCAATTTTCTTCTACATACCTGGAGAGACACACTATAAATTCTAGGCTGAATCTTAAAAAAAAGTGGGCTTATTTCTCCCATACGGGCACATTAGTATTGTTTACTAATAGTAAAGCTTTTAAAAATTGCTGTTGAAATAAAAAATAAATATTACCTTAAAAAATGTAAGGGTTCATACAAAATGCATGTTATTTTTTATTTAGTACTGACCTGAATAAGATATTTCACATAAAAGACGTTTACATATAGTCCACAAGAGGAAATAATAGTTGAATTTATAAAATTACCCTATTCAAAAGTTTACATACGCTTGATTTTTTAAACTGTGTTGTTACCTGAATGATCCACAGCTGTGTTTTGCGTTTTTTTAGCAATAGTTGTTCATGAGTCCCTTGTTTGTTCTGAACAGTTAAACTGCCTGCTGTTCTTGAGAAAAGTCCTTCAGGTCCCACAGATTCTTTGGTTTTTCAGCATTTTTGTGTATTTGAACCCTTTCCAACAATGACTGTATGATTTTGAGATCCATCTTTTCACACTGAGGACAACTGAGGGACTCGTATGCAATTATTACAGAAGATTCAAACACTCACTGATGCTTCTGAAGGAAAAAACGATGCATTAAGAGCCGGGGGGGGGGGGGGGGGGGTGAAAACTTTTGAATAAAAATGAGGATGTGTACATTTTTCTTATTTTGACTAAATATCATATTTTTTTTCATTTAGTACTGCGCTTCAGAAGCTACAGAAGATACTTCCATGTTTCCCAGAAGACAAAATAAGTTCAATTTACCCTGATCTTCAAATTCAAAAAGTTTTCACCCTCCAGCTCTGAATGCATTGTGTTTCATGTAAACCTTCTGTAATAGTTGTGTATGCGTCCCTCAGTTGTCCTCAGTATTAAAAGATGGATCTCAAAATCCTACAGTCATTGTTGGAAAGGGTTCAAATACACAAAAATGCTGGAAAACCAAAGAATGTGTGGGACCTGAAGGATTTTTTTGAAAAACAGTGGCAGTTTAACTGTTCAGGACAAACAAGGGACTCATGAACAACTATCACTAAAAAATAAAATAAAATAAAACACAGCTGTGGATCATTCAGGTAACAACACAGTATTAAGAATTAAGTGTATGTAAACTTTTGAACAGGGTAATTTTTATAAATTCCACAATTATTTTCTTATGTGGGCTATATGTAAACATCTTTAACTTCAGCTGTGTAAATATTGTGTACACTGTGTAAACTGTTAATAAATATTAACATATAAATAATACAAAAATAACACTGCTTGTTGATGTAATTACCTCTCCTGCATAATGTTTAATACCAAACTGGTGATCTGCCACTCTTGGTTTCACGTAGTAAGGGTTTGTCTGCAGAGATAGAAACACATGACACATATTTCATATTAATTATGTTTTGCAGTGGAGCTTCAGTCGAGGCAGACTGTTTGTGGGTTCTCCGAGGACATGCTCATTGTTCCTGTGGCCTGAGGAAAGCCTGCTCACGTTACTGTATTGTGCATGTGCGTGTGAGAGGCTGTGGGGGTGTGACTGGGTGTTGCCTATTGGCTCAACGCTGGTCTTTATCAGCGAGTTTAAAGAAGAATTAACTCTCTGTGATCTGAAATGAGATGGGGGGGAAAAAACATGTACTGTATGTCTGTGAGTGTTTTGAAAAGAAGGACTTACGGCATGCCGGCTGTGGAGTTTCTCCAGCAGGGTGTAGTCCGTGCCTTTAGGGAATCTGCTCTCTTCATTGATAAGAGCCAACATGCCCAATTTCTGAGGAAAGAGCAGACTGATCTAAGCATATGCTGTCACTGGCTCTACACATTAACCACAGAGATCTAGTTTGTAATCCTTCAGAGATGTTAATTATAATCGCTTTAACAGTGGGCCATGATTCATTACTAGTGTCAAATACTATCTCTCAAATTACACAAATATTTACTTGTAATGTCATATAGCCATTTAGTGTAAAAAAGGAGCATTTCAAGTAATTGATTATACTCAGTGACCGTGATTTTTAAATCATATTGCCCTTTTTAGCCACATGATATGGAATGCAATAATTTGCAAATCTCTAAAAAGTTCAGCACTGTTTTTGTACATATGAATTCACTTTTTAGGATGTAAAGCAGATGTTTATACAAATTATAGTGTGAAACTTTCCAGACCTAGGTTCAAAGATTTTTTATTTTTTTGAGAAAAGTCTCTTATGCTTATGGAAACCTTTTTCTGCTACTAAATAAAAAATAAAAAGGTAATTGTGACTTTTTCTCTCATAATTCTGACCTTTTTCTCAGAATTACCTGTTATAAAGTCAGAATTGCGTGATATAAACTCAAGTCGCAATTCTGAGAAATAAACTAACAATTCTGACTTTTTCTGAGTTTATATCTCGCAAATCTGAGTTTATAACACACAATTGCGACTTGACTTTATAACCTGCAATTTTGACTTTATAACCTGCAATTTTATTTATATCTCACAATTCTGAGAAAAAAAATCAGAATTGTGGGATATAAACTTAAATTCGAGACAAAAAGTCAGAATTGCAAGATACAAACTAGCATTTGCGAGAAAAAAATTCAAAATTCTGACTTTACTTCTCAAGTTTATATCACGCAATTCTGAGAAAAAAGTCAGAATTATGAATTTATATCTCGCAATTCTGACTTTATAACTCGCAATTTTGACTACATCACGCAATTTGAGAAAAAAGTCAGAATTATGAGTTTATGTCTAGCAATTCTGACTTTATAACTTGCAATTGTGACTTTATATCACGCAATTTGAGAAAAAAAGTCTGAATTATGAGTTTATATCGCGCAATTGGGAATTTATATCACAGTTCTGAGAAAAAAAGTCAGAATTGCGAGTTTATATCAAGCTTTCTTGCAATTCTGAGAAAAAAAGGTCAGAATTGTGGCATAAAAAGTCGCAATAACATTTTTTTTTTTATTCAGTGGCGGGTTTCCATATAGGCTTACCAATGCTCCATTAATTTGAGTAAAAACAACAGTGAAACAGTGAAAGATTATTACAATTTAAAATAAGTATTCATATTTTAATGTATTTTAAAATGTAATTTAGTTCTGTAATGGCAAATCTTCAAATCAAATTTTCTGCAGTCGTCAGTGTCACATGCTGATTTCTTACTGACTCCAAAATTTTGAATTGTAGTGTATGAGCATTAACACAGTAAGTAAATAATAAAAACTAAAACTAGTAAGCAGTGTAAATGATGTAGAGGGAAGGATATAATGCAGAGAAGAGATTCTAGTTTGAAATTATGAAATTTCTCATCTGCTGATGGTTATCAACACTGGAACGGTTTCTAATGAGCACTGTGCGGTCGCAGTGAGACCTAATTAAAGGTCAAAGGTTAAACGGACACCTTTTCGATCAGATCCAAACACTCTGCGTTGTCCATCCAGTCGATGGCTTCCCAGTGTATCCCCTCCCTGTGCGGAGACACAAGAGAAACTCTTGAGCAACATCACAACACTACAAGTACACAAAGGTGGTATTATCCTCAGGGTTCATGTGATGAAATGAGCTGTGACCGGGCTCTGCTGACCCCCCTCAACCATCGCATTTCAACACAAGAACACAACTGTGTGGGAAAGAGGAGACCCATTCACACATCTGGCAGAGTGCCTCCATAGCCACTACAGCAAGAACAGGGCCGAGAAACCCCACCCTTAGCTCATCTGCTATCTCTCCATCACTCAGCCAGGCTAAAAGAGATCGCAGGACGGTCCATGTCCTGTACAAATACATCTGTACATGATCACATACGCGTCGCACCTCCACCCTTCTATGCCATTTCACCCCGTTGTGACCTGAGCTCTCTGTGACACCTGATAGTGTGAAGCTTCATGTCTACAGACTAGCCTGTATCGTACGCCTTGGGTTTCACACAGCGCTTTAATGTCCACGCACACAAATGCTCACACAACCCATTGCAGGTGTACAGTCCAGTTGTATACACTTATTCCTGAATTAGTGAGTGACAGGAACAAGCCTCAGCACCCAAGGTGCGTTGTTGTTAGCCACAACTAGTTATAATGCTAACTAAAGATATCTTGTTCAGAAAGAATCACTAATATATTCAAGAGCTAAAATACATTCTGCGCATATCTGACAGAAACGTTCCTAGCTACCCAAGTTCAAGTTTGTGTTTGTGTTATAAAAATGCCTGAAGAAAATTAGCATAAACATTAGCATAAATTGTCATGTTCTGTCACTTCAGGTGAACTTTTGTCATGGTAAAACAAACAGTTTGAAATGAATAGCTAGTTAAAGTTAATATATTTATAGTTAGCTTATTAACAGCACATTTAGCTTATGTGCACAGACCTCATGTTAATATTCAGTTAACTAGCAATAAGCAATAAGCATGTTTGTAAGATTCTTCAAAGGAATAGTTCACCCAAAAATGAAAATTACCCAATAATTTACTCACCCTCAAGCTACCCTAGGTGTATATGACGGTCTTCTTTCAGACAAATACAATTAGAGTTATATTAAAAAATGTCCTGGCTCTTGCAAGTTTTGTAATGGCAGTGAATGGGGTTTACGATTTTATTTTAGTCCAATAAAGTGCATCCGTTCATCATAAAAAGTGCTCTACATGTACCCAGGAGGTTAATAAAGGCCTTCTAAAGCAAATCAATGCATTTTGTAAGAAAAATATCCATATTTAAAACTTTATCAACTGTAATTCAGCGGATGACGTAGGATAGGGTGAATATACGTCCTCTTTTCCCCAGACATGTCTAAATCACCCAAAATGCCCAGGATTCTGCTTTTGCTTTCTACAGTTGCCATTCATTGTGTGTGTTTTTGTATTAACGGGGTCCTATTATGCTCTTTTACAGTCTTGATTTTGCTTTGGGGGTGTAACATGCTCTCATGCTTGGTTCGAAAAATGCATTGATTTTCACAAAATTTACATTATTACAATACCCTTCTCCCCAGCCTGGCACAAACGGCTCGATTAGTTCAGGGTTTGATGAAGGCCCGCCTTCCAAAAAACTAAATGTGTTGTGATTGGTTAGCCGTCTCACTGCGCTGTGATTAGCGAACAGCTCAGACGGTGTTTCAGTACTGCCATGCCCCGTGACAAAGCAGCAAGTTCTGTGTACAACTGTTAGCGAAAGCTAGATTAAAGTGATTCTTTTAAATATGGATATTTTTCTTACAAAAATGCATCGATTCGCTACAGGAGGCCTTTACTGTAGTCCGAATGAGCCATTCGTTGTAGTTCTTGAAAATTGAGATTTTTTAAAAACTAAATATCTCCCTTTGGAGTGGACTTTGAGATTCATAACTTTGTAGATCTTTTTCATGCCCAAACATACACACCACACACTGACTAAAATTCAAAAAGTGAAAAAGCATAATAGGACACCTTTAAAGCCCTACGCAGGACTGTTTTCTTGATCCCGCTCCTGCTCGCGCAGTCATTTTAATACTGAATATAATTTTCGCGCATCAAGGAGCATCGTATTTAAATCTCTTTTGAATTAGTGGCTATTCACTTTCACTTTCAATTTCGCCATCACACGCACTCTATATAAAGGGAGCACGTCTAACAAAATCAGATATGAGCACATTGTCTGCTGAGCAGCAAATCCTCCAGCATGATTTTGTCAGTCATCTCTCTTTACTCTTGTCTTGACCCATGATCAGTTAAATCTGATTCCTGCAGCTTGTGTTGGATGCAGGATTGCCAAATCTGCATTTTTTGCACGGAACTGGGCTGATTTTAAACTGTTGCGAAGTTTTTTAAATTTTTTTCCATGGGTTAAATGTTTGAAATATTGCAGAAATTAAATTTGACTGAAATGCTTCTAATGAAACATTTTGCATTCTACCTGTGATAAAACTGTGCACAATGTTAAGTTTTGTGATGGCCACTGGAAGGAAGACTTTTAGCAGTGTTTATGATCAATCTGCACAAGGGTGACTGTAAAATATACATTTTAGGTATGGAAATTAAATATTTAGACATTTGATATGGGATATCCGGCCCCTACTGGCCTCTTTTTTCCAAACTAAAATATGGTCAACCTACTCCAGTGTTCATTTCAACTGGAAACTGCAGTGATTCATACATCCAGGTACGTTTTTTCAGTATTGCAGAAATGTATGTAGAGCCTATGTTGGAACATACTGTGCCTGACTTCCATACAACATAGTACACGAAAAACAATATGTGAAACAGTTAGCAAAAAGTACCCCGATGATTTACTACAACTGCTGAGATTCTGCGCATCTGCTGGACATTTTATAATCCCGTGAGGCCAGTCTGCTTTTATGTATATGGTTTAGCCTTATGATTTATTTAGCAATATGGAGTATGGAAGACAGTGTAGAACTATCAGGGTCACTGACAGGACTCACCTGTTATATTCAAGCTGCTCCAGGGAGAAGATGTGCTTGTTGAAGTACTCCTGGAGTTTCTCGTTGGCATAGTTAATGTTAAACTGCTCGAACCGGTTCACCTGGAGGGGGAAAAAAAGTCGTAAAAAACATGACAACATGCCATCGACAGACAGTCAGGCTGGAACGTTTCACCTCTTTGCACTCAACAAACTCTCACCTCGAAGTTTTCAAAGCCAAAGATATCCAAAATGCCAATCGACTTGAAGTTGTCCTTTCCTTTGATTTTCTGGTTAATTCTGGTGATGATCCAAGAAAAACACTGGGAATACAATGCCATGGCCACAGAGTCCCGGGAATCAATTGCCTTTGGAAAGCAGGGCAGAGACAAATATTAATCTAGAAACAATTTTCTTTAGTTAGCCTCCAACAGTGCAAACCACAATGTCAACAAGCAATGTCTCTCGAGATTATTACAAAACACCAATATGTCTATTTGAATTTTGACATCATAAAAAAAAAAAAAACGGTAGAGTTCACATCATGGGCTGAATCTGCACAGTTGTTACTGTCTGTAATTGTGCGTGTCTTTAAACGTGCCTTGAATGCGAAGTTTGAAAACAATGGATGTCTTTTCTGATTTACAGCTGAGACTGTATATAATAAAGTGGCCCCAATAAGTATTTGGACACTTAGCCACATTTAAACCACATAATCCCAACAAAGAAGTCTGTTTTTTAATTATGCTCAAAATAAAAAAAAAAAAAAAAAAAACAGTGGTGGAACATGTTCATAATAAATGTGATAAATTACACTAGTGCATGAATACACATACAGACTGTGAGAAATGACTTTACAGAATACTTCCACTAAAACTGGCCAGCCAATTCATTTTGCAAAACTGATGAAAAGTAGGGAAGCGCTTTGCTTCTGGAGTTTCAGTTCGACTCATAAACCCAGCAATAACCCTGAGCTGCTATTACTGGATTACAGACAGAGAGAAAGTTAATACCCGCAAATTAGACTCTGCTATTCCTAAGAACGCCAAACTCCCGTCTATTGTTTCAGCAACACTATAATTCATCAGTCAGAGACACTTCTGCCTGATTCTGAACAGCTCCATCAGAAAGACCTGAAAGAATGGCTGTTTGTGCAGGATACAGCCAATGGCAGCTGTTGAGGTCCTGACCACTGTGTTAATGCATTATAGGGAAAGGAGGAGGAGGAATAAGGGCCTCCATTAAGGCATGGCACTGCTTTATGACCACTGACACAGGCTTGAGTTAGTGGCCATTGTCTTTGCTCATGAAAAGATTGCTTGTGTGTTTCTACCGAGTCGCTCACAAAGGCCAGGGCCCGTTCTACATGCTAGATGAGATTTATGGGATAATGTGGGTTGGGGTCTCTTTATTCTTCTCATGCACACACTTTCCCCCTTTTCCCCTCATTTAAAACCAGTTTTAAATTTAAAAAAAATCAAGCCTTTGATTTTGGTTTGCGTGAACATTCATTGCGGAAACGAGGAATTCCTAAGAGTACATTTTTAGTGCTACATCGACTCTTTCTTGTGTTTACCGTGCATATTTGTGTGATAGACTGCCCCCATTAGGCGGCTGCTAACCGCCGTCTCCATACTCGGCCTCTATTGTGTTGCTTCTCATGAGATCTTTATCACTGAGTTATTATAGCAGGAATCCGAGGGGACAAAAAAACAGGAAATGGTACCAAGTCACGCAAAGACGCTTTCTACACAGGCGTATGGGTGTGAGCATGTTTTTTAATGACAGTCTGTCAGTAAATCTGGGGTGAGTCTGGGGATGCAGAGTCTCTGGACACACTGAGGGCACTGAGACATGCCACGACATGATACAACATGACGGCTAAAGCAAACAAACCAAAAACTCTTTTGGAAACCGCTGCCCAAACTTATGCCAAAATAACATAAAACATACAACATCATAAAATGGATGGATGTCCTGGTTCTTTACCTGTTCCACAGTGAGGGGTGAGCAGATCTCTTCTCCTCTCAGGATCATGGACCGCTGAGTCAGAACCTCAGACAGCTGAAAGGAATCGAGTCCCAGTAGATCACTGACGACACTGACCACTGTCATGCAGATAAACAGTTAACAGTTAATGATGCTCTTCAGTGGCCGTTATTGTTTTTTAAGGTAAAATTTCCATTATATGATATGCAAAACTGTTACACATATTCAACAGTATACTTGACATTTGTTCATGTAATAAATGCACATTCATTTCTTATCCAAAGTTTAAATACCGAAACATTAAAGTTGTATTATTTTGTCACTATTTAACTATAGTGCAACTTGACTATGTCTTTAGCATATTTTTGCGAATAAATGGATCAAATCCTGACCCAATTTCACATTTGAGGATGCATTTCAATTTTAAGATAAATAACTGTCATCAAACCTACTACGATTCAAAAGCTTGGGGTCAGTATGATATGCTTTTTTTTTTTTGGAAGAAAATAATACTTTTCTTAAGCAAGGGCCCATTGAATTGATCAGAAGTGATAGAAAAGACATCTATAACATTATAAAAGATGAAAATTCTGAACTTTCTATTAATCAAACAATCCTGAAAAAATGCATGAAGGTTTCATTAAAAATACTAAGAAGCACAACTGTTTTCAACATCAATAATAATAAAAAATGTTTCTTGAGTGCCAAATCTGCATATTAGAATTATTTGTGACCCTGGACCACAAAACAAGGGTCCATTTTTTTTTATTTGAGATTTATACATCATCTGAAAAGGACAGAACAATATTTGGCCGAGATACACCTATTTAAAAAAATCTGGAATCTCAGGTAGCAAAAAAATGGAGAAAATCGCGTTTAAAGTTGTCCAAATGAAGTTCTTAGCAATGCATATTACTAATCAAAAATTAAGTTTTGATATATTTTTGTTAGGAAATTTACAACATGTCTTCATGAAACATGATCTTTACGTAATATCCTAATGATTTTTGGCCTAAAAAAATATTGATCATTTTGGCCCATACAATGTATTGTTGGCTATTGCTACAAATATACCCATGCTACTTCAAGGTCTACTGAAGTGCTTTGAATCATGCAGCATTATTCTATATATTGACTTAACTTCAACTGAAACAGGAAGACAGGACGGGACATATCAAGCAGTCCCACCCTCTTTTTTAAACAGCCAGTAGCGTTTTGTATATATCACAGCTTGGGCTCAGTAAAGCGGCATTTGATACCGTATGACAGCCATAATCTCATCCATATCGCTACAAAATACAGCATTCTGTGTAGAATTCAAATGGGTCTGATATGTTTTGTGCTCTGCGCCAACTCATATGATCCGCTCCGTGCCATCGTGACTCTGAATCACACTAGACTGTGTGCGCACTGCAGCGGTTAATGTGAAATAGTGCAAGACTTGTTTTGCCCCAGCGGAAAGCATATTTACACTGTCTGAATCATTCCTTATCCCCTATATAGTGCACTACGTGCCATTCACCGTACAGAAAATACTAATTCTGTGAACAAGTGACCGATTTCAGACACAGCTTCAGCGTCTTTATAGTGTAGGGGGCAGGACGCTTCGGAATCTAGAGAGCATTTGATTGGACAGAAAGTTTGATGAGACGCTGAAGTGCAGGGTGATGTCATCAAAATCATTGATTCATATTGGCGGAAGTGGCGGACTGTAAGTTTTGAATGCTTATATCTTGTAAATGTGAATTTTGTCATTGTTTTGAAACATATCCATACTAAAACCACCAAAAATTCAATTTTGATTTCATGGGGACTTTAAGACTGGTTTTGTGGTCCAGGATCACATTTCTGAAGGATCATGTGAGACTGAAAACTGAAGTAAAATTCATCTTTGCCATCATAGGAATAAATGAGATTTTAAAATATATTGAAATAGTAATAAAACACCCATTTTTTATGAATTGGCAGTCTGCTGGAACTGATCCAGCATTTAGACGAGTTAGTGTGTTATCACCCATATGAAGCGCAGTTATCAGAGTGAATTCTGACATGTTGCGGCATGCCTCTACACACACTACTCAGTGAAAGCCTTTACTCATAACTCCTGGCAGATAAAATATAGGCTGATATTGTGTGCCAGGACTACAGGCGGTATTTAATAGATCCTTCCACTAAGATAACTATTAAAAAAGCATGTATAACATGCTAGCTATGCTTCAGACGAATGCTTATGGGCCTCAAACCTCCTTTAGTGGTGATCTGAGCACCCCCTGCAGTCATGAACTCGATGTTGCCGATCTGTAAGACTCCAGAAAGCAGCTTGAAGACATCACGGATCTCCTCCTCAGTGAATTCCATCACCTTCAATGCTTCCTACATTCATGAAACAGAAAAAAAAAAAAAAAAAAACATAAGCATGCTTTATTTGACAGATATAGCTGATATTGAATTCTTGAGGACAGAGAGGAGGAAATTAGATCTGGACGCATTATGCTTACACACGCTTACTAGGATTGCAGAGGTCATGCCTAGTTGACCAATAAATATGAACGAAAAATTAAGAAGAACTCTTTAGTTCTAAATAAATTCTTTCAGAACAGATCAAAGAAAAGAGATGATGTGGTGCCCTCTAGTGGACATCTAGTAAAGCCCAATCACATGGCTTTAAAAGGATAGTTCACCTAAAAATGAAAACTCTGTCATTAATTACTCACCATCATGTCCTTCCAAACTTGTTAGACCTTCGTTCATCTTAAGAAAATAAATTAAGATATTTTTGATGAAATCTGAGAGCTTTCTGACCCGATAACTTTTACTTTTTGTGTGCAAAGAAAACAAAAATAACGACTTTACTAAACAATTTTTTCTCTTCCGTGCCATTCTTTGACAAGCGTTCACAAAAGTACCATTATGGTAAGAAAGCTCTCGGATTTCATCAAAAATAACTTAATTTGTGTTCCAAAGATGAACAAAGATCTTACAGGTTTGGAACGACATGAGGGTGAGTAATCAATGACAGAATTTTCATTTTTGTGTGAAACACTCGTTTAAACTCTGTGCGTGTCGTAGAGTCAAGAATGCTGTCAAACATCCATTATTGACTCACCATCACACTATCATAGAGGTGTTTGTCATCTAGGCTTCTGTCTTTCACACAGCCGGACTGGCTGAGGTAATGATACGCCTCAGGAGAATCAGCCAGCATGTACATTTCTGATGGTGAGAACATATGGTTAATCCATACTGCTATACAATGGTCAATGAGAAAAACAAAGATTCATCTTGTGTAAACGTGAAGTGCATAACTTGAAATCTCACCTCTGTGCTCATATTTAGCACCTGACAACAACGCATAGAAAATATGATAGTTCCTCTCTCCCGGATTCTGCCGCACTACTCGATTCTGAAATGTAACAACATTTTTTAAGCACAAAGCATTTAACTGCTTAAATGCATGGTTATAAGCAGTTATAATTTACAAAAATAAATAAAGGATACCTTTTCAAGTAAATAATCAATAATACAGCCACCCTGGATATTTCCACTCTGAGAGAAGTGAAGCTGAATGAACTTGCCAAAGCGACTGGAGTTGTTGTTGTAAACCGTTTTCGCATTTCCAAATGCCTCCATTATTGGACTGAAGTGGAAGGGAAAGAACACGTGTTAAAATGGACAGAGATACAACATCTGTAACAACAGAATAGGTGTGATAGCGCTTGTATGACCTGCTCTGTACGATGGCCTGCTCTACTCTGGTGGTCCTCTCTGACAGCGGAGAGCCTGTGGAGTTTTGACTCATGACGGACAGAAATTTCAGCAGCAGTTTGGTGCTCTCTGTCTTCCCAGCACCACTCTCTCCACTGAGAATAAACACACATGAAGCATACATAAAACACACAAGCACATTTTGTCTGGGGTTTTTTGTTTGATTCTGAACAAAGTCTATTAATGTTTATTTGATCACAAATACAGTAAAAACAGTAATTAAGATCATTACAGCAGCTGTATTTGAATTTATTTCTGTGATGCAATGTTGAATTTTGAACATCATTCTACATTCTACATCATTCTAATACGCAGATTTGCTGCTCAAGAAACATTTACTATAATCAGTGTTGAAAACAGTTTTGATGCTTAATATTTTTGCGCAAACTGATTTTTTTCAAGGATTCTTTGATGACCACTTCACACAGGAAGTGCTCACTTCAGAGGTCTTCTAATTCCTGAGCAAATAAAACTGACCTCTGACCTCCATGCCAAGATGAGTTACGCAATAAACCTTGCAGTATAAATCAAACGTAATCCATTTCTAGATTCAGTGGTCGCACTCTGATTGGATTACAGTCCTATGGAACAGCAGACGACCAAAACATCCATGTGCATCTGTCATCTTGTGCGCGTTTGAAAATCACAAATCACCACCAGCATTCTGGCGAGCTTTATATGAAGAAGATCTGATTAACTGTCCATTAAAATGACAATTTAAATCCATTCTGAACTGATAATACTCAATTAAATGCAATGCCTTTAAAGGGGTCATCGGATGCCCATTTTCCACAAGATTCTTTAGGGTCTTAAAGAAAAGTCTATAACATGCTTTGGTTAAAATTTCTCAATGGTAGTGTAAATAACACCTTTTTTACCTTGCCAAAATCAGCTCTGCAAAAATCATCCTGATCCAGTCGAGGTTGCTTTAAATGTTAATGAGCTCTGCTCGCCCCGCCCCTCTTTTCTCTCTGTGGAGTGACGTGCCTGCTGACTTTGGCCACATTTAGCTGCGTTTAGCCACTAAAGTTGCTAACTAGCACGTTATTAGGAAAGGTGATTGCAAAGATTCATTAAAAAACCCTTATACTCACTTCCGCTGTAAGTGAAGCTGGATTACAAATGATTTGTGCAAACATAGACTCATTTACGTAAATCCGGAGGTGCCCTTCACAAACAAACATAATCCACTGCATCTTCAGCGGCTCAGATGTCGGGAGTAAATGATGACCACTATGTTCATTATTACATCCAGCAACACAACACCTCAATCACTCGATCGGAGATATTCTTGTCTAACTTACATCCCTGCTCCGGCATTGAAACAATGGAGGTCGGACTGTTAAGATGCTCATGTCAATCAACTATCGTGGGAGCAGGATTACAGGATTTTTATCATTATAGGGTAGATGTGTACATACACTGCCAAGACACATTAATGTTCAAACAACATGTAAAAGTGAACTTTGCATCCGATGACCCCTTTAAAAGAAGCAACTTAAAACTAGCAGGACATTACCTGATGAGCACACACTGACTATCGTGTCTCTTCCACAGACAGCGGTAACACTCATTGGCCACAGCAAAGATGTGTGGAGGTAGTTCACCCAGGTGATGTCTGCTGTACACATCCACTGCCTCGGTGTCATACAGACCCGGTATCTGCTTATAAGGGTTCACAGCCGCCAGGATGGAGCCAATGTTAGTCTGCAAGGAAGAATGAATGACAATGAGAACATACAAGTTTAATCTTACACTGTTTATACCTTTGATGTTGAGCACAGTAAAAGCATGAAATGTTCAGGCTTGGAAAAATAAGAATCCATTAAAGGATTAGTTCACTCCTGAATTAATTTACTCACCCTGATGTCATCCAAGATGTTCATGTTTTTCTTTCTCAGTCGAAAAGAAATAAAGGCTTTTAAGGAAAACATTCCAGGATTTTTCTTCATATAGTCGACTTCAATGGGGATCAACGGGTTGAAGATCCAAACTGCAGTTTCAATGCAGCTTCAAAGGGAAACAATCTAGCAAAACCATCTGTCATTTTCTAAAAAAAAAATTAAAATGTATCTACTTTCTAACCAGAAATGCTCATCTTGCACTAGCTCGACTTCACGCATTACGTAATCACGTTGGAAACGTCACAAGTGATGTAGGCGAAAGTACCAACCCAATTTTTACAAAGCGAACGTGCAAAGAAAGTCAAACGCCCTTCACAAAAAAAGATAAAACAACGTCGGACGATTTTGAAGATGGAGGAGAAAATGAGACAGAAGTTTTCGCCCTTTTAAAACAAAGTACACAGAGGAAGAACTAACGGCGCCTTTCCAATGTGACGGTGTAATGCATGAAGTCATAGACGCACATCGCAGAGCTCGTGCAAGAGTAAAAGTATATACATTTCTATTTTTTTTTAGAAAATGATGATCATTTCCCTAAATAAGACCCTTATTCTTCGGCTGCTCTTATGTAGATCCATTTGAAGCTGCATTGAAACTGCAATTTGGACCTTCAACCCACTGATCCCCATTGAAGTCCACTATATGGAGAAAAATCCTGAAATGTTTTCCTCAAAAACCTTCAATTCTTTTCGACTGAAAAAAAAAGACATGAACATTCTTGGATGACATGAGGGTGAGTAAATTAGCACGAAATTTTAATTCAGGAGTGAACATGAATTCTACACACTACAGATTTCTACAGAATTCAAATGCCTGTCATTCCCAAAGTTCTACATTTGTTAAATATTTTTGGCTAATCTAATAATGCTTTTAGCTGCCAATGCACATGTTTAAAATGATATGATAATACATGTTAAACTAAACAAAATGGGCCTGGTATATGTTAAAACTCAGGTTGACAATTCAAGAATTAGTAAAGTAAAATAAAAATAAAAACTATCAATACATATGAACGAAAAAAATGTAACTCATTTCCATAAAGCACAAATGCTATTTAGTTTCAGACAGAAAGAATTATCATAAAATGGATTACAAGACTATGACTATTTCAACCACCGTGTAATTTTTTTTTAAAATTTGGTAAAACTAATTCTATAAAAATACCATTAGTGCTGTCAAATCGATTAATCGTGTTTAATCGTATCCAAAAAAAAAAGTTTGTGTTTACATAATATCTGTATTTGTACTGTACCATCAGCAATTTCTTGGGAAGAAACAAACTAAATGGTTATCCATAAATATTTGCTCCATTTATGCTAATTGCTAATTATGCTAATATGCTAATTCACTGATACATGGGAAATTCAGATTAAGAAAACTCAGATTAAACACCATTAAAGCTTTAGAGAACAAAGTTCTTTTGAGGCACAAGACCTCTCAAAGCACAGACTGTTCTATTGTTTACATGAAAACACAGCAAATTTTAAATTCCTAATAGAATGCAATGAAGAGAATTAGTGTGTGTGTGTGTGTCTATAGACCTACTTAACCATAGTTTGGGGACACATTTGTACCTAGAAGTGACCTAAATCTAATAAATCCTCTTTTTGGGGAAAGTACTCATTTGTAGAAAAAGTATAGAAATAAAGTAATTAAAGTTTTTTTTTTTTTTAATTGTAAAAATTCATAATGTCTTCTGTCAAAGTTAGGGTGTGGATTAGGTTACAATGTTTATAAACATAAGTCTATGTAGTTCTATTTTCAAAAATGAAGCTTACATAAATAAGGTCCTTCTGGTATCGCAGGAAGAGGTTGTGCATGATGGCAGCCTCGTGCAACTCGGCCAGAGTGGACATGTCCTCCACTCCACTGATGCTGGTGGGATGCATGGGGAAAACCTTGAGCCTGTTCACCTCACCCAGATCCAGAGTTATCACCTTCAAGACACAAAATCACACATTCAATTTGACTATCAGCGCACTGTCATCAGAGGAACAACTGTGAACATTACTTTTAAGTGCTTTCAGATTAACCAGAAAGTATACGGTTCAATGAGCACATGACTGACATAGTTAAACATGCATTCCCAAACTGCACATCAGGAATCCAAGGTGTGAAGAAATTAGCTGTGATTTATGTTGCTATGAATCAACAGCGCACTCAGGCAGGGCTCATTTACAGCAGTGTATGTGTGGGCCTGTAGCTTGTTTGACTAATGCGTCCGGACCTGCTCCATCTTTCTGCCAAGTTGTTTCACATTCCTGAAACCATACCCCCCGTGACATCCTCACAGCGCTCCTCTCACTTTCACCATCCTGAGCACTTCTTTCACGACCTGGCCTCAGAAATCCTTGGACACGCTACATTATGTTAGATCACAAGGCTGACATCTTCATTACACATCACATTTAAAATGATTCTCTTTATCCACTTAACTGACATTGAGGATTTCACTTATTTGCTGAATCATACAGACATCTTCTTGTGTATCTGTCATTATTTACCGATGCATAGCAACCCACACGTCGAGGTTTGCCTTAAGATTAAGGAAATATTTGGGCTACATAAATCTTCAAGTAAAAGTCCAAATAATTGTTCATATTATATCAGGACAGAAATTTATGAGCAGATACCAGTAAATGTTGGATTAGGCTATAGACAGAGAGATAATATAATGCATTATATTGTCTCCAAATCTGATATTTAGGCAAAAAAAAAGTGTAATTAGTGGTGCTTGTTAAAGAGTTGTTCACATTTAAGGTTCATACTTAAAATTAGGGGGGGAAAAGTTGTATTTAACTCCAGCATTTGTTCTGTAGCGTTTCTGCTCAGTGTTGTTTAACTAAAACTAAAACCATTAAAAATCATTTTTGTTAACTGAAATAAAACAGAAATAAAACATTACTAAATTACTAAAACTAAAACTATATAAATAAAAAGCTAAAAATAGACATATATAATATAATAAAAAAGCTAAACAGAAATACAGATAGATATAAAAAAAAAACACAAAACAAAATAAGATCACCAAAACAAAATAAAATTAAAAAGTGGGAATCTAAAAGTAAAAGCGAATTATATATATATATATATATATATATATATATATATATATATATATAAAATAAAAAAGCTAAATAGAAATACAAATAGATGTAAAAATAAACTAAAATAAAATAAAATACTATATATATATATATATATATAGAGAGAGAGAGAGAGAGAGAGAGAGATATAGATATAGATAGATAGATATAATTAAAAAAAATAATTAAACAAAAAAAATTACTAAAACAAAATAAAATTAAAAAGTGGAAATCAAAAAAAAAATTGTTAAAAGCTACTTATAGAAAATATTTAAATAAATATTATTCAATAGATAAATATTATTAAATGAATGAAATAAATATATAAAATATTGAAAAATATATAAAATTCAATAACAGAATAGAAAAGCTAAATTGAAATACAGGTAGATATAAAAACACATAAAACAAAATAAAATTACTTAAAATAAAATTATAGAAAATATTGAAAAATAAGTGGGAAAAAAGTGGAAATCTAAATAAAACAAAAACACAAAACAAAAAATAAAATTACTAAAACAAAATAAAATTAAAAACTGGAAATCTAAAAATAAAAGCGAATTATTTTTAAATATAGAAAATATTTTTTTTTTCAAAATCTATATTCGTTAAATTTGTGTTCAATCTGTTGGATGTGTCTTTCGAAGCGTGTAGGTCACAGTTTTTCTCGTAACTGAGATGGATGATAAATCCATTAGCAAAAAGTGGCACTAAAATTGAATGATGTCATACAATAACGATCTTATCATTGTGGCGCGTCAGGCCTGTCTTCAGACAGATGAGCTTAATTGATCAGACATGATAGGAATGAAATAGCACTTTGACAGAACACCCGCCCCCATCTGAGCTAATGTGATCTTCACAGAGATACGACACGCAAAATCAATGGTGTCGTAACACCTGAGACTCTGTTTTCCAAATAAGAGTAACGGGTGTGAATCTGTGAACAAGTTTCATCACTATTTAATTCTAGGAAGCCCAATTATAATGATTCATTCAAGTACAATAAAGTCATTGTTGCAAAAGCAGAGCAGCTCATAGTTTTGTGAATGCGTCTCAAAGTTTATATTATCGCTGTATGACGCCTCGACTCTAAAACCAGACCAGGAATCTGCTCTCTATGGGTAATTTCTCAACACAGCAGGTCGCCAGACGCTCTCTGGGTCAAAGTTCACCCACAAAATACACGGGTTTGAGTCGTATGAGCCACTCGCAAACATTCAACTCGGAGGTCAAGGATGTTTAAGCAATAAAACATTCCCGCTGATCTAGAGACAAATTCCCCAAATTCCTGTTCATGAGACGCTCGCTCCCACAGCTAAGGCCAAACAAATAGCCTGGAGGTTGGAACAACACTCAGTACATGCAGAAAGGGAGTTTGAAACATGACAAGAGATGTGTCTCAATCAAACATTCACAGCAGGAGGCAAGAGGCAGAGCTGTCATTGAGGAAAAGTGAGCAGCAAAATGAGCCTGTGGTTGACTAGAGTGTATGGGTGGTGGCATCCATAAAAATGTTTTAAAATGAATTCTGATTACAGGGTCTCCTAAATGATTAGTCCACTTAAAGCATCAGTTCACATGTCATCCAAGGTGCAGTGTAAATTCGTTAACAAATAATTTTCGTCAACGACATGTTTTGTCCAGATGATAACGAAACAAAAACTCATTTTGAATGACCAAAACTATGACGAAAAACTATTCACATTTTCGCCAACGAATAAAAACAAGACGAAAATGTTAGGGAGGGGTGACTGGGAAGAGATTCGTTCAGAACAAATCTGCTGCGTGGTTAGGAGGTTAGATGCGTACATTTGAAATGTATCATAGCCTATTGATCTTTTCGGCGGGACATAAGCTAGCATACACTCGCTGCACGTCTCATAAAACGTTTAATAATGTCAATATTTGGGAGTAAGAGAGGAGCAGACTTATGGATAAATTTGACGACGCAAAACGGAACTCAATTCGGTCCAGTTTATGAGCGCACACACCGAAACAGCACCTCTCACACAGCGCACGACAACTCTTTCGCATCTCATAAACGGAGAAATACACACAAAAATATTTCGAATTATCCGTTTTGATGAGTATTCATGTAAACACACTTGGTTAAGTCTTAGGTGAAGGTAAACAGTTGGAATATCGGACGTGTATCAGTACATTAGATCCGCGCGTTCGGTTTTAAAGGGACAGCAACCTAATTTAGTTGCTATTGTGGGTGGATTGGTGTTAACCAAGCAACAAAAGAAAGACTGAAAATCACTCACTGCTCTTGACTAAATCACTTTAGTAGCCCTAACAAAGATTAAGCTAAATTAATATAAATAAATGTGTCTGCTTGAAAGAATGAAAAGTGTGGTAAACAAGTTATTAAGAATGCATAATTAGCCTACAGTATATAACCATTGGTATTTCATTGAAAAGAAAACCATGTTCTTGTTTCTTTATGAGAAGTGGTTTTGTTTCATTTTAATATCAAAGGAATGTTGCATGTCACAGCAGTTAAATCTGTGTCTATTAAAAAAAAAAAAACTTAATATCAAACCTATACAATGAGTTTGGTCATTTTAGAGAAATGCTTAATAAATACATTACAATAAAACTAAACCCATTAGATTATAGCTGACAAAAGATTTAGCCAAACATTTGCTTTTAAAATTAACACTGCCAAGGTGTTCATTTTGGGGTTTTTTTTTTGTTTTTTTTTTTCAGTCGAAAAGAAATTATTTTTGGATTTTTCTCCATATAGTGGACAGTGGAATTCAATGGGGATCAACGGGTTGAAGGTCCAAATTGGAGTTTCAATGCAGCTTCAAAGGACTCTACATGATCCCAGCTAAAGAATAAGGGTCTTATCTAGTAAAACAATCAGTCATTTTATATATTTATATATAAAAAATATACAAATATATTTTTTATTTATTTATTTATTTTTTTTTTTTGAAAATGCGAGATCATTTTGCTAGATAGGACCCTAATTCCTCGGCTGGGACCATGTAGAGCCCTTTAAAGCTGCATTGAATCTGCAATTTGGACCTTCAACCCACTGGCCATCATTTAAGTCCACTATATGGAGAAAAAACCTGGAATGTTTTCCTAAAGAAAATGTAATTTCTTTTGGATAAAAAAGATAGAAAGACATGAACATCTTGGGTGACATGGGGGTGAGTAAATTATCAGGACAAACAATTTTTTTTACATATTTCCAACAACCTAAATGTTGAATGAATATATTTTATAACTTAAGCTACATTCAAACAAGACCCTTAAGTCTGATAATCTGGCTCTCAAAGCTACATCTCCTATGTGTCATCTCATTGTCCTCTGCTTCTGTGACATCTTACTGATGTCAAGCAATATGTCTGATGATCATGTAACACAATTAGAGGGACATGACGACTGACTAAGCAGCATGGTGGCTACAAAGTAAACAGTGAACAAAGAAAATGGCCTAGGGCACAGGTGAACATTTAAAATATAATGCAAGCTACCATAAAAGAAAACACTAATGCTGTCATTAGTACCAAGCTTATTCTAAAGCAACAATAACAGACCAGATGTTACAAAACACAACCAAATTGTCAGAACATTTTTGAGAATATTTCAAGACACCAGCAGAGTGTATTTAACGTCTATGATCATCTATTCGCCCCAGGTTATAGTGGCCTGCTGTGCTCAGCAAATTGACACATGGCAGGGAGTCAGCCTGTCATAGTGCCATTAGCACATTACAGGCATTCAGACAGGACAATGGGTGTCAGTGTTGACAGTGTGCCAGGAAACGGGAACATCACCTCTGGTTGCTAAGCAATGGACCAGCCCAGGGAGTATTGGGAATCCTGATGATGAGGTCATCAATAAAACATGAGGAAAAAAAAACAACCAGTGCAGTCAGTTTGAAAAATGATGCCCTGTGCTGGATAAATAAATGGAATTTCCTGGAGTTCTTATTTGTGTTCCAGCATGTTATCACTGGAGAGAATTCACTGGTAAATTTCCAGTGGTTTAGCGGAACTGCTTCTATTGTCCATGCAGGTTTATCTCTCTTCCTCAACAGCAAGACTTCCTCAGTGATTATGCATTAGGACTTGTGAATCTTCATTTCATTTTGCATGACTTGCATGAGAAATTACCTTCCTGTAAGTATTGTACACTTCAAGTGTACATTCAATAAATGCTTTCATGGTCTTCCAAACACTAAGCACACATACAACATCAATACACTTACGTGAGTGCCAACACACTCCCCTAAACGTGCATGTGCATGTGAAGCCATCTGCTAAATCCATTGATCTAGAGTTATTAAGTGCACAATCAATGTTTTCCTAATGTGGCCTTTTCACCGAGGGCAGCGCCGCTGACTAATGCACCATTGTGGCTAAAACAAAGTACATAAAAAAGTACTGGGAGAATGAATATAAACTCTACAGCCTATTTTGGAAGGATTGTTTTCAAACTAAGCACAGATAATTTTATGATGTACATATTTGGCAAATAAATTTTGTAATGAGATATCACATCAAACCACTGTCTACAATCCACGTACAATCCACTGTCAAGTGATTGAAGGATTGTAATTAAAAGAATAACTGGTATATTTGTTTCTCTGCTTTCCCATGGAAGTGTCTTGCATGGGGCTTTGTGTTTGAAAGACCACACCCTGCTGTATTATTGAGCATGGGCTTTATGAATATGCATGAAGTGGGTGGGGTCTGGAGGACAGGGACGGCCCAGTAGTGAGCAGACACATGGAGGCCAGCTGAAATGGCTATACTCTTCACAGGAAGCAGTCTTCTTTCAACCCATCCGCTGTGCCAGCGCTGAGTCACACCCTGCCCAAAGCAATCCCAGAAAAACACAGGGTATGCTTTTCAAAACACTAACTACAGACTTAGTGAAAGCCAAGAGTCTATAAAATGCTGATGATAACTGTGTTAAGTCTAAAATTATTACAAAAACAGCTTTATGGTACAGTATTAATGCATCAGTCATTATGCAGCTTTTAGTAAATACACAGACAATTCTGCTTTTTACATTAAAGACCATGACAGATATATAGAACAACAGAATGACAGACGGAGTGATAGATAGAGTGATAGAATGATAGACAGAATGATGGAATGAAGAACAGAACATTAGAAATAACAACAGAGCATTAAAATGAACCATAGATAGAATGATAGAAAATAGAACTATCAGAACGAACAATAGTCAAAACAATAGTATGACAGATAGAATTATAAAACAATAAATATTATGATAGAACGACTACAGAATTAATTATAAAACAATAGAAAGATAGATAGAATGGTAGGATGATATATCGAACAATAGAAAAATAAAATGAACAAAAAACATTAGAATGATAGAATGTACCATGGAACAAATGATAGGATGAATGATAGAACAATAGACTGATTGATAGACAGAACGACAGACAGACAGACAGAATGACTGATAGAATGACAAACAGAATGCACCAAAGACAGACAGACAGAAATAATTACAGGCAGAATGACAGACAGACAGACAGAAATAATCACAGACAGAATGACAGACTGACAGACAGAAATAATTACAGACAGAATGACAGACAGACAGACAGACAGACAGAAATAATTACAGACAGAATGACAGACAGACAGACAGAAATAAATCACAGACAGAATGACAGACAGAGATAATCACAGATAGAATGACAGACAGACAGACAGACAGAAATAATCACAGACAGAAGGACAGACAGAAATAATTACAGACAGAATGACAGACAGACAGAAATAATTACAGATAGAATGACAGACAGAATGACAGAAATTATGACAGACAGAATGACAGACAGACAGACAAAAGGAAATAATTACAGACAGAATGACAGACTGACAGACAGACAGACAGAAATAATTACAGACAGAATGACAGACAGACAGACAGAAATAATCACAGACAGAATGACAGACAGACAGAAATAATCACAGACAGAATGACAGACAGACAGACAGAATTAATTACAGACAGAATGACAGACAGACAGACAGACAGAAATAATTACAGACAGAATGACAGACAGACAGACAGAAATAATCACAGACAGAATGACAGACAGACAGACAGAAATAATCACAGACAGAATGACAGACAGACAGAAATAATTAGACAGATTAACAGATATAAAGACAGAACGACAGACAGACAGAATGACAGAAATAATCACAGACAGAATGACAGACAGAATGACAGACAGAAATTGATAAATCAAATGGTGGAACAAACAAATGTCAGAAGTAACAAATGTTAGAATGGACGTTAGAAAAAAAAATGACTGACATACAAAGTAAAAGAAAAAATGATAGAATGAATAAATGATAGAATGAACAAATGATAGAATAATAGAAAGAACGGTAGAATGAACAAGCGATGAATCTGACTAGAGGAAGTCATTCTTCTGAAGGAGCCTGAGCTCAACCTTCATCCCAGAGAAGAGCAGTGTGTCAATCTCTCCACGCCTCACTGAACTCTACTCACACACGCCCTCCTGATCTCTGCTGACCCCTGCCTCACCATGGATGCCACAGTAAGCTTGTTAAATAAAACATGTGATGGGGTCCCATGCACTTACACTTTACTATGCAGTTTAATTAGCTATGCGCTGTATTAAATGCTGGGAACCCTGTAAGAGTCTTGCAGTTTGGGGTGTTAACACTTGGAAATGAGAGATTTATTTTTCATGATCATCTGTAGTTGGTATGGTCTGAATCCCTCTCTATAGTCACATAATGTATGCTTGGTTGAATCTGGCCTAAACAGACACACAAATTGCTCACAACAGAAGTCATTTATGTTAATGCATGTAGAAGAATTGCTGAATATGCATTAAATCCAGAATTAAAAACAGCCAGTTTAAACAATTATGTAAATACTCAAGTACTCAACTATGCAAATGGCAATCAGTCTGAATTGATGTAAATGCGGAACTGGAATAGAAAGAAAAAAAATCAATTTGTGCTGTAGCTGTATGTTCAGAACGACACACAGATCACTAATATACATGCAAATTCATGGAAAGCTTCCTGTAGCAAAATGAACCATATGTTCTGTCAATATGTTACAAAGAATCTAATTTTCTTCCAAATTGGCATATAAACAGGGCTAAAGATAAAGAGAAAGAAATAGTGGACGAGATCTGAAAGAAGACTCTTATGCTCACAAAGGCTGCAAAAATACAGTAAAAGCAATACTCTGAAATATTACTACTTTATATAACACTATAAATTATGGTTATAAATGTGTTATGTTCACTTTTTGATTTAATGCATCGTTGATGAATGAAAGTATTAATTTCTTTTTTAAAAAAATGGTCCTACGACTAACAGAGACAAACAGACACAGACAGATAGTTATAGAATGATAGATAGAAATGGAATATTTAAACATATGAGCCGAACGCTATATTGCATTCATACATTTTGAAGTACCAGAACAATGCACACAGGCTACATGTTGACTCGCATCTGATAAATATATTCTGACCTGCATTCTCATTGTGCTATGAGAACAGGATTTCCTCCAGACACAAAGCTTTAACAGAGGGCCATACTGATTAAACACACTGGCTAAACTTGGCTCCCCTATGGACATTCCTGCTATTCATATCAAAGGTCTCTCTGTAGTGGTGAGAGACTACATATCAGTCAAACCATACTGTACTTACACAACCTCACACAATTAAGGCCCTTGTGTTTATCTCTCTCAGACACATGGGCGGTGCAATTCATTAAGAATATAATGCCAAAATCAATAGCACAAGCCTCTTTAGTCATAAATGAAGATAGAATTTGGATGTTAAATATCTTAAAGAGGTAGTTCACCAAAAAATGAAGGGTTTGGGTAGCTTTACAAATGTTTACCTCTGCATAGTCTGTGGTGAGGATGAGGGTCCGGTCATCACAGCAGCTGACGGTGGAGGGCAGGAGCTGCTCCTTGTCCCGCACCCACACACGAGCTCCCTAAAAGACAGACAGACCGTATGAGACACTAAACAAAGCAAACCAATAAAGAACATCCCGAGAAATGTACAAGCATTAAAGATCTGACTTAAAAAGACCGACATTTTCTTCCTGTTGCGGCTGGTACAGAAATTAAATATGTATGTCTATGGAGCAGACAACATTATGTGTTTCTAAAAAGAGCTGACGACAGAACAAGATAATGCAGAGTGAGCAATTTCAATTGATCCGATAGCAATCAGCGATCTCAACCCCAGCCCATCATGAGCTTTCCTTCATCATCATTAAAGCACCACAGCCATTCCGTCTCGCTGCGCTTTCATTTCATAGACATACAGTGGTGCATTTAACTGGGTTAAATGCACCACCCAATGGGTTTAAACGCACATTGTGGGCACATGGGCAGAACAGAACACTATTCATGCCAACAGCACATGTTGCAAACCAAAGTAAAGCCTTTTGGCAGCACCAAACCCTGTACTTGTCCCTGTGTAAAAAGAGATGGTTGTTTCTCATGTCAGTGTTATAAAGGAGCCTTTGCTTGCGCACTCGCCACCATAATAGGGTGTTTTGAGAGGATGCCAAGGCGTTGCTAGGGTGTTCTGGGTAGTTGTTTACTGGCTCCAAGTCAAGTCCTGAGTCTGATCACTCTGAAATGTAATATCAAACTTGACATGACTTACTTTCTTCTATAGACAACAAAGTTGTTTATACAATTATAGTCAATGGGGTCCAAAACAACATAGGTTTGGAATAACATGAAGGTAAGTAAATGATCACAGAATTCAAACTTTTGTGCTAACCATGCCTTTAAAGTTTGGTATTTGCTCTCTGATGATGAAAACAGCTGCAATGAAAGGGTGGTCTAGCTATGCTTTTGTCTAATTGTGTGGCATCCTTTAAACAAAGCCGCCAACTTCCATGTTTTCAATCGGAAGGCCAAGAATGCAGAAATGGAGATGTGAAAACAGGAAGACATAAGTCTGGCTGCTAAGACTACTAGTCATTTCCTTCTGTTGTGAACCCTAACACTGTATTAAGGGCCGTTCACAGCAAGGAAAATAACTATACCCACATGAAGTTTAAAAAAGGATTTTAATTCTAGAGGAATAGGGACATTAAAGGAATAGTTCACCCGAATATGAAAATTCTGTCATTATTTACTCACCCTCATGTCTTTCCAAACACGTAAGGCCTTTGATCATCTTCTGAACACAAATTATATTTTTGATGAAATCCGAGAGCTTTCTGACCCTGCATAGACAGCAACACAACTACCACGTTCAAGGCCCAGAAAGGTATTGTGACATTAAAGGTTCAACTGTAATTTTATAAAGGTACGAGAATACTTTTTGTGCACAAAGAAAACAAAAAGTCTCCACCACGACACACAAAAAGTTTTCTTGATAGAACTGCAGTGCATGCTTATAATAAACAGAATAAAGCAAATATAGTTAGCGTTGTTGGTGTGAATTGGCTTTTATGGTGTGCCAGGTTCTGATGGCCCTCACACTTACACTGACAGGCATAAATCTTCACATCGCGGCCATTCAGATGGCCAATGGAGTGTTGAGAGAGTAGTTTGTCCAACAGCACATGAGAACCAAAGGATCAATGGGAGCGGCTTCCACCAGGAAACCCAAGCCCCAAGGTCAGAGCTCAGGGATATCAATCCTCATTAACTATTAATAATGACCTGACATGTGCAACAGCACTGGGGCCCGTAGGCAGCATGTGCAGGCACACGCACAATATACATCCACTCTTTCCAAAACACACGGTATGAAGATGATCATAGACATATGATACACTGGAAAGGAGACGTGGATTATAATGAGGCCAGACACATTCAAGGTTTCAAGTGGAGGCATTTATTAAAGGGATAGTTCAACCTTACATGACAATTCTGTCATCGTTTGCTCACAATCATAATGTTTCAAAAGATATTCAAACCCATTTGACTTACATTCTTCTGTTGGATGCAAAAGGGGAAATTTAAAAGAATGTTCATGCTGCTGTTTTCCAAATAGTGATAAAAGACTGTCAAGCAAAAGGCACTATTGAAGTGTCATAAAAGCGGTTAAACTGTGGTTAGATTTCAGTTTTCAAATCACAAAGCTATCGCATATGACAAGTCAATGGGTTGAAGGTCCAAATTGCAGTTTCAATGCAGCTTTAAAGGGCTCTACACAATCCCAGCGAATCTAGTGAAACGATCTGTCAAAAAAAAAAAAAAGATGTACTTTTTGACCACAAATGCTCATCTTGCACTAGCTCTCCATCCATGACTTCATGCATTGCGTAAACATGCTAAAAAGGTCATGTATGATGTAGGCGGAAGCACTGACACACTGTTTGCAAAGTGAACATGTAACAAAAGCCAAACAGCCTTTACAAAAAAGGTAAACCAACAATATTGAACAATTTTGAAGTTGGAGGAGAAAATTAGTTTTTCGCCCTACCCTACCTTTTTGAAACGAAGTACACAGACGAAGAACTAACAATGCGTGACCTTTCCAATGTGATTACGTAATGCGTGAAGTCGCGGATGGGCATTGCAAAACTATGACAAGACTTGTGGATTTGTGGTTAAATGTATATAAATTTTTACTTTTTTAAGGAGATGGCCAATCATTTTGCTAGATAAAACCTTTAATCCTCAGCTGGGATAGTGTACAGCCCCTTGAAGCTGCATTGAAAGTGCAATTTGTCTCAATTCCTCAACATATCCAATAGTTTAGAAAAACCTGATGATGTAACGGAAACTATGGACTCTATGTTTTCTAGCACTTTAGATACGGTTGCTCCTTTACACTTAAGGAAGATGAAGGAAAACAGTCCGACACTGTGGTATAACGAGCAGATTTGCGCCCTAAAGACAGCAGCCCAAAAAATGAAGCATAGCTGGAAGAAAAAAAAAATTAGAGGTTTTTCATATTGCATAGAGGGAAAGTACCTTCTCTTACAGAAAAGCCTTAAAAACAGCTAGATCTGATTATTTTTTGTCTCTTTCAGAATAAAACAAACAAAATTCAACACAGTGGCTAAATTAACAAAAAATAAAACATGAACAGGCATTCATGTTTCCCAAAAGCATAGCAATAATGACTTTATGAGCTACCTTACGTCAGTACTATTAGAGATAAAATTGCACAATCTGACTTTGTTATAACCTGGAATTAAACTGCTGGTTTCGTCTAAACAGACAATTTTCAACTGAAGAAAGAAAGTCATGAACATCTTGGATGACAAGGGGGTGAGTAAATTATCAGGAAATTTTAATTCAGGAGTGAACTAAGCTGTTAATGCTGCTGTGTAGGTACTTCTAATACAACTGAGTAAGTGATACAAGATGATGGATCTTTCTCTTTTCTGACCACCGAAATCAATCTCTCAACATTTCTTTCCTATTATGAAAAGTAATAAAAACACAATTTTTTAATTTGTTTGTTTTGATTTTGGAGTAAATAGGAACACAAAAAAACTATCTATTATTGTAGTCTCCTGTTTACGGTTATAGAAGTTTACCACTGACTCATCTCTTTTCCGTATGCGCTACACGGCATCACGTCCTGTATCAACAGGATCTTTTTCAGGTTTCAAAAAAAAGCCTCAAAGCCTTGCTAAATGTAGTACTAATGCTTGGGGGCTATGGGACTTACTTAAAAGGGCTTGAAGAAAAGAAAAGGTGGGGAGGTTAAAACTGTATGCTATGTGTTTCCCATTGTTTGAGGAGCAGAGGAAAAAAGCTAATATTCAAATTCTCCAACATGTTCAATCATCACACATGCATGTGATTAAATATGACTACCTCCATCAGTTAATGCATGCCACAGGCGTTCACTCCCCAAACACAAGCAGCTCCAGTCAAGAAAATATCTTTGCTTACAGGAACACAATTAAAGCCGCTAAAGGGAATCATTTTATTGAGCTGAAATCATGGATCAGATGAGAGAGATCAGCCAGGTCTGTGACTGGCACGAGAGGAAAATTACTTAAGCACAGGGTCGGAAAAGCTGTTTCACGTGACCTGAACGAAGTGAATTACATCCGAAGCAGGGTCTACGGATTTAAAAAGATCAGATGCTATTGTTACATAATTCTCATTTACAGCATTCGCACGTTATGGCACATGGTGGCATTGAATTACTTGTGTTTAATCTCATAGATTAAAGGAAGTAAACATAAGAGCCTCTGCAATAGTTGATTGACTACATTAAAAGTGGTGGGATTATTCATCTTCTTTGTGATTAATGATATGAATAATGCAGTTGAGGTCAAAAGTTTGCATACACCTTGCAGAATCACACAAAATGTTAATTAAAAATGCAAAATGTCAATTATTTTACTAAAAAAGTGTGATCATGCGAAATACATGATATTTTTATTTAGTACTGACCTGAAAAAGATATTTCACATAAAAGACATTTACATATAGTCCACCACAGAAAATAATAGTTGAATTTATAAAAATTACCCCGTTCAAAAGTTTACATACACTTGATTCTTAATACTGTGTTGTTAACTGAATGATCCACAGCTGTTTTTTTGTTTAGTGATAGTTGTTCATGAGCCCCTTGTTTGTCCTGAACAGTTAAACTGCCTGTTGTTCTTCAGAAAAAATGTTCAGGCCCCACAAATTCTTTGGTTTTTCAGCATATTTGTGTATTTGAACCCTTTCCATCAATGACTGTAGGATTTTAAGATCCATCTTTTGATGCTGAAGACAACTGAAGGACTCATACGCAACTATTACAAAAGGTTCAAACGCTCACTGATTCTCCAAAAGGAAACACAATGCATTAAGAGCCAGGGGGTGAAAACTTTTGAACAGAATGAGAATGTGTACATTTTTCTTATTTTGCCTAAAATCTTTTTTTTTTTCATTTAGTACTGCCTTGCAGAAGCTGCAGAAGATAATTACATGTTTCCCAGAAACAAAATAAGTTAAATTTAAAAATTCAAAAAGTTTTAAAGCTCTTAATGCATTGTTTTTCCTTCTGAAGCATAAGTGAGCGTTTGAACTGTAATAGTTGCATATGAATCCCTCATTTGTTCTTAGTTTGAGAAGACAGATCTCAAAATCATACAGTCATTGTTGGAAAGGGTTCAAAAACAAAATGCAAAATACACAAAAATGCTGGAAAACCAAAGAATTTGTAAGACCTGAATGATTTTTCTGAAGAACAGTGGGAAGTTTAACTGTTCAGGATAAACAAGGGACTCATGAACAACTATCACTAAACAAAGCTGACGACATTCAGGTGACAACACAGTTTTAAGAATCTTTGTAACGTAAACGCATGTAAACTTTTGATCAGGGTCATTTTTATAAATTCAGCTATTATTTTCTTCTGTGGACTATATGTAAACGTCTTTTATGTGACATATCTTATTCAGATCACTACTAAATAAAAAATAACGAATTTTGTACGATCCCTCTTATTTTGGTAAAATAATTAACATTTTGCAGAATCTGCAAGGTGCATGTAAACTTTTGACCTCAAATGTAAAAGATATAGAAGTGAGTTAGACCATTAGTGCATGCAACCAACTCAAAAACAACCATAAAAAAATATGAGTTGCAAATCAAGGTAAATCACAAAATCTTCCATAATGGATAATAATCCAGCAGTATGTACCATAAAAAAATTGACAGTGGCATGGGTAGGACTAATGTCTTAACTTTTTCATGACGCAGATAACTGTGGTTTGGACTGCTAAAATCTATCATTATGTGGTCGTAGAATAAGGATTCAAGTATAATCTTGATCTTTCCCCAAGGAATGCTCAAATAATTCATGTTCTGCATTATGAAAAACACTGACAAAAAAAATAAACGTGACCAAGTAACTTGTCCATATGTTCAAAAATAATTCCTCAAATCGTATGGCTTGTTGAAAGATATGCATCTACTTTTCAAAGCAATCTGACTGCTGATTTTGCCTGGTGGATGATAAAACGGGTGAAAAATATTACATTTTCCCAGACATATCTAGGGAGCAGATTATCATAGAAACTCTTTGACTTGGACTAGTAAACAACCACCCTAGCAATTGATCTTTCAAGTCTACAGAGAGAAATACAGTCAAATAACAGATGTTACCTTCCCAAGGACACACAATGTCAAGTAGCACCAACACATGTGACTTTTCCCCCATGACCCCATGTAAAGGCAGAACGGACAGAGATAAATTACAGTTATAGCATCTGGTCAAGTAAAGCCAATGTGCGCAACAAACATCTTTTTCCCATGTCATCTTTTATTTAAATCATGCTGAGACAGCAACTTCCTTGAAGTACTGTATTTCATATTTATTTTGAGAGAACTCAAAGGAGGAGAAGAACTCTGGAAGTCTTATAATATCCCCACTATAATGACAACGTTTAAGACCAGACATGTTTCCACTGGCACTGCTGCAAACCATCGTATGATGTCATCGATTATGTGGTTAACAGATTTTCCAGAAGCGAGCTCCATGATGCGTGCCTCTGAAAGGACAGCAGTGTAAACCTGCTTTGTGCACGAGGCGTATTGTATAGGCAACAGATGGTCACAGAAACACAAACCTCCTCCTCCTTCCATTCTCTCCTCCACTTCCATCATTTCATCCCCTCCTTCCCCCACCTTTCCATCACCTCAGCCGTCTCAAAGCAGAATGGTCATGCTCGGGTCCCGGAGGGCAGCCGAGCGGAAATCCCTCAACAAAGGCCAGCTGGGCAACTCCGAGGCAGGGTTTTGTCTGTCAAACTGCAGTGCACGTGCAAACAAAACAACTCATATTCAACTCATATTATATCATATTATAGTCTGAGACATGAATCAGCTGGAAAGCCAGTGAATCAGTAGCAGACTAACATTCTGCTCTGCTGAACATAGCATATCTTAAAGGGATAGTTCACCCAAATATTAAAATTCTGTCATTAATTACTCACCCTCATGTTGTTCCAAACCCGTAAGACCTTGGTTCATCTTCGGAACACAAATTAAGATATTTTGATGAAA